>CM043712.1:28396955-28996955 GCA_023969325.1 Oryzias curvinotus | reverse complement strand
TATTCATTGCTATATTTTAACATTAATCTTTGTTGCAAACTAAGAAATCTTGGGCTCTCACTGTTTTTATTACTAAACTGTTACATTAGAGCAACACTGGAAAGACTTTTTCCTGATAAATAAGTTAGTAGCTACTTTACAGTAAAAGTAAATGTTGCTGTTTGAAAAATTCTGCTTTGAGGCTGTTTTTAAAGCACACCAAAGCAGAAGCAGCTGAAATGTGATGATATGACTAGAAAAACTTATATTCAACATAAAGCATCCCCTAGAAATTGCAGTTTGAATTTAATAGTTGTTTTTTTTTCCTATTGTTAGGGTGGAGCTATCTCAATCCTGGCAGCATGTGAGAGACCGAGTGAAATAAGTGGAGTGGTTCTGATAGGTCCAATGGTCCAGATGAACCCAGAGTCGGCCACACCATTCAAGGTAGGACCCTCACGTCTGCAGGCCTTCTGTGGGTCAAAAGACTGATGGCAATCTGTGTTTTAAAGCCTTAGTCACAACTGCCCTTACCAGGGGATAGGGGCTGTCTGCAGATGAAATATGGGCAAACCTGTACAGTTGGGCACGCAGTGTCAAAGCTGTAGATCACTTGGTGAAGCCAAAGATCTTTTTGTTTCTACCAGGACGCTGCGGGCAACAAGTTGTAGTGAAAAAGGGTAAGTTGGTGAGACGCAGGCGTGTCATACGTTTATTTCATTATTTAACACCCCCCACCACCACCACCACCAAATTCTGCATACCTGCGCAAAGACCCCATTAGGAAAGATGCAGCCATTCATCTGTACGACCCCCCCATACAAGTGCACGTGAATGAGGCTGAAGATCTGGTACAAAAGTTCCCTGAGACTTTTCCTTTCTGTGTCACTGATGCAGCTGCCTCAAAAACAAACACGGGCAAAGTTTGGCCCTATTTTTTACTGGCCCTACAGAAATTAGATTTTTTTATTAATCCGCAATTGAAAAAACAGATAAACCACACGTATAAAATTGTATTTTGTGTATCAATTCTCTTTTTAAAAAAGGCTTTTTTCCTAAAGTGATACTGATAAATGTAGTTTACTTCTCTGTTTTGCAGGTTTTTGTGGCGAAGCTGCTGAACCACATGATGCCGAGCCTGACTCTGGGCTCCATCGACTCCAGATGGGTCTCACGGGACAAAACACAGGTGGGAGCCAGCTGCACATATTTGTATGTGTGTGTGTGTGTGTGTGTGTACGTGTTTGAACCTGTTCCTGCTGTTGTGTTGTTACATGTGATTAAATACACATCAAATACGAATGTTGTACTAAATGGAATTTGCAAGGTCTCATGGGATAAATATGTGTAGCCTTTTTTGGACAATTCCAGGATGAAGTCCACCCTGTAAAAAAACATGTGTGTAACAACATAATTGTGTAACCTGCTGTTCTCACCACAGGAGAGCAGAAACAGACATAAACTCAAGTCCACAAGCAGCATGGATTCAGGTCTGGGTGTACCAGAACCACATCCTGCTTCTGCTTTGTACAGTTAAAGAGAGGAAGTTTTAGTCCTCCCATTTCCAGCAAAATTTCTCAAAAAAATCCTGAATTTATGCTGCAAAATACAGTATTAGACCTCTGCATACTCACAAGGATAGCAGTGAAGTTACTACAAAACTGTGAATGTTTGAAACCTTTACATTAAAGATGGAGTCAAAGTAGATCCACATTAACAGATTATGTTTACACATAACCCGTGTCTGATAACAAAAGAATCAAGAAGTCAGTTAGTAACCACAGACAATACATGAACTTTATTGTATTAAGACTATTTCCCTGTTTCGTTTTAGCTTAGTTACATTATGACACAATGTTTTGGTAGCTAAATGTCATTTCTTTTCAGAGTTTTGATTTGCCTAACCTTTAGACCTAAGAAGACTTTGATGCAAAAAACACCTTAAAAACACAAAATTATGCACTTTTTTCCCACAGGAATCACAGTACTGCAGAAAACAAAGTCTATGGTGATCTACAAGCAAACTATAAAAGCCTTACAAATAGAAAAATTCCTGACATGTCTGAAAGAAATTTAAGCTGTTTTATAAAACAATGTGATCAACTTGATGGAACAGTCAGGGAATCCCCTGCTCTTTGGTCAGTTTTCAGTTTATTTAGACGAAGAGGGGAAGTTTTGTACAAAATCAATTCAAAGCTGTTCCGTACTGTGGAGTCATTTGTTGTTATGCGTTGGATTAGAAAAGGTAAAGAGGGGTGTAAAGTCCCACTTCAATCATCTTTTGATCTTTTTTCAAAGTATTCCCAGTGGAATCCTGAATGATTATTCCGTGTTTAGCCAACATTTTAAAAACCTGTGTTGTTGTAGTTTCTGCAGAGCAGCAGGAGCATTGAGGACAAGTGTGAGCCTGTCCCCCACTTCCCATCATCCCTTTATTTATACTCTCTCCTGCTGGCTTACAGCCCCTAATAACACAACCTTTAAATCAGCGATGCAACAAATATTGTCAGCATTATCTGAGCTTTCCATCCGTACAGTTTTGAGCCAGATGCCGACTTGGACGAGGAAAATGAAGACGTACATGGATCTACTTGGATGCAATAGATGCATTTGCAGGGAGCTTGAGGCCCACCAATTGTAGCATCTATGTCACAGTTATAAGGTTTTTAAAGCTGCTTTTTTTTCTTTTACTGTTTCTGATTCACAATGATTTGCAGAAAAAAAATACTCAATTTTGAAGCTTAGATTTCTTATTTTAAGTCCTCCATCATGAGAAAAATGCCACAAGTACATGTTAAAAACACCAAATCTTTTATTGGAGTGGATCTTTCAACCGATCACGAAAGGAAAAGAAAATGCATATTCATTAATATCTTCAGTAGATTCACTTCACTATGATGATTACAATGGCTGTTAAAGAAGAGATGACCTTGTGTGATAATTCCCATTTCACTTCTAAACTTCACAGGTCCTTCTGTCATTACTAGCACTGCCATGGCAATAAAGTCTTATATAAGATGTGCATCCCAAAGGGTGAAGCTGAATGCCGTGACAAATGCATAACCCCTAAGGGTGAGGCGGAGAAAATGGTGTATAAACAAAAGCAAAAACACAGCAGAGGCTCATTTATTTTTTTTCTATAACTGCCAAACCATGACAGCATTCTTCTTCATAACTAATGTCGCTTGATTTTCATTCCACCAATAAATCAGGCATTCCTCCACTCCATCACTCACACATACGAATAACTAAACTGAATAAACTGAGCAATTAAAGCAACTGCAGGAATGCTTGGGAATTTGAAGATTGTGAAAGTGAGAAACTCGTTAATAAAACACTAAAATTGCTTTCTGCTTCATGGAATGGAATTACAGAGCAAAAAGATGGCTAAATGGAAAACATTAAAATGAGCTTTTGAAACATTAAGTGAAAGGTTCTTGGCATTATAAAGCAGGATGGCTTTAAAGGCCACACTTTTATGCATAGTTGCTATTGCTTAAAGCTGTAGCAACTGCATAGGAGTATTTTTAAAATAAACTGAACATGTGATCTACAAAATTGAACTCATTTGAGATCATTTGGTTATATTAATTTCAGAGTTGCATTTTTTTTTGTCTGAAGAAGACTTCCACTGCGTTTACACATCAGAAAAATAATTAACGTGGACAATCTGTAAGTTCGCACTACTGAGTATGAGGGTAAATAAAGCGATTTAGATCCATGCTCACCAGTTGTTTCTGAATAAAGATGGAAAAGAAGCTATAAAGAGAAATGAGAAGTATTTAGCTGTGAAATTTATGGAAACAGGGTTGGGGAGACCCTTGGTCCAATTTACTGTAATTACAGAGATTCCAGTAAATTCTGTGGATGTAATGGCTCAAAACCAGACTGATACCGTTCACTCCTCAGCCAAATATGTCATTCTACAACACAAGTGGATTCTGTTTTGTTGGAAAAAATCCCACATTTCAATTCAATGTTATTTATATAGCCCCATCTCAATGGGCTTCATACCGGTTATTGTGTAAGAACATGAAATCTGTCATAAAATATAATAGGTAAAGATGGATTAAACGGCCAAAAGACACACACGCTATTATTTCTGATTCCTCCGATGCCTTGATTACATCTATTGATCTTCTATTCCTGCAGTGTCCTGTGTAAGGTCACGGGGGGGCCTATATCAAAGACTGTCAGGTGAAGGCAGGGAACACCCTAAACCGTTCACCCGTCCACCCTGAAGCGGCACCCAGAAAGAGACAATTTAGAGTAATCAATAAACCTATGGAGCATGAATCTGGAATGTGGCAGGAAGCCTTGTGCCTGAAGAAAACCTACACATGCACACAAAGAAAAGACCCAGGCAGAATTCAAACCAGTGGTGACCATACCAACCACCACATACTGTTGTTAGCATGATTATCAATATCATGAAAAAATGTTTTATTTTTGGCACTAATATGAACTGATCTGACTGTGAATTGTGTGTCAAACCTAAAGCTTCTCCCCACATTTCACATATTACTGGAAATCATTTCATCAGTTATTACATACATAAATGAGAGTGAAAAAAAAACAGATGAGCTGTTTGGTCTCTTTGATGATGTTTGCTCAAAGAAGCCCATGGTGGTGCTGCGATAGAGCCGTCGACCTCTGGCCTGAAGATTCCAGGTTCGGTTCCTGCCCATCTATATCGAAGTGTCCTTGAGCAAGACACCAAACCCCACATTGCTAGCCTGGCATAAGCCTGTCCAAAGAGGAATGTTTTAAGCCTAACTTTGAATGTAGAAACTGTGTCGGTCTCTCTTACATGAGCTGGGAGCTTATTCCATAAAACAGGGGCTTTTGGGCAAAGGCTTTACCTCCATCTGTACTTTTTAGAAATTCTGGGAACCACAAGCAGTCCTGCATTTTGGGAGCGAAGTGATTGATTATTAATTTTACAAAATTAGACAATATAGAATCTTCCTTTCTTTACTAAATGATCCCCAAACTACAAAAAGTCTCAACAAAGAAGAATTAGAGCAGGTCAATGTCATGTGCTGATTGTTAATATTTACATAGATGCTGATTAAAAAGAATAATTCCTTTTTATTAGTGAATTTACTAAATGCAGCAATTAATGCTTCCTTCAAAAAAATTACAGTAAATTGATTAAAGCCTCAGGGACGGGACTTGTGCTGGTATCCAGAGTCAGGACTAAAGACAGTGAAGCTGCTTTTTAGTTAGCTAAAATGTGCTCTTTCTTCAGATGTTAGAGAAGATGATATTCTGAAAATACTCACATCCTTTTCTTTATACCTCAATATGTGACAGGTGGAGGTTACATATATCTGTGGAGTTATATATCCGGGCTCTCCTGTTTTAGGCCTGTGTGTCCTTTTATATAAATTGTGATAAACAAAAAACCCGCCTTGCCTTACAAGGAATGCAAACAGTGCTGTGTATTGTTTTACTTTATGAAAAAAAAACAATTTCCCAAACCATCTGAAAAACAAACAGCACATTTGGTTTCGTGTGTCTGTCTTCTGTCAGGTGGAGGCTTACGACAACGACGAGCTGAACTACCATGGCAGACTGCGCGTGTCCTTTGGCATACAGCTGATGGGAGCCGCAGAGCGTATCGAGAGGGAGATCCCGTCCATCAGCTGGCCTTTCCTGATCCTCCACGGCGACGATGACAAGCTCTGCGACATCAGAGGCTCCAAAATGATGCACGAAAAAGCAGCAAGTTCAGACAAGAAATTGAAGGTGGGTTATGTAGAAGTCGAATGTAGAATGATTTCTTCTGCAAACTTGGTTATTGTAACACAACATGTTTGCACACACAAATAAGGGCAAGCAAAGTGAATTAGAGAAGTAGGTATTATTGTCTGCTTTACTTTGAGATGATGACATTTAAGTGGCTGTAGCATTCATATCTTGGGTGGAATGGAATAATTGATAAAAGAAACTTATGTTTGTGTTTTATCATCTCACATGGGACTTCTCTCATGTTCAGGTCAGGTGAACCAAGTTTAACATTGTTTTCAATGTTTCTTTTTTAAATTTACAGTGTGTTTTTTTCATTCACTTTAAGATTATTTAGTCCCCACAATATGTTGGCGTACATTTGTGTGAGTTTAAACCAAAGATTCCTCAAAAATAAACCATGATACTGACATTTCTGCCCCGTATCTGTACCTGACCCGGCAACACAAAGACCACATAGCAACAAAAGCTCTAAATATAAAACCAAAGTATAGGCCTCTTTATTGTTTATTAAACGCATTCATGTCTGACTCTTTCCTAAATGTTTTCCCAGATCTATGAAGGAGCCTACCATGCACTCCACCATGACCTTCCAGAGGTGGCTGAGTCTGTGCTGAAAGACGTGACCAGCTGGATCACAGAACGACTTCCCGACAAAACAGCAGCACAGCAGCGCAGCACGTAGATTTGTGACTTGCATAATTCAGTCGGCGCTCCAAGGAACCTACCAGCCGTGTCACAGCAGGCGCGCTCATTTTCCTGTAGCCTATTAGGCATAACAATCCTACTCCATTCTCCTCTATTGGAGGCACGCTATTTTATATAAAAGGACATTTAATCCGTGTGGCAGGTTTAAACTCAAGACTGTCAGGCATCTATTCCTCAAGTTAACCTTCTTCCGTCTCTGTACACGTATCGTCAGGTCATTGACTTAAAATAACTGAGGGTGTCAGATATAGTTGTTTAAGAAACTCAGCAGTAACTATCCAGCAAAAACTACGATCAGGATTGTGCCTCAGGTGTTCCACCCAGCGGGCTTATGTTTGTGTTTTATCATCTCCATGGGACTTCTCTCATGTTCAGGTCAGGTGAAGTTTTACAAATCGCATGCTAGGTTTCAAAGTGCAATAATTAAGTTTTCATTCACTCTTTTAAAAAAAAAAAAATAAACACGAAAGCTTTCTAAAGTGCTAACACAATGAATTTCTCTGTTATTGATCTGTAAATGAGTAAGTTGATAACAACAAACTCTATTGCGCATTTTCCACTTACAAGCAGGTCAGAGGTCAGGGTCGGCTTGAGGACAGCACATCAGATCAGTGCAGGCCTGAATATATGTCTGTTGTATCTCCTTCCTACAGTGCTCACCTGAGAATCTTAAATTGCTCAATTTGAATGTCGTTTGATTGTATTTTTATGTTTCAGGGGGAAAAAAATCCTTCTTTAAGCACTCGGGTTATTTATAACAAAAACTCTTTATGTGGACCCCCCCCCCCCTCGTGTTTCTATTGTTTGGTTTGAGGACAGATGGTTGACTTAAGAACAGATGGTTGTCGCAAAAATTACAAAAAATTACTGTTAGAGATACTATATAATATAGTTTTGTTAATTATTTCTATATTACTAATCAATTATTTTTAAGGTGGTATTTTATATGACGGGGAAGTGCACTCATTTCGTAAAAGTACATCTTGGACAGTTGTTTTCCAAGATGAAGATGGAACAGGTGAAGCTGTTCTCATTCTCTGCAGGTGGGAAATGTAGTGAGAGCTGTCTCATTTCACTGACCTCTGACCTTTAGAAAGTGATGCTTCAACACACTGATGGGGGGGGGGTTCCTATTCAGGCATCATTAAGTCAGACAACAAACTATAGGGTCCAGCTGGAAAATGGGTCGGAAACTTCCCACTGTCTGCGAGAGGACAAAAGACGGCATTGTCTGCATCAATGCCACGCGTCCCCATTTAAAAGCAAGATTATATTTTATTTAAATGTTATGCTGCAGGTCAAGAGTAGCTAAAAAAGCAGCGAAACTTCCCTTTTAATTTTTGTTTCCAAATCAGTGGTGAAGCCAACTGTAGCTTCATACATGTTAGCAATAATATCATACTCGATTTTATTATTATTATTATTTATAGATTATTAATGTCAAGCAAGGCAGAAATGTAACTTAAAGTGTTTTGACTGTGTTTACCAGCCGATGCTGCATGATGGAGCCACAGATTTACGAAGCTTGTAAAGGTTTCAGAAGTTGTTATGCAGCGTGTCAAATAGTCTCGGTAACCTGGAGCGTGATAGATTGGGGTCTCCATGGTAACATGTGTGACCATGGTAGCAGTCCAGCTACATGTGTTTTTACATGTGTGATCCCCATGGTGATTTCAGCAGAGAATGTTAAAGTGAGATGAAGGCTTGCTACTTGCGGGTTTCCACCTTTCTGCCTCCACACTTTGTGTTTTTTTTTCCTCCCCACCAGTTATTGACAGATGGATTTTTTTTGGCTCTTATCTGTTAACAATGCTTTTGTACTGTCAATCGCTATACAGGGCACTGTTGTGCAGCGAAGTGAACCAGCTGGTCTTTTCTGTAACTCATACTGTTTATCATAACAGTGTACAATGCAATGTGTGGATAGCAGTAGATTTATTTTATACCTTAGGGCTGACAGGTCTCTGTCATTTGAGAAAAAAAAATGCCACTCCTGATTCTTCTTAGCTTGTAATGAATTTTACAATTTATGATATTTCTGCTTGTGTAATTTGTCAGTTGTTTGTCAAATATGTAATCATTGTAAATAGAAAAAGTCAGTAGCAATGAGCTCACCTTTCAGCAGTTTCAGAGTTGACATTTTTGATGTTAACCCGGAGCAGAACTGCAGGCGTTTTTCCACTAAGCCCCTAATTAGAGCTGCAGCACACACAGACCAAACAGCACTAGTCCTATTTAAACTCCTAATGACACCCCTGCTGCACAATACGAGCACAATGGTTTCAGCTCACAGTGCAGTCTCAAAAAATGCCCTACCTGTCAGTTTGTGCGTGTGGATGTAACGGCAATCACTCGCTTTGGGGGTGGAGAGAAGTAGGTATTCAGTGAGAGGACCAGAGACGGAATCTGACAGTAACCATGGCAGCCGTCTCTTTCTTTCCTATCCCAGCTCAAGAAATGTATTAATTCCACAGGAAGCATGGCATGTGTGTTTATGCTTTCAGGCCTTGTTGTCCACTTACTGCTCTGAGGATTCCCTTTTGTGTGAGCGTGCAGATAAGCAAACGAATAACTGGCAGCGAAGGATGGGAGCTGTGTGCAGTTATTACAGCACCGCCTGCTCTGCTGATTGTACTGAAAACACAGTTTTCATCTAGAATTAGAAGGGTGGGGTTTTTTTTTAGATATCTTAGTTTATAAGAGAACATTTCTTTCAATTCCCTGAGACAGAATAACTAGAATCTTTCTGAGATTAAAAATGTGCATGCTTCCTGTACAAAGATGCAGATACACTAATGTTCTGCAGATCTGGCGACAGTCTGCACAGTAAAGATACTTCTTTTTTATATTTATTTTATATTAAGAAAGGGAGTAAAAAAATAATGAGGGTATTAATGGCCAACAGCTGTATGTAAATAGATTACAGCATCATTACAGACCAATTCAGTGGGCCTGCTGGTCTGTCCACAGGGCAAGGTTTTTTCATGTTTCTGTTTTTTTCTATGACTTGATGACTGTTTCTAAAGAAAGAGATGTTAAAGAAGATAACAGACTACAGGCACACATCAGTCTCTCATCAGTCTCTAGTTTATGAGATTAAAGTTTCCTGGAGAGTGCAATGTTTTCATAAACCATATCTCTGGTCAGGGCTAAGCTTTCAAAAATTCTGGATCTGTATACTTCAAATTGCGATAAAATAGAAATAGGTATAAAAAAAATATAGTTTTCTCCCTTATGGAAACAGATAAAGGTTTGCTCCGATTTATATGTAGATGTGTACTCATTTTCCACTCAATAATGTTGCAGTTTGTAATAAAACTCCAAATGGATTTAGCATATCTTGTATTCATCTAGTTAAAATATATTTTAGAAAGGTAGTTTTACATTTTAATGTGTATATATCGATCACCTGAATGAAAACCTTTTGTAATCACACATTGATTTCCACATGATGTTGTTCAGCTGTTTTAGACATCGTTACACAGACATACATGACAACCAGCTCAATGTATTTATGTGTGTAGTCACTGTTTGGCCTCTACAAACTGTTACATTTTCTAATAAGAAGCTGTGTAGGCAACGTATTCAAGCAAGACATCAAATATGACGTCTTGTTGCAGATATATTGAGTGACGTATGACATTTATTTATAAACCTATATTTTTTGTTTAGTTTTAAATATGTTTTGGAACAAACAGCAAGATGTAAAAGAGATTATATGTAAGTCTTAATTTGTTTCTAAAATCATCTTATGTAAGAGACTAAAGTTGATTTGCTGAAAAAAATGCTTCTGAGGATTACATTTTACTAATCTGGTTCAATAAAATTGTCTCTGAATTATTTGAAAAATAAAGTTCCAAATTCAAAATATGTTTATGAAAATATGTATTGAAGTCAAACTACATTGTTTTTGTTTCTTTGTTTTGTGCCTTATACTATGATGAATGTGTATTGTATAATTTTCACAAAAATTCATATTATATGTGTGTTTTGAGAAACACAAGAGATACTGTTAGTAAAGCAGATACCATAAATTCTATTTTCTCTTCTGGTTCTGTTCATTTCCTCTTCCAATCCAATTTACATCTGTTTGTCAAAATTGAAGGTGCAGCATTTATTTCTGTTGAAGAGCAGAGGCAATAAATGTTGTATGTTTTTCTTTGCAGACTGAACTACAGCACATAAATATATTACCTCCCAGTTCTGTTGGTGTTTTTTCTTTTGTGTAGGAGAAACAATGTTTGGCTTTATAGAGAAGACTTTGGACTGCTGTAAAAAAGAAACCCTGATTGTGTCTTGATGCAAACAGGAAATTAAGCTAATTACATAGTACTGCAAAGTCATTTAGAAAAGAATGTGTCAAATTGAGAGATAAGCTGTAGATATTTTTGCTAAAATCCTGACTTATATTTGCTAAAATGCTGCAGTCGGAATAAAAAAAATAAATAAATAAACATTATGTTGAGAAAAATGAGTCAGTTTTCATTGAGTCTTCAGCCACATGAAATGTGAATTTTTGAATCAGACCAATGTAGTACTTTAAAGTTTAATTAATTAATAAATGTTTGTCTAAAAATGTTCTTTGTGGTACTAATAAATCCAGGAAGTAAGAACCACATGAACATTCTACTGAATATGAGAAGAAATTAAAAAAAAAAAAATAACTGCTCAACTTCATTTATGGGATGACACGTGACTTTATTTTTACACTTCCTGCACCAATAAATTCCAAACCCCAACTTATGTATACTATAAACACACACATTTATGTGTGTGTGTGTATATATATATATATATATATATATATGTACAGTCACAATTTCTTCACCTAATAAACTGAATACGGTAATGATTACTCCGCCATGCCTCTCTCGTCTGTATTGTTCCAAAGATACAAAATTTCAAAATAAATTGTTAGACTGATTTTGCCGCCTGTTTGTTTTCTTATTAAACCAAGTCAAGTGTGAATAAGATGTTGTGCTTTGTCAATTTCACATTATATTAAATAAAACCATTAAATATTCCACAAAGATAAACAGCATCCTAATGATCGTCTTCAAGAAAAATGGTTTTATAACTTTATAATTATAAATTATAGTTATATTATAGTTATAGTTTTATCATTCTATTAAATATAATCATTTAATGATTTTAAACGATTGTCTTGTGTTATTGCTGGTTCCTTTACTCCTTTTATTTTTATTTTTTAGAAGGTCTTGCCAGGCCACAGTTGAAAATTAGATTTGTCTCTTAATCTGTCACGCATCGCTATATCAAGGTTAAATATACGAATGAATATGCAGATGGCAGGTTTTCCCCCATATTTGATCAAGTCTCTTTACATCTGTTACGACTCGCTAGTTTGGGAAAAGTTTTTGAATTGTCATTTCAGTGCACTGACATGAAAATGCATGCGTGCAAAGGTCAGTTTGACTTTGAGACCTATAGGGATGGCATCTTGAGATAAAAGTAGAAACTGATGCAGAAAAAATAGAATGAAAGGTTCTATTAAGTATAGATAACCCTTGTGCTATCTTAGGCACTTTAACATTGGGGGTTGGGTCATCTAGACCCCACAAGGCAGTACGCTGAACCTTTTGTTATGCAATGATTTGTGATCTTCACTGGTGTCAATGGATTACATGAAATCCTCTCCACCTTTATCCACCTTTGTCATGGTAGGGATAACAAGTCAATGTAAGGGTGGGGTAGCACAAGAGTTAAGGTGGCAGCTCTGGACTTCTATCAAGCAGTAGATGGCAGCATTGAATAACAAAAGAAAGCTGGCGATCGCCTTGTTTCTTTGAATGGACTAACTGTGTTCAAGGAATGAATGTGCAGGCGTGTAAACTTGAATGAAACAGGAATTCATATTTGGAATAGTAGTAAAAACACTATATAAATGAAGCTTTCAAGTTTCAGTAATAGTATTACAAATAATATATTGTATTTAATATATATATATATTTAATTGTGTTGCCTTACATCTTTCCAAGAAGCTGCTTTAAGCCTTTTACTGTCTGATTAACCAATTAGGATAGACTTTATTGTCATTGTGACATATTACATGCACAACGAAACTCCAAAAGAAGTGTCATTCAGTCGCATATTCAAAAAGTATAAACAAACACAAATAATATAACCAGTTCAAGGTAAGTTTAACACATCATAAGAAAAGGCTACACTATCCCCACTAGTTTACCGGTACGAAGCCCATTGAGACGACTATTGTTGTGAATTTGAGCTATACAAATAAAATTAAATTGAATTGAATTGAATTGCACATTTCCGGTTTGTAGAGCACTTTTGAATACATATTTTAAATACACTGATTGCATGGAATGTTCACCCAAGGCAATAAGCAATAGAAAATCATTTTTTGCATTGATTTTTTTTTCTTGGTTGTTATAGGGATAATGTGAGCAGTGAATTGTATAAACAACTTAATTGTAGGCCTTCATCAGTACTATAAAGGGTCATTGTTGATAAGTAAATGTAGGAGCTAGATTGATTCTCTTCTATCAAAGTCTATGGTATTAGTCCTTGCTGAACACCAGAAAAACTAGGAAGAAACATTTCAACATCTTTTGCTGAGAATCCATGATGTTTTTAGAAGATAAATTGGCAAAATAAAGGACAAACATCTACACACGAGTTAATCTCTTTTTCAAACCTCTTGGATTTTTCTTCCTTTTTTTTTCTTTTCTATTTTTTCCCTTTCTTGATGACCCACTTTCTTTCTAACCTCTCCCTAATTAAAATGTGGGTTAACAGCTGTCTTTCAGACATTTCTGGGCTTGGTCGGGAACACATTTGCAGTGTTTCCAAAAGGTTGCTATTTCTGCAAAACACGAGTCCTGATTCTGATCATTCATTTTTCACCTTGAGATGAGTACACTCCACTTTGATAATGTTTGTACTGATCCAGGTGGAAATTCTTGAATTGCACTATTGTATTGAGTGATATCCTTCGGTTTTTTTTTTCTCCCCTTCAATCTTAGCTCAGACTATGTTAGGAAGGAATCATGGTGGCCAAAAATTAAAAAGGGAGAAATAGATTAACTTAATTAAAGTGAAGTTGATTTGTACTGCCAGCAGGCGGAGCAAGAACGTTTATGACTGTAAAAGAAAAAAACAATCCAAACCAATCAGAAACCGGTTCAGTGAAATAAATATGACTTCTGTGACCATGGCAACAGATTTATCGCAGTGACAGGTCTGAATGTAAGAGATAGAAATGAAAAGATAGAACATGCCTTAAATTCCTTTTAGAACTTGTGATCATGACCTCAATCACCCCAAAACTTTCTATGGAAAATTTCTAAGGAAAAAAAAAACTGTGGGTGGAAAATCAGGACACATAAAAACAGTGAACGGGGGTGACCAATTATTAAATAAACACATGATAAAGAAATGTACGTCTTCAAACATTATGGGATTGACAAAACAATAAAGAAAAATCATGATTTACTTAGATTGAAATGATTCTGGTAGCAAACTGAGGTAGAATCTACCTGACAAGGCCGCCTTTGTGGGCGTGACACCCTTAAAAATAGTGTGGCTTTTGACGTGCACGTTCGACGTCCCGGTGTTTTATTTTGATTGGTCACACTTTCTGTCAATCAATGCCAAGCGTTTGTTGCTCAGATGGTAGCTCCTCCCCCTTACGCTTTCAGAAGGCTGTGGTTTATTCGCGCGTTTAGAACTGTTGATTTTGTCGTCGGGAGGGAGGACATTTCATTTGTCAACTTACAAGCTTTTGATTTTATTAGGCCTATTTTTCCCCCACCCAAGATCAAGATTTTGTTGTTGTTTTGCTAATTTTCAACGAAACTTTGCGCGTATCGGTGGTGCGGGGCAACACTGTCTGCCGAGCGCACAGTAGGGTTTTAGTCACCTGGCTGCAGCAGCTGACTTGTGTCTTACAGAAAGCGGAGTTGCCTGGCAGTTGCCAAAGAAAACTAGCAGTTGCTAGTTAGCAAGTCAGTCAGCTAGCCAGCTCTTTCCTCGCTGCCACATTAAGTCCCACCCTCACGGAGCGCGCGGACGTCGGGCTGCAGCGGTGAAGTCCAGTCTATTTTTCCCCTTCTGAACCAGCCAGCATCCTTATAATACACCTGGTTGGCAAGGGAAGATCATCCCCACTGCGTCGCTTAGCAAAGTTAGGTCAGACTAACCTTTTACCTCTGGCTTTAACGTTCGCAAATAGTCACCTGTAGAGAAAACGGTCGCTACACTGGCAGAGAGACTGTGTAAAAAGAAGAGAACGAAATAAGAAAGAACAAGGAAGACGCAGAGGAGGAGGTGTCTGGCTAGTTTAGCCGGGGAGAGAGAATTCCATGTAAGTGACTCAGTTGGTTTCGTGTACTTTGTTAAACGGCTTACATGTCTCCTACAACTTGCACTGCTTGCATAACCACGTTTATCCACTCAGCTTCTTTTCTGTGGCTTATCACCTGCAAATAGTGCGCCATACTACTACGTAAGCTAACGGTATGGGCTTCCTTTAAGGTGGTTCACTAGCTAGCATGGTGGCTAATGACAGGTTTAAAGTGGGAAAGCACCCACATAGCTGCCAGGCTGTGTGTGCTACGATCATACCATAACATATTAACTAACGCACAGTTGCAACTTTGGTGAAGTTTTATCAGCGCGCCGAAAAAGAAAACGTCGGAAAGTGCTGTATTGACGATTAGAATTCGCTTATTAGCCTCTTTGCTAGCTAGCTGCATCCGGCTAACGACTCAAGTTGACAGCTCTGTTTCTGGCGGTTCTGAGCAGCAATGTTACAGACACCCAGGCCGTGTTACCAACTCTGTCAATGTCTTAGCAAATCCGTATCTATGTTGTGCAGCTGCGGGAACTCTACATTCCTCAGATCAGCCTTAGATAACGTGGCAACAAAGTGACATTTTCCCATAGCACTTGTTATAACACTTATTTGCTTTAAAATAAAAAAAAGTGTAGTTGTATTTAGGCAATCCCATTTAATTGTGTTTAAATTGTGAGAAGCTATTTGTGTACAACCCACTTAGGACTGCTTTACAGTTGCAGTTTTCAAACTGTGTAACTGTAGATATTAAAATCATAATTTGTCCTTAAAGTAGAAGTTGCCATCTGCATAACTTGCCATTACCAAACCACAAATTTAATTGTCTACCCATGTCTCATTTTTTCTTTCTATCTTCTTTAGATAAACACTACCACCAAGCCACACACAGCCATGAGTATTGAGATACCAGTAGGGTTGACGGAACTTCTGCAGGGCTACACTGTGGAGGTGCTGCGACAAAGGCCGTCAGACTTGGTGGAATTTGCAGTACAGTACTTCACCCGTTTGCGAGATTCCAGAGGTCAGGATGGGGCCAGCACAGGTGCCAAGCAAGGGAAAGGAGTAATGTTTGATGGGGAACCCATGCAGACAGAGTCTAATGGAGATGACGAGGAAGATGATGACTCTGACTTTGAGCGTAGGTGGACGTTTTGTTTTATCGATTGTCAACTATTGCCTTACCAGCATTGTGTGCATGAAACGGGATAGTAAAAGAAAAGAAAGGTTACTCTCACTAAACATGAACATTTTGACTGAACATGTCTAGTGATGAAAAATAAAAACTACATCAGCTGCCAGTGATACACATATCACTAAAACAAACTGAGTTACATAAAAGAAAATTGTAGATTATTATTTGTCTACGAGAGTGTCTTCCAATCTTTTCATTTCTGTTATTTTCATTTTAGTGTTTGAGGTAGGGAAATTTAAATGGGGGAACAATGGAAAATGTTAAAAGCTTGGTAAGACAACCATTGTTGTCTTCATCTATGATCTTCCTAATTTTTTTTTCTTTCTATCTGTCAGAATCTCACATGGTAATTCAGTCCATCATTTAGAAATATTAAGCCTTTAGCCAGTATAATATATAGCGTCATGTATTGCAATCCCAACATAATCAAAAGTTCTATGAACTCTTTTGGAACTCTTATTTGTCCACCTTCAAGAAGGAATGATCCGTATTGAATAAATGTTGATGAACCTTGATCTAACCAAATAAAATTACCCCAGATCATAACACTGTCCCGACAGGCTTTAACTCCTGCAATACTTCAATTTTCCTGACGTCCCTGGCACTCTAGTATAGGGCTAACCTGACTCATTAAACATCATGACCTTTTTCCATGCTCCAGAGTCCAACTAGGTGATCCCCTAGCAAATGAATGCCTTTTGTCACTTCTTTCTGTTATCAACTATGTGAATTCCTCTTCCTTTTGTGAGTTTGTCTTACATTACTACTGTTTTTTTTTTCTTTAGACTATTTATTTACCAGCTTCAAACCAATAATTCCGGATATTTTGGAAAGCTATGTTATTTGTAAATCTTTTTACATTCTTATTAAACCAACTAGAAACTTTCACACAATTGGTTTGGGTTAAAATACTAGCTACAACAAATCATTTATAACTTGGAAAGGCTTTCAAGCTAAATTGATCTTGGACGTAATTTCTAAACCCAGTTTTTCAAGTTCTGGCCTAAACAAATTTTTAGAAAACTAATATCGCGTTTCTTGCATATCATTCCCCTGATTTTGACAGACTAGCAGAACCCGTAAGCTGCTCCATAGCTTAGCTCTCCTGTGGGCTCTCTGAGAGCAGTGTGGCCTAGATCCCGTTAATGTGTTTTGCTGTGAATGAAGGAGTTTTTTTCTTGTAGTTGTTCAATCATTAAATCTGTCTGTTTCTAGCAAGTTTAATAATATATACGGATTGAAAACCTATTCTCTGCCCTTAAAATCCAATTGTCCAAACAAAAAACAAGTAGAACTAATGTTTTCACTTTTAATCAAGTCAAGGATAAAGTGTATGAGCCAGATTGCATCTAGTTTGCCAATCGTTTGAACATTTGTTATATTATTTTATCTTTTATTGTGTTTAGTCTGTCCAGTCTTAATGCAATGTTTGTGTTTAAAGCAGTGTTGGACAAGTAAGTGCTGTGGTGGAAGGTGGCTTACATTTACAGGCGGATTATACCGATTTTGTTCCAATGCTCACATAAGTGCTGCATTTCTGTGACCCAGGCTAAGGAGGGGTGTGTTATGCCTGCAAAGACTTGTAAGCTTTAGTCGTTGTTGTGTGTGTGTGTACGTGGGGGATGTGTGTACTTGCACCAGTTCAAAAACAATTTAATTTCAACTTAAAACACCTCTTCTCTTTTACATCCCAATTAGCAACCATTTAGCATTTAGGACAATACAAGGTTAAAAGGCTGGTGCTAAGGAAGTAGCTTTGGTATAACAGCTGGAAGTTAGACACATGACTTCTGTGACGTTAAATTATCCAACCAGGCTGGTTTACTTTCCCCTTAGGAAAGATTCACTTCTGTGAGAAACAACACAAGCCTGTGTATTGAAAAGTCAGAAAGTCATGTGTTCATTTTTTTTCTTTTTTTGATTAGTTTTATAACCTACTTATAAAGATTGGAAGACTTATTCAGTGGACTAAAATTAGTGGTATGGATTTAGAAACAGCCTAGTTAAAAAATACAAACAAAACCTGATTTCATTCAGCTTATTTTTCGTGTTTTAAGGATACTTTGTGCATGCTAGAGATGCTATTCCCCCTGCACGGTTCAGTTTAAACCTCAATTTCTGGGTCACACTTTTATTTTGTTTTGATATAATGTAATATATGATTTGTGCAGGGGCCTAAAAAGTTTTCAGAGTAGGTTACTGAGGAGAAAATAGATAGCTTTGACCCAGGGGGGGTCTGGGGGTCTAATTTTTAAAATTAGGGCCTTTTATATGCATTTTCCAGGCAGCTGGGGAATTATTTCAGCTGATTTGAAAGCAATAGAGAAGAGGATTTAGTTCTAAACTTCTACTCTATCACTGTTGACAACTATGATTTCCCAAACCGTTTTCCTGTGACTGCTTATTTACTACACAAATTCCAAAACTTTGTGGAGGAGCCCATGAAGGAGCATTCTTTGTAAAGTAAACTTACTTGTAGCACTGCCAATGAAGTGAGCATACTGCTAATAAAGTTTTATTTACAGTGGATTCAAATTTGTTATTAAATCTAGAAAATACAGGTTTAAAACAATAAATGTCCTATGAATTAGTTTTGTTAAATTTCTCCGTCACATCTTATAGTCTGGTCTTTGAAAACATTTGTGGTCACATAAGGCGACACATGGAACAGCTCATTAGCATAGCATCATTAGCATCAGTGTCTAACTGCAGTGCTATCTCCAAATCAACACTTTATAAAACTTTCTGTTGTGTCTATAAGTTCAGCAGGTTTATCCAGTTAAAAATAGTCACGTCCCCACTGCTGCATCAGTCAAACGCTGCAAGGAGGGGAATTAACAGGGGTGTGATTGTGTACCTCACATGCGCAGTGTAAAGGAGAAGCATTCAAGAAAATTACCATAAGGAGGGCTTAGAAAAATGGCTGATTTGGCGCAAACATTTACTAATATGGCAGGCGGCCTTCTTACTTTTAGTCGCCAAACAGAAAAAATGCTCGCTAACGGCGAGTAATAATTTCAGACAGACCCTGCATACACAGATTACTTGGTATGAGGTACTAAACAAAACTTTTGTTTATCATCAAAAAGTAGCCAGTGACTACCTCAGTCAAAGGTGGCAAATTTTCACCGGCTGCCGGCTACTTTCGAGCCTTCGTTTGTGTATTACAAAACAACAAAAAACTGAACTTACTGAAACCCCTTTCTTTTTTGAATTGTAAATAAGTAAGTATGAATGAAGAAACTCAACTAAAAAAAAGAAAAATAAACTCAAACTGAGCCTGGTGTAATAAAACAAAACAGTGAATATGAAATTCTTCTTAAATTTTGCACAATTGTTTGACACTTTCAATGTAAACATCCTGGTATGCAGTTAGGATGCACCAAATACACTTTTCCCACGTTTTGGTTTAATGGTTTGGTTTTTTATCGAGAACTGTGCCATCCTTAGTACATGCACCTCAGGTAAAAACTGTACCTGTCCTGTAAACAACAACAATGCAAGTCATTCAGTTTTATGGTGTGCTCTCTATAGTATATCTCTTTTGGATTTTGGTTGAGACTCTTTTGCTCTAAATATTTTGGTGAGGATTTTCTTTTGCAGTTGGAAGGGAAAGTATTTTGCTTCTGTTGTTAAATGTTGGTGATATACATAAATGTTTCTATGTTTTTGCTGCATATTTAAACAGGGGAGGGGTGGAATAATTTGGTTGTTGCCCTTTTTAATTATATCATGCAGTTAAATAAACTTTTTATCTAGAATTGTTTTTGAAGAAGCAAGCTTGGATAAATCTGTGATTAGGGCAGAAATTTATTAATGAGAAGGTTGTACTATAAGCATAATATGCATCTGCTATAAATTGTAAATTATAAAGTGATCCACACTCCATTTGAAAGGCAGGTTGCAGCTATGATTCATCAGTCTGCTCATAACCCTTACATTTCGCTGCAGGAATACACTGTGAGCGAGCTAACTAAACGCCCAATATGTAAATGAAGTAAGTTTTTATTTTTGCATTTCCTTGGTTTGTAGAGTATTCTCTTGAAAGCACATCATATTTCACATGTTTTATGCCTCTAACTTTAAATGTCCAACTCCTCTGCAGGATCCACACAAATCTAAGATGTCCTTGAATGTTTTTCTTCATAGAAATTTTAAAATGTTAAAAGGTTTTTGTGCAAAAAGGAAAAAAAAAAGTATATGAACTTGGTACAAAAGTAAAGACATTTGTGTGTACTTCCTTCAACATTACTTCTGAGCATTAAACCTTTTCCTGTTTTGTAAAAGAAAAGGAAAAACATCTTCGACAATGTCAAACATCGTCTTCTCCCCTTGGCTCTTGTAAAGTGTTGGTTGGACCGGGAGATTCAATTTAAAAAAACAGGACATAATAGCTATTTATCAAATGAATTATTTAACGATAGGAGCCTTAGTTTTGTGTGGAGGAACCAGACACATCCACAAAAGTCTGGAACTGTATTCTCATACTGAGCACTAGCGTATTACAGTCTGCTGTGAAAAGACATATCAACTACTATTTTTCATAATTCAGCCGATCTGGTTGTGTTGGTCTTTCTGGCTAGAAGAGCACACTAACTTGATCACAGAAACATTCAGTGTGAGGAAGGTCAGGACTGTTGACGGTTCATTCCATTCTCCTTACAACCAAATTCTGGAGGTCATCTCTGATAAATGCTGCTCTGTGGGGGCAAGCGTTGTCATCTTGGATGAAGTGTGATCCTGAGCTATGAGGGTATGGTATTGCAGAATCTCATCTTGATTTAACATTGCATTTGAGATTGGGCGCAGAAGTCTGTTCCAGATTGTGATACTCACAACGAGCCATTGGGCATATCTTGAAAACATTGATCGCAATCTGTAGAAGGCAACCTCTGGTACCTATGTGCTGACAAGATGATGAAGCTGTCTTCTTCGAGAGCTGTCGTCTGCTTACATCTCCATTAAATAAACTTGTCCCTCAGGTTAAAGATGGAACTGGAGTTCACTCTAAACAACACACCAACATGGCATAGGCCCTATCCAGGTCAAGCAAACATGGCATGCTAATTATTGGAGCAGACACCTACTGACTGTTGTAGCAGGGATCATGCACATCTCATCTAGGGAAAGTAGAAGCTCTTGTGTCAAGCAACAGCAGTAAACTAACTTTAGCTTTGGTATTAGTGGAAAAAATTTGGCAATTTTTTCTCTTGCTTTACACATGAATTAATTGTTCTTTTTGTTGTAAAGGCTTTTCTGAAGGTGTTCTAATCTTAAATTTGCTGTTTTTATATGATGCTTTTGCTTTGAGAATTCATGACATGATATTTCGGTTTTCTAAAAGCAAAGTTATTCCGGTGATCATTCCCTGTTTATTTAAACCCTTCATCAACATTATTATACCTCTTCCTTCTTGCTTTATTATAGTCTTTAGTATTCTTATCTCATACTTGGGGTTGTGTATGGTTGTATGTTAACATTTGTAAAGTTTTGTATTTATGCTAAACACAACTTGTCAATTTTGGTTTTTAATGATTTATAAGTTTAGCTTTTTGAAGCTAAGTGTATTATTTTGGACATGTTAGTGTTTGGCTTGTCCAACTTTTATCCATCCTAAACCCTTACAATTTCTTTCCCAATTTTTTCCCCCCCTTTTTCTTTTGCACCTTCTTTAAGCCCTTTTGAACTCCACAACTGTGTATTTTCTCTTTTTTCCTTTACTTCCTTTCTATTTTATATTTCTTTTTCAGATTAAGGCAGTTATGCAGTTTGTGTTTGGCAAATCAACATTTTATAAGATTGGGGTTAAACATACCAGCAGAAAGACTTCTTTGGACTTTTTAACCCAATCAACTCTGTTTTGATTCTTAAAGTAGAACCTTTTTATCATGCATTTTCATTTTTCTTTATTTCTCTCATTTGTTGTTGCTTTAGAACAACTCTTTACTAGCTGTTTCATAGTTAACTTGAGTAACTGCGTGTTTAGCAGCAAAACATGTTTTCTTTAACTAGACAAAATGCTATTTTAATCAGTTCTTCACAAATTAAATGTAAGTACCTGCTAGTACCTGTGGCTGCAAGACTTAAAAAAAAACATTAATCAATATTTATAGATGTGCAGAGAGTGTAATTATTGATATAAAGTCTTAAATCTGATTAGTGTTCTTGGTGTCCTAAAAAGTGAATCTCAAGATTAAAATGATAATCTCTGACGATATATACTTTTTTTTTCTTGGAACATGTTAGACTCAAAAATATAAATATTTATTCCTAGAAAATGGTATAAGTGTGCTATAATTAGCACAGGGCTCTGCAAGGTAGGGAATAATTTAATAAATCATGAAGGGTTATTATTTAGTGATGGGTTTGTCTTGTTTTTTTTTTTGGGGGGGGGTGTTTCTTCCTTAGACTGGGTTGGACTGGGTTCTGAATTGACCCAAGCTTAATAGATCACTAATCGATCCATTAAAGTAGAGATCGAACTTTTAGGCCTTTCATTTTCTGGTGACCTATAGCCAATGTCAGCTAGCTTGATGCCAACATATAATGGAATTTCTCATTGGACGACTAATGCTAGCGCTCGGTTGACCTAAACATTCATAGACTAAATTAACAGTTTTATATACTCCCTGGCAGGACTTTTCCAAACTATTTTAAGTAAGATTTTTTTTTATGTAACCATTTATGGTGTATGGTGTTAACAATTTCATTGGTTTCTTATTTCACTTATAAATGTTACAGTATGTGAACTGTATCAGATTAATATGAACATCTTCAAAACATACCGGTATATAAGATTATTAATAAATTTCTATACAAATATATCTAAATGTGTAAACTGTAAATTCAAAATGGAATTGAAGCGAATGATGAAAGAATCGAGAATTGAATCTATCAAAAGAAACAGGATTTAAAAGGGGTTTATTGTCTTTTTCCCACTGTTGAATATCCATCATAAATGTTTGACATGAAAACTATCAATCAGAAGACCAAAGAATTTTATGTATCTTCAATATCATCAACCTATTGAAATGCTATGAAAAATGACTTGTTGATGTTAGGACACGACAATATATATAAAGCCACTGTTTAGATAAGACTGATGAAGCTTTGGTACTGAAAGCCGTGGTAAAACGTGGTTCACTTATATTTACTGATAGGTATCGGATGAACTTTGGTACTTCCTCCTTTACTTATCTTATGTGAGACTACAGAAAAATGAGGAAATGGTGGTAGATGTCAGGCGTTGGTGGGTTAGTGGGTATTAAATCTTTTCTTTAACCATTAGTGACATATTCTGTGTTATATTTACGGTTTGGAGCATGTCCCTCTAAAATTCATTTAATTTTTTTTAGCTTCACTGGGTTAACATCACAATTATAACATAGAGTCAGACTGTAAATAATGTTTTTTAGTGGGAAATTGTTGAAAAAATAGAGATAAAATCTTTCACTGAAAAATCCTGTTGCTTAGATTGAGTTTGTCTTACCTGTTGCTCAGTCCTAAATAATAAAAGCCTTGCACACTATTACACACATTCCAAGCACTAGAGGGGTGATTCATAGCAAATTGGTAGGACCACATTTAGAGAGAAGCCTAAAAATACTTGTAACATTTTTAAAACTCTAAGTGTGCCTCATGGGATCACCTGCTGAGCTGATATAATACTATATGAGCAATGCAGTTTTAACAAATACAGTAAAATAAATGAATCTTTTTTTGCAGAGAACCTACAAACAATTATTTCTGACAAATGATTACATTTATCAAATATTTGTTGGTTGGTGTGTGTCTCAGTCACAGATGCAGAATGCGTTTGTGTCTGTGAGATTTTTCTCTCTCACTCTCATTCATTCCTAAAATAAGTTGCCACTCTTCTCGTTTCCTCCCAACTGCAAAACTGTTACAATTCCCGTCTCCCATGCACTCTGTGTTCAAGCCTCTGTGTTTGAGCCCAATCTCATTAGACTGGATGGCTTAGAGAGAAGGGGTTATTAAGTTGGTTTAGATCAATCCTGTTGGCATGGTAAGATAGAGAATTAACTGGGAGAGGTACAGAGAAGGAATGAAAACATGAATGACAAGAAGAAGTGTCAATGACAGCAGAGCTAGAAATAATTGTTTTTATCTGCTGAATTATGTCGCTCATCTGACAGAAATGCCTAAACTACACTAGAATATTTCACTTTCTGTTAATAAAAATAACTTTTGTAAACACATATGCATTGAACTTCATGTGAGTGCAGGATGTTCCATTACATCGAGACTGGAAGTGTTTGTATCTTTTAAAATAAACTAATCGCAATATTCATTTATCAGTGTTTTAACTGTAGTTAATGTTTTAATGCTTTTTATTTACTTAAGGTACCCAAGCAAAAAGAGATAAGGAACATTGTTCCAGTTATGTAACTTTTTTAAAAAATTTTATTCAGTGATGCAGAATTTTGTTTGTGGTATGCGTGCTATGCGTGCATGCATAGGTGTAGAGTGCAAACAAATTCAGATGTTTAGTGACATCAGCAGAGCTAAAACTGCAAAGAGAAACCACACAGCTAAACCCAGTTGGTTGCTACTTCCTTTTAAGGGCTTAAGTTTCAGAGAGAGATCACTGTGTGGTTGAGATACTGGGAAAAAGGAGTCAGTCACATATGGGGCAAGAGGATGGAGGGGGCAAGAAATATTTTAAGTGGGAAGGAAATGTATATAGTTTAAAAAAATCTACAAAGGATGGTGACTTGTATCATGGGAAACATGCACTCAAACAGTTGATGCAGATCATGGGAACATTGTGAAACCTTGACACAGGAAGAGCTGATGCTTTTAAAATTTCTTTGATTTGGCTGTTTCTATTTACTTAACTTGGTAAGAAATATAAGACAATAAGTCATTAAATAAAATTATGAACAACAGATGCTAAAAAATAAAAAAAAATCTGTAAACAGCAAAATAGGGGAGAGGAAGTGTTTAAGCAGTGCATAGGCTTTTTAAAAATTGGTTATATTGGGAAATGTTATTGGATGGAGCAGAGGAATGCAATACAAGTACAATTTAGTCGAAATAAGAGGCAGAAAAAAAATCTCCTTTTTTTTATAAACGAGAAAGCAGTTAGTTTGTAATGTAATTGTGACTGCATCTTAATAGCCTTTGTTATTTACGTTGAGCAACTGTCTTTTTGTCACCTAAAATGTTTTAATAGCCTGTTTTATTGTCACACAATACATAACAGTTTAATGGTTATGGCATTGGTTTTTCAGATGACTCTCATATGACGAATAAACTAGCGTGAAATGATTGGTGCAGAACAAAGTGTGCGTATCAATTTTCTGTATTTAAAGAGAATTAGACTTCAAAAAAAGGCTCCCTGATGTTTTCCAGAATATGGTCAAAATGTTAAGCATCTTGGATCTGTGGACGCCAGGCCCCAATTTGCAAGAGACAATAATTGCCATGATTTTTCACACTCATAATTTGATTTGACGTACTGCAACTAGCAGACACACGTCAGCAGACCTGGTGCCTGCTTTGCACCGCATATTTTACCTAGAGTGACACAAAAGATGCCTCTAGGATAATTATGGACTGTCTGCTTGCTGTCTCATTCAGCCAGTTCATTCAGCTTGAAGCCCTTTTTATAAACTAAAAAAACCTTACACACCAAAAAGTGATTTACCCTTAAATATTTGCGAAGGGGGGTCTAAGGGAGGAATACTGCAGGACTGCGGGCATATTACAGGACTGGGATGTATAGGAATGGGTTGAAGACTCAGCGGCTATTACAGACTGGTTAGGATGGGTTTGGACATTTGACTGTATATGAGAACTGGACTAAGTTACCCCCTTCCTCCTCGTGTTCTAAACAGGAAGTACCCAAAAGTCGAAATTCCACACAATTTGTCCATTATTCATTTACTCCTCATTCATACTTGTTGATGGTAACCTAACCACTAATGCAGCCTCAGCTGCCCTGGGGCAGACTGACAGAGGCTTTGGCTGCCCGTTTGCGTCTACGGCCCCTCTGACCATCACCAGGACATTCATACACATTCACACACCAGTGGAGCCACACTGGAGGCCGGGAGGGTGAAGTGTCTTACCCAAGGACACAACAACAGCTGACTGGGGGGAGCAGGGATTGAACCGCCGGTCATAGGACGACCTGCTTTACCGCCTAAGCAACTGCATATATAAAAGAATTTAAGCCTAAAACTCCATTTCTGCGTATTTCTTTATTTAAATTGTGGTAAATCAGGTGCAGATTAAAAAATGCAGTTTATAAAAGCTTGCAATTCTGACGCAGTAACTGAAATGGGCGGTCCACTCAATTCTGATGGATCCACTTGCAGTCAAATAGATCCATTAACGTCTTTTGAGCATCTTCTTTTGAGCTGCTATTTGGCTCAAAACTGTACATCTGAATAGCTCTGGTATTGGTCGCCATTTTATTGCTCCGCTAATGTTAGCGTGGGTTTGTGAGGAGCTGTAAGCTGGCGGGAGAGTGTAAACCAAGGGATAATGGGATATCAGGAGAGGCTTACTTTCGCGCCAGCGTTCCTGCTAACAACCCGGAGGACAGTTTCCTATTACCTCCTGCCACAAACTTTGACCTGAAAACGACAGTTTTTTTATTTTGCCAAAAAACGGCTTAATCATGATTAAAAGACCAATGGGAATGTGTTCACAATAAATCAAAAGATGACTAGAGGGGGACTTTTAACATGTTCTTGTTAATCTTAAGTGTAAGTTATTAACTGATCAATCAAATGCCTCAATAAAAGATCTGGTCTCACGTCGGAAGTTCAAAACCTTTGATTGACACACTCTCCCGAACTTGCTTTCACGTGGTAGGGGTGTGGACTTCTAAAAAGCTCACTTGTGATTGGTGACAGTGGTTGCCATAGAAATGTTGACTCAGACCAGTTTTGACCAATCACTGCTTACTGTTAATTTCTGATTCTCAGATGTCGGCAACTGTATAGCAAAAAATGGCGAGTAAATTGACTTCATTTAATATGCCATTTCTTTCAGGTGACGTCACACTCACTTGGTCCAGTTAAACAGTCAGGTTTTTGATGGATTTTGATCAATATTTTGCCCTTAAAATTATTTTTAAGTTTTTTTTATTGCAGACATTTAATAAGATGCAATAGCATTCCCATAATTTTCTGTGCGTGATTTGAGTAGATTTGTTGACAGAAAAATGTGAACATTTAACCACCATTATATTCTATTTGCCACATTGGTTTTTCCACTTCAGTGATTACTGTTGTGTCTCATGAAAAAATAATTAGGATGAAATTATTATTTGAACTTTGATTCAAAGTGTTTACAATAGCGAAGCAGCTGTCTGGCTTACTTTATTCAAACACACAGCAATTCAAGTGCTGTACTATCTTCCTCTGGTTTCTTTCAATTTCTGAAGGAGAACAGCCATGGTTTAACAAACTCAGTTGTTTTTCTTGCAGATTTGATCTGTTTTTACGTTCTCTAGAACAACATGAGGAAAAAAGTGTTACAGGGTTACCTGCAGGGCCAACTCTGATCCTTGAGATCTACCACCCCATCTGTTTTTTTTTTTTGCCCTCCCCTCCATTGTTTGCTGCTTATTACTTGGAGCAGGTGTGTGCAGTCAACCCTAATGTGGAGACGCCTGACCTGAATCAAGCAAGAGTGCTGGAAAGCTGGAAAATAGGCAGGGTGGTAGATTTTGAGGCCAGAGGTTGGGCAACTCTGGCCTAGATCATCTGAAACAGTCTTCATTTGAAATAAGATTGCATTAAAAGTTATATCAACTTCAGAGGAGGAGTAGTTCTAGTAGAATAACCTAAAAAAATGAGCTAAAATATGAATCCAGATTCTAAATTTAATAAAAGCTACCACTCTAACCTGTAAAATAACAGTTACAAATGTCAGCCAGCTCAGACAGCACTGATGTTGTGTGACTATGCAAATAGACTGCGATGTTGATGCAAAATACAACTGTAATGTAGAGGTTCAGCTATGCATTCAAAACGTGGACAATTTTTCTTTTCAGGGATGAATAAAACAAGGATAGACAGCTGCTGGTGCGAAACTGGGTTTACTAAATGTCTGCATGGACAATTTCTCTTTGGCAAGGCTAAAGGACGCCTTTAGAAATATGAGCTGGAGTGCATGCAAAATCAGACAATAGCAGATCACAGTGATACTTTTCTGCAGCTTTATTTGTGCATTTCATTTGTACTACTTTACATGTTGACCAAAACTTCCATTGGCGCAAAGTACTCATGCTGGTTTTGCCAGTCAAAAAAAAGCAGGTTAATAAAAGAACTTCATTCAGTTAGACTGGGAGGAAGGAAAAAGATTGAATAGCAGATAACACAGTTCTAATTATCTTTGCGTTCCTGCAACTTAGTCGAAGCTTCAGACAAAACAAAAGTGAGTAACAAAGATAAATTTGATCACAAGTCAAAAAATCTCCCAGTTTTATTTGCCGAGGAAACCCTGAAAGCAGCAAAGTTGTGAAATCCATTTAATGACATTACTTGATAAAGTAATTACTTGATAAAGTATAGTAATGAATTGTATGTATGGTTGTGAAACCTGTTTGGTTCACAGTTTATACATATGCTGTAATTTACGTCAACCAAATACACTTTCCAAGTAAGCAAAATTAGAATTAAAACTGTTTAATTTTATCACATCTTCAGTTACGGAAGTTCCCATTATTAAAAAAAAACAACTAATTTTTCATATTAATTTGAGAAATGTCTAGTCTTTAAGCCTAACCCCCCCCTTTAAGTGGTCCCAATCTACATTTTCTCTCTACTATACCATAAGGCATGATTAAATTAAAAACGTATCGGTTGAAATTCTTCTATAATACTTCATTAACTGATTTTATCAGTTTTGTACAATTCAACAATTCTTTTTAATTCTTTTTTTTTTTTATTTAAATCGTTGACGCATTTCTGAGCATTCTTCTAAAAACCTGTGCTCTGACCTTCAGCCCCTCCCAATCCACTAAAATGAGCGGTTTCTCACGAGCTGACGTAGACCAGTGAGGAGCAGCCCCCTCCAGGAAGAGCCTGCCTTGTCAGCACCGCCCCCAGCCTAACAAAAACACCCGCATTCTCCACAGAGCTAGCGGTGTTGGTCAAAAAACGCTTTCATTTTATATGCACAATATCCACATCCATCTTTGCAAAAGTTTGGATGTTGTTTGTTTTTGTGGGCGAGACGTGGACATGCTGCCCAGGCCGACTCTTAAATGAAATGGGTAACGCCCACACGGAGTGAAAGCCAGTGCCTCAGAGATCGATTCATCTTACGTCCGGGTTGGAAAAGAACCCACGAAGATATGTTATATTTAATAACAAATTTGTTCTTTTGTGTGCCAAAGGTAATATTTTATCATTTACATGGATATTGTTTACTGTAAAGGGCTTAAGAATAGCATAGTATAGGCCATTTAAACAAAACATTGAAAGTGTAAAAGGTTAAAACATATAGATTTTATTCTTCTTATATCACCAGCTATTTACTAATCAATTATTTAATGAAATTGTCATTTTCCCATTGTGGTAAATGTGTGGCAGCCCTTCTGGTCTGGTATTTCCTTTCCGCCCCCCCTGGTTGTCCCTCTGTTTTCCCATCCTCCTCCCCTCAACCGCCTCCCTCTCTTCTCCTCCCATCTGTTAATGCTGTTACAGCAATGGGTGGGTGTTTAAAGTAAGCAATGGAGAGGGAAAGTGTGTGTGTGTGTGTGTGTACACATGTAGAGGGTCATGGACACTTGCTAAAACCTTGATAGAGGGGAAGGGGGTTGGATGAAGAGAAAATTGCAGATGGTAAATGGGAACTGTTTTAATGGGGAAAAGGTCTTTGTGTTAGGTTGCCAAGGCAACAACAGACATACCTTATACTCCCACAACTCCAGTGTTACCCCACCCTGACCTCTTCAGCCACACGAGTATTAGTAGAGCACTTCACACGAGACACAAGCACATCCACCGGAAAACCACCAATATCTCTTATGCTTTACATTGGTGCATATTTTTGGTAAAGCTTTGTCTAACAGGGTACATCCTCATTTCAGTACTTTAAATAATATGCTTAACATCAAATTGAGATGGTTTTACTAGTTTAGTTAAAGAGGTTCAAGTTCCAGATAAACATTAAACCTATTTTTAATATTAACCCTTTTATACCAGACTTTAGCTAGTGTTTACATTCGTTTGACTACTGTAACTCTCCAACTGTGTACGCAATCAATGTAATTTTGATTCTGAAGCAGAGAAAAGGCGCCATTGTGCAACTGTTTATGGTAGTAATGTGTTGCAAATAGGCCTGCACAATATACCGCAAATTTATCGTTATCGCAAAATCCATCTCTGCAATATGCATATCGCAAAAGACGGCAAATATCGCAATCAATCATAAACCTTAAATGTGTTAAAACAATCTAATGGCAGCTTGAACCATTTAACGAATCAAATAAATCCCTTTATGCATTTGACCAATCGGATGGATGCCTTCACATTGTTGACCAATCTGATGGAGCCCTATTATGTTAGATGTTAGTCACCTATGTCAACAAGGGTCATTTGGAGTATAATTTTTAAACTGTTGCAATGAAATGGGAATAGTTATTTGGTTATTTTGCTGTTTGTTTATATACCGCAAATTATATCGTTATCGCAATTTTAATCTCTGATATCGCAAGTTTTCCTCATATCGTGCAGATCTAGTTGCATAGCAGTGCAAAGCCAATATGAAAAGCCGCTATTCTCCATGTCAGAACCACCTGATTCATGTTTAGTGTAAGAATGGTCAAGGAGTTATGGTATGTGAAAGAGCCTGTGGTATTTGGTTGTCGCCGATGACATCTCATTTTGCACCAGAAACATGCAAAATGCAGACTTTGCTCCAAGTCCTTCGACATAAGCAGCATGAGGAAAGCTGGGCTGGTGGGCCAAATGAAAGGGAAGAAACGGCGACAGCTGCCGAACGCTGCTGAAGCCAGTCCTTTAGGGAACTTTTAAAAACATGAATGATGGCAATACTATAGAAGCAAATTGCATTGAATACAAAAAAAAAAAGTGATCTTTGTTCTAAATTTTTCGTGTATTAAAAAAAACTTGTCATGAAATCGTCTGTCTGTTTTCTTCTTCCTACTTACTTTATCCACTCACATTACAGAGAAAAACATTGGGGAAGTATTAAATATTGGCCAGTATGAACTGTTTATTTCGTTTGTGAATCCTGACAATATTGGGCACAAAGCAGCAAAGTTTTTGGGTGACCTGCTGGATGCTCACGTTGTGGGTGTGGTTAACTTTTCGACGTCGCTATAATTTTTTTTTTAATTTCGTTATGATATATTTAGTCTCAAACTTGCATCACTCAAACACGTTGGTTCACTCTAAGATAAAGCAATGATAATAGGGATTTCTGTAAAGTTTGTTTTAACAATGAGTTCTTGGGATGTTTTTAAGATTATTGATGGTGAGTTACTGAGAAACTGCTTTTTTTTTTTTTTTTGGTTTACTTTATTGACAGTCCTTGCATGCCTCTGCAGCTTCACATCAAGGTAAACTCCGGCTGTAACTTGTTTTCTGTTTCACCACAGACAAAAATAAACAGGTCAATAGAACTGCATCAAATGTTTTGCTCTGTAAGGTTACTGAATAAAGTAAGGAGGAAGAACAGACTGGCGGTATGGTGATGAGCACATTTACAAAACAGATCATGTCTGTGACATGGACACTTTGTGGCTTTCCAGCTTTTAATTGCAGCTCATCTTATAGTTATCATGAGTAGGTGAGGTTGGTAAGCTTGTAGTTCTTTGCTTGTGTAGTTCACCAATTCTTGAGAGTCGCAACAAAACATGTCCCACAAAAACTATTTTTTTATGGATAAAAATCATTAATTCAAAATGAATTGAATTACTCACTTTGTTAGATCTAAAGGAATTGTGAATACTTGTGTTAGATTGATCTAGATATATTGGCTCAAATGTAAGACTAGTGATTAGGCCGTGCCCTTTGTTATTTCTCTTGCCCTCAACATTAGGTCATATGGGCTGTTCCGTATGTCCCCCACATGTAATCCCGGACCCGTTTAAAGTCAGACTTTATTTTCATGAAACAGACTTTAAGATGTGGTGGATGAATGCAACAAAAGTAATTCATAGAACATTTTTTAAAAAAGTGTATTTGTTTCAGAGCCGACGTTGAGCTGAACAAATCCACCCCTTTCATGATGTTGTGACTTCCTCTCTGTTTGCATTTAATGTAATATCATTTTTTTAAATGACATCTAGAGCTGTGACGGTGCCGGATTTTTCATCACCGCGGTGATGAACCACCAGGGGGCGCGGTGTCGCGGTTAACCGCAGCCCCATCCCCCCCCCCCCCCCCCAAAAAAAAAAAAAAAAAAAACCACACACACACACTAAATCCCCCCGCGGCTGCATCATAAATACATACAGTTACAACGTAGTATTCTTTATTAACCTTTATTAACAAATAACAGTAACAACTGACTACTACCTACTGACGAACCCCCCCAACACAAAATCCTCCGGCGGGCGGCCGTGTCGCGCACTCAAGAACGCACGCAGCTTAATGGAAATGAACAATTAGAACGCAGTACATTTGTCGTATTTCCTCGCAAGACAGAAACTTCTTTTGTAGAATCAGGATGTGTGTGTGCTTCTAAAACAGCGCACGTGTGTCTGTAAGTAGAGTACGCACGTGCCCCGTGCTTCTCTAAGAGACAGCCACAGCCCCGCGCGCGCGCAGGCGGGTGCAACGAGGAAAGGAGAAGAGTGATAAAAGGTTTCCAATAGAAACCCTTTAAGTCTGAACACAGGACTAGCAGAAAAAGTAAATTATCAGCAAAGATTAATGTGTTTATTATAGTTCCAATCACGCACCATATGCAAAACTTAAAAAAAATAAAATAAAATAAAATACAACTTTCAAAATAAAAGTGCGGTGATGCGGTGATGACCTCATCACCGCGGTGATGACCTCATCACCGCGGTGATGCGGTGATGCGGTTATCGTCACAGCCCTAATGACATCTATAGTTTTTTTTTGTAAAATAATGGAATAATTTGGCGAGTAGATTTCTTTTGAGCTACCAGTCAACTTGGTTGGTGAGTCAAAAATTTGATTTTGGTCACTGGGGTTGTGACATCAAACCACATACAGCAAAATCCGTTTCAAGGCTGTTGCTACCAAAAATGTTCTGCTGACTGTGTGCTAGTATTTCTCTTTATGAGATGTTCAAGCTAGCGGTAGCTCACAAAACATCTGCTCCATTGATCTACAAACATTTTTACAGCTTTTAGTTAGTTGAACTCGGTGTTCAAGACCATTTCCAAAGGGGATATTAAAAATAGTTTTTGATAAATGAATTGCGTCATTTGTAATTTTTGTTAAAGAAATTAAAAGCAGGGAGGAAAAAAATGATTAAAATCGAAAATCACATTTGGAATAAAAATCTGAGATTTTGTTTTTGGCGATATTGCCCTGCTCTACTATTATTGTAAGCTAAAATTTATGCCTGTACACCTTACCATGGCTGGCTGTTCACCATTGAATGGGATCTAAATTGAAAACAAAAATACGAAACAAAGAACCAAAATGCAGAAAATGTTGATTTTTCTTTTTTTATTTGAAATTGTTTATTTCAAGCAATCAAAGCAAGAATTATACACAAAACAATACAATCAGCATTCAAACATTCATACAAAGACGTATCTTAGGATAAAAATCAAGAATCGTCTTAACATGACATCTGGTTTTAAATCATTATGTAAAAAAGTCATTTCAGGACATTGAGATCATCACTTAATAAATCCTAACAAAACATCCTATTAATGATAAATACATACGAAAACATCAGAATTGGTCCATTTTATTGACAGGATGCACTATCCAAAAATCAGTAATTGGAATCGTATTTGTACATTTAAACCCTTCTCAGATAGTGTTTTGTGTTGTGACATGTTGTAAAGTTTTGCTGTCGTTGCATTGGTGCATTCATGTAATAACACTGCTTAAAGATAATAATGCCGTTGTTCAGTTTAGTCACGATACTTGCACGTGCTCCACTGTAACCAGGCGTCTTCAACCCTGTTCTTTGTGAGCTACTGCCCTGCTAGATTTGCCGCTAACCCAGCTTCAGTTGAGTGACCCAGTCTCTGATGGACTGAACACACCTGAGGTGACCAGTTATTACTGAGGCAGGGTAAATGCAAAACAAGCTAGAAGCCCCTGGCTGCAGTGTGTAGACCAAGGCATGCCTCAACGTGAGCTGAGTTAAACGTGTTGAGGCACGCTCACGGTATGTGGTTATTCGTAACCGTAATCGTTGGCATGTAAAAATACTAAGTGTAGAGTGTGAGAAGATTCTCTCAGTTGTCAGGTGCAGGTTGGTTGTGGAGCCGGTTCTAGATGGAGTTGTTTTCTTGCAAACACTTAAATTCTCTTTTTGCATCATCAGTTAAAGTGAAGTGGTTCCAGTGTCTTCTTTTTCCATTGTCACTCATTTCTGTACGTTTTTGTGTCGTCTCTTCTAGTCTTATTGTTGCACCTAGCGCTTTATTCCATTCATGCACTGCGAGTTTATAGTCATAAACTGGTTCCCAGGAAAAAGCCATCTCTTGTCATTCACTTTAAAGATCCAACCGATCGGTCATTGCATCAGTCGTATCCACAATCACGCGTTTGGTTGGTACTAATGTTGTGTGGATTTGCCTGCAACCGTCTGCCGAACTGCGATGAACTTCTGAGAGGCATTTATACTTTTAAAACAATGCGATTGTCTCTAGGGTTTATATATACCATGAACGTTCTGCTCATTCACTTGCTGTATCTGTGAACGTGTTGAGGAAAAGGGGGGTGGTGTGTTCGTCCACTCGGCACAAGTGGGAAATACAGAGGAAGAAAAAAAGAAGCAAATTGCATTTTCTAGTCTAGTGCAAAATATGAGAAATATTTTTAAAAGATAAGAGCCATTTCATTCACTACCAACACATCACAGTTTAGTTCAGTCTGCCTTTCTTGTTCCTGTAGCCATAAATAAAAACGGCTATGTTTTTTTCTATTAAAAAAAACAAACCTGGAGTCTATGTATCCTAAAATCAAAATAATTTATCTTTTCCTGAATTAAAGGAAAATGTACATGATCGTCCTTAATTTAATCATCTCAGGATACACTCCCAAATCTGATAGGTGGCAATATTGCATGTGGAAACTTATAGAATTCTAAGAAAAATACTGCAAGACTTCTGAAAGTTGTGTAGTGGAAAGAATCACATACACTGGGCGGAGTGCAATGTGTTTAAACCCCGCCCACATTTAGCCACGCCTCGGTCTGCTCACTACAGCCAGGCGTAGTTAAAGGCAGTAGCTCATGGGGAACCGAGTCGGGCACCACTGCGTCTGTACTGTGACATAGCCTCTAAATATTGAGATATTATTCACTGGTCAAATTTGGCTGGTATTGCAAGCATCAATTTTTGGAAAATGAGTTCCCTATTGACAGTACCAGATGAGAGTATAAATGCCATGACTCATATTTTTCCTTCTGGGCACCACTGCAAAACAATCACCCAAAATTCACACATAATTTTGTATTATTTTACACAACTTTAAAACCAATACAAATTGCAAATTGTAGAACAGTATGCAAGAAATGGTTAGCATTAGCATAGAAAAAGTGAAGTGATCCACATCTCTGGGACTGGTATCTACGTAGTTCAAATCAACTTTCACACTTTAGGAAACAGTTTGAGAAGATTGACTGAAATGTCTTGTAGAGCAAACTTGGGACCAAAGGTGTAAGTGCACCCTAAGCACTAGGCTATCGTAAACCATATAAATGAGAAATGTATGTAAGACGACACATACTCACAAATAAAGTTAAAACTTTTCTTTAATTCTGCATCTTAGTTTCATCCTGTATCTAAGCTGTTGTTGGTTGGTTTAATAAAATTCTCGTGTGAGTTTCACTTATATGTGAACTAATTAGTGGAGCCAGTCAGTGTTTTTGATCCTTTGGGCGATGGTGATCTCCAGAGAGAACAGCGTTGAACTCTTTCCCAGGTGCAGAAAAATGGCGTGCATGTGTGAATTTCTCCCATATTCCTGTGCTCACAGTCTAGATCTAATGGGCTCTGACACATTAGTAATAAGGTAAGAATGCACACACTTAGTGAGTGTGTATGTGTGTCAACAGCAGCTGTGAAGCACTTATGCTCCTAGTAGCAGGCTAGTGTTGAAGGGCAGCTTCTCTGAATTCTAAACCTTAACTTCTGTGGGTACATTTATCGGATTTTTCATGTTGCATTGGGAACTGTAAGATGAAAAAAACTTCCTGCCTGATCTTTTGTTCATAATGTAGTTCCCACTCTTTGCCCTAAAACGTGGCTTTTCATGGTAAAACCATACACTTTCTACGTTTCAACTTCAGAATCCCTTCATCAGAGTCCTAGTGGGAACCTTCCACTTATGTTTGAGTGCAGGAGGGTTTGGCAAGTGCTTGTAGTTTCACATACACCTGCTTTGACCCAGAAGTCAAATTGTTCATTATCTATAAAGACATGAAAAGATAAATGTGAGTTTAGAAATGGGGCATAGAATAAACAATGGCTTTTTGATCTGATCACACCTTCTACCTTCTTTGCAAATCAAATTTTATTTGATTCTGCCCTCAAGTTTAATCTCAAGAAAATGTTGTCACCTATTGCGTAGCATTTCATAATTTATTATTCTGAGGCTGTTGTACATTCTAACCTTTAATGAACAAATGATATGCTTGATGACCACCATTGAAATCAGCTGGAAGAAATAAAATTTTGTTCTGGTCGTGGTTAAAATTTATCTTGGAAACATCGTGTCCTATGCAGAGAATGCTTTTTCTGTGCTTGTGTTTGGATTTAATTTTGTTTACCGCATTTATATAAACCAGGTTCTTTATTATAAAATATTAAGCAACATAAAAAGCCAACATCTTTTATTAAACATGCTTTAGATTATTAATGGTATAATAGCGTAATCTTTAAGCCTTTAAACTTTCTGCTCAATCACTAAAGTTAAATCCTTGCTATGTTCAGTAAATATATGTTCAGGGTTTAAACCTTCTTAAGGTTTTTAACTCTTTAAACTCCTGATGCTGTGTGCGCTCCACATGATAGATTATTATGTGGCTGGAAATGGGTGTAATTCAGGATTAGAAACAAGTCAAGTGATTAGTTTATGATTAATTTACTGAGGCGTTACACTAAGAAAAATGTGAAGCTGCCAAAAAAAAGAACAAACAGCCACATGTAGAGCCAGTTTTTTTTTTGTGGTTACATTTTCAAGTAAGCTTTCTGGTTTGTCGATGTCATAAAAAACAAAATTGATTTGTCGAAATGTAGAATAAAAAGATACTGAACTTGTGCCTGATTTTCATCATATAGATACTAATATTGTTTATTTTTTAGTTAGCCACAATAAACCTTAGGTTTATATATGTTAGAGATTGTAAAATAAAATTTCAATGCTTGCATCTGCTGGTATTTCTAACTGTTGCATTTATACAGTATAACATGAAGAATGGGATTTTTCTGTACTTTTTTAAACTTGCTTATTTGTTATATTATGGTATGGCTCTCCTTAGTTGATTGAAGGACTCTTTCTAGGGACTGTATCAGTCAAACTTTTCATCTGGATTTTGCTAGTTATTTAAAATACATTTTTTCTATTTATCTTAGTGATTTTTTTTCTTTTTTTTTTTAATGAGCTTTGCTTGTTGAGATCTCAAATGACCCCAAAGATTTCTGAAAAGTTTTACAGTTGTTAAATAATGTAAAATGCGTTTTTTTTATTTCATTTTCTCTTTTCTTTTTCACAGCTCCACCTCCAAGCAGATTCAACAGGAGAGTGTCAGGTAAGAAAACGACTGTTTGTGTATGAATGTGTGTGCTTTGGAAATGAATGTGTGTTTGTGTTTGAGTGTAATCCTCACAGAGATCAACATTGCTTACATCAATGGTTCAACTGCATCTTTTTTTTTTTTTTTTCATTTCTATGAGTCATGGATTTTGATGGTATTTTGGACTAGATGTTGTATTTTTGGCAATGCTTTAGATAATTAGATAATTAGTGTTCAAATGGTACCAGTGCTGAGCACCTTGGGTAAAGCTGCATTTTGCCTGCATTGGTGTCTGTTTAACAGACAGCGATCTTCCTTTCTCACGCTCTGTTGTACCAGTGTAATGTTTACACATGTGTGATCGAATGTCGTCAGCCGTCACACTGCACTGCACTTTGATTAGGCTCTGGGCGCGCCAACAGATGTTTATCTTTTCTGACGTCCTGTTGTGAATGTTATGCTTGCGTTCTGCAGTGCAGCCTCATTAGGATTTGTCAGACCTAACAACTTTTTTATTGTTTTGTAAATATCCAATGTATTTTATTTTAGATCTGGTGAACACAGTCACCCATTTTTTCTTTTCAGTATTTGTGCTGAAGTTACAAAACAGTTTTTTTATGTTTATTTGTTATACTAGTAATGGTCTTATTTAGGTTCATCACTAGCATTTCTTTGAAGTTACTCATTTCTTTTCTTTTTAGAAGATTCTTTTCACTTTTAGGTTCAGTGATGTGTTGCCCAGTAGATCATAATGATCTGAAAACTTGTCATTCCCTGATCTTTCTGGTAATCCAAATTGAAAACGTACTTCTAAAAGTAATTATTTCTATTTATGTTTTTCAAAAAGCATAAACAGGAAGTGTTTCCACTGTAGTCTTTGATGTCAGTTTGTTTCCCTTTTCCGTGTCCATAAAAAAAAACACGGCTACTGCAACACAGTGGTCTCTCACTGTAACGAGGTTCATCTTTCGCTGTCTCTTTGTTTTGCAGATTTTTTTCAGTGTACTTTTTTTTAACAGTGCACTGTGTTCTGCGTCCTGATTGACTGTTAATCATGTCAATCAACCCCCTCTGTGCTTCGTCTCCTGTACAGACTGGGTCCATTCAGCTGCCAAATCTATATAAATATTTGATCGCGGGTAGATCTGTGTTTTCATTCTATAATTCTGCACCTATTTTTCTATGAAGGTTTGAACTTGAAGAGTTTAAACAAGAGAGAAAAGTGTAAAAATTGTCATGTCTGTCTGAGAAACGTGAATAAAATGTTTAGTCAGGGCCTTAAAACATTTATATAATCTTACTTCTGAAATTCATACATTTTCTTATCCGTTTTTTCCCTTTCGTGGTCACGGGGCTGCCGGAGCCTATCCCGGCCACTCATGAGCGAAGGCAGGGGACACCCTGAACAGGTCGCTAGTCTGTTGCAGTGCATGAATGAATGAATGAATGAATGAATGAATGAATGAAAATACTTCTGAAATTTCACCTTATTGCAGGTTATTTTTAGCACGCAACTTCTGTGATAAACAAAGGATCACTATTTATGAAGTAGTACTCAAAACCTCAATTTAAGACTCATGCTGTATTTTATTAATGTTAAGCAAGTAAATAAACATTATTTTTAAATATATAATTCTACTCCAGGCTGCACGGTGGCGCAGTGGTTAGCGCTCTTTCCTCACAGCAAGAAGGCCCCTGGTTCAAGTCCTGACTGGGGGACCTGAAACAGATCATCAATGGGGGACGTTTCTGTGTGGAGTTTGCATGTTCTCCCCGTGCATGCGTGGGTTCTCTCCGGGATCTCTGGCTTCCTCCCACTGTCCAAAAACATGCTTCATAGGTCAATTGGCAACTCTAAATTGTCCATAGGTGTGAGTGTGAGAGTGAATGGGTGTGTGATTGTGGACATTCTACCCTGCGACAGACTGGTGACCTGTCCCCTGCCTTCGCCCACAAGTGCCCGGGATAGGCTCCAGCAGCACTGTGACCCCAAAAGGGACATAACGGAGTAGAAAATGAATGAATGAATAATTCTACTCCACAAAACACACCTGTGTGTTTCTGACTTGGGAACTACTGCTGTTGCTTACTTAAAAGAAGTGAGGCTGCATCCATCTTTATCGCTGCAGTTTCTCCACAAAGCACAGTTAAAAGGTGAAAGCTCTCTGCAGGATTGCAGTCGTGTTCCACATAAGCAGAGAAATGTAAGGTTGCTCAGATGACCTGTTTTTAGATGGTTATCCTCGAAAGAACAATGAAAATGACATTCTTCTTGCTTCAAGGAGAGAGGCACGAGCTAATCTTGAATAATGAAGTGTACCATATTCTGCATAACTGTAGCGATCCCAATTCTTCTGTCGTTTTTATGAACTAGCTTTGCGGAATGATAACATGTTAGCACTAAAACAACTGCAATTGTTTTATTGTCATCTTGTACACTGTGATTGTGCCCTGCTGGCTTCGTCAGACCCCGGCTTTTATCTACATGAGTGACTGAGTCCACACCCAGCAGCGTCAGCTTTTCGATGAGCTGCTGTAGTAAGATTAGGTTAAATGTCAAACTTGAGCTGATTAGCAGAGTCCTTAAATTGTTGCTTTTGGTATACTCCAGTGAGTTGAAGCACAGTGAAGCGAGCTGCCTATGAAGACCAGTTCGTTCTAAAGGGTTGGTTTGACTTGATTTTAGGCATATCAAGCCAGGCAAAGTACTTTAAAATACTTTTTGGTTGTCCATAGATTTATAGTCATTTGTATTGTCATTCATAACCTGCAGTTTGTACATTTCAATTCAATTCAAAGATGTGCCTGATGTGTTATTGTGGCCTTTTTAAACAAATACACGCTCTGGCTTAGTTCAGGCAGATGTTTGTTGCGTCTACAAGAACAACCTTCAGCACTTCTGCAAAATCCTTCAACTTTATGTGGTCTGTGGTTTAGGAGCTTTTCAAAGTTTGATGTTGGAGAAAAAAAAAAACTATCTTGCCCTTTATTTTTAGAGTCAACAAGATGCTTTTATGATGGATGGCAGTACCAGCTTTTCTGGTTGACAGAGGTCTTTTTGCAGTAAATTCTGCAAGAAAGTCTCCGACCTTGCAGAGCTTTTTTATTACTTTAAAAAAAAGTTATATAAGTGTTAAACATTTGAGATCAACCTACTCTTGACATGATGCAGATAAAGCAACAACTTTAACTTCCATTTGGACTCACAGTTATTTGAATCATTGTCTTTGTGTGTCTCGTAATGAACACAAACCACCTGGCAAGATTTGTTATGTTTTTAGATGCTTTTACACTTGTGTTTTCAATTGGTATGTACATTTATATTGACTGGCATCATAAATAGCAGGGGCTTCAAATGTTATCAGAGTAGGAGGCTACCACCATTGGGCGCATCCTGGTGGCCAAACGTAGAAGACATGAGGTGTTGACTGAGGGGGGGATCTGAGGGTTCTCCCCAGGAAAATTTAAAAAATGAATTCCCGTTATGTCAATTTTTCATACATCTGGGGAATTATTTCAGCTGGAGGCAATAAAGGGAGATTTAGTGCTTAACTTTGACATTGCTGACGACTATGATTTGCCCCGACCCGTTTTCCTGTAACTGCTTACCTACTACACAACTTCTAAAACTTTTGGGCCCCTGAAAGACCATTTTTGTAAACTTACTTGTAACATGCAAGTAAGTTTACTTACTTTTCAAACAAGAGCTCTCTCCACACTGAGTTTAACTACTACAAAAAAAAAATGGCAGGACAGCCAGTTAGATTTATTCAACAAAACAACTTGAATAATCTTTTTCAAGAATTCACTGAGGCTGATGTCAAGGATGCTTGCAGCCTTTCTTACATATCGACCAATCACAGATTTGCTAATGAAGGCTTTTCGGTGTACACTGAAACCAAAATGGCTTGGCCCAGTGGCTGAACTTAAGAATTTTGACTCACCAGCTAAGTTGGCTAATAGATAAAAAAAAAAAAGAAAATGTATTGGACTAACCTATTTTTTACCAGCCAAAATATTAGGCCATTATACACAGAAAAACCTCAGCTGTTTTACTTCATAAAATGAAATTATGTTGAATGCAAACAGAGAGAAAGACCTAAGATCATTAAAACAAAAGGTAAAGAAGCACTGAAGATGAACATGACCAATTTGGTGATAAACAGCATTTTTGTTCGTCATCAAAAAGTAGGCAGGGTGCAGGCTACTTTTGAGGCTCCTAAATATGTGTTAAAAAAAGATTGTAGTAAAATCTTTTGTCATGTTTCCCAGCTTTACAATCTGTTTTTGAATCTCTTCGCACACAGTTGTGCAAGCTAAATTGTGCAAAATGTTCTAGAAAATGTTCTAGAGAAAGCAAAGCTTTTTCTAGAGAAGATGATGCACTTTTAATCAGGTGTGTAGATTCTCATTCACCCAGAGAGCCAGGTGAAGCATCTTCAGCTGTAGTGCCAGAGCAGAAAGCAAGTGGAGCAATCCTCTGAGCTCTGTGTGTGTTGTGTTACCATGGTGAGGCAAATGCCAAATTAGCATTTTATTTAATCCTAAATGTAATCTTAAGGATGTAGGGCTTCACCATTTTAGAAATGGTTCAGATCCACATGGACATGTGTATATTTATGGACGATATAAAAATAGTAGTCTTTATGTCAGTGTGTGCTGGTATAAAATTAAAATAAAAGAAACAATCATCTTTACTAAAGTCAGATTGTAAATTTTCACTGTTTTTTTTTTTAGCAAATTAAACTTAAAAGAACACATTACTGAGTAAATAAACTAATATCTGAGTCTTCATAATCTATAAAACCTTTAAATGCCGAGTCTGATTGTTAGCACTTGTCAGGTTACTCTGTAAAATTGGTTGGTATGTCCTAAAAACAAAAACAAAAACCAAACGCATTACTTGGATTCTTTCGTATGACCTTGGAGCTTCAGTGTGTTCAGGCGACTAAGTGTTTGAGCATGCCAACTGAGTTTGTATTTGACTTCATATGTGAAAAGTTTGCAGATTCCATTAAGTGTAAGTGTGTTGCGTCTTTATGTTAGTGTGTGCAGAGGCGTTCAACCCAGATGATGATGACGAGGACACTGAACCCAGAGTGGTCCACCCAAAAACAGACGAACAGCGCTGCAGACTGCAAGAAGCCTGCCGAGACATCTTACTCTTTAAAACACTAGACCAGGTGAATGAATCTATTTAACACACTGAGATGCCAACAATCCTTTAGTACCTATATGCAGAGTCTTAGATGCATTATTTGCTGCTTGTCTGTTTTTTTTTTCTTCCGGTTTAAGTCTGATGTGTCTCCATTTCCACAAACAGGAGCAGTTCTCGCAGGTGCTGGATGCCATGTTTGAGTTAAAGGTTCAACCCCAAGAGCACGTCATCGATCAGGGACATGATGGAGACAACTTCTATGTCATAGAGCGGTAAGACCGAGGCAGTCAGCTGCATTTTGGGGATGACACCCAACAAATTCAATAAATTAGCAGAATTATTTAGATTTAATCATTAGCCTTACAATCATTTTTCTTGTGGTAGTTCAGATAAAAAGAGCACTAAAGTTTTCTTAAAGGATCTTCAGTGTATTTTAAAAGGAAATCCCATGTTTGTTGCGCTGCACCTGAACAAACAAAGCATTTTGTGAAACATTGTCCTTTGGATTAACATTATCTATCAACAGGACAGAAGTAGCTCGCAGATCAATAGCTGGAAAGATGAAAAAGAAAAGAATTGACGCACAGCTATTATCCAAAATCCAGACTTCACTATGTTAAAAAGTTTTGAAACCTTATGGAAACCTAAACAAAAACCATAAAATGGATAATTTCCGCAAAGCTCAGGCTGTAGTAAAAAGTCTTCTGGCCCCACTTTCAAACACTATCCTTCTGCTTACACACGGCATGCTTCCGCTCCTTATATGACACGTTTGTCGACCTTTAGAATGTCCGGTTGATAGCATACAATCCAAGGTTTTTCCGTGGTCTGTACAAAGTCTCAGAGGGAGTGAATGTCAGGAGCAGGGTGGGATGAGAAGACTGGCACACAGAGGGGAGAAAGAAATGTCCAAAAGAGAAAAGCAGGAAGGAAGGCTCAATGCTGGAACGCATTGTTCAGTTTTTCTTTTTATTAAGTCACTAAGCTATATTTAAACATTTCATATTCCCCAGTTATTATTTTATTCAGCAGATTTTGTTTAGTCTGCTAGCAGTGTTTTTAACTGGCATGTTTGGTTTTGTTAGTGATGAGCACAGTTCCTGGGGGGGGGGAGTTCCTGCTCCAAAGCTGCAAAAATGAATCTTTCACTGACGTCAGAGACAAAACAAAGCAGCATTTTTTAAAACGAAAAATTATTACCATAATTGTTATTTTAATCATAAAGTTGTTTTCTAAGTTTTGACTTTGTACATGTATTTGTCCTTTACGTGAAGTGTTGCCCAGCCGTCCCAGCATCTTGTTTATTCTACACTCTAGTGATGGGTCATGCTCGTAAGCAGCAATTCTTAGAATCGCCTTGTAGGGAGTCGACAGAGGCAACTCTCAAATGATGGGATCTGAGGTCCTGCGGCGTGATTTGAGCGCTGGGCGCGGTGTGTCGGTCCTGCAGTATGGAAAGCGCAAATCGAGCGGCGCCGTTAGTGTTCAGATGTCTGAACACTGGTGAGGTCGCTGCGTTGCATCAACCAATCAGGGACTCAGCTTAAGGCACATGACACGTTCACTGACGTCAGCCTCAGGAGGCTGACTGGCGGCCAGAAAGAGAGCCGCTGCGGCATTCAGGCGGCCCGAGCTGACTGCTTCCTGAACTTTATGATATGTATCTTATTTTCATGGAGACAATAATAAAAAAGATCCTCTAACGGTTTTCCTATCTTTCCCTTCTTGGGTTAACGCGGGACACCAAGTCTTGTTAATATGTTAAATAAAAATGTTTTGTTGTTTTATTTATTAGAACTTAATTTCATTTATTTACATCCAGACAATATATAGAAAAAAACTTTTTTTATTTGCCTCTGTCGTTTAATTGTTTTAAACAATAAATGAAGTGATAAAAAGTAATCCTAACAAGATAAAAATAAAAATATTTAAACAAAAGAATGGATTCTAAAGGAATAAATGCACAAAATTTGGCATTTCTACGGCTTCTAGTGAATACACTACACATTAAAGCATTTTTAACACACAAACCATTATTTTTTGGAAAAGTTATGGTCAAAAAAAGGCCTACATAAAATGTTTTGTAAAGAGTCAAAAGTTAAAGTGGAAGTGAAATCTAAAGAATCGGCTCTCGTGAAAGAAATCAAGTGCCCATCACAACTAAACTCTGTATTAGAAAGGTATTTTGTATTAAACGTGAAACTGAGTTGGTGATCATGTGTGCATTCTGTTCAAAAATGTGGGTTTCTGTGGTGCCCTTTAGGTGAATGCTTTGGGGAACATCAATCCTAGTAATCAAAAATCAGGCGTTTCAATCACTTCCATGGTCAGACATGTGTACCGTATTTTCCAGACTATAAGTCGCTGCGGAATATAAGTCGCACCCCTTGCCAAACTATGAAAAAAAGGGCGACTTATAGTCCGTAAAATACGGTAAATCAAATGTCTATGCATGCAGACTGTTTCTAAAAACATTTATGAAACAATAACCCCGTCTTTGGAGCGCGGTGAGTTCTGGTCCGGTCAAGTCCTGAATATTCACCTCTAGTATGAAATAATCCAGAGCCGGCTGTTGGTGGTGTTATAACAAAGTGGAAGCGATTGAGAGTCACTGAAACTTGGTCACAAAGTGGTGGGCCATCTAAACTGACAGAGCTGGTCAGCGGATACTCAAGAACGTAGAGAGGTCGCCATGTTTCTACAGTCCGTGACCACAGATCTCCAGACACCATGTGTCCTTCAAAGTAGATTAAGAGCAGCAAAGAGCACTTCATATAATGGGTTTCCATGTCTGAGCTTTTAAGCCAAACATCACCAAGTGGAATGCAAATCATCAGATTTACTGGTGTAGAGCACGCCGCCACTAGATACTAGAGCACTGATGACGCTCTCCCTGGAGTCAGGAATCGCAGTCTTCCATCTGGCAATCTGATGGACGAGCCTGGGTTGCTAAACAAGTTTGGATTTGCATTTGCCCATTTGGAAAGTTTGGTGGAGAGAGGATTATGGTATGGGACTGCTTCTCAGAAGGAGGGGTTTGCCCCTTAGTTCATACCCAAATAAACAGAATTCTATACCAATTTCTTTTATCCAAAATAATTTGGATAAATGGTTGCTTTTTTTCTATCTAAAATTAGAACATGTAAGATTTACAAATGAGGTACTAAAACTCACCTAGGAAAATACATTTTTACTTTGAGTTATAGTTGTGTTTTTGTTGTCATAGTTGCTAGAAGCTTATAAGCTTCCTCTCATATTAAAACAAGTACAATTATAATATGAAATATTTTTTTACAAACCAGTTTCTTACTTGTTTTTTAATAAGCAGTGCAGACCAACAAACGCACAAAATACCCCAACTTTAACTGGCTGACAGCACTAACTTGAAAGTGATAGCTGTCTCTATACTCATGGTAATCCAGTCAAAGTAAGATAATACTCTGCCAGCAACAAGAGTTTGAGTCATTTGATGCAGCCAATGAGAGAACAGGCCATCCAACTATATGACTGGTTAATCCCGCTAAGCATTATCAATGCAAATGACCTTCTCCGTGTGTAATCCCCACACACGGAAAAAGAGGTAGAGTGGACGGAGATGCTCATCTTAGTCTATAGTTGAAGAACACATTCTCTATTTTGATGGGTTTCTCTCAATATGAACCAGTCAGATGTGACTTTTTCTTTGGGATGTGGGCCAAATCCAAGGGACTGAAGTGAGGGCCAGGTTAGTTTTAATTAAACAAACATTTACTCCTTTATTTAAAAAAACAAGACCCAGAGATTTTTGTCATGTGACCCCCTTTCACTGGAAGACTCACTCTGAGGGAATTCATGGTTTTGGTGTTTTTAGCACCTTGTGACATTTTTCTAATGATGGAGGACGTATGTAAAGAAGATTGAGCTTTAAATTGCATTTCTGAGTATTTCTTTATTCACATCATTGTGAATCCGTAGCAGACGAAAAATTTCTGTTTGAAAAAGAGCTTATTTGTGACGTAGAAAATATGCTGGGCAGACCATAAGCTCCCCACTTAAGCAGAGAGCGCTCAGCAGTGGGGAGGGGAATGGCCGGCGGGATTGCTCCACGCCAACAGTCCTGCCCTTCAACTCAGAGGCAAAATTCTGCTGCTCTGCAGAAAATATGACCTAGAAAACAGGTTTATTTTTTTCAATTTGGCTACAAACTGCATGTTTGTAATTGAAAGACTATGGGGAACACCTGGAAAATAGATCAAAAGACGGGTCTTTTAAATCTTTCCTAAACAAATGATAAGATGACATACTCTGAGTTCAATGATTGAATGGTTTGTTTTTTGTCTCTCTTTCCTTTTCTGCCTGTTAGGGGTATTTATGACATTGTGGTATCAGGAACATGCGTGGGTCAGTACAATAATAAGGGCAGCTTTGGAGAACTGGCACTCATGTACAACACACCGCGTGCTGCCACCATCATCGCCACTCAGGAGGGAGCACTATGGGGTCTGGTAAGAGAGCACGATATGTCAAACACACTACGCTAGGAACGCGTGTCTGCTAATGGAGTATTGTGGGATTTGATTTAGATGGATTTGCACTACCTGTTCATTCTGTTTTTGTGAGAAAAACTCATTTACCTGAAAAGCTCCATTCTTTTTTTTCTTTACATCCGTTTCTTTTGTTGATTTCAAGAGCGGATTCAATGTGTTTTATAAAGCAAGCAGAGTAAGCTGTGAAAATCAGACATGTTAAGAATGGGGCCCTGCAGTCTATGAATGAAGCACCACAGTTAATGCTGCTGCAGCGCCTCTCAGAGGAAGAGCTGGGGACAACCGCTCTCAGGCATTCAGGCATTTGGCGAGTTTTCTTTCTCTGTCTCATTTATCTAAATATTTTTTTTCCGTTTCTAGGACCGTGCTACATTTCGTAGACTTATTGTTAAGAACAACGCCAAGAAAAGAAGGATGTACGAGACGTTCATCGAGTCTGTGCCCTTACTCAAAACACTGGAGGTATGTTTGGGGGGGGGTCTCCAGTTGAGATGTCACCATTCGTTTGTCAGTTTCTGAACCTAAGCAATTTAACTCCAAGCTAGTTAAATTATTACATCTAAATCTGAAGCTAATAGTTTTCTATGGTCATTAATGATTCCATTTTTTTTCTGCTTTCATCCAAGCACATCCATTTTTTAAAATAAAGCTTTGCAAATGTGCTTAATACATATTGACCCTACTTATCAATACTATATTATCTAGGGGTGTCAAATGATCACATTAATTGCAATTAATTTAACAAATTAGCATGTTATTCTTTTTTGTTTCACTTAAATCAATTTTTTATTCCAAATTATTTTTGTGCTGACAAGTTTTTTAAATAGCTTAGAAAAGTGTTTCTAATATTTTTTTGATCTGCTAAATTAGAGCAAGTCTGTTATAATAGTAAAACTTCATAAAGCCACTTTTTAAACTGTTTTATATCTTTAACTGTGCCACAATGTCACTAATTAAAAGAACACCTCAAAATGAGGCTTTCACAGTAATATTTAGGTTAGATTAAAATAGATTACATTAATTATTTACAGCTAATGATTAATTCATTCCTTGTACAAAACAATTAATCACATGACAGAATTGATATTTCCATTTATTTCCACTATCAGGCTAAAGTTTAGACACAATTCTTCAATCAAATAAATCTAAACTTTTGACAGGGACTGTATTTTAATTTGAAAGGGCATTTAGAGTCTCACCCTATTTTCAAATGACCTTTTTGTTTTTACAGAGCAGCTTGACTATGTTTTTGCATCATCACTGAACATACTCTAAAAAAAAAAAAAAAATTATTGTAAACAAATAAAAGTATCAGAAAAACTTTTTTCACATCCGTTTGTTTCATATCTCTTTACCTATATAAATATCTCACTATATCAGCCAAAAAGGGTATAGGAAAAATCTAGACTGAAGTCCAAACGCAGGGTATCTGCTTAGTATTTATTAAATTCCTCAGCATTCTTTAGTTTTAATGCACACGCTAAGCCGTCTTCCATGTTTTTGTGTACGTTTACGTGTGAGTGTAATTGTGGGGTTTGCAGAAAGAGCTTGAAGGGGTTTCTCACATTTCCATTAGTTTCAGGCGTTTACAACTAAATAAAAATGCTGCTAGCATCATGCTAATATGTTAGCAACATCATACTAAAACCGCAGCAGCTGGTTTACTTACTAATAAAGACTAAAAGAGCCCTAAACCTAAATATTAACAGTCCAAGAACTCAGAATTGTTTGTAGCACATTTATTAACGTGTCTTAAAACAGATTTCAATGGCTACATGTCAGACAGGAGTAGAAAAAACAAAAAATGAACGAGGAGGAACTTTATTACCACTGCAAATTACATTGCAAATTTCCAAAACAAGAACATTGTTGATACAATTTTATGACAACAAATTAATATTGATGAGATTTTGTAATTCAGATCTACTTGAATCTTAGATATGATATGATTAGGTGGATGAATGTGCAGTTATATGATATTAATACTGTGAATCTAGAATCCACTCATAAATTCAATATATTCAATTCAATTTTATTTGTATAGCCCAAAATCACAACAACAGTCGTCTCAATGGGCTTCGTACCAGTAATTGTAAAGTAAACATAAAATCAAAAGGATCATGAATAGAATTCAATAGGATAATTCTAAACTGAACTAACTAAACAGACTAAGCTAAACTGTGCAGCCCTGCCCTTAGACCCCCCTTCGCGGTAAGGAAAAACTCCAAAAAATGAATCAAATTTTGGGGGGAAAAAGAAGAAACCTCAGAGGTGTCCACATGAAGGAGGGATCCTCCCCCAGGACGGACAGGCGATGTACCAGAACTCTTGGAGAAGAATTAACTTATCTAACTCTACAACTACATGCTTAAATAGTCCAGCAGACGGGCTTCTTCCAGATGGATTTGGGGGACGGCTGGGGGCGCGAGACGAGTCAGAGGCAGGATCTACAGTCAAGTGTAGGAGAAATAGTAGAGACGAGGTACACGGCCAGGTACAGGAGCACGGACGAGCAAACTGGAATCTGGAAGAGGGACAGTACATGAATCCCACTGCACCAAAGGCATGGAGGACTAAATGATGAATAATAATCAAGAATAGAGAGTAGAAGTAGATGAGACTAGAGGACAGAACCCCAGTGCAGCACACTTTCCCAAGCTTCAAACTTCTAGCAGCCTACTAACAACTTTATTGTTAAATTTAATTTAAACAATTTACACTGAACACTAGCTAGTCTGGCATAAGCCTGTCCAAAGAGGAATGTTTTCAGTCTAACTTTGAATGTAGTAACTGTGTCGGCCTCTCCTACATGAGCTGAGAGCTTATTCCATAAAACAGGGGCTTGGTGGCTAAACGCTCTACCTCCAACTGTACTTTTATAAAGTCTACGAACCACAAGCAGTCCTGCATTTTGCGAGCAAAGTGCTCTGTTTGGGTGGTAAGGCCCTGTGAGGGCTTTGATATAGGACGGGTCATACCATTTAAGGCCTTATAGGTTAGCAGGAGGATTTTGAACTTGTTTCTAGAATATATCTGTGCTTAATTCTGAGTTTATGTGAGGAGAGCGCTTGTGATAGAAAAAAAACCACATTGTTAAATTGTGTACTTTCTGCTTTTTCTTTTGTTTCTTACCTTCCTGTTTCTGAACATTTCTGTGCTCAGCCAAATGAAAGGATGAAGATAGTGGATGTACTTGGAATGAAGCAGTTCTCAGATGGCGAACGCATTATTGCACAGGTAAAAATGTTTTTTTCCCATACATGCAGCTGGAACATATTCTTTTTCTGACCTCTCCGATCTGTCCTCAGGGAGAAAAGGCGGACTGTTTTTACATTGTAGAATCTGGAGAGGTCAAAATCATGATGAAGAGTAAAGTAAGAGAATCTTCTTTACCTTCTTTAATGTCTCTTTCCCACAGCTTTTTGTTTTACTGTTCAGCTTCTGACAGAATGTTTCATCCATGAATACTACACCACAAAAGCCAATTGAAATCCATTATCAGCTAGGATCTGTGTAGCACGTTAGAACAATGACATCCCACACACATCATTAAAATCCACCAGACTGTAGAAGTGTTCCTTGTTTTTTGCCTAGCAACAGCAGGATTCACCATTGTATGCTCAGCTGCTGAGTGCTTCTCATGGGGGAAGAGAAGGAGGCACCGGCGGGCTTCAAGCCTTTAATCCTGTTCTGGGCTCTCTTCCCCGTTTGCAGACGAAGGCAGACCACGCAGACAATGCGGAGGTGGAGATAACACGCTGTAGCAGAGGTCAGTACTTCGGGGAGCTGGCTTTGGTCACTAACAAGCCCCGGGCCGCCTCCGCCTACGCTGTGGGAGATGTCAAGTGTTTGGGTAAGACCACATACACGGAACACAGGTGGTAAACAAAAGGGCTGATGTTATTTGCACGTATTTACATGCAACCAGCACAAACAGTGATGGAAATTCATGTTGGCCACATGTGCAGCCATTTTATTTTAAGTGCATCCAAGGCTGGATTGTGTTGTCGGCCGCAAGTACTTAAATATAAACTTAAAGTCGAAGACCAATTAGTTGTCACCTAGGTGTGTGAAATGTGTTCTCTGCATTTGATCCATCCCCTGGAAGACGGTGAGCTGCACAAACAGCCGCACTCAGGAACTATTTGGTGGTTTAAGCCTAACCGTAATCCTAACCTTGACCCTTCTTCTGGGTCCATCCAACCAAGAAAAAAGTTAAGCACTGGCTGCACGTCTGTGGAAAATTACATGTGAATAGACGCTTTCAAACAGAACAGGATAGACTGGATTTACCCAGAAATCACCCAGAAACTGATACGTAACATCTAAAGATTATTATGGACATTACAAGCAAACTTATTTCAAATTCCAATCACATGTTTTTTTGCAAATGGAAAGTAACCTCCACTACTAAATCCTACCACCTTCATTGAACATGACTGCTTAACAGTGAACTCTTCAAGACCCACTCCCATCATCTTTTGGTCTATTTAAAACTGTTCCCTGTGGTCCTTTAATTATGATTATGTCGTTTTTAGACCAAATCAGAAAATCTGTGTTGTTTTCTAGGAGAAAGTTTCCACAGAGCAGCAGATGTTCATTAGAAATGTGCCCCTAAATTGTAGGACATCACTCACATGTTTACACCGTTGACTGTATAAGAGAACTGGACTGAGTGACCCCCCTCCCCTCTGGCGTTGCAAACAGGAAGAAGCCAGAACTTTTATAGAGAACTAAGCAGCTGTTCTATTGGTCAGAATATCCATTCTCTGCATGGTGAAGCTCATTGAGACAATTAATGTGTAATATTGGGCTTTATAAATTAAAAAATGAATTGAATAGCTCTGCTACCTTTTCTTAACAGGTTCTTGCTAATCCTGTTTTTTTTCTCCTAATATTATTTCTCCATTGCAAATTATTCAAGTTATAAACTGGCCAATCAGAGGCCTCAATAAAAGCCTGTGGTACGCCGCTGGCACCCATCTCGAACTTTTAAAAGGTTTGACAGATTTTCCCAAACTCGCATTCAGCTCACTCTTGATTGGCGTCAACGGTTGCCATAGAAACATTGACTCCTACCGAGTTGGACCAATCAGTGCTTACTGATGTCCTCCGGCTTCAAATGACGCCGTCCGTATCGCACAAAATTGGCAATTGAATTCATTAGTTCATTTTGTTGGAGTCAGAAGTAAATTATTTTCTCAGGGTGGCGTCACAAACACACACCCTCTGTCCAGTTCTCAGATACAGTCGATGGTTTGCACCCTCTCCCACAGCCTCACACCCCCAACCCAACATTACTGGTACAACAAAAATGTTGAAGCTATCCAGCCGCACAATGTTTAGCCAGATTCCAGCTCAGACAAAGAAAACAAAGACAAACATGGATCATTTTGTCTGCATGGGGATGCATCAGAATGGAGCAGAGTTTGTGGTCCACCCAGAGTATTTTTAGATAACGAATACGCTCTTCTACAAACTCCATTTTTCTCCAATCTTCTGCCCCTAAATCACAACAATTTAAATAAAGAAATACTCAGAAATGCAATTTTAAGCTTAATTTTCCCAATATTTGTCCGCCATCCTCAAAAGAATGCCACAAGAACATGGTAAACACACCAAAAACGCGGTTTTCGTTTGAGTGGGTCTTTTAAGATAGAGAAGGAGCTATGGTCCTGATGGGGCTTTATCATCATGTCCAAGCACCGAACGTAACAAACATCTCCGTTCATTAGCCCAGCTTTACTGAATTACTGGAAGACATCTACCAAAAAAGATCATTGGCGCCTTCTGATCCTTTCAAAATAAAATCCGGCATACTCCACATTTGGTTTAACCTCCCTTTTTTGCTCCACATCTAAATTGCATTATTCATACGACCATGTAGAATTGTTTCTACAGTTTTGAGAGTTTGGGAACTGTACAATTTTTCCAGATGTTATTTTAACGTGAACAGTTATTGAAAGGTTGAGTGTTAACTACCAGTTATTGGACATTTAAATCCCTGCTGGAGAACTAAAAGAAATCTGTCTTTGCAGTAATAGACGTTCAGGCTTTTGAGCGCCTCCTGGGTTCCTGTAAGGAGATCATGAAGAGGAACATCTCCCACTACGAAGAGCAGCTGGTGGCTCTGTTTGGCTCCAGCATGGACCTGAGAGACTGAGCCTCCAACACCACCGTCCGTGCCTTCTTTTACACACACAAACAGACACACATGCTCAAATAAGTCCTCCCCGGCTTCATTCAGCGGCTAAATGAGCCCAAAAGCTGTACACAGATGCCCGAAAAAGTGTCTACATCTACATACCCTGACATTTTAAGACATTTACGCTCGTTCTCACATCTGTGGCGGGCACTGAGAGACGCACACTTTATTTAGTCTGCTCTCCCTTAAGCACATACCAGTTTATCAAATTCCTCAATAAGCTGATGCAGTCTTATGTTAGATAAACACACACACACAACTAAAGGCCACACACCTTTTTTGAGCCAGCTTCAACCTCTCAGTATGTCTTTGCTACAACGGCCCTTATCCAGGCTAAGCAGTATAAGAAGAGAAAGTGTACAAGCACTCCATACATGCATTTAGTAAACACATCCTCATCCTTCATGTGTGCAAGCTTTTTGCATCGACATGAGCTTCTGAGCAACTCTGTTGTTCCAAGCCTCAGCCAAGGACACATCCACATACAGGCACACACACAGGTAAAGGTACATTTGTGCACAAACACAGCCACATCTGCAAAAACTGACAAATTGTTGAGAAGAACAACTTCTCTAAAAACAAAAAAAAAAGAAGAAAAAAGAAGTTTGAAGAAAAAAGGAAAAATGCAAAAATAAAAAAATAAAGATTAAAGAAAACGTACGTTTCAGAAACATTTTATGAAAATGAAAACAGATGCTTTGATAAAAAAATATTTAAATTAAAGTGTTTCCTCTTTGGGAGACCTGGGGTGCAGAAATTTGTGAGTTTGCTCCATTTCTTCCTACACTGTTGGTGATTGAACTCAGTTTTTGGTGGTGAGTATTACAGGACCACAGAGGAAGACATATAAACAATATCCCCACCTTTTCTGGGCCATTGCTCTTCTGTCATTGTATTGAATTAATTAATATTAATGTATTATTACTATATATTCCTTTATTTTTGTTTTACTTTCACAAGTTCATGTTAAAATCCACCATTCATCTCTGACAAATGTAAAGATGGAAAAAAAATCTAATAAAATGTTAGTGCTTAATTCATTGAATGAGTTGTCCTGGATTTAAAGAGTTTAAAAAAAAATAAAAGTGAACATTTGGTAAAAGTCTTGCCTCTTTGTTAAATTTCCTTTTCAGCTCAGGTTTTTTTTGTAAATGATCAATGAACATATTAGGATATTTCGGTAAGTTGATGAATAATGGATGCACAAAAACATGCAGCACAAAAAGATAAAAGAATAGCCCTTTTCTGTCTTTAAACCAAATATGTTTCATTTTTGTTTCAATATTTCTTTGACTAAGAAATACTCCTATTTTGTGTGCATCCTTTCATTGTCTTTGCCAGAAGTTGCTCTCTGACTGATTTTATTCATTAGTGGGCTTAAAATAATTATTAATTTTTAAAACTTGTGTCATAAGATGCCTTACCCTCCTGTTGTTTTTACCTAAAGTAACAGTTTTTGGGTGTAGCTGTGCTGCACAAAAAAGTGCAACTTTAATTTCGACATATTAAGCATTGAATTATGATATTATATGTAATTTGATTTTTTTAGGCTCACCAGTTTGAGTGTTTGCAATTTTTGTCATAAGTGCATTGATTTGTATTAAGACACATTTAAAGAAGGTTGTGGAAAGTTTTCTATAAACCAAAGCTTTTAGAATGTAAAAAGGATCCCAAAATAAATAAAAAAATATGAAGTTTAAAGTAAATTTCTAAAAAGCTAATTCAACTAAACACAAAATAGGTTGTTTTAAGCTTTCAAGTGAATGTCGTTTCTTGCATTTCCCCGCCAGTCCGCGAGGGGGCGACAATGTGTTTGGCCTCTTTTAAAGAGGCGTTCTACCGGAAGAGTTTGACAGCTAGCACCAACAGCTAGCTGACTCAGAAACAGATGAAGCGCCTAATAAAAACCCCAAGGCGCGTGTTTAACTGACTGTGGATCAGTTGTCAGGCAAACATTTGCACTTTCGCTGAAGGAAAAGAATTGACGTGAAATTGGACCTAAAATGTAGGTAAATGTGGAGTGTGGTAAGCAGTGCTAACACACAATGTAGTTTGGTTCGTTCTTGTTGATGTACAACAAATACTATTTGGTGAAAGCTACTGCTAAAAGTAGCTGTCGCTCTACCTTAAATGGAAGCAGAAGCTGAGAGAGAAGCGTTTACAAAGGAAGAAAGGAATACTCATGAGTATAATCTTACAGTAGTGAGACACTGTTTCATCAGATATATTGGACTTTGTCGTAATAAAATAATTTGTATACTTTGAATGAAAAACAAGTTTTCTATTTTTTTAATTTTATAAAGGATTTGACAATAGTACCATGTAATCGGAAATCAGGAAAATGATTACTTTCCGAAAAGTATTTTTTGTGTGGTACAACTGTTTTCTAGTCTTTTATAGTTCTTATTTTGTTTTGTTTTTTACTTTGTTTTAAATGATAACCTACTCACTCATACTGAGTACCAACAAAAATTCATTGATGAAGAATACGCTTTCCTTATTTTTGAAGCCCCATCCTTTTGCGCATGCGCTTTGGGTTTCCAAAGCTTTTGCCTGAGAACGAAACGAAAAAAAATTATTTGAACTTTTATAGTTTGTCTTAAAACCATCAACAATAAAATAAAAAAAAAATAGTTTTTGATTCATACAACTTTAACACTGCATTAAAGAAAGATAAAACGGTTAGTTACTTCTGTCCAAAATTCAGGAGGCGTGGTCAACGCCGCCATGTTCCCACAATGCATTTGGTTCTACAGTGTTAATTTTTATTTGTATTTTTAGTTTGCTCTATCACTGATTTTTTTTTCCAGTGAAAAAAAACATACAAACATTTATCTATCGTGATGCTTTTAGTCAATTCTGTATTATTAAATTCTCTTTTTCGTTGAACCGTTAGTCTGATGTGTATGGCGGAGAATGGGGTCGGTAGCACGGACGTGTGATCGGTAGCACTCTTGTTTCTCTTCAGATCGTATAAATCTTTCGCCTTTTACTAAAGATTTCCGTGGGGAGGAACAACAAGAGTTTTACTCAATTTTTTGATGCCCTGTTAACGCGGGGCTCTCTCTCTCTGTTCAAAGAAGATGTAGTAATAGTATTGTAGAATGATGTCAGTTAATATCGGCGACGTAGTCATTTATCCAGTATTGAACATGGTCGTTTATTATCAGACATAACAACAGCATATTTGTACTTAAGAATAGTATTGTTGAACGCTATGTATACAGTACTCGTGTGATTGTAGCTGACTGGTATTTCTCATGGTAAAATAAGACAAATGCGCTTTGAAACCCGAAGGAGAATTGTTCTTAAATTCTTCTTCATGGTTAAGATCCAGTGAAGTGAAACCAGGAACTCTGTTTGTCCTGCCGGCTCCACATCCACTTTCAGAGGGTTGTAATTGCTGTGATAAGGTGAACTGAAAACAGCATTAGAATAAAATAATAGTTCCCAAAATGTTCATCTGCCTTATTTTTGACGCCCTGTCCTTGTTGCGCATGCGCTTTGCGTTTACCAAAGCTTTTGCCTGAGAACGAAGCAAAAACAAATCATTTGAACTTTATACAGTTTGTCTAAAAACCAACAACAACAAAACAAAAATAGTGTTTGATTAAAAAAACTTTAACATCGCATTAAAAGAAAAAGCTAAAATAAGTAGTTACTACTGTTCAAAATTCAGGAGGCGTGGTCAACGCCGCCATGTTCCCACAATGCATTTGGTTCTACAGTGCAAAACTTTTTTTGTTTCATAATATTTAGTTTGCTATATCTCTGATTTTTTTCAGTGAAAAAAACATACAAACATTTATCTATCGTGATGTTTTTAGTCAATTCTGTATTATTAATATTGTTTTTTTTTTTCGTTGAACCGTTAGTCTGATGTGTATGGCGGAGAATGGGGTCGGTAGCACGGACGTGTGATCGGTAGCACTCTTGTTTCTCTTCAGATCGTATAAATCTTTCGCCTTTTACTAAAGATTTCCGTGGGGAGGAACAACAAGAGTTTTACTCAATTTTTTGATGCCCTGTTAACGCGGGGCTTCCTATACCTGTTGAAATAAATAATCATCGATCTTTAAGTACGATATTATCTTAATGCGATGTGATGTCTTGTTATGTTCCCCATTGGCCGTCATGAGTACTAGAATAAATTACTCGTCACTAACACAACGTTGACATGTTGATTTTTAAGTTTAGTGCTATGAATATGGCTGTATGCTTTTATTGTGTGATTGCAGCCGACTGGTGTTTTTTCATGATGAAATCAGACAAATGCGCTTTGAAATCCTGTTCTGAAATTCTTCTCCATGGTTAAGATCCATTGAAACCAGGAACTCTGTTTGTCCTGCCGGGTCCACATCCATTTTCAGAGGGTTTCTATTGCCGTGATAAAGTCAACTGAATACAGCATAAAATAATAGTTCCCAAAATGTCCATCTTCTTTAAAAAAAATAAAAAAAAACTTTTATTTTGGAATTATTTTTAAAATTTTCACGACTATGATCCTGACAGGCGAGGTGTGACATTCTTAAAATAACCTGCTGTGTGTACATCCCTCATCAGTCAGTTCCCGTTGCAGGGCAGAATGTGAAATAGCGTTACTCATCACTTAGAAGCTCATACTTAAGTCAGTGGCCTCTCTGGTTTCAGGCTTTTGCTCCGGGTGGTGAGTCTGCCTTTTTTTTTTTAGTGTTTGTTGTTTGCTACATTTAAACCAACAGGCTATGGTGATGTTTCCACAGCTGCTGTTTGCTTTTCTTGTGCAATGAAATGTTACTTAAAGGGAGACAAAAAGCTTTAAATGTTCATTCACAAACACAAGATGAACATTTTGAGATTCTTGCTGCTAAAATTTGACATTATAGTCCCAGAAACTGCTGGTTTGTATTCATGTTTTTAGAAAAAATGTGTGTGTTTACTGTAGAAAAAAAAAGTTAAATTTTCATTAATTTCTGTGGTAAAAGGGTTTAAGACGAACACACTTCCCTATTTTAAAGCCCTTAAAACATTGACTCATCGCAGCAGCGCTCTGTTTGCAAACCGTCTAATCTAAAACTTTTTGCATTCTTAGGTTGAAGTTATTTGTAAAATAAATTCAAACTTAATAACTGGAAATGTTGAATTTTTGTGATTAAAATAAAGTTTAACCATCATTTTCTTTAACATTTGTGTCCTAAAGCACATTTAACCATGCTTTTTACTCATACAGGATTATATTTATGCTTTTAGATTAAAAATCCAATTATTTCTGATTATTTTCTGGTTCATCTTTACATTTTTTTGCCCGGTTGAAGTCCCCTGGAAATTCCTGCTTTCACTTTGGCTTTCATTTATTTTGAAAGGTTTTGAAATATCTCATTGTCTTTTGCTCAAAGAAAGTTAATCCTGAAAGCTTCAGAAATAAAAACTTTTGCTCTTTTAAGATAAAAAAAAAACTAAGTTGAAAAGATTTAAAAAAAAAAAAAAAAAAAACTTTTGTCGCTCTAACTATTTTAGAAACCTTTTTTCAAGAACAATCATTGAACCTTCTGACACTTAAATCCTCCTTTCTACATGTCTTTCTATGTTTCATCAGCTGTCAGCGTTTCTTCAGTCCTGAAGTCTTTTGTTTTTTTTTACCTTTACGTTTCTGCGTACCTGTTCCAAGCGTTTGCGTTTCAGCTGAAGATGACACGAGGTCTCAACAGGTAACATGGAATTATGGGAAGAATCCTCTGAAAATGATGGTTTTTAGTGCTGATTGGCTCCTTCTGGGCTTTGCCTCTTTCTATAATTACTGCAGGACTTCGGCTGGTGGTTATTAAAGTTCTGCGTTCCAGAACTAGTCCAGTATTTCACTGAGCTCTTCTGTCATCTATCAGGTTGTTTGACTGGTTCAAGTGTTTGTGTTGGTTTTGGGAGGGTTTTCAAAATGACAGCATGAACGTTTCCTTTGGCTCTCTTGTTTTTGTAACACAGAAATGCCAGAAAACTGAGGAAGTGCATGTTTTTCTGAGGTCTTCACGCTGAGCTGCAGAACCTGGAAGAATTCTGACTGAAACCCTGATCACCGCAGGTCCGAGGCCACCGGCCCCCCAAACCCCAAACAAAATCTGCCCTTTGACCCGGACCGTGGAGATCACATGGACGGAGAGGAGCCGTGCACAGATTCTGAGCAACCACCAGGGGTCCGACTGGTTCCGGTTCATCAGCGACCGGACCTGCTGGTTCCCTGCGCTGACCTGGTGAACTCAGAGTGGCAGAGAAGCCAGGCCGCCCGGGTCCACTCCCTTCAGAAGTCCTGCTCAGAGTTCCCCGTCTGCCTGGTCCTCCTGCTGGGCCACAAAGGCACAGAGAGGCTGCTGGGCCACGCCCGGCTGTCCCGGGTCGTGGGTCACGGCGGCAGCTTGTTTGTGGAGTCTGTGGTTGTCTCCAAGGAGGAGCGTGGGAAGGGCTACGGCCGGGTTCTGATGGAGGAGACGGAACGCTACGCCAGGCGCAGAGGCTTCAAGCGTCTGTGTCTGACCACCCACGACAAGCAGCACTTTTATGCGCACCTCGGCTACGTGCTGTCCGCGCCGGTGCAGAACACGGGCACTGTGATGGCGCTGGTTCCCATGGCGATGCTCATGAGGCTCTCCAGAGTCCCGGATGAGCAGAAAGCAACAAACACCAACGCGGAAGCGTCACCAGAGAGCTCAGGAGGTTCCCCCCTTGCATCCCTTCCTCCTCCTCCCCCTCCTACCTCTCATCCTCCTCCTCCTTCTTCTATCCCTCCTCCTCCTCCTCCACCTCCTCCAAAATGTGGAGAACAGCTTGTAGTTCAGACTTTGACTGAAACCCCCTACAGAGACGCCAGAGGGACTCCCATCTTTTGGATGCACAAGGACATTTGATCATTTCCGCAGATTCAGCCTCCGATCCAAACGAGGGAAAAAGACGCACAGCATCCGCGTCCACCGCCCTGTTCCCATGACAACAGAGGCCAACCTGGACAATGCTCCTGGAAGGAGAAGCACACGTCCTGCCTGCAGAAGGATGAACATCAGCCACAGAGATGGACGCACGCTGCAGAAAGTTGCACAAGGAACTGAAAGAAATCTTTAAGTTTTAAGAAAAGATGATGTGTGCACAACTGGAAGACGAGCAGACAATCATGGACTGCACCCGCAGGTGTTCAGAAGGACTTCTGAGGAAATATCAAGACATTTAAAATTGAGGAGGAGACCAGGAAAAGTAGGAATCCTCCCCAAAATCCTCTACACTCAACAGCATGCATGAAGCATTTGTGTATACACTGACCTACGGTCCAGTGTTCTCGATTGTTATCACATTTCAACATGTGGAGCGAGGAGCTTCTCTCTTTTTTTCTTTTTTTTTGGTTCATATTTGCAGAAGTCTTAACCCATTTCTGAAAAGTCCACTTCCTCTTTCTGCAACAGAACTTTGAGAGGCGCTTTTACCTCCGTCTGGAGCAAGTTTCACTTTGGCCACATCATCTTCTCTGGAACTGCCACGAAAACACAATCGTCGGGGTTAATGTTGACATAATCATGATGATGTTTCTGTCATGTTGTCCGTCACATGGTCTGTTGATGATGCCGCATTTCTTTATTCCCTGCTTTCCACATTAAAGTCCTGTCAGTTGCAGAAATGCTCTCCTCCTTTGACACATCCACTGGCACAGGATGCATTTGGTGGTTTGACCTCGAATCCAACCTCTGAGAGTCACACAGGGAAGCATCAGCCGCCATTGTTAAAGATCCTCCAATTGTGTTTTTAACCCGTTCTTGTGCCATTTCTCTGATGACAGAGGACATACAATAAGAGAATTAAGCTCAGTTTTGCATTTCTGAGTACTTCTTGTGAATCAGAAGCAGCTATTGAAGAGAGCCTGAAGCAGTGATGTGGAACACTACAAGCTCCGCCCCATTTTGATGCATCCACTTGCAGGCAGATAGATCTTTGATCTCCTTGTTTAAGTTGACATCCGGATCGATAGCTGCAATACTGCTCATTATTTTTGTTGCACCGGTAATGTTGGGTTGGGGGTGTGAGGGGCTGTCGGCTAACGGAAGAAGCTGCAGACAAAGGGATGATGGGAAATGAGGGCAGGCTTACTCTGCTCCAACAGTCCCGCCCACAACTCTGACGCAAATTTCTAACTCATCCTCGCTGCTCTGCAGGAGCTATGTCCTAAAAAACGACCCAGGTTTTTTTTTTTTATTCAACAGAGGATGAGAGGGAGACCTGGAAGTCTGTGGTTTAACCCAAATGAGGATTCGAACCCACAGATTTCCCAGGTTTACAGACACTCTACCACTGAGCCGGTCTACATGCTAGATAGGGACCTTCTGGAACACCAAAAACTCTAAAGGTCTCCAAAAACTGTTGTCAAAGAAGATTAGTTTTAGTCAAAAACCATTGAACTTAAATTGCAGCAAAATCATTCATTTTATTATTACAGGGAAAATATAAAGAAGGAGAAAATTCCTCAAAACCAAAACATATTTTCAGTTCTTAAATATAAGTCTTTGTTTTTTTGCTGTTCCCTTCAATGATCAACACAGCAAATGATCAAAAGTATAAACTTTAATCAATAAAAACAAACATTTTGTTTGTATTATTGCAAAAAAGAAGGTTTAACTTACCAAGAAATGTTAATGATGTCGCATATTTTACATGCTAACAGATAATAGACGGTTAGGGTTAAATAAAACACCATGTTTCTTGTTTTTTAATCAAATTTAGGGCTTTTATTTTATTGATTTTTCGCTTTTCAAGTAAACTGCAAGTGTGTCGCTTATCTGAGATTTTAAAACATTATTGCAATATGTTATATTGTTATTTAGAAGTAAAACATGAACCAAAACTACCAATCTTATTGGCAGAAATATTTGTTGCTGTTTGTTCTGAACATAAATGATAAAAATATTTCCCACAACAAAAAGCGAGAAGCAGCTGTTTCACCATAAAAATATAGTCAAAGCAAAGTATTTTAAAGTGAAACTATCCAGGAGTACAATTTTATAAAGGTTGCATGTGCAATAGTAAAGGAAATGTAATTTGTTATCACGCCTTCAAGATGATTATCAAGTATAAACTTTAAATGATTTATCCCCAATCATGTTTGTAGTGACTGTTTCAGACATTTTTGTCAGAAAACTGTAAAACATCTGAATTTTTAAACACTTTTTTGAAGTATTAAGATTATTATTAATTATTATTAATTATTATTAAGGTTATTTTTTGATAATCTGTAAACTTTTCTCCAGTAATCCGGCATTCCTGATTAACCTGAGATTAAACTGAAGATCTTCTAGACGTGCAAACACTTCAGTGTTTTGTTTTTTTTCTTTATGAGGTCTCAGTTGAGCCGTGTGAGGAGATGAGAACGGAATAGAGACATGGAACTCAATGGATGACATAAGAAACAACCAATTATTTAAAAAAAAAAAAGCTGATGAGACGGACGCCGGTTAAGAAGCTCCTAAAACCTAAAAAGATGCATTTTAAAATCTGCAAGAATAGATCTTTGGTATCTGCAGAAATAATCTGCATTTCATTTATCATTTATGTTTGTCTGATTCTGAATGATTTGGTCTGCAGAGACACAAAATCACATTAGAAAAAAAAGAGTATTCCTGTTTTTACTAAAGAAGGGAAACTATGATTTATTAATCCTCACAAATCCATGTCTTGTTGTAAAATTTTATATCAAAACAGCAGATAAAAGTCTGTTAACTACTTATTTGTTCTTCATAAACGGCTCAGATGGGAGAGTTCATTCAGTGCGACATCTAGTGGTCATTTGACGTTACTGAGGTTTATATTAATATCAAATTTCTTTAATTGGGATTTATTTGAAATAGATTTTTTTTCGTCTAAAACGTGCTTGAAACAATTTCTAAACATATATATATGCGTGTGTGTGTGTGTCTGAATAAGAAGGTGTGTCCAAACTTTTGGTCTGTACTGTATATGTGTCTGAGTATGTTTTTATTTAGGATATTGAGGAATGCATTTGCATCTTTTAAGTTTTACATGAACTGGAAGTTTGTTATGATTTCAAACTCTCACACACTGAGCCTGCTGTTCCGGCCTCAGGAAGGTCTGCTGTCTGTCTTTTGACAGGAAGGACACTTCAGCCGTCGACCTGCCATGGTGCTTTCTCTCCTCCTCATCTTCCTCATCTCTTCATCCCTCTGCGCCTCGCTGCCGCCCATTCCTCCTGCAGCAGGGTCCGGTGCTGCAGGGGGGTACTTTCGTTGTGGTGTGGAACATGCCCACCGCAAACTGTCAGAAACGCTACGATGTCCAGCTGGACCTGGAAGACTTTGGCATTGTGGAGAACCCCAAGCAGCATTTCCAGGGAGAGGTAGGTGAAGGACTCAGCTCTGTCAGTATTTCATTAGTATTTTCCTCCAGAATGTTAAAGACCTAAACGTCTCTGACGTTCCTCTGATCCAAACAGAAAATGACCATCTTCTACCGTGACCGCCTGGGGAAATATCCATACCTGTCGCGTGACGGCCGTGAGGTGAACGGAGGAATCCCTCAGCTCGGTGACCTCAATGCTCACCTTTCCCTCACAGGGTCGCAGCTGTCCCGCCTGCTGCGCCCCAGCTTCTCTGGCGTGGCGGTCATCGACTGGGAGGAATGGCAGCCACTGTGGGAGAACAACTTTGACTCCAAGATGAAATACCGAACGCTGTCCAAGCTGCTGGTGAGACAAGAGAGGCCTGAACTGACGGAGAGGGAGGTGACGCTGTTGGCCAAACAGGCCTTTGAAAAAAGCGCTAGGATGTTTATGGAAGAGACGCTGCGAGAGGCCCTCAGACTCCGCCCCAGAGGATTGTGGGGGTTTTATGGATTTCCCTATTGCTTTAATAAACACAAAAGAAATTCAGGTAAAGCAGCTGGGAGCACACACACACACACAGTCACTTTCGATAACTTTTATCCACACGGATGAAGAAAAGATTTCTGTTTCTGTGATGATCAGATGAATCCTACACGGGACGGTGCCACAGTGGGACCAGGCGGCACAATGACCAGCTGTCCTGGCTCTGGACTCAGTCCACGGCTCTGTTCCCGAGCATCTACCTGCCGCAGAGGCTGGCCGGGTCTGCAGATGCAGCGCTGATGGTCAGGTAGGAGCAGATGCTTCAGAGCAGGAGACTGAAGCCTCAAATAACCGCTGGTCCAGATGTCAAAGGCCCAAGCTGATGAAAGTTTGGTTTCTGGGGTGTTTTAGTCTCTTCTTGTGGCATTTTTCTGATAATGGAGGACATTTATGAAGATTTAAATTGCAATTCTGAGTGTTTCTTTATTCGTTGAGAATCAGGAGCAAAATGCTGTTGGAAAAAGATTGTATTTGAAAATATGCTGAGCAGACCGCAGGCTCCCTGCTTCTAAAGCGTCTATTTGTAGACAACTAGATCCACGTACGTCTGGCACAAAACTGGATATCTCCAATATTGCTCGCCATTTGTTGGGTTGGGGAATTGAGGGGTTGTAAGCTAGCAGTAAAGAGTGTAAACTCAGCAACAGAGGTGGGAAAGGGATTGCTCTGTGTGAACAGTACCGCCCACAGCTTGGCTAACAAACTACTGCTGCTCTGCAGAAACTATGTCCTAGAAAATGACATATTTCATTTAATTTTGGTTAAATAAATTAGTAAGAGACAACAGCAAATGATTTTACAATAGATCAAAAGATGATGGGAGTGAGTCTTTAATTTCCTCAGTTCTCTCCTCTTAGACACAGACTGCTGGAAGCTTTGAGGGTGGCATCAATTTGGCGTCATAGCAACGGTACCGGACATGCCACACCCGTTCTTCCCTACGCCAGGCTGGCGTTCACACACTCACTCAACTTTCTCAATAAGGTAACGACTGACACACAGAAGTGTTTTTCAGGTGAAAAACATTTGGAAACTTGGTTCAATCCTGAGATTGTTTGTGCAGACAGACCTGGAGCACACGCTCGGGGAGAGTGCAGCACTCGGAGCGGCTGGAGTTGTTTTGTGGGGTGACTTGAAATTTGCCAAATCTGAGGTTTGTGGTCAAATCCATTGTGTAATTTTTACACTGTGCAGTAGGTGTTAAATCCTCTCCTCTCTGACCTTCCAGCAACAGTGCCTCATCCTTAAAGACTACGTCCACAACGTGCTGGGTCCCTTTGTTCGGTCTCTGAGGTCTGACACCCAGAGCTGCAGCATCCAGCGTTGCCACGGCAACGGACGCTGCGTCAGAAAGCACGCCGCCTGCGGCCACAGCCTGTCTTCGGCCGCTGACGGCTCCTCTGGCTCTGACAGCAGCACGTATTTTCACAGACACTTCATGTGTCAGTGCTACGCAGGCTTTTCCGGAAAGGACTGTGATGAAGAGGAAGAGGAGGGGGAAAGCAGAGAGGAGGACAATTAACCCCACCTCCAGGTCGAGGCTGAAGCTGCTGCAGCTTCTAGCAGTCATTTTAAAGTGAGCTAAAACAATATTGTGTAGATGTGTATCTTTATCCATGAAAACACAAGTTTGCCTAAAATCTGGTCTTTAATTTGAAATATTTAATAGGTTTTATTTTTTGCTGAAGTGTCTTTTAGCGGAATTTATTCCAATTAATTAGTCAAAAACCCTCAGATCCTCCTCCTCCCTTCATCTGGATGTCCCCACTGCTCGCCTTGTCACTATGGGGAGCAGAGCTTTAAGCTGCTCTGCCCCCCAGCTCTGGAACTCACTACCTCCTGACCTCAGAAACATTGACTCTCTCTCACAATTCACCAAGAAACTAAAAACTCACCTTGTCCATAGTGCATATTTCCCCCCTAAACTTGTTATTCCTGGCCTATTTTAAATTTATATATTATTGTACATTTTATTCCTTTTATTTTTATTTTTAATTTTATGTACGGCAACCTTGGGTTCCTAGAAAGGCGCCTAACAAATAAAATTTACTATTATTATTATTAGAATGTGGATTCTCAAAAAGTGAGGTGAAACATCAGAAAAAATAGTTCGGGTGGATTAATTTTGATTCTAGCACTTTTCATGAATTTCACGAACTTTTCAACGATGTAGTATTCTGTAATTTTTCAATTAGAAATTCTTAAAAGTTTGGCTTTATAGTAGTTTTTTAAATACTATTTTAATAATGTGGCTTTTTACAATTAAAGTTAAATAATTTACGATTTCTTGTTGTAAATGCTAACTTAGTTTCTTCTTTAGAAAACTGAACATTGGACTTCCACAAAGTATTTCAAAGTAAAAACGTTCGTGATCACACCAATAGATTTACAAATGCTACAAAAATGCATTAAACAAGAATACTTCTTCCTTATTATTGAAGCGCGATCCTCTTAACGCATGCGCTTTGCGTTTCCAAAGCTTTTGACTTAGAAAGAAACAAAAAAATCATTTGAACTTATATAGTTTGTCTAAAAACCACCAACAACAAAACAAAAGTAGTGTTTGCTTATTAATAAAATAAATAAAACTTTAACATTGCATTAAAAAATGATAAAATAAGTAGTTACTACTTTTCAAAACTCAGGAGGCGTGGTCAACGCCGCCATGTTCCCACAATGCATTTGGTTCTACAGTGTAAATTTTTGTTTGTTTTTTTGGTTTGCTCTATCTCAGATTTTTTTTTCAGTGAAAAAAAACATACAAACATTTATCTATCGTGATGCTTTTAGTCAATTCTGTATTATTAAATTCTCTTTTTCGTTGAACCGTTAGTCTGATGTGTATGGCGGAGAATGGGGTGGGTAGCACGGACGTGTGTTCGGTAGCACTCTTGTTTCTCTTCAGATCGTATAAATCTTTCGCCTTTTACTAAAGATTTCCGTGGGGAGGAACAACAAGAGTTTTACTCAATTTTTTGATGCCCTGTTAACGCGGGGCTTTCTATGATTGTCAAAGAAAATTTTACTCAACTTAAAGGTATGGATAACAGTCTTGTGACGCCCGGGTACACTAATGGTGTTAGTCGTCACCTGTGGCGAGTGACCTGGGGGGTATTCCAGAAAGCAGGTTATGCTAGCTCTCACGGTAAGTTTGAGGCTAAGGGAGTTGATAACCTCAGCTTTCGGTTCCAGAAATGGAGGTATGTTTCAGGATAGGTCAAGTTGCCATAGCAACTCATGCTCTGAACATAACCTGGTCCGGAGCAGGTTTAGTTGAAGCTTAGTTTGTTTACAGAGAGGTGAAGCAGCATGGCGTGTCCATTTGAAGATGATTTAGTGGATGAAGAAGCTCAGATAATACTTTTTCCACCATGAGAGGGTGATAAGACCACGTATGGATGTTGGAAAATTAAACTTGTTTACTTTGATCTAACTTTATTATTTGTTTCAGTTAAAATAAATCATTTTTTTGTAAGTTGGTTTAAAAATTACACATAGTTTTCAGACAGTTATTTTACTTTCATTCAAAGTAATTCAATTAAGAAGGCGTAACTTTGGTGCTGCTGTTAGAGCGGCACCGCAAAGGATTGTGGGATATCATTCCCTTTGCCTGTCTGGACGGATTTGGGTTTAAGTGTGGGTTTTTGACCAAATGTGTTTAGTTGATTAGCTGTTTTACTGTGTTTTGCCATGCTTCGCCGAGTTATTTTGCCCTACAGAGCTTACGTCTCTCCACCATGAGTGAGAGTGAAGGAGAGGATGATGACTTTATATAGCAGCCCTACGGCGTCTTAGTGTAATGACAATCATGGTAAATTCTTTAACGAATTTTTGCACTCCGTGCATTATTCCCCCCGTCTTTTTTATTGTTATAGAAATGATCATATCTGCCGGCTCAAACTTAGGCATTTGAGAGTTCAATAAATATAATTAATTGAGATGGAAAAAAATATTAATTGAATTGGAGTAATATGACATTTAGTTAGATAAATACATAAATTTGAGTTGTATAAACAATTATTGAGTTTTATAGACGTAAGAAATTAGGTTGAATAAATTTAACTCAATTTTTTTGTTACCAATAGAAGTAATTCATTTAAGTTGGCAAAATTGGACAAGTTATATATATGTGCGTCACAAGGAAAATGGATATAAGATCAGAAACTCGTGCGTTTACTTTGTCTGCTCTTTTTCTACACGCAGAAAGTCTTTTTTTTTTGATGATGCAGCCGTGTTACTTTTTTGATGGTCGTGTAATCTTCATACGCCGTCATTAAAACCTCAGACTCCGTCTCACTGAAGTACAGCGTTTTCTTTTTTTTTCACCACGCGTTTCCATGGTGACTCCAGAAATCGGCGATCCATTGAGAATGTCTTTATGTACCTGCCGTGCACGCCCATTAACCCAGGGTTACCAAGTCGAGCGTAATGACGCCAACTCATATCCGGTCTTTTGGAACCGACATACCCCGAGTAAGCAAGTTCAGGTGGATTTCAGCCAGAGTTCAGGCTTAAAGTCAGGCTAGTTTAAACATGCTTCCTGGAATACCCCCCTGTTGTTGAATTATGGTCATAGTTACATATCAGTTTGATAAATAGTGTTATGGAAACAACAGTAAGGCTTTTCTCATTGGATTGCTGCTAACTGGTGCTTCTTATAAGAGAATTGTTCTTAAATTCTTCTTCATGGTTAAGATCCAGTGAAGTGAAACCAGGAACTCTGTTTGTCCTTCCGGGTCCACATCCACTTTCAGAAGGTTTCTATTGCCGTGATAAAGTGAACTGAAAACAGCATTAAAGAATAAATTAATAGTTCCCAAAATGTTTACCTGCTTTAAAAAGAAAAACTTTTACTTTGAATTAATGTTTCACATTTTCATGACAATGATCCTGGTGTCACAATCAGTGGCCTCTCTGGTTTCAGGCTTTTGCTCCGGGTGGTGAGTCTGCCTTTTTTTTAAGTGTCTGTTGTTTGCTACATTTAAATCAACAGGCTATGGTGATGTTTCCACAGCTGCTGTTTGCTTTTCTTGTGCAATGAAATGTTACTTAAAGGGAGACAAAAAGCTCTAAATGTTCATTCACAAACACAAGATGAACATTTTGAGATTCTTGCTGCTAAAATTTGACATTATAGTCCCAGAAACTGCTGGTTTGTATTCATGTTTTTAGAAAAAATGTGTGTGTTTACTGTAGAAAAACACATTTAAAAAAAAAAACTCTGGTTTAAATAATATTACTTTTGTGAGCAATCAATTAGGGGTCTTAAATTAACTACTGCTGGTTATATTATTATCATTACTATTACTTTAATAGATTGTGGTTTTGTTTTTTTTTTTGGGAAATTTGGACGAAACAGTCCTGCAGCCCTTTGTACTCCTCAAACATTTCTTGTGTTGTTGATCCCTGGTTTAGATACTTCTGAATGAGTGGCTGTCTGCTGAAGATGCTTTTATTGAGCAAATGTTTTGTAGAGTACTGTAATAAAGCACATGTGTGAGAAGTGTAACTCTGCCAGCAGCGTATCATCCAAACTGCATTCACTTTTGAGGTTCTCCCTCCGGCCCTGAAACAAGCGTATGCGAGGTCACACGGCCGTGCGTGGCCTGTGCGTGCGCTCCTCATGTCCCGCCTCTCCTGGCTGTCAGGTTCAGCCTCAGCGCCTGCAGTTCTTGCATCAGCAGGGTCAGCTGGGCGGCTGTAGCCTCCTTTTCCCTGACTGCTTCGGTCAGCATCCGGATGGCTCCTCCCTGCTGGACTGAAGAAGGAAACAGACACAAATCTACTAGATCACAAATCCACTCAGTTTGACGTTTGATTGTCTGGCATGATTTCCCACCTAAGAAGTAGAATATGAGCAGCACCGTCATCAGGAGTAGCGTGATACCAGCGCAGGTCATTGCGTAGGCTCGTGATGAAGATGGCCTCATCAGGTCCTGCAGATGGCCCTGCAGTTTGCTGCTGAGTGGATGACCTCTGTGATTGGCGGCTGCTACGTCACATGCGTACAGGTTACCGTTCAGGGAGGGCGTGTACGCCGGGCGAGGAGGCTTCACCCCTGAAAGCACCAGCGGTGGGGTCAGTTAGGAGAGTGGGCAGTTTTGGGGCGGTCTCTGGAGGGTGTGTACCTTTGTGGCTGTGCTCAGCGTGGGTTCGGTGCAGATCGTTGATGGAGTCCACAGAATGGAGCTCGATCTCGGTCAGATCTCTGTCACTGACTCTGTAGAACTGAGGAGTGGTCTGAGATGAAGGAGGCCGTGACATCCCTTCCTGTTTTGAATGAAAGGTCACGACTGATGATAGAGGCGACACCGCGTGGTCAATCACTCATTAAAACATGATGGCATCCTCTCAGTTCTGTGCATGAAACACATCTGAATGCCTGAGAATATTGCCTGAAAGCTCCTCCTTCATACCACCACAAAGCGGTCTCACATTTATGTTCACTTATCTGATGTTTTGGCAAAACCTCAAAGACTAAATAACAAACTTGTTATTTATATGAAGGAAGTTCTTATTCTGATGTATTTTGTTCATTTATTTGGATAACTGATTTCAAACGGTCTCATAAAAACATGTACTTACTTAAAAAATGTCCCTTTTTGTACTGAAATCTGCAAAGAACTGGGTTTACAGCAGGACAAAAAATGCCATATTGTGAAAAGAACAACTTATTTCATTTTTGCTGGATATTTTGAATTAAAGGGTGATCAAAAGCCAAACTTGATATAGAAATGAAGAAAAAGATGATAAAATTTTCAAAGTAAACAGTCCTTTGGTTCCAGATTGAGGCTCTCTTAAAAATAAAACTAACTCAAACCTGCTGCAGTTGCATCAAAAAACCTCTGAAGGCTTGTTGAAAAAGAAAAATTGATTCCCATTATAAGCACAAATGATCCAATTAACAACAAACATGGCTCCTTATTTCTCTATCACTGGGGTTAAACATACAGAGGTAGAAGTTTCATTCATTCTGTCAATTCCAGTTCGGGGTTAGTCATTTAGGAGTCACTTTTATTCACTCCAGCGAAAAATGGGATTATAACATGCTATTGTATCATTTTCTCATAGTGGAGCGCATGTATGACATAATTCAAGATTAAAATTGTGGATGAAAACTGAGCAGATGGAACCGGATGTTCGAAAAACTCAAGTTTATGACGTAGCTACTGTAGTGGGCGGGTTAAAATCTCGCTGTCTCTGTTCCAAAACCGAATCCTCCACCTGCACACAAATTGATTCATGTACATCTTTATTTCCACGTCTGAGATGCCACCTGTCTCTAAATTGGGCGAGTGCATATCTCTTATATTGCTCGCCATTTCCTTTTTTTTTTTTTGCTAAGATAATGTTAGCTTGTTGGGCTTGTGAGGCTCTTGTCGCTGGCGGAAGAGAGCGACAATAAAGGCATGCTGGGAAATTAGCTAGGCTAACTTCCGCTCTGCCAGTCTCACCCACAACCCAAAGGAGAGTTTTTCTTTCAAATTAACTTTATCAACAAGTATTGCACATACAGAATATCGAACATTGATACTCCTCACTGTGTGCAAATGACAAAATGTCAAATTTGCCAGGAAAATGTAAAAAAAAAAAAAAAAAAAAAAAAAAGAATAATAATAAAAACAAAAAAAACAACTAAAAAGCACATAAAAAAAGGTCAAGGATTCTGCTAAAGTCTCAAATGTGATCATGTTTCAACTGTTCTAACAGCTTTTTTGTTAACCCAAACTCTAGTTTCTAATGTCTTCAATATGACATAGGCTTTTTGATTTTAGCTTAAAAACAAACACTATAATCATGATTAAAATGCCACCAGAAACGCTTTTACAATGGAAAAAACAGTTAGAGTGGGACTTTAAACGTTTCTTACAATTCAAAGCAATATGGAGCTAGGTATTTTGCACAAAGACACAATGACTGCCAAGCTGAAGATTTACATCCCCAACTAATTAACTGTCAGTTGCTCTGAAATATCCCAACTTGGTCTACTACCAAGTACTGAATCCTCAAGAAAAATAAATGATAAAACAGACGGACCGTTCAGGTTCCATCTTTCAGAAAGATTCCTGAAATCCTCTGAAGACAAAGGATAATAGATTATCTAAAACCAACAAGATATTTAAAGCCAGTGAGTTCCCCTGGTTATCAGTGACATTACAGCTTTATTGCTTCTCTTTTCACACTCAGATAGCTTCTTATGTTGAGGTTGCATATATTTCTGCTCACTTTAGTGCATAAAGTGTAAATATAATCATTTTTAGGGGCTTAAAGAAAAAAAACCTACAAAAATATTATTACATATGAGAGAAATTGTGCTAGACTAGAGACTCTGTGGGACAACACTTGTACTTTGCAGTTTTTATAATCATAGAGAGAAAAAAAGCTTTTCTGAAAGCAAATGTAGATTATGAGAAAAACAAACTTAACATGAAAATTGAGCAAAGTAGTTATTTTTAGAAAAGTGGTAAAATTATAAATTAATGTGAAACAAAACAATTTGATATGTATGATGGCAAACTATTTGGATTAGTGATTCATCAGAGCTTTTTTTTTAGTTAGTTATCAATCCCATGAAGCAGAACGCAGCTGGAATTTGAACCAAAGGTCAAAGAATCCTTCACAATAGCTGACATGAACAGATCATTAAGTAGACACAAGCACACTGTTCTCACCTGCTGTCACTGCACTCTAACGTCTGTCAGATTTGGCCTGTTGTCAGTCGCTCTTGTTGTCCGGCTCTCACAGGAAGCCACACAGCTGTTAAATCATGTTTCTGTCCAGAGGAACCCACTCAATCCAAATGAAACTTAGTTTTCCAGCTGCCCCAAAAGTTAATCCGCTGTAATTCCAACAGGGAAAATATAAAAGTGTCCACGTTTGGAGGTCAAAGAAATAATCTGGCTTTTGTGTCAGGGTCCCGGTCCTTGTTAGCCACAGATCGACGATTAGTCACCTTTTGAACGTTGGTCTCCAAATGTTCTCCCCTCGTCCACCCCAGCTGCTCCCTTAGTGAAGAAAGAAACTCAGAAAAACAGAGGAAGTCTTTTCAGCCCCCCTCCTCACACAAACGTCCCCACGCTGAGCTCTGCCAGCCCTCAAGGCCCAGAATAGCAGCACAGACTCAAAGTTATTATTAGTTGCCAGGGCAAAAGGATAATGACCTGAGGCATGATGGGGTACATTGGGAGAAACACTTGCAGATACTCGCACATTTCCTGGTAAAGTGTGAAAATGCATTTCAAAATCAGAATTTTTCTATTGCCATTTTTAAAGTGAATGGGTACACGCTTTAAAGAGTAAGAAAAGAGCACAAACAATAAGCAGCATATGTACAGAAAACATACGTCTGTTATACATGTAGACAGTTATCTGGTGTTCATCAGTCTCCTGGCAAAAAGGGGGGAGGGGGGGTGAGAGGTTATGGTCTGTAGGGTCTGCTACCTCACCTTGATGCTAAAAGAACCATTTAGTCTAGTTTTTTACTGACAAAAGCTAACAAAAGTCACACCTCAACATTTAGAAAGATACACTTAGTTGATGTTTTTGAGAACAGGACATTCTTTTATGAAATGCAGCTTTAAAAAAAGCGTACAAACATCGAACTATCGCAATGTTTTATTTTTCTATATTTAACTATTTTAACTTCTTTTAAGTATGACAGCAGCATCATGCATGTTCATTTCAAAATAAAATACATTCTGTGTAAAATAGGATAAATTAATACAATATTTCAGAAAGTCGAACATAGACTTTTCTTTTTGGTTTACCTTCATCTTTTTTTCAATTTTTATTATCAAATATAAAGATGATAACATTGGTGTAGCATCGAAACAAAAAAAAACGTTTTTGTTTGGAGCTTGTTCTAACAAACAATTCATATTATAAACTGTTATCACCACATTGTTCAGTTAAAAATTTAAACTTAATGAATAACCTCTGTATATACCTCTCTCTCTCCCTCTCTCTCTCTTTCTCTCTCTCTCTCTCTCTCTCTCTCTATATATATATATATACACACACGTTTGGATCATTAATCTTGCATATTCCTTCTTTAAAGAAGAACCAGACTCCCCACGTCTTTCAGAGATACTCGGTCAAAATCCCAGATACAGTTTTTGAATTATATATTTATAAAAGCGAGGCATTCTAATTTTGAAAGTCTCTTTCTTAAAAATAACTGAATTAAATTTAAATTGAGTAGAACCTTGTTTAAAAATTAACAGATACACAGCTGTGATTTGATCACTTTTAAACTTGAAGAAAATAAATATCAGTAAATATGATGACAATGATTATTTTTTATGTGACTTTTAATTTCAATAAATCTTCTTGCATAGTCTGTAAATGAGCGCCTCTTTTGTACTTGAAATTATTTAAAAAAAAAATCAAATATTAACTTCAACTGATCATGCAAACCTCAGAAAAGTAACTGCATTTCCCACAAGTCCTTTCAACTATCCCCCTCCCTCTTTTTTTAATCACGCCTCACTTGTTTTGTGTTTTTGCCGGGAAACTGAGGAATTCCAGCATGACGTCACTCCACAGAGTTGAGAAAGCAGCGGAAGTCCCTCCCCGTTTGGGATCCGTGAAGCCCGTGAGTTCGTGAGGAGCCGCGCAGCTACTCTGCAGGCACGATGTGGGCTCGGCTGGTGGTCGCAGTTGGGGGTTCGATGCCGCGGGCGTCCCGGAGCGGCTTGCTGCGCGCGTCCGGAGCTGAAGGCGCGGGGAAGAGGCAGCAGAGACAGGCCTCCGGTGCAGAGGTAAGAGGAGTCTTTGCACCGGGATCTGCACACTTTTACAGCACTTCTGAAGTCTGTGACGTCAGTGGAAAAGCTCCCTTAAAGTGGAATAAATTGCATGTCAAGTTCAGATATATGTTCAGTTTAAAATACACTTTTTAATTCAAGTTCATCTTTTGCAGTGGATGTGTTTTGCATTTGATTTCAGATTTAGTAGTTCATGTAACTGCCTGAAAATAAGCCCAACCAGGTTGGTTAAACATTAGTTGAAGATCATGGCACCGAACAGAATCAGATGAGCATCAGGCTGCAGGAGGCCTTGTGTCTTCCCACAGCAAGGTCAGAGTTTGCTTGACCTTTGTTTTTCCATCTCTTCGACTGATCATAGGGACTGTGAGGCTTCGGCCTTGATAAATGGGTCTCTGTGCGTCAGCAGGCCCAGGAACGTGTGTGGAAGCCGTGAGTTCATGCAGATATAACGTACATGGGTCCCAGAAGACCCTCCTCCCTCTGGCTGCTCCACTTCACTGAGCTGCAAAAACTGTTCAAACCAGGGGTGACAGACTCTTCACCGTTATCGGCTCCGGTTGTTTGTGCTCAATAATTCCTCTTCCTCGGCAGGTTCAAAGGTCACTGCTGCAGGCAGGAATTGTGATTACATGTTACAGACATTTATGGATCTAAATTAACCAGAAGCCCCTCTTTAGATGAGTTTATTTCACAATGAACAAAGAAAGCAAACAGGAATAACGTTTAAAAAGCTGTGTGGTCTGTGTTGCCTTCAGGAGCTACTCGGATGACATTTTTTAACATGTTCTTCTAGTATTTTTTTAAATGATGGAAGACGTATACAAAGACATATATGATTAAAGCGGCGTTATTGAGTATCTCTTCATTCAAATCGTTGTGAATCAGTAGCAGTTGAAAAAAATGCTGTTTGGAAAAATTCTAGTTGTTAAGTGGAAAACATTCTGGTGCCATAAGCTCCCTGCTTGATGCATCAACTTGCAGACAACTGGATCCATGTCGGTCTCCGTTTTCCTCGTCCGAGCTGGCATCTGGCTAAAACTGTACAGCTGGAAATGACTGATATTGCTCGCTCTATTTGGCGTGAGAGGGTGTAAGCTAGTGGGAGAGCTTGTAAACAGAGAGCTCTCAGTTATGGGAGACAGGAAGGGGGGCTGGGATGCTCCACGCCAATAGTCTCGCTGACACCTTGGAGGTGAATTTGTAGAAAGTGACTCCTAAAGTGACTCCTTTGCAGAAGCAATGTCCTGGAACAGCAACCGGTACCAAGTAGCCGCGGACCGGACCACTTGGTACCAGGCCACAGACAGAAGAAAACATAAATCCGCTGACTTAGATTGTTTCCGTTTTGTTTATTTTCTGATACTGAAGGAAGTTTTATTTTGGAAAACTGTTGACTACATCGTCTGTCTTGAGGCGTCACATGACTTTGAGCCGCTGCTCGGACCGCAAAGTTAGTAGCTCAATGCTTAAAAGCTAATAAAAACCAAACAATAAAACACGTATAGAAAGTTTCTTCAAGGAGAAAAGAGTCGGTGAGGAAACCGAAGTAGAGCCTTCGACTTTAAAGAAACATAAAACTGCTATTTACAAACAAATCAACATACAGATTTATTGGGACGGTTGTTCGCTGTACCAGAAGCCGCCAGGACTTTTGAATGTTTCACACACGCAGATAATAAAGATCCAGACACGGTGGATCCATGTTTATAAATATATTTAGAAAATAGCAGTTTCACAACAGTTGTGTTGTTTTATTTTGCTTTATTTATCCCACACACCTTTAAAAGTCGGACGCGGCTGAAGTTAGCCTCCAGTTTTAGTATCCACAAAGTCTAAGATTAAACCAGCTGCAAACATTTGACAAAGAATTAGGATTCAAATCAAATAAAGTTGTTTCTGATTTGTGGAAACTTTTTAAAAAGGACTTTTATGAATGTTCCTACAGCAAGGGAGAATTATGTTAAGAAATTTAAGCACAGCAAATTTTCCTCTGTTTAAATATACACAGTTAAACAGGATTTATGTAAAAACAAAATGTGTTTAATCTTATTGCCCTGAAAGATGATCTGAGACTGGGTTGAGTTCTCAGTTTTATAATGGTGGTCTATTAAAAAAAAAAAAAAAACTAAAATGCTTTTATTAAAATTTTTACAAATCAGAAACAGCTTCTACAAATTAATAATTTTGTTTTATTTAATCTTCATCATCTGTAGAAAAAAAATATTTTAACCCTCTAATGCATAGAAGACAACAAACCACATTTTCACAATTTCAAATATGAGTATACATAAAGTGTCATTCATGCGTCATGTGCAGTTTGTGTTTCAGCTAACATAATGCATTAGCATGACTATATATTATATATGTGTTTGTAAGCATGAGGGATCAAGGCAATGTTTTTTTTACTTAATCCTCCCCATCAAGAAATGGACAAAAACTTTGGAACTTTGAGTGAAGGACAGCTAGTAAACGTGGTGGCAGGAATGATTCATGGTGAGGAAGGGTTCAGTGAGGAACCAGTGGAAGAGTAATTGTGTGTGCATGCATACTGGTCTTATGGTAATTATTTATCTTTTATATATATTTCCCTTTTTTTGAGCAGAAAATGCAGATTTAATTGTCTGTTTTACACCTGATAGCTACTGTTTCCTCAAATTCCACACCGGATAAAGACGATGAACCCTTGAGGAATTAATAGATAAAAGTATTTGGATATATATTTGTTGTTTTGATGTTCCATAAAATGTTTACATGGTTGATTCGTTGTTTTTTATACCTTATGTTTGTTGTATTGTAAAAATTCAAATAAAACACAATTGATGATTATCTGGTGATTTTACTACCCTGGTTGCTCAGTGTTGTTGTCCAGTTTCTTGGTTTTGGCAAAAAACGACATAATCATAACTAACAGACCACTATGGATGCTTTAAGGGTTTAAAATCTCCTCTTATCATAGTATGTTTTTTCTCTTTCCAACAGGTTGCCTTGAAGAAAACTCCACTCTTCGACTTCCACAAAGCGCACGACGGGAAGATGGTGAACTTTGCTGGCTGGAGCATGCCTGTCCAGTACAAAGACAGTCACATTGTGTCACACATGCACACCAGAGAGCACTGCTCCATCTTTGATGTCAGCCACATGCTGCAGGTAACAGAGGAGCTGAGACACAACAAACATCTTCATTTCTTTGGTTGATGATGTTGACTTTTTTCTTTTCCCTGTTAGACCAAAGTCCATGGCAAAGACCGGGTGAAGTTCATGGAGTCTCTGGTGGTTGCAGACATTGCAGAACTCAAAACCAACCAGGTAGTTCAAAGCCTGTGTGTCTGTGTGTGATTGTGTGAATATGCCGCATGTCTGTGTGTGATCGTGCGATTATGCTGAGTCTATTTCTGGACTTTGTGCAACCATGAAGAAAAAGCCCACAATCACAGGACTGAAGTGTAGAGATTTGAGTAGCGTTGTGCACAAATGTATGATTCTCTCTTCGTTTTTTACATTAATGCATAACAAAGAGCTATAATAACTGTTTTTTTCATCTTTTGATCTATTATCAAAGTGTTCTCAGCCTCTTTTGCTTATGATTTTGCCGTTTTTAGCCAAAGTTAAAAAAAAAAAAAGCCTGTGTTGATTCCTAGGACATAGTTTCTACAGAGCGGCAGGAGTTCATTTGAAATTTGCCCTTGAGTTGTGGGCAGAATCATTGATGTAGAGCAACTCCGCCCCCCTTTCCTTTGGCTGACAGCTCAGAGCAGAGACCTTGGGGCCTGCCCAGTGTCACAAATGTGCTCTTTTTCAAACAGCATTTTTCGGTCTGGTTTACAACAATTTGAACAAATAAATCCTCAGAAATGCAATTTTGAGCTTAATTTTTTTTGTATATGTCTTCCATCGGAAAAATGAGGGTCTTAAAAAATAAAATCTGTTGATGTATCAACTGTCTATTTATTTCAAAGCATACATTTGTACAAACCTTTATTTAAGACCTACTAGTCACACTTTATCACGTTATTTTCTGTTTAGCTCCAAATTTTTCTATAATCGTAACTTTTTTTTCTTCACTTTACTTCCCCCCCCACCCCCAAAAATGAGGAATATAAAAATATGTTAAATCACATTTGTTTAAAACCCGTTTATTGTGTCTCAGGGAACATTGTCCTTGTTTACCAATGAGAATGGAGGAATCATTGATGACCTCATTGTGACAAAAACAGATCAAGGGTATCTGTACGTCGTCTCCAATGCGGGCTGTGCAGAGAAAGACTCTGTTCACATGAAGGTAAAATAAGAGGTGAATCCAGACCTTCAGCTCTGGAGTCAGCAGTGGATGTCTGATGTGTGTTTTGTGTTCAGGTCAGACTGGCAGAGTTCAAAGCTGCCGGTTTGGATGTGGATCTGGAGTTTCTGGATGAGGCACTGATTGCTGTCCAAGGTAAACGATTTTTATTTGATTTTAATTATATTTAATTAAATTTTATTTAATTTTCTTTTTAACTTAACTTTATTTATTTATTTATTTATATTTTAAATGTTATTTTTATTTTACTTTTAATTTTTATTTTACTTTTTATTTTAAGTTTTATTTTTATTTTATTTCATTTTTTTATGTGTTTAAATATTTATGTATTTTTTATTTAACTTATTTTTTCATTTTATTAATTTAATTTTAAGTTGTTTTCTCTTTTTTTCCTTATTTTATTTGATCTATTAATTTTTATTTTTTACTTTTTTTATGTTTATTTATTTTATTTTTCTGTGAAACTGGGACCGTCTCCATGTAGTTTCCACCGTGAAGATTCAGTCAGCTGTGTGCCATCAGGTCCCTCCATGTCTCGGGTGCTTCAGGAAGGACTTAAGGACAACCTCAACAAGCTGACCTTCATGACCTCCACCGTGGCCACAGTTTTTGGCGTTCCCGACTGCCGGATCACTCGCTGTGGATACACCGGAGAGGACGGCGTGGAGGTTAGAACACCAGTTTCTGTAGCTAAATGCTCATTTGACATAAAGAAGAAATATAATGCCTTTATTAAAAACATCGCTGCTCTTACATAAACGTTTACTCTTTGTCTCTCAGACTGACAGCAGTATCTCCCCTCAGCAGGGGCGTCAAATATGCAGATACGTGTCAAGAAGTGCAAAAGCTTTTATTCTTGATAAATATGTGGGATTTAATTAAGAATATTTCAAGATCTAAATGCCTAATTTACATCACAAACACTCAATGGCAAGAAACTTGTGCTGACAGTTTCTCCTTAATTTGCATTGAAGAACTTTGATCTAAACCCTTTTTAAAGATCAATACATTAGTGGAATTAATAGCTAATTCTGGCCAAAGAAATTAAACAAATTGTGATAAAATTAAAGCAAAGTTGACCACACCCACAACGGGAGCGTCCAGCAGGTCACCTATTGACTTTGCTGCTTTGCTGATATTGTCGTCAGGATCGACTCAGGGGGCAGCCGTGTGCAGCGATAGGGTCGTTCGACTTCTGATCTGAAGATTGCAGGTTTGATTCCTGCCTTGCCCGCCCATATGTCAAAGTGTTCTTGGGCAAGACACTGAACCCCACCTTGCCTCTGGTTGAAGGTTGGCACTAGTGTTTGGCAGCGGGACAGCCATCAGTCTGTGAATATGTGTGAATGGAACTGTGACTCCAGAGCGCTTTGGGCTTTCGAGGAAGGTAGAAAAGTGCTATACAAGTACACGCCATTCACGCCATAATAAACTGTTCATACTGGTCAATATTTCCCCAACATTTTGCTTTATAATGTTTGTAGATAAATAAGTAGAAAGAACAAAACAAAACAAAAGGGATAATGGACGACACAGACATATTGTGGCTTTTCCATTTTTAATTGCAGCTCATCTTATAGCCTGTTTGGAGTTCTTTGCTCTCTAGCTCTAAAAAATATTAGAATGGAAAAGATCTGCACAACGTTTCACCAATTTTTGTTTTGTTTTTTAATATACGAAAAATTTTAATTGAATGCAATACCCTTCCATAATTTCACCTCCTGGACTTTGACAGGATTTTGACAACATCTTCCTTCTACAGAATTGCTTTAATTCAGAAAATGGATTATAAACGGGAAAATACATGCAGATGCAACATATTACTCAGAATAGAACCTTAAGCAGAACTATGTTTTATCAGGAATTTGATGTGGAAATAGTTCTGTGTTGCTCTTCTTTGCCAGTAGTGGATTACTTTGGTAGAGAAGTAACTAAGCAGCTGGTTGTCTGAAGGAAATGGTTTGATTATTAAATACAATGACAAGACAAATCAAACAAATGACTTTTTGCATAACTCCTTGTTCTATTAACTAGTATCTTCAGTTGTTCAAGGCCTTTTTTTTTTTAAATAACTTTGTACAAACTGGGTTCAAACTGGGTTCCTGTGGTCTTCTGGCTGTTTGCCGTCATCCTTCTGCTTTACATTAAAGGTTTCTTCTCCAGGGGTTTGCAGGATCCTAAAAACATGGCAGAAATGTGCCACAGATGTGTTCTTGCTCAGGTGCTTGAAGTGTCACACAGCTGTGAAAATGCAGCAGAATCGGCTCTCTGAAGCTCTTTGTATCCATTCATGTTACTCGTTTTTGAGTCGTTTTTTTGGGCTTGACATTAGAATGCAACAAGGAACAAAATGGTATGAAGGGGTTCATAGTGCGCAATTTCCTATATGTGGAATTCTATTTTCTTGTTCTTTCTTTGAATCTGTTCCTACACAAAACAATACTAAAATCTACTGATAGATTGACTGTAAAATGTTTTTTTTTTCTTAGTTGTATTTACTCCATATAATGTTGGGCTAGTTAACCCAAAGGATAGTGAAATGATGAAATGCTGTTTTGGGACTTTTGCAGATTTCGGTTTCTCGTCTGAGAGCGGTTGAGCTGATAGAGAAGCTCTTGGCCAACAGTGAGGTGAAGCTGGCCGGCCTCGCAGCCAGGGACAGTCTTCGCTTGGAAGCGGGGCTTTGTCTCTATGGCAACGACATCGATGAGACCACCACTCCTGTGGAGGCCACACTTGTCTGGACGATAGGTGAAGCTCACTGACTTTTTCTTCATGTATGTTTATTTTTTTAAGTGTCCATCCTCCGTTTGGACTTCACTGTTTGTCGTGTCGTCCTCAGGAAAGCGCAGACGCAAAGACCAAGACTTCCCTGGAGCTGAAATCATCGTACCTCAGATCAAAGCCAAGACCGTCAGGAAGAGAGTCGGCCTGGTGTCCACCGGCCCGCCGGTCAGGCAGCACACACCCATCCTCAGCCCCGATGGTAGAGTCATAGGTGAGAATGAAAATGGATGGGCGGAGAAACATAGACTTGTTTTTTTTCAAAGATAATTTTGCTAAAAAATAGCTTTAAAACCACCAACATCCTAACTTTTATTTACATTTTAACCACAAATGTTTCATTCTATTTTTCTTTTTTTTTCCCAGTGGTTTATCGCTAAGTGTATCATTTTGGTGTCAGGATTTATTTGTTTTAATATGCCCATCACAGCTGTTTCCTTTGAAAGTCCATACATTTTATATTTTTAAACAGGTGAGGTGACTAGCGGCTGTCCATCCCCCTGCCTCAAAAAGAACGTTGCCATGGGTTACGTGGATTCAGAATTCACCAAGAATGGCACGGACATCCAGGTGGAAGTCAGGAAGAAAGCGGTGCGGGCCGTGGTCAGCAGGATGCCTTTCGTTCCAACCAACTACTACATGGGATAACAGAATAATAATAATATTAACAGTTCTCCCTGGTTTACTTCTCAGCAGTGCTGTCGCCCCCTGCTGTTTGATTTTAGAAATGCAGGACCAAACCAAAATAAGGTTTTCAAATCCGTACTTGAAAAATGTTCAAAGAAAAATGAAAAATCACACAAGTATAAAATAAACACTGTGATCTGAAGACTGCAAAAAAGAGTCAATACATGTAGCTAGTAGAACTGCTATCAGGCACTGTATACAATTATGGAAAAGGTGCAGGAAACCCTGTGAAACCATCTTAGTGTGGGATTATTTTTATGTCTTTTGGACTTTCACATTTTGACTTAACTCAGTTTGTTCTCTCCAAGAAAACTCAGGTTTGTTAGAATTCAATAAAGACAATTTAATGTGGATAACAGAATCCTGATAAGCAAATGTGATGGATATCAATTTACGAAGCTGGACCAAAACAGGTAAAAATCCAAATGTATCTGCTGATGATAAAGTATTATGCATTTGTAATGAGCTAAATATTTTACTGTGCAACATTCAGAGAAACACAGGGGATTGGTGGTTTTATCTCTCAAAATGAAAATCTTCTCTAAAAACACAAAAAACAGCAGTTAGTTTACATTAATCTCTTGTATCATTTTAGTATTCATTCTTGTTTTGTAAACAGCTTCCATCTCAGTTTCTCAGAGATCTGTCACCCGTGGGATTACAGTGTTTCTTGTACTTTTTTATATTAGAGCAGTCACATAATTTGATATTTCTATATATTGGAGAAGAAATGCAGTTAATTTGACTTTTGTACGTGGGTACTAATGTAGAGATCTTGAACCAAATTGGTTATTTATATATATGAACATTTAAAATAATATTTCTTTGTTTTATAATTTATAGATTGATTTACCTGTCTCACCTGCTGCTCTTTCAATAAAACTAACATTCATAAAACACAATAACTGTGATCTTTTTTTTTCATTTAGGAACAGTACTGGAACAACTGAGTTTTAGAACCACCACAACGGGGGAAAGAAATTTGATGTACAAAAATAAAGTCGTAAAAGAAAAAGAAAAAAGTCAAAAATTTACCAGAATAAAGTCTTTCGACCTTGTTCTCTTACGGTATATTAATTGTTTGGCTTTTTATTTTTTTCTTCTTCTTCTCATAGTGGCCTCATACTCTTTTGTACTTCGGTTTAAAAATTAATGTTAATTTTTTTAAATAGACACTGACATTTTTAGGCTACATATAAAATCAACTACAGCAAACTACCAATAAGGTATTTCTTTTATTGTTTTAACTTCAAAAAAGCATAAAATTAAAGTAAGAAATGCTAAAATAATGAATAACTGACTGAAATAACATGGTTATTTACTTTATTTGAACAATAAATGAATTTTACCTTTCAATTACCAATGATTTCAAACCAGCAAACCTCTAAAAAAGTCAGAAGCCTAATCCAAATAAATGTAAGGTATTTGTATTGAAAACACTAATCTGTTACAAGCAAACAGAACACTTCAACAGTTTTCCAAAAGACCAGTTGACAGTGTCTAAGTTCCTGATAAATTTACAATCAAATTATATATAAATGTTTATTTTAAAGAGAAATTTTCTTTTTAAGTATTTCCTGGCTGTTTTGAGAAATCCCAAAGCTGAATGGGGGGCAGAGCCTTAACCTTTCAGAATTCTCTTTAGTAGAATTTTCCCTAAGGGGGCAGATTAAATCCCTGTTTCTGAGACTTACAGCCTTCTTTTTGGTAATAGTTATTGTTGACATGAGGTGGCCCAGACCAATTCCAATAGAAAAGCTCTCAACTCATTTCAGAATGACCTGAGTGTTTTTCCTGTCTGTCTGCTCCCTTTTTGTTTTCCACAAATGTCTCAGTCATTTTTGCAGTTATTAACTTGTCTCTCTCTTACATTATGGTAGATGTCCCATTGTTGATGTTTTTTTTTTTTAATTACAAACATTCAAGGCAGATGATGTCACAGTCTAGTAGTTTCTTCATTTCCTTCCGTTTAAGGTGGATTCAGCCACCCAACTGCTTCTTCAGGTCCAAAAAATTATTGTATGTTTTTTATGAAGATTTTGTCATTTTCGAGGTTGAATTCACCTATTAAATAAATAACATATTTCATTTCCAATACCAAACATCACTTCCCATCAATCCTTGCATATGTGCTGAACACTTATATACAGGTGGAATAATTTTGTCTTTTTAGAATGATCTTTGCTAAATTGGGCTAAAACATTTTTTATATATATTTTGAATTAGATGGATAGCCTACTAATAGTTGTACATTGATTTTTGGTACCCAAGGCACTTTAAATTAATTGGATTTCTTGCTTCATAAAAAAAAGAATAACTTTATTTTGAAAGAACATCAAGATTATTTAAGAATTAAGAATATTTAAAGTGATCAAATAAATTAATACAATTGACAAAAAAATCGGTCAATGCAAACTTTAAATACGTTATTTAGTCAACCATTCAGATGTAACGGGACTGTGACGTCACAGACCCACGAGTCATACATTAAAAGAATACTGCAAATATTAACTTTTAATAATTGAGTCCACAATAGTCTCTAGAAATTTAATTTAATAAACTTTTCTAACGGTAGATAGTTTTATTCGTTCGAAAAATTAACGCTTAAAACGATGTGCACAACTTCTGTGACCGGAAACTGTAAATGTTTGAAGAACAAACCTGGCAACCCCGGCCGGTCGTGTCGGTTCATTAGTTATCGAGAGGAAGATGGTGGACCTGGCGAAAGGAGCGTGCTCAAAACTCCGTCCTAAACACTTCGAAACATACTTAACATCTCAGCTTAGTGTCAGGTATAGATTACCCGGAGACAATTATAGATAATATTGGGAGAAAACGATTGAAACGTGAGACTTTTCCGCCTCTGGGCTCCTTTTTAATTGGACTGAAGACGGGAGTTCAGTTGTTGCAAAACGTGCTCAGGGACGCTAGCTAACAGTAACCGGAGTGTCCCGGAGGAAGAGGAGCATTTTTATTTTTAAATACATTCTAATCCACCTAACGAGTTAGACAGGGGGTGTCATTTTATCGTAAACCTGTTGCCTCTCTTTCAACTGTTGAATCTGCTGACTAAAACAAGCTAGCTAGCTTGCTACACCATAGCTAGCTCCGCTGTGACCTGGCGGGTCTGAAAGCTGCTCGAGATGCCGCGGAGTAAAAAAGGGAAACGTGGCTCCAGTAAGCCGGGTAAGTACCAGAAGCGACCGAGGTTAACATCATGCCAACTCTGGCTAAAAAGCCAGGTGAAACGTTTTTCTCCCCCACACGAGCAGGACAGCGAGAGCCGAGACTTCTGCTTTCAGTTAGGAAAAAGTAGCAGCTGTGTCTCTGTCTCCACATGGCCTGATGATCAGCCGGTCCGACTTCAGCCAGTGATCAACAGGATCATGACCTTTACAGTCATTTCCATTTGCTTTATTAGCCAATGTGAGGATTAATAATTGGGACGTTTGTTTTCCATTCAGTTAAACTGCGCTCATAACAGATTAGCAGTAAGATTTTAGGAGTTATGGCATGTTAAGTATTTCAAAATAAAATGATTTCAGTGGTTGAGTGTAAGTAAACATTTTCTGATTTAATGAAGCTAAGACGATAAAATAAAAGCTTGAAGTAACAGCTGTTAGTATTTTGGTGATACTTTATTAGTAAACTGTCATTTGAGGCATTTGGGCAACACTGAAGTTCATCTCAATTATAACTAAATAGCAGTGGAACCACGGAAGAGCCCTCACAGAAAGCCTGAAACACTATTTTTCACTGACATGGACTCTGTCCATATCAGTAGGCTATACTTGTATAGGAAGAGGTATTTTTAGGAGCTCTGTATGGGGGGTTGCATGTGTGCTGATGTAGTGTATAAGGAGGAAAATCCCTATCAGTTCTAGAGGTTCTTGCTGTTCATTGAACGCATCAGCTGAAACGGTTTGAGTGACAGGAGCATGGGCCTGAGGCTGGAATAAGGTAGGCTACTTATTTGCCTGTTGCAGGCCTCTCGTGTTTCATGAAGCACCCCTGATTTGGAAGCATGCACTGCTGTTCAATGCAGGGTTTTCTCTAAACATCTTCAAACTCTAATTTATTGGAAGTAAAAGCAATGTGTCAGGATGCAAACTCCTCAGCGTTTTTTTATTTTTTATTTTTGAAGACCCACTCCAATAAAATATGTTTTTGGCGTTTTTAACGTCATGTTCTTGTGGGATTTCTTTTCCTGACAAGGAGTACACACGTGTAGAAAATTAAGCTTAAAAACACATTTTCCAGTATATCTTTTGACAAATTGTTGTGAATCAGGTGCAGACAAATAAAAAAGCTTTTTGGAAGCAAGTATATTTGTGATGTAGAAAATACGCTTGAACGCGCCACAAGCTCCCTGCTCCGCTTCATTCAAGCTCCCTGCTCCGCTTCATTCGGTTGCAGACAAATGCATCCATGTACGTCTTGGTTTTCCCCGTCTGAGCTGACATCTGGCTCCAAATGTTACGGATGAATAGCCTCAATGTTGCTCACCATTTGTGCTGCATCAGTAATGTCTGGTAAAGGATGTGAAGGGCTGTAAGCTAGCAGGAGAGTCCTAACAGAGAGCTCTCAGCTAAATGGAAGGGTTGCGTCGCGTCAGCAGTCTTGCGCACAGCTCAGAGGTGAATTTGTAGTGAAATTATGCCGCTCTGCAGAAACTATGTCCTAAATCGACATTTTAAAAAAATTTTTTTGGCTAAAAACAGCATAAACTTAATTTAAAACCCACTGGGAAAACTTTTAAAGGACCTCAAAGGGTGATCATAGTGGGTCTTTAAAGCTTTAAGTTTTGGAAATGTTCAGGAATGTTTATCAAGAAAAAACTTGCAACAATTATTTGAATTGGATACACTTTCCTTTTTCCTCCTACTTCACAAACTCCCATTCCTCTATCCATCTCTTCTCCTTTTCCATGCTCTATATTTCAAACATCCATTCATTCCACGGTTCACACATGATCTCTAGGATCTCTCCGGCAGGAGGTTCTTCAGCTTCAGCTGTCGGCTAAAGCTCCGCTGAAAGGTAACTCCTCAGATCTGCCCAGAAGCTCCTGACTTGATCCCTGCTTGAATGCATCCTGTAAACTAGCAGCCACTGACATCTTTTTCTTTTCAGTAAAACATGTGTAAAGTCTTAGTACAGCGCACCCTTTAAAATCTCCCAAATGTCTTAATGCATGTCAGCCCTCTAATGCTGTGAAATAATGCTGAGCTTTCATGCTGCAGTTTACATCAGCGGCTCAAGCTGCTTATATCGTTTCTTACTTTAAACCTTACGACTTAAACTGTTGTTGGTTTGTCAGGAGAGGCTCGACCCCCAACCCAGACTAACTGCTGGAGCAATGTGTGACTCCTGTTCAAACATAGGATAACAGGACAGAACAAACACAAGAAACGCTGGGGTGGGTTATCACACTTCTCTATAACAGGCTGTGTGTGGGTAGGTCTGCGTAGGATGTGTGTGTGAGCAGTGGTCAGGAGTTCATGAAGGATAGCGGTAAAGATTTTGGCCGAATCGGAATTCTTCCCCTACGGCTTTTCCCTATCCAAGTACATTTTAAAAAAAGACAATCAAGGCATGCCAGAACTTACAACGTTCCTTTCTTTCACTGTATCTTCTGCTGCTATAAAATGGTACGTGTGTGTTCCGAACTGTGGCTACTGATCCATACAAATCACGGATCAGCCCCCCCCCCCCTCACACACACACATCAAATATTTATATGAGAACTGGACCGAGTGAGTGTGACATCACTCATGGTAAATGACTTACTTCTGGCTGCAGCCAAATGTAGTCAATTCAGTCGCCAAATGTTTGCAATACAGAAGTTGCCGTGTTGGCGCCAGACTATGTTAATTGGTAGGGATTGGTCCGAATCATTGTTTCTATGGTAACCACCCTTGCCAAGCAGGCGTGCGCTTGTTGGAATCCACACCACTGGAAAGAAATCTGTCAAATATTTCGTTGGACGAGGGCGCCAGAAGGCACCACCTGCTTTTATTGAGTCATGTGTTTGGTCAGTTTATGATTTGAATAACTCGCACTACAGCGAAAATGTCATGAAAAAAGAGGATTAGCAAGAACATGATAAAAAAAAAAAAAAAAGGTATCGTATCAAACATGGTTATTCTGATAAATGGAATGACTCTGTAATAGCGGTTTATTTCTCAATAGAAGTCTGTGGGATTTTCTGGAGCCGGCAGTCGCTTCCTGTTTGGAACGCCAGGGGGGAGGGGTCACTCAGTTCAGTTTCTCAAACATTGTTAAATACATAAAAAGAACCACTAAAAATAGAAAAAAGTTGTCCCTGTGGTGGTATGCATCTTTGGGTTGAGTTGTCGTGGCAACAGCTCAGTTCACTCTCATCCGGATTTCCTGCACAGCTTATTTTTCACGGCTACGACATAAATGACCCGTCAGTCACCTCAGTCGTCCCCGCTGACCGGGATCTGAATGCAAACGCACACAAATGGTCTGACCATTCTGGAGCGAAACAGTGACGGGATGAGCAGATGAATGACCGCTCTGGTCTTCAGTAATCCCTCCAACAGTTGAAATTCCAGAGCAAGCAGGAACCTGAGGGTTAGCCGGGCTCCTCTGCATCCTCCTAAAGGCTTATGTGCTGAAGCAGGAACGCCTTTGTTCAGAAACGCTGGACAGATGTTTAGGAGGGAATCAAACCTAACATGTTCACCAGTTTGTTCGTAGACTTTTTTAACCAGTGGACCTCCAAACAACTGATTTTAAAAGTTTCATTCTCGCAAATGACCCCTAACGTTTTCCTGCACGGACAGTGACTCTTTGCATCTGTGGTCCTCCTCTGCCGCCTCCTTCAGCCCTTTTGCTCTCCTTTAACTTCCACATGCACATCTCTGCCTGCATCTCACTGACACTTTTTTTTTTTGTTTTATTTTTTTTTGCAGGTGTTAAAAATGGGATGAAGGGAGAATCTGCTGCCAGTGACGATGAGCTGGCATCCGATATTCTGAGTCACTACAGCAGTGCCAGCGAGGGCACGTCGGTGCTGGAGGAGGGTTTAGGTCAGTACAGGCACACGAACGCAACTTAAAAACTTCAGACACATTGTCAGTTTTTAAAATAGGAAATAATCAATCAATCAATCAATCAATCAATCAATTTATTATTTGTATAGCACTTATAAAAGCCAAGGCAACCAAAGTGCTTAACATAAAATCAGCTAAAATCAAAAACAATACGATGCAATAAAGAAACAATAGCAATAAAACAATAAAATCAATTGAATTGCAAATTGCAAATAACTTAAATTGTGTTGATTTGTATTTAATAATTGCATTTTACTTTAGAAAAAAAAGGCTTATTTAGTTGTTTTTTGACGTGGTGTTTTTTTTTTTAAATTTTTTTTTTAGCTTCCAGGTTCTCTTAACTTTTGAGGCTAAACTTTATCTTCATCCTCTGTAAAATATCTGCAGCTGCTTCAAACTTTATTTGTACTCTAGATTTCATGTAGGAAGCAGTAAAATGTTTTTTTTTTGACCTGTGAAAACAGAAGCTGAATTGGGCGCCAACTTCCAACCTCAGCCGACTTTTAAGGTGCGATGAATAAATACAAAAAGAAAAACGCTCACTAAAAGTTTTATTTTCTCAATATAATCATAAATATGAATCCATCGTTTGAACTTTGACTTTATTAGCAGTGTCCTCGTTACATTAGACAGCTGGGTGTTGAATATCCTGCATTATTATCATGATTTGTGGGGACAGCTGTTGCGCTAAATCCATATTTGGAGTGAAGTCTCCTGGTTTTGTCTGTTAAATGGAGATTTCTTTCTTTTGAAGTTGAAGGCTCTTCTTCTGTTTCCTCTCTGGCTCTTTTTGGCCAAAAAAATTCATTTTTTTTTTCTAGCATTGCTAGCTTCGAGGTTTTAGTTTAGAGGTCTGTGCAGCTGCTGGTTTAACTGAAATTTGGTTATAAAACATGATAATGTACCCAAATACATTCTTAAAAAATGAATCCGTAACCATTTTACATCTGACCTTCATTCAGTTTATGCCTAATGTCTCGTGTTTAATTTTAAGCTTGAACGTCAAACTGTTTTTTTTTTTTTTAAATTGTGACGTAACTAAAACATTTTGTTGTCTTTGGTCCAATGAAGGAGGTGAGCAAGTGGATGAACAGTCAGCCCAGGAGGAAACGGAAGACAAGCTCAAACTGTGTATAGATAACTTAACGGATAAGAGGTGAAGGTTTTCACAGCTTCTGTTAAGTTCCACCCTGTTTTAGAGAGAATGAAGGTGTTTCAGGAGAAGAACATCAACACGGTTCTCATTCTTGTTTGTCTTTTTAACTCTCTCAGCACCAAAACTCGCCTTGCTGCCCTGGAGTCTCTGCGACAGGCCTTTTCTTCCAGAGTGCTCTACGACTTCCTGACGGAAAGACGTCTCACTGTGAGCGACTGCCTGGAAAGAAGTCTTAAAAAAGGTCATTTTGGGCTTAAGAGGAGCTGTAATCCTTTGATAGTTTGGGTCAGATTAACAAACTTCAACATTCGATCATTGGGGAAGGGTAAAGCTTTGTCAGTAGATGATTCCGAGTGAAATGGAGGTCCGGTGGAGCGATGTGAGGAAAACTTGCGATATTAGTGATCGATATTGCGATGATGATGATTGCGATACATGAAAAAATAGCAAAACGACCAAAACATCAGTTACATTTCACTGCAACAGTTTCATTTAAATAAGAGACAACATAACTTAAATTATACTCCAAATGACCCTCGTCTACATAGGAGGTGAACATCTAACATAAAAGGGCTCCATCCAATTTGTCAAATACATAAAGGGATTTGTTTGATTTGTTAAATACTTCAAGATGCCATAAGATTGTTTTAGCACGTTTAAGGTAACCATTTATTGCAATTTTGGCCCTCTTTTGCGATATGCGTATTGCATAGCTTGATATCGCAATAATGATAATTTGCGATTTATTATGAAGGCCTGTGTCTGAAGGTTACTCACTGCAGAGATGACTTAATTTGGATTCAAATGCCTCTTCTGTCTTCTTCTGTCACCTGGACGGAATGTGAGAATCATTCTTTCTCTTCAGACTCCTAGTTTTACTTTTGGCTTCAAGTGTCTCTAAGAGCTTTAACTGACTTCAAAATTACTTTTTTTTTTTTTTTTTCTTCATGTGTCCAGGCAGCAGTGAGGAGCAGGCATCAGCAGCCACACTCTTCATCCTGCTTTGTATTCAGTTAGGAGGTGGGGATGAGGCAGAGGAGGGCTTCAAGATGCTCCGCCCTATCCTTACCACCATCCTGATGGACAACAGTGCCAGTATGACGGCTCGCCAGAGTGTAAGGCAGCAGCATGTCAAACAAACGCTATTTATTTTTGCAGGAGCATGAAGTGCATTAGAACACATGAAAACATGTTTTTTTTGGTCATTCTATTTGGTATTATTTTACGTTGGATATGTAGCTGTTAAATTAATCCATCTTTAAACTACAAATATGGAAAATAGGATTTCTAACATGAGTTTTGGTTCTTAAAGAAGCCAGTTCAGATTTTTATCTTGAGCACAGATGTATTTTGCAGCCCTGAAATGAACCTCTTTCTATTTGTGTCAGTGTGCTCGGGCTTTGGGGATGTGCTGTTACGTCTCAACTGCTGAGGAAGGAGAGGTGAGATGAGTTTTAGACCAAGTCAACAAAAACATGTTAAAATTCCAACTTGATCAAATCCCTGTTGGGTATTTCTGGATCTTTTAGGATGTTTGGAGTCTTGTGTTACAGAGACATCCTGCCTGTCTGTCTGTCTGATTGCTAACTCTTCCTCTCCTCAAATCCGTTTCAGGATTTGTGCAAGTCTTTGTCTCTCCTGGAGGGCATCTTCATGTCTTCCTACCCAAACAGAGAAGGAACGCTGCCCACGCCCAAACCTGGAAGTTCAGGCCTCCACACTGCAGGCATCCAGGCCTGGTCGCTGCTCGTCACCCTCTGTCCAGCCTCCAAACTGTCTGCGCTGCTCGACTTGTGAGTAATACTTTCTGTAGAAGGGGTCAGCAATGTGGCACGCCGCCCACGCATGGAAAGACAGCGGCACGCGGGGTGTGACAATTTTCGGATTTGGAAAAAGAAACCGGGTTTGAGTGACAATCTCTTCTCACAATGAGCTTTTTACTCCCACCATGGTGCATGAGAGGAAGGAAAGGATCCATTTATTCAGCGCTGCTACTGTGACCCCGCCCACTTTTATAAATACTGCCACTTTTCTACACCAGCCTTCATGAACAGGTGATTTCAATGTATGCGCACCGTAGGAAAAAGAAGAAAGTTTACCACAGTGAGATGAAAGCGTGGTAATAATGACCCTGTTTTGAAACGGTTGACGGTGAGATGACATGCGGGGCGACATGAACACGTGTCTGAGCGAACATGAGCGTGCGTGAGTAGAAAAAGCGTGCAGCTGATCACATACTTTTAGGACTGCACAGCTGAGGTTTTATGGGTCATGTTTTTAGCGTCGCAGCGGCTGACATTTATGAAGTTGTACGTTCAGTTTGTTGAATAATTAATTCTTTTCTCAGACTTTCTTTCTGTTCTGCTAAATGTCACATAAAATGTGAACAAGTTTTAAAATAAATACAACAGCTGATCACTGCTTTGTTTACTGGGGGTTTAAAAAAAACGATGAATGATGCTGTGTAATAGTGGAAAATGTATATTACTATAATTAGCATACCAAGGAAAAAGTAAAAACATTTCATTTGACATTTTTACAAACACCATCACTCAGGCCCCGTCTCACAATGTCACAGAAGATGAAAAAGACAAAGGATGCTTATTTCTTTTATGTTATTGGTTGTAAAGTTCTTAAAAATGTTGACGGTATTTTGTTCTGACGTGTCAATCCTATTGCTGTATTTATGACAACCATAAATGCAGTACTTTTGGTTTCAACCAAAGTTTCAATACTATTTCATCTTTTGCCTGTTTTTCCTTTGCAGTATTGTTATGAAAACACTTTTTTTGAGTTAATGCCAAATATGTTTAAAAAAAACGTTTGAGCTGCTGTTTGTGAATTTAAAAACATTTCCGATATATTGGAAATGTTTTTAAATTTATTTGTATTAAAGTTTCCATGATAGTTGGTTGATGGCACAGTTGTTAAGGAGCACATTTCAGAATTGTCTCCTCATGTCCTAAGTGTTGCTGACCCATGAGGAATCAGAATCCACTTCACTGAAACCATCTTCCTCCATCTGAAAAGGCAGAGCGATGTTGATCTCAACAACAAAAGCTATGAGTCGTGTGCACTTTCTGGAAGACTTTCCCAGAAATAAACACATTTTTGTTGATTTTCTGACACAAGTTTGATTTGATCACATCTAAATGAGTATTTAATCAGGCTTGCATATCCTCTCATCAGTGTGGGGATGATATGACTTGGTGAATGCACACGCCTTGCTTGTTGTAGGAACATGTCATCATGTAAATAACGGGCTGTTCTGTCCTGCAGTCACCTCCCAAAGCTGAAGGCTTGTCTTCAGAGCAGTGATGTCAACTACAGGATTGCCGTGGGAGAAACCATCGCTCTGCTGGTGGAGTTGGGGCGAGACATCGATGAGGTGACCGCTCACATTCAGCGCTGTTCATGAAAGAAGAAGACGCGATGCTAAAGCCGTGTTGCCGCTCTCACGTCTGTCTGCGCAGGAGTTTGAGGTGGAGGACAGTGAAGGTCTGTGTGAAAGTCTGAAGAGTTTAGCTACAGATGGAAACAAACACAGAGCCAAGAACGACAGGAGGAAACAGCGCTCCATCTTCAGGGAGGTGCTGCACTACATAGAGGTGCGGAACGGTTCCGGACTTTTCCATAAAAGTGTTTAAAAGTGTTTAAAATCTGACTAAACAAAGATAAAAAAAAAAAAAAACATTTTTAAGTTAAACATTATTATTGGGCATCTTTTTTTCCCCTGCAGAATGAGGATTTCACAGAGGAGAAGATCAGGTTTGGGGTAGAGAGTGTTTACATCGACAGCTGGATGAGGAGAAGAATCTATGATGCCTTCAAGGAGATCCTAGAATCTGGAGTCAGACATCATCTACAGGTTAGTCCTTTCAGAAAAAAAATGCTGACTAAGCAGAATGTGTTCTGATCTGGGTTTAAAAACTGTTGAAAGTAAAATCTCTTTTTTTAAAGTAACTTAGCCAGTATTATGCCAGTAATGTAACAAAATTGTTACATTTTAGCATTTTTTAGGATAGCTAAGAACCTGAGTGAACAATTGTTCTTTTTTGCTCATCTTAGCTAAGTACCTTTTCTTAAGTGTTCATTTTGTGCTGTACTTGTATTTTATTTTTGTACAATTTATATAGTGAAATACTTTTTTTAACTGTTCTCTCAGTGTGGTACTAGTTTTTTTTTACCCTATTTGTAGTGCAGTACCTTTTTAGCACAGTACTTTTTCTCACCGTTCTCTTCGTACTGTATTCTTTTAATATTATTATTCCTTTTATTCCTTTACTGTTATTTCTTTTTACCATATTTTTCATACAGTAACCCCCCCCCCCCCATACTTTTAGACTTACCTTTTGGTACAAAAGTGGGTTACAAAAGCTGCAGGCTCCTAACTTCAGAAATGGGTGTTTGTCTTTGGAAAAAGTTTTTAAAGGTAGTTTTCTTCTGTTGCTGTGTTTTATGCAGTGAAATATTTAGCTCAGTCTGTGACTCGCAGTAACGAGTATTCTTTTATTTTTTTGGATGCAGTTCAACCCACTACTGCGAGACATCTTTGGCCTCGGACCCCCCCTTATACTTGACGCCACCATCAAAGCCAACAAGATCTCACGGTTTGAGAAGGTAGAGGCTGTTTCCTGGTTGTAAGTTGTGACGGCGCAGCAGAAAACATCTCACTCTTGTCTCTGTTCTGGCAGCATCTTTTCAACGCCGCCGCCTTCAAAGCCAGAACCAAACAGAGGAACAAAGTCAGAGACAAGCGAGCCGACGTCATGTGACGAAGATGAAGGACAGTGGAGGAACTCTCTGGGTTGTTCTGAGATGGATCCATCATGATGCCTTCTTCTCTTAACTCTATCAGATGCACAGACTCACCAAAAAAAAAAAAGTTTTATATTTTCCTCTTGTGCTCTTAAATTAAAAAATGCTGATTATTTTTTTTATCGGTAAAGTCTCACTGTAAGAGTCTGGATGTATTTCGGAACATCTACTCAAATGTAGTTCTAATTACAGACTTTTCTTTAGTGCATCAAAACCCAGAGTCAGTCTGAGACTTTGTGGCGTCAAAACAAACTCTGTAGAAGGAAGAACAGAAACACTGAAGTACATTAGCCCATCGTTCTTTAGTCCTCCATCTTCACTCAGAGTTAACCTTCAGCAGCCAAAACAACAAACAATGCAACCTTTAAGAAACTGTGTGCTTTTGTGTGTGAGTGTGTTTTACTTGAAATTAATTAAACACTTCAGCATATAAAAGAAGACTATAATTAAAATATTAAATCACAGTCATCTTTGTGTTCATCTCGTGTTTGGAAATAACTTTTCCTATTTTAATAATTGTCTTTTACTTTGTAATTTATTGAGAGCGGTAAATTGTTTACAGACGATGAAAAAATGGATAAGGAAAAATGTTTATGTCCTGTTTATTTTGATGGAAAAAGTCATAAAAACCTGCTCTAGAAATACTGAACACAGTTATGCAAACTGTTTGTCTTTTAATACTTTCCCTCCTGGACAGCAGCTTATCAAAGGGAGCTGCTTATCAAACATGCGATGCTGTTTCTATGGAAACCCCGTCCTGTATATAAAAAAACAAACGCCTTTTGTAATGTTAGCTTTATTGGATTAAAAAAAAAAACATGAACTGTGACCAAGAAGTGCCAACTATAGAATTCAGCATGTTTAACCCCTTGATACCACTTCTCTTCCAAACTTACATAAATTGAGCATCTACTGTATTTCAAAGCAAAACCACAAGTGACACTTTCTTTCATGAATTCAGCCATCAAGGGGTTAAGAGCGAATGTGATGTTGCTGAATCCTCACTAAACCTAGTAGTTTTAGTGCTGGAGGATGGAGAAAAAAATGGATCAAATAAAGGGCCATTCAATGACTACCTTGGTTATTCTTCTTTTTATGCCATTTATAATTATTTGAACTGCAAAAGTCACATTTATGAAATACATATTTGCAAAAAAAAATTTTTTTTTACAAAGCAGTAAAAATCTTAAATGGTTCATGTAAGTGTTTTATATTTACCGGTAAGTTAAATTTGATTAATGATTACCCTTTTAGACCTTCAGTTCAAAGATAAACGATGTTTGTGTGCTTCACTGAATTTATTTCCAAATGAAATAAATCCTATCAAAAACTTGAAACAGTTTGATAAATAATTATTTTTGAAATGAAAAAAAAAATCACGTAGTTATTAAAACTGCATTGCTCAGATTTACATCTCTATGAATTCCAAATTTAGGAAATAATCAATTGGTTATACCCCTAATGTCCTGCAATGGACTGGCAAACCGTTTGAGATGCACCCTGTCTTTATCCAACAGTTGGTGGGATAGGCCCCAGCATCCCCGTGGCCCTGAAAGGCATTGAGTGGGTTTGGACTGGAGCATGGATGGATCAAACTATAGGTCTGCAAAGGTTTACCTCATAGCCCCTGCACACTTACTACTGTTAATCATATAGTAATTCTATTTTTAGTCTTAACATCTGCAACTTCTTTTAGAACAGTTGTGAACATTTTAATTTCCTTGTGTAATGTGTTTATTCTGTTATAAAGGAATTAGAAATTGGGATCATGTTGAGAGCAGTCAAGTACTGCAGTAATGAGCAGAACATATAGATAATGGGTAATTTGGTAGAGAAAATCATGTGCTTTGGTAATAACCATGGCCAATATTCCTTTTTAAAGCCACATGGAGAAGACCATTTCCAGTCTTTTATTTCTTTCCATTTGAATTTTAATTTAGATTTGAAAATAGTCAAAAAGCTCAGATTTTGGTCCATTCGTCTATACCTGGATGAAAAAAAATAACCTCCGCGAATTTATACTTTTTCTTTTGGACTCTGGCGCCTCTGGTTGCCTCTTTGTGAGTTGCACCCCTCTACATCGAGAGAAAGTGGTATCGTCCATCGGTGGATTTAACATGGAGGCGCTAATACAGCAATAATCGCAGTGGTGACACGTTCCGGCGGTTCTTGTGGATAAATTAGATGCTTTGGTTCAGCGACAGACCCGCATGGAGACCGGACAAATTACCGGGGTGTACGCGGAGGTCAGCGGCTTTCCAACCCCAGTTTCTGCTCATGTTAAGGTGGAAGAGCTGCCAGAATATCGAGTCTACTCAGTGACAGCAGGTGAGCTAACCGAGCCAACAGCATCAATCCCAGCATGCCCCACGGAAAGAGGATAAACACTCCCAACTATCATGTTTCTCCACCATTCTCTCGCGTATAACAGTGAAAAGCAGCAGCCCATAATGGCAAACAAAGGTATTAGAACATATATTAGCTCTATTATAAACAATAATGGAATTTAACAATGTTTATTTTTTATTGCATCTGTCGTATCATTTATTAATCAGTTTTTTATGCTCCAACCCAAATGTTTTTAGGGTCTAATGCTGACATCAGAGATTCAAAAGTTCTTATAAGTGAACTCATTTGTTTATGAAAAGAACAATTTGTTTCTAGACTTTATCTACAAAGGTGGATAAAGGTGAAGAGGATTTCATGTAATCCATGGACACCAATGAAGATCACAAATCATTGAAGAACAAAGGTTCTTGTGGGGTCCAGATGAACCCCACCCCCAATGTTAAAGTGCCTTGCACAAGGGTTATTCTTTAAAATGTGTGCATCTGTGATAATGTGAACAGCTATACTTCATGAACCAAACTTTCTGTCTGTGTCTGCATGCAGAGTGGAGTCAAAGTGATCTGGTCCGAGGTTCTAGGCTTCATTACTCGCAGCAGTGGACTCTGATCGCCGACACCAACAACCACAAGACCGTCAGAACCGTTCTACCACCCGGACCGTGTACACCCGTCTCTGGAGAGTCAGTTCTGTCAAAACCTTTTTGTCCCTTGCTGGAGAAATTTGTTGTGAAAGTTTGTCACGACCTGCAGACCCCCTAGTTTCTTGTTTAAATATCTTATCAAACTTGATATAAGACAAAACATATATAATAGGAAGTTCTCCGTTACATGTAACGACTTGTTTTAAGACAATAAATCCTGAATATTTTGTTGAAACTTTGATCTTGAAAACATTTTACTTTGAGCAAAATCTTTACTAAACTTTTTTTTTAACTTGACATAATACTTTTAAGCAGATGTTTCATTTGTGATGGTGAGAAAAAGATTTGCTTGAGTTAGAGAAACTGGAAAGTTTTATTTGACCCTTATAGCATTTATAACAGGTTTATCTTGAAATGCGTATTTCTATTCTTACTTTAAGATAATTATAAAAAAGACAAGAAGATAAGTTGGCTGTCGTAGCACTAAAAATATGATGCATTTGAGGGAAATATGTACATTTATATACCAAATTTTAAGATAAAAACCTTTTTTGAGTAAAACACCTTATTTTAAGACATAGTATTTCCAATTATCCGTGAAATTTTATGAAATATTTGTGTTTATAGCATATTTCAAGATTTAATTTTGCTTTAAAAGGGGAGGAATTGCAGAGATTTTTTCCATGAAAGCCCATTTCCCTCCAGCCCAGTCTTGTGTTTACTATAGTTCTAATCGGGCATTTTTGTATTTTTTTTTATTTTTCTGCACTGCAGGTTACTAAGGGCCTTTTCTCCTATCCGGGGCTTAAAGGCCATTGTAAGAGAGGCTGGAAACCAGCAGTTGCTTGAGGTAAAGCGGCTGGATCCCAGCATCCCTAATAAGCCTGTTGGTCAAACAGTCTGTTATCTGTGCTTGTTGCTGCTTAGATCTGGGATTGCCATGGACTCAGAAAATGCCTCAACCTCACTGCCCTTAACATTCATGGCAGAGTGTATGACGATGGTGAGTTAAGTCGCTCACTGAGATGTGTCTACGTATTTCTCTGTTACAGTAATGCTTCACTTGTGTGCTTCCAGCCCAGTTTGGCTGTCTGTCATGGTCTGAATGTGAGGACAAACTGCTGTATGTGGCAGAAAAGAGCAGGAACTCCTCAGCAGGTGGAGAGTCTGCATGGAGAGAGGTATTAAATGCTCACATGCATGCGTTCCCCTTGGGTCATTTGTCTCACAATGATCCATTTGTACTCAAACAGGACAGGAATGTGTACTGTGAAGACTGGGGGGAGGCTCTGACCAGTAAGAGTGTCCCCGTGGTCTGTGTGGTGAATCTGCACAGTGGTGCTGTTGATGTGTTGCAGGGAGTCCCTGGGGACGTCTCACCCGGACAGGTAAAGGTGGTTTTTGTCATCACTTTAAAGAGAAGGTGCCAACTCTTTGAATTATTAAAGAGTTTGGGCCCAAAAGCATGAACATGATGTGAAGCTGTCAGTTTAGAGGCTGTGTTTGTGTGTTTACGTGTGCATTTATGTGTTTGTGTGTGTCATCTCAAGGCTCTGTGGGCACCTGGCGATCAGTCAATATTTTTTGTTGGTTGGTACCATGAACCCTTCAGATTGGGACTGAAGTTCTGCTCCAACCGAAGGTAAGAAAGATGCAACATTTATTGTTATTTAGCAATAAGACTGCCAGCAATACGAATGTGTTCTCTGTAGTAAACTTTTCTAAGCCTGAATATCTTCCAACCGCAGAATATTACTCAATGAACTCCTTTTGGTTTCTACAGAGAACATTTTTAGAACTTTTTTAGTGATATGAAATATGAAGGGGTCGGGCTCTTGGAATTGTAGTTTTTGGTGGATTAAAAAAAACTTTGACTGTACAATTTTTTTCCCTCTGGTTGTCAGGAGGTTAACTGTCACAGACACACTAAACTGTGAATTCTAAAGACATATTTTTTTGCTTCCTGAAGTTAATCCAGACACGTGTATCCAAGTATTCTTATTGTAGTAAACTTTAATTTGCAGAATGAACTTAATGCTTTAAAAACCTTATTTAATTTAAAATAATTATTTTTTTTGGGGAAAAAGGGAATTTTAGAACCTTGGTATATATATATTTCTTACATTTCTTTCATGTTTTTACAACAAAATTAAACAAGTCATTTTTAAAGCCTTAAGGCCTTTACGTTTAGAATCATTTAAAACATTGGTCAAACGTGCCCTAAAAGCATGTGACTTTTGCTTCTCCTCCTCTCTGGACTCTCTTCCAGCTCATCTTTATTTGTACTCGACATGGAGGGACGCTGTGGTGAGAACTTCACCTGTGACCTCACTGTTAAACTTTCCATCTCTACCAGTCTGATCCCTGTGCTGTCCATTCTCCTCCCCTGAAAACAGAGCGTCTGTCAGGGGAAAACCTGTCGGTGTCCTGCCCTCGGCTGAGTCCTGACGGCTCCACGCTGATCTTCCTGCAGGGCAGAGTGTTTGGTCCTCACCACCAGTGCCTTAGCCTGCAGCAGGTGTGCTGTAGTTTTGTGTTAGTTTTTGTACAGATGGGTTTCCTCTGTTAACTGTTTGTGTTGTTGCAGCTGGACCTGAAGAGCAGGAAAACTTCTGCACTGATCGATGTCCTTAACAGACCTCAGGCTGGTAGGTTATACCTGCTAATGCAGTGCAAGTCAAGTTATTTTGCATCGTTTGGCCAGGGATGCAACTTAAACTTAGGAACAACTTATATTTGATTAAAAAATATATATATATATTGCCACATATATTTATTATTTTCCCACTAACAACTGCTAGAGGGCATGGCAGATGTGTGTAACAGTATTTGCTACTGACAGAAATGAAGAAAAAGAAGCGCCTTCCAAAACAAACATGGAAGAGAATGTGATCATTTTTCTCCTGAACTTTATGATACATTTCCTATTTGCATTGAGAAATTACTATTTTTGTTTTTATTTTTTCCGTTCTCCGACAGCAAGTTGTCAAACTGGGTCACAGAGAGACAGAGGTAGTGCTGAAAGTGTCCATAATTTAGACGCAGCTCCTGCAGTAGATGGTGAGAATATCTGAATGAGTTCATGAACTCAGACATGTAGACGTGATTGCCAAATTTATTTTTAAAGAAAAACATTGCAGCGATGAGGCTTAAAACTTGATAAGAACTTCTCCCACATGCAGTAGGAGCGTCAAGTTTATGAACAGATTTTTGGACAAGTCTTGAGTAGCAAATTTGATGCGCGTTGAAAGGAAGGCGGGGGACACTATTTTGATACATGAATTCAGTGTTCAGTGTGAATGCAACATTACCCCAGATTATGTATTTTCTGAATAACTAATTAATAAGTTATTGACTTACACTCAGTAGCGACTTATAGTTCAAAAAATATTGTAGTAATGACTTATCTCTACATTAATTTACAGAAAGGTGAATTAGTTTGTCTTTATGTGTGCTGTGAGAGCTTTTTCTATCCGTCTCAGGTGAGTTTGCAGGCGTGTATGAGGCTCTTCCGCCCTGCTGCTGGTCTGCAGACAGCCAGAGGGTGGTGTTCAGCAGCGCCTGCAGAAACTGGAAGGTATGATCGCAAGCTTCCACTTTAACATCTGCCACAGGGCTTTTTAGGTGTCTGATGACTTTTTTATACCAAGTCATCTGTCATCCTGTTGCTTCTCTCATTTGTGTCTTATCAGGATCTCTTTGTTGTGGACAGGAGGTCAAAGAAAGTCTCGTCCCTCTCAGATAGTAAGAGCCCACCTTTTCCTCCACCTCCTCCCTTAACTTTATTGTCTTCATCTCCATCTATGTTCTTCCCACCTCCTCCGCCTACCCCCCTCTCTCCCACATTTCCTCCTCCTCCGTCTCCCTGTTGGTCTTCTCATACTCCTCTACCTCCTCCTCCTCCTCCTCATCCTCCAGCTGTTCCTCTCTCTACTTTACCTGCTCCACGCTACCCTCTTTTTCCACCTCCTCCTCCTCCTATTTCAGCTCCTTCTCTAGCCTCTGAGTCTTTCCTTCCTCCGCCTCCTCCACCTCCTCCGCTGTCTCATCTTCATCAGGAGCAAAAGAAAGATGTAGAAGGTATGATGCAGTTAATTTTTGACGAAATAGACCAGCATGTCATCTGCATAGAATTCAAATGTTATATATTTCCTGAAGATATTTCCAAGTAGAGGTAAGTATAGAATAAAAGTAAGTGTTCCAGGACAGAACACTGAGGCACACCACGTAGAAGATATTTGTGATTGTGAAATCTCTTAGGTAGGTAAAGGGATTTAGCATGGTCAGAAACATTGAAACCCAAGATGGTGAGAGTTTGGTTATGATACCAATCATACAGAGACGTTTAGAAGAATAGTGTTAGTTATCTGCTGCTGAAGACGATTTCTCGGTTTTGAGAGGTGGACGAAAATTGCATCAAGGATAATCATCCATGTCTAGCCATCATAGTTTCATGTATTGTTCACAGTTTTTAATGTTGTGTCCTCTGTTCCCTCTTTGAGTTCTTCACGGTCAGTTTATCTGCTGCAGATCTCTCTGCTGCTTCTAGAGATTGTGGCAGCTGGAAGCTGCTGACCATCCAGAGAGACCTGATGGTGGTCTGTTGCTCCAGTCCAAACACCCCCCCCACTCTGGTAGGAGATATTCCTAACCCCACATCCACAAACCCTCTTAGGAAATTTACTGTAACTTTTTAAGCATAAGTCACAGCATACATACATACATTTAAATGTAAAAGAGCTCCATCCAATTGGTCAGCAACGTAAAGGTGTCCAAATTGGTCAAATGCATAAAGGGATTTATTTGATTTGTTAAATATTTCAAGCTGCCATAAGATTGTTTTAGCACATTTAAGGTAACCATTTATTCATTGCTTGATATCGCGATAACAATAAATTTACTGTGCAGGCCTAGTAGTTGCTGTTGCAGACATACTTTTGCCCCCCCAGCAAGTAAAGACGTTTCTCTGTCTGCTGCTTGGATGTTTGTACAGAGGGTCGGATTCCTTCCAGAGAAAAGTGAGACTATGACCTGGCAAACCCTGCAGCAGCCTGCCATGACCTTTGACTTCAGCTGGACCAGTCTAGATATTAAACCCCCTCCAGAGGAAGACAACACGCAATATCGTGAGCTTTTCGTTTCTGCTCCACTGAGTTTTAGATTCTTCTCCATATTTTACCACTCTGTCCTTATCTCATCCAGCTGGTCTGGACTTTGGTTCTGTCCTGGTTAAACCTTCACCTCCTCTTTGTGACAGCAGAACGCCGCTGGTTGTCTTTATCCATGGTTTGTGTTTTCTTTTTTAATAGAAAGGTATGAAAATGCACTAAACTATAGTTCATGTAGTTCATTTTTGTACTGTATGCTCCTCCAGGTGGCCCCCACTCACAGTTCCCTGCAGAGTGGAACAGCACCACAGCTGGGCTGGTTAAACTTGGCTGTGCTGTGCTCATGGGTAAGACACATTTCTGCACAAGTCTGTTACAAAAATAATCCGTCATGTTCAAAGTCAGTTTTTACCATTTTTGTGCAAAGCGCCACAAACTCTTCAGTCTGAGAATTTTTGGAGCCGCTAAAGAGAGTAATTCAGGTTTTTATGAGGTCAAATTAGGATCAGTTCTCAGAGTGTGAGAACATGTTAAAGATTTAAAACAGCTTTAAACTCGAAAGCACACATTGTAAACTTGAAGGAAATATTGAAAATGTGAAAAATAAAATTGCAAATTAATTTTTTTTTTCAAACTTCCACCTTTCAAACTCGAAATAAATATTGGTATACTGCTGTTTTTATATGTACATGTATTTAATTTCTTTGTTGGTCTCCCTCTTCACTTTCAGTCCTCAGTTTTCATTTTCAATTCAGAGTGTTTGATTTCAGTGTTGAATCTAATTTACAAATTTAGTTTTTCAAACTTTTAATATCTCGTGCAAAGTAAAACTTTTTCCCTATTTTTGATATTTCCTTCAAATTTAAAATACGTCATTTGAGTCTAAAACTGTTTTTTAAATTTTAGACGTTTTTTTTTTAACTTTACAATCTGGTTTTCTCTCATCTCATCTGGATTTGGTCCCATACTTTTTTACCCTAATAATAAGCCAAAAAAATGAATGATCTTAAAATAAAATAATAAACTTGTATAATGAATAATATTTGCTTATAGAAAAAATCCAAAACTTAAAAAAGTTTGTGTTTTTCCCGACCCAGCCTTGAACATCTTGTGGTATTTTCTGTCACCATATTTCTGTCAGATAAACCTTGACCTTCAGCAGGACTGTTCATTCTAAATCTCTGCTTAAACTAGTTTGTCCTATTTATAAAATATGAAGTCTTGTGAGATTTTTTTGCATAAATGTGAAGCTTTAGATTATTTTATGTCATTTTTTAATCCTTTTTTTATTGATTCCTGCCTCCCTGCAGTGAATTATCGAGGATCCACAGGGTTTGGTCAGGACAGCATTCTGTCCCTGATCGGTAATATTGGCTCTCAGGATGTAAAGGATGTGCAGGTACCAACAAATTCATAAACAACTGTGAAACATTTAGTCTGTAATGGTAAAATGTATCATTCATGGTCTGTGAGCAGCTCAGAGAGCAGATGTTCTTCATGTTTTCTCAAAGCGAGCTGTTCTTGCTGCGCTGTGGAGCGATGAGACCCTCGACCCCAAGCGGGTCGCTGTGATTGGCGGTTCTCATGGTGGTTTCCTGTGTTGCCATTTGGTTGGTCAGTACCCGGACTTCTACAAAGCGTGTGCAGCCAGGAACCCCGTCATTAACGCGGCCACATTACTGGGTACCAGTGATATAGTGGACTGGTGAGGGAAACGCAGACACGGCAGCTAATTCCATGCATCACACTCCTAGCTTTGTTATGTTGGGTAGCTCCTGCTCAACTCATGTGAATCCTTTTATGTGGTCACATCAAGGCGGTACACCAGTGCAGGCTTTCAGTTCTCCTATGACAGCGTTCCCACCGCTGAGATCCTGGCTGCTTTGTTGCAGAAATCCCCCATCACTCATGCAGTTCAGGTCAGGCTCACTCACACTACATTTAAACTAAGCTTTAAGTGGATATGATGTTTGTTCTTTTTGCCATTTGCACGATTTTTAAAACATCTGTTAAAGGTTTTATAAAAAGGGTCAATATTTTCTTACTTATGTACCTAAATGTACAAATATGAAGCAATCTGGCCAACAAACATGGTTTTTAATGTCGTGTTGTGGTCTGCAGATCAAGGCGGCGGTGCTGCTGATGCTGGGGGGCAAAGACAGGCGGGTGTCTCCTCATCAGGGGCTGGAGCTTTACAAAGTGCTGAAGAGCAGAGCTTCACCTGTCAGGTACAACGCAGCATCAAATGCAATGATATTTGGGAGACAAATATGTCAGAGATGAAGCTCTATCATGACGGCAAAATAAAAATAACAGAAAAAATAACAGAAAATAACAAAAATAACAGAAATTGCACACAACTGATCAATATTTTTTATGGTCGTCAGAGTGAAACACATCGTCAGTTTTAGAATGGACAGGCATTATCAGAGACAAGGACAGACGGGAAGAGAACGCAGCCAGTATGCAATATGGGCTAATAGCAAAGGAAAACAGGTGGAACATCCAAAGAACCTAAAAGAAAACAAAACCTTCCAAAAAGACAAAGAAAGTTACAATGAGGTAATGCCCTTTGCTAATATCAAGTGATCATAGAAACATGACTAAATTCTGCAACAAAACCACATATTATAATTAGATAACAATGGATTCACACCATTGACTGTAGATGAGAACTGATCTGAGTGTGATGTCACCCATAGAAAATAGCTTACTTCAAGCTTTAATGAAATGACATCAATTCAGTCGCCATTTTTTTCACTAAATGGACGCCATTGTGTTGAAGTTTTCAGTAAGTAGTGACTGGTCAGAGTCGATCTGAGTCATCATTTTTATGGCAACTGCTCTCGCCTATCAGGAGTGAGCTTGTTAGAAGGCCACACCCCTACCACTGAAATTGGGCTCAAGAGAATCTGTCAATCAAACTTTTCAATGGGAGACCACAAACGTTAATTGAGGCAGTTTATAACTTGCAATAAAGAAAGGAATATTGTGAAAAATGGTTAGGAATGGTGATTCTGACCAATAGAATGAAGCTGACAGAGTGACAGCTGTTTATTACTCTATAGAAGTCTGTGGGATTTTGGCTTAGTGGAGCTAGGAGGTGCTTCCTGTTTGGAACGCCATGGGGGGAGGGGTCACTCAGTCCAGTTATCATATACAGTCAATGGTTCAGTTTACGTCAGAAAGACAGGATGAATGCTTGATGCAAGAAAAATGGGACAAAGACAACATCATGATAACAGGAGGCAACAGGAAGACCCTGAGGATCAAGCAAACAAAACCTAATGTAAACAACTTCTGTCTGCCTCGTCAAATACATTAAGATGATGGTAATGCATCACATTGGGAACAAACCCTATGAGGAAGACTACGGTTGCAAGTCAAAACAAGTTGCCAGCTCCAATCAATTTTGTTTGCCAACAATTTTGCGTAAATTGAAGAAGCTCTGACCAATCTGACATGTTTGCACACAATTTTGTTCATTCTATATTACAGTTCATATTGTACACTTGTACATGTTGTACATACTGATTTATTTAATATTATATTTCGTTATTTTCGTTATTTTTTGCACTGAAATGGTGATGCTTCAATCTCATTGTACAATGGACAATGACAATAAAGGAAATCTAATCTAATCAAGTAACAAAAAAAACTTTAATCAAATCAAATGTAATCATACTTATTGTGTGATTTGTTTGTGTGTTTTTTGCTCTTCCTAGATTGTTATGGTTTCCGGAAGACGGTCATTCTCTGTCCAGGGTGGAAACACAAGCTGACTGCTTCGTCAACACTGCTCTTTGGCTGCAGCAGCATCTATGAGCACAAACAAGGCCAAAACAGTGGTTCATAGTTTCTTCCACTCGCCACTGCCTTTTTACAACTGTGCTACTTTATTTATAGAAACGTGCAAACATTTTGACAAAAACAATTGTTGAAAAATAAAAGATAAAGTTCCTCAAAATCCAATAAAACTGCTTTTTGTTATATTTAACCTACTACATGCTATTCAGTGTCAGATAATAGATTATTTAAAAGCCTACCTAAAATCAAATTCTCCACTTGACTGGAATCAAAAAAATCCTGAAAGTTACATGTAGGTATGGTTCCATGAACCCTGGGTGACCACTAGAGTTCCCGGTTCCTTGCATTCTCAGGAGAAGAGTTTGGGACCGTGCTTCCGGTTCCACATGACATTATAGCCTCACGTGGGTCGCCGGGAGGTCACAGGTGACTTTCTTGTAAATTCTTGAACTAGGCATATGCAAGAAGGATTGGTCAGTGCTTAGAGCACCTGGTTTTGCACAACAGTAAAGCAGTAAATGTGATTGGTCCAAATGTCCAGCAGATGTCAGTCTTTGTTCACATTTGTTGCGCTAACAAATTATCTCAGCGAATACATTTCACTTTGAATGGAAGTTAGCATAATATATCCATGAAACCTTTATTCTAATGTCTCAATCTGATGTTTTTCTTGTACAGTAAAAAAGGAGGAGGAGCCGCTAACCAATAATGCTTGAGGAAATTGGGCCAAAAGCATGTATGAACTGCTGCAGAAGTGAAAAAGTCTTTTTATGATAATAAGTTGAAGCACACAAAAAACAAAATGTTCTCTTCTTTTTTGAAAGAATAGATAACTGGGCCTGAAATACTGGCGTTGTAGCGTCTGCAGTGTCTGATCTTACTATAATGGCCTATATGGTGGAGATGAAAAATATGAAATACTTGTTTGAGATGACAGTTCAGAAGTGTCACTTTCCTGCTTATCAGGCATAACATTTATTTTATATTCTTTTACAAAAAAAATTGGGTTAAAAAAATAGAGGATAACATTATCTAGAGCTAGATTTGCATTACAGTACAGAAGGATTTATTTGAGAAAGTTTACTGTTAAAAGTGGGCATTTCCTGTTATGATAATCGACTTAGAATAAATCCCGATGACACTAGAGAAAAGAGTCCCTTCTCACAGTTTAAAACAAAAGTGTTTGAATCAGAGAAGCTCCTCTCTCTGTATCTAAAATACCAGAGCTTTACTCAACAATGATAAGACTTCGACACACTGAGACGAGTGTTTGTCACCACATTGGTGGCCTTGTTCGGACTCGATGTTGGCCTTGAACAGTTGCATCACTTTAATTTCCCAGACAAGACAAATGGTGTTTTTCATCTGCTACTAGTGACAAATAAAACCCATAAATGCTGGTTCTGGGAGATTACAAGGCTGAGATGAATCAATGAGGTGGCTGATATTGTCTGGATATCTCGCGCCCTTGTCCCCAGACACTGTGGCGGCATTAATTGTCCTCTCCGCCAACACCCTGCTCTGCAGCCTTGACTGCAGCTGCCAGGTGGTGAAGTCACTGTAATGTGGGTGTTGGATGAGGTCACCCATTTGGGAGAAGGATGCAGGGAAGGATGAAGGTTTTGGTAATGATGAAGGGGGGGGGGGGAATAAAGGAAGATGGAGGGAGAGAGGTTTGCGGCACCCCTCTGTGGTATCCCAGCATGTGGGCTGGGGAACAGAGATGAAGCATTGTTAACGCACAGAGGTGGGGGGAGAAGACTTGATCGCAAGCTTGGTATATGTGGGAGGTGATCGGACAATGGGAGGAAAAAAAAAAAAAAAGAGGATGGCTGCATTTTCTGACGCGGCTGAACAAAGAACCCTTTGGTGCTGTTTGTTCTGGTGCTTCCCTCTCCAGCCAGCTGCAGAAAAGCCTGAGTAAGCAGAACACAACAGAGCAGAGCTGGACAGGAAGGAGATTAGCCAAACAGAGTCCAGTTGTTGGTAGTACGTCTTTACTGGATCCCCACATTTCACACCAACAAACATGGACGTTTGGCCGCAGATGGGATTAACAGAAAGAGCAAAGAATTTGATTTTGTGCCTACATGAAAATAGATAGTCTAAACATCAAGAATCAGCACACTAAATAAATACTCTTTTTTTTTTGTAGTTAGCTGGAAGGCACTGTCTCATTTCCAGAAAAGGCTGGAAAGTCTGAGGAATAAAGAGCTCTGTTAGTCTGGTCCAAAAGTAACAGAATATGACTTTCAGCGCCTCTGAAAGAAGTGACATGACTTCCTTCTTTAATAAAATGCTTTAACCTTAAAGTTAAGTTGAAATAACCCATGGCTAGAATGTTTTAGAAACTCCTTTTAGTGAGGAATTCTTAGCTCAGTTTGCTTTATGATAAATGTGCTGTGTAAACGCTTTCTTTTACAAATAACACGTCTAAAGTTTTGGTGTTAAAGATAAAAAAAAACCCAAAAAACATGTAATCCTGAATGGTAACATAGGTATCTTTTTACATTAAATGTGACCACAAGCCCTTGAGCCTTCAATTTGAAACATTGACTGTGAGCTGAGACGTGTCTCTCCATGGGGGAGTAGGTATGTAAAATGGTCTTTTCATTGGTTTCAATGCACATGATTCAATAAAACGTGGCCTTTAGCCTCTTTAGACCTCGATATTTTTGTTGTACCCCTCACCACTGAACCCTCTTCCTGCTTTAAAACCCAGTTGTCTTTGTCTTCTTGCTTTTACCATGAAGAAGCATGTGTGCACGTGTGCACACCGTTCATTCAAAGGCTTATTAAAACATGCTTTTAGTGAAAGGAAGCAGCAGGTTATTATCTTTCCTTTTGATGCGCTGTTTGTTAAAGGTTGTTTCAACACAAAGAACTCCACTTTATAACCTGTTGTTATGCCCGTGCCCCTTGTGTTGTCACCTTTTCCTCCTTTTTATTTTTTTTCTAGATTAGTCTTCTTTTGGGGACTGCCCTCCTGCGCTCTGTTTTGAAGACGAACACATCATAGAAGATGTTTGTCCTTTTTCTGTATCAGGGGAATTCAAGCTGTAATTTAATTAGGATTTTGTTTTGATTCAGTGCGATTCCAAGTAAACTTTGGTATGATTTGTGTCTCCAAAATGTTGCAGCCCAGTAAGAGACCAGCCTTACCTTTTAGCAGTTAATTGAAAGATTTATCTACAGACCTGCTTGTTCAATATATATATATATATATATATATATATATATATATATATATATATATATATATATATATATATATATAAACCCACTTCAATGAAAGTAGTGTTATTAACATGTTGAACAAAGCTCCATCATGAGGTATGCCCTCATGATGGATGGCAAATATCAAGAAAATTAGGCTTTAAATCACATTTCTGAGTATTTCTTTATTCAAACTGTAGTGAATCATGAAGCAGATGAAAAAAAGCAGTTTGAAAAAGATAAAATTTGTGATAAAGACGTTTCGTACTACAGCAGGCCACAAGCTCCCTGCTCCGCTCCATTCTTATGCATTCACTTTTAGATAAAAGGGATCCATGTATGTCTTTGTTTTCCTCGTCTGAGCTGGAATCTGGCTCAAAACTGTACCCCGGATAGCTCTAATATTACTTGCTGCATTAGGTGGATCGGTAATGCTAGGTTGATGTTGTAAGGGGCTGTAAGCTATTGGGAGAGCATGTAAATGGAGGATGGAGGATTGGAAGGGGAGGTGGCCTTACTCTGTGCCAAGAGGCCTACCTGCAACTCTGAGGGGAATTTTTAATAAACCGCTCTACAGAAACTACAGTATGTCCTGGAAAACGTCAGTTTTTTTATTTAGGCTTTAACAGCTTAATCATAATTAAAAGACCACTGGAAACTGTTTGAAAATAGATCAAAAGACGATTGGAGCAGGTCTTTAAAACGTATGATTAATATTTTTAAGCAGATTTTTTTCACATTTTAAAATTATTTTTCTTACATATATGACCAATAGAATTTGGATAGCTTGAGGGTCCTGCAGTATCTTAGCTGTTCCTAGCACTGCGCTTTTCTGGACTGAGAGGTCTGAGATCTTTCCAGGTATCTGTTGTAGCCACTCCTCCAGCTTGGGGGTTACTGCCCCGAGTGCTCCAATTACCACAGGCACCACCGTCACCTTCACTTTCCAGGCTTTCTCCAGTTCTTCTCTGAGTCCCTGGTATTTCTCCAGTTTCTCATGTTCCTTCTTCCTAATGTTCCCATCGCTTGGCACTGCCACATCCACCACAACGGCTTTCCTCTGTTCTTTATCCACCACTACGATGTCTGGTTGGTTCACCATCACCATCCTATCAGTCTGGATCTGGAAGTCCCACAGGATCTTTGCCCTCTCATTCTCTACCACCTTCGGGGGTGTTTCCCATTTTGACCTTGGGGTTTCCAGTTCATATTCTGCACACATGTTCCTGTATATTATTCCAGCCAGTTGATTGTGGCGCTCCATGTATGCTTTACCTGCCAGCATCTTACATCCTGCAGTTATTTAGATATGTATGTATGTATGTATGTATGTATATATATATATACATACATACATACATACATACATACATACATACATACATACATACATACATACATACATACATACATACATACACACAGTTTTTTCTTCTTCTTTAAATTTCCATATTTAGCACAATGTGTAATCAGAAGGGAGGAGACTACTTCATCTTCTTTTCTCAACTGTGGAAATTCCCCACAGCCTTTACGGTTCTAACTCCTTTTATCACTATTTCTTAGCTGGTTTGCTTCCAATTTTTGTTCTTTACAAATAACCGATCCCTTTTAAACTCACTCTTCATCCCTGGCTTTTTTTTGGGGACAGTGGCATGCATGATAATCAAGGAGTAGATGAGGGCATCTTTAGTTCTTATCTAGAGAAGAACTTACAACAAAGATGATTGACACAAATGCAAACCTGTTGTTGTGCTGGGACATGAGGCAGAGTGGAATTACCCTCCAGGATTCATCCAGGACATTGAAAGGCCTTGATAATTCAATTTTACATAATTGTGAGGTCCCTGATCACAGCAGGTGGGTGTTTCAAGATAGATTTGACATGAAAGATATTCAATCTAATGATGGAAATCTGTTGCGATGCTTTAGATGCTCGTTAAATTTGTTTTGGTCTGTTGTCTGATGTTATGCAGAAAAAGCACCCCAGCAACTCGTCTGTGAGCTGCTGAAATGGTTTCACCCAAGTTTACCTGGAAAATGACATCATTTTTCATCTGGATTTTCAAAGCCTGTTTGAATGCAGCGAGGGACACTAATTAAGTTTTATCTTAGTGCCACTGTTGGCTCTTGGGTTTATGGTGGAAGAGTGAATGACGTGTTGATGGAGGAATCTATAATGACTTGGAGCAGACACTGGTTTGTACGAGAGCATGACATCAACTGATTGCATCTGGATGCAATCACCAAAATACTTTAGGTTTCAAATAAAGTGGCTCCCTGAACTCATCTTCTTTTGGTGAACAGTTAAAGTTGTTGGAAATTTTTGCACATCTAGTTGACAACTTTGGCATATTTTTTTAAATGGGAAATAGTCTTCAATTCTCTCAGGTTCTTTCAGGTAACATATAAACTGTTTTAAAAATAGCCATAATTTTATGTCCATAAAAATCAGCAGAGAATTCAGATGATTGAATCTGTTTCCAAAGTTTCTTTAACTTGCAGATTTCAATCGAAGCAGGTTGTTTTTTGCTCAGATGCACAGATAAGATGTGTGTCCAGATTACATAATAACTGCTTTCAGTGTTTCTTTTATTTCTTGATTATACAGTGGAATATTTTCAAATGATTTAGACATGGAAAAACATTTAGTTTTGTTTGGTATTCTGCTCATATTTGCCGTGGTATCATGAAAGTTTTATCTGTCTCAAAAACACCTGGAAAACTGGTGTACTTAAGATTTCTTTTTTTCTTCCGTTTTATACATTCTTTCTAACATTTTAGTTGTTTGAAGTATTACATTTTTAAGAAAATCGTAAATAAAAATGTAATTAAGTATTTAATTGAACAAGAAAGCCTAAAGCTTTTTATATTTCTATTGTTTTATACAACAAGATCCAACAACTGCCATTAAAAAAAAAATTAAACTTCATTTTTTCCATTTGTTCTCTCATTTAAAAGGTAGCTTACAGAGTAAGGAGTAAGAAATTATGGTCGAATCGCATAGGCTTTTTTAAACAGAAACTTCTCTGGTGTTAAAGCTTAAAACAGAAAAAACCTGTAACTGTTGGAGTTGCCAGTTAAATAAGTCTTTTTGGACCAAATGGGGAGGGGTGGACGGGACGTGCACTTCTGGTTCCGGACTTCCGGTTTCGGTTTATGATGTCTGGGCGGCATCTTGTTGTCTGCAGCCTGCTCCTCTCAGGGGAAGGTGACACTAAAATGACTAGATCTTGTTGATGTTTCTGTCTCAAATGAGAGAGAAAATTAAGACACGTCTGCTTCTTCATGAGTTAGTAGTTTCTTGTAGGTGAACCATGTTTTCCATGCCTGAACATTTCACAAAATAATGTCTTTTAATCTGCGTTGTTAGTATGACTGACAGTAATTCATGAGCTAACACGCAGGTAACAGACTGGACTCATTTCTATCAGCAAAATCAGCATCTCTCGTGTCTAATTGGAGTCAGTAAATGAATCCCCGGGGATTTCACTGTTTTCCTTAAGCCAAACTTATTCGTGCTAAAACATTTATTTGTGCATCTTCTAAATATTAAAATTCTAATAAGACACTATGTGTGGCTTTTTGTGCATTTTTTATATTTTCGTGTCAGCACGAAGTGCTCGTCAGCCCGCACACATGCACTTTGCATGTGCCCATTAATAATCAACCCAACGAAGCATTTTGGAATATGTGTCATGAATAATTCAATAGGAAGAATTAGTATTTTTCATTAGTCAAGCAGGGTGCTTCTGTGAACGTCACCTGGCAGTACTGTGCTCAGTGAGCTATACTGTTCGAGAAAAAGGGAGAAAGAGGTAGAATGTTGCATATTTCAACATAAGAAAATCTGAAAATCTTGAAATAGGGTTTACAGAATGAACAAAACATTATAAATGTTTAAAAAATCGCCCCTGTAAGCAGTCTGATTCTCCTCAAATTTGGGTTATCTACCAGAAGACTTGGAGCTTGAGGATCCTGTGCTCTGTTAGGGATGTGCTCTTCTGGACAGAGATATCTCATTTTTTTTCATGGAATTTGCTGGAACCTTTTCACAGTCTTGGAGGTCACCGCCCCAAGTGTTCCCATCATCACAAGCACCACTGTTGCTATCATCACCAGCTGCTCTTTTCTTCCAGCCCATTATATTTCAAAAAGGAGAAATCTTAGGAATGTGAATAATAAAGGTTTATTTGTGATACAAAAATGTGCATGAAATAGTCCACAGTCTTATGGCGGTTAGGCTCTGGGCCACTGCCCTGCTTGGGTCTTGCAGCCAACCTTGCGTCAGTAATTCCTGATTAGCTGGATTGCGTGAGTCCAGTTTCGATTGACTAAACACACCTGATCCATCTGCTCAGTAATTACTAAAGCAGGGTTGACTGCAACACAAGCAGGGCAGTTGTTCATAAGGAGCAGGGTTGCAGACCATTTGAAGGCTTAGTGGCATGCAGACTGAGTGACGCAAGAACCCAGCTCACTGGGAAGTGAGGTAGATATTCCTTATTGAAATTCTGTCAAAGCTTCACTTCTTGAGGATTTTGCATCTTTTCTTCCTGATGTTACTTCCTTCTTCTTGTCCAGCACTACAATGTTCACAGTTTTTAAAATAAACTGATAATAAAAAATGTTTCCTGAGCAAACATTTTTAAATTATTTACTTGGAAATATGATTTTTTTTTTCTCTTTTTTACTGGATCCTGAGAAGCTGGAATGGTTAGTGGCAATATTGATTTTGATGCCTCATTATGTTTTCCAGTGTCAGTGGCCTCAAACCATTTTGGAGAGCGAAATAACTGAAGTTGGCATTAAAAGATCTGCAGTCTAAGCGTCTTCTGATCTTGTAGTCACCATCAAGGTGCCATATCTGACACAGCACATCTTTTTTAAAATTTAAACCAGTTAGAGACGTGCATCAGCAGCCCGCTGTATGTTTGTGACCACCAGAGTCTGATATGATATTCTTGAGTGGAAGCTTTTAAATGTGTCTATTTTCTTTTGTTTCTTTTTGTGATCCTTGTGGTTTGGGATTCCTTTTGTGTTTTATTGGTCTGTATTCAAAACTGGATTTCCAAATAAATGTTAGCTTTTAAATATGTCAAACAAAAACTGCCACATTTATGAGAAGAAACCATTTAAAGTTTCAGATTCCTTTTTTTTTTTTAAGAAAGCAAGTTTTCTTGGGGATTTAAGTATTTAGAATTAAAAAAAAAGTGAATTTAAACAACATAGAGATAACAATAAAACCGAGATTTTATAAGCCGCAGACCTGGGAATTGTTTTCCAAAAGCTTGTTATGAATTCATGACTCTATGCTTAGAACCGACCGGCTGCAGCAACGATCACTTACACCGTGTTGGTTAACGTAATTGTGATTGTAAAAACCATTTAAAGACCCACTCCATTCATCTTTTGAGCTATTTAAAGCGTTATCTATGGTCTTTTAATTATGATTTTTGCAATTTTTAGCCCCCCCTTTCTAAGACATAGTTTCTGCAGAGTGGCAGAACTTCATCAGAAATTTGTCTCTGAGTTGTGACCAGGACTGTTGGCTCAGATCAACCCCAACCCCCTTATCCTTCCTGTTAGTGAGGGCGCTGTGTTTAGATTCTCTAACTTACAGCCCTTCAAACCCCCAACCTGATATTAGCGGTCCAACAAAAAGGATGAGCAATATTGGAGCTATCCAGCCATACAGTTTTGAACTCAAACGAGGAAAACGAGGACGTACATGTGGATGCATCAGAATGGAGCAGAGCAGGGAGTTTGTATCCCGCCAACGTAGTTTTTTCTTCATGAAAACAGTTTTTTTTTCCATCTCGTTATTCACAAGGATTGGAATAAAGACATTCTCAGAAATGCAATTATGAGCTTAGTTTATTTTTTTTTTAATATGTCCTCCATTAGAAAAAAAACTCACAGAAAAGACAATTTTTTTATCATGCCTTTAAGCCTTTCTGGGGAGGGTTGGGAATGAAATGGTCTTTAAAAACATACATGAAAACCATTGTGATTTGCCAAAGTACATTTTTTAGATCTGCTCCTCAACTATTAATCATTAGAAATTAGACTTTCCGCACATGGGGGCTCATAATCTCACTGAATGTCCCAGTTAAGGTAAATGTCAAACTGACTGCATAACCCATATCTGACTGTAATGCTCACATTATGTTTTATTACATAAAATGTCTTTATTCTGTATGATGAAAGCAAACTGTCCTTCCTGCACACAAAGTTATGAAATGTTTAAAAGTGTTTTTTTCTTCTGTTGTAGTTTGACTTAGAGTCATCAGTGAACATGTTTACACTATGTGTGTGTGTGTGGGGGGGTCATTTCTGTGTATATTAGGATTCAGCAAGCAGCTTGCGAGTTGCACACGTGTTGCCTAAATGTCCCACCTCATGTTTATTGATCAGCTGCTGAAACTTCACTGCAGTTTTCAGCAAATTCTCTGCACTTTGATCTGTGAATGTGCTGAGTCAAGGAAAAAAAAAAAAAACTTAGGAGACCTACAGAAACACATTGCAGAATACAGATTCTGAATATTAAATATACTTTGGCACACACTATAAAAGTTCAACACTGAAAATTGTGCATAAATACTGAAGTTTAGATTCAAACCTTGATGAACGCAGGAGACTTTTGGGGGACCAAATTATTTTCATCCACAAAGTTCTGAGCGCTCTTTGCTGTGCCAGATCTCCAGCTTCATGATTGGATCTTTCCATTTCCATTTAGTTTGGTGTTTGCAACTGTCTCAGACTGCAGCTACAGACCAGATAAATGGAAGCTGGGGGGGGGTCCAGTCCATCCTGCTGGTATCTCTTTAATAACTCAGCTTCAGTTCTGTCCAGCGCAGCTCCCTGCTGTGCAGTCGGGGCATTAATAGGTATCTGCCTGACTTATTTGTAACAGACGTGAGCCATAAGTGGTCCTTTAAGGTGGTGTCCTTTGCAGTTTGGTTATCTAAAGCAGACAGTTGTTCGGGTAACTTCAAGAATGAATGAATGAAATGCAGTTTGCAACCAGAAAGAAAAGTTTCGACTTATTCAAATCTCATTTTAACACTTTTTAAAAAAAAAAACATAAGTGGACGTTATGGTAGCCTTGATGTCCTCCTTGTTAAAATCCCCCTCTGATCATCCTGGGATCTATTTTATGAGCATTCCCAGTGTTTATTTTTAACTATGATCAAACAGTTTTTAGCAAAAATCCAGAAGATCTGCGTTGTTTTTAGGACATAGTTTCTGCAAAGTGGCAGGAGTTTTTACTCCAAATTTTTCTTTATATATGTCCTCCATTGTGAGAAAAATGTTGCAAGAATATGTTAAAACACCCAAAACACGATTTTCATTAAAGTGGGTCTTTAATTTACCTTGACAGGTGCAACTTAACACTTGGTATCAAGGCAAGTATTGGAGCCTCTGGAAAAGAACCTTTTACAGTGGTCCTTTTCCAAAAAGATGTACCTTTTTCAAATTATGAAGCGCATCAAATATGATGTACCTTATAACCGGATGAAACCACTTTTCAGTGCAGTTTTTCATTAGTTGCTCTAACAGACTCAGACTTCTCTCCCACAGAAACCTGAAGACTTGCATGCAAACCTCAGCAGCAGGAAGAGAAGCGGAATTACGAAGCTTGTTCATTTTTCTCTTTGGAGAAACAAGGTTTTAGTCACTTTAGCGGAAAAGTCACCCTGAACTCAGAGCTGTTTGCCAAATCCAGCTGGGAAAGAACATGTCACTCCAGAACACATGGAGGCTCTGCGTTTACTGCAGCCGACACTCTCCTGTCCACATCCAGGAACCACCGAGACTTTTCATGTAGGTCTGCTCCTGTGGTGCTATTCACATACAGACCAGCTAACTTAACTTTACAAAGTTTGTAAGGCATCCAAACTAGAAGTGGATGGGCAAAAAGAGATCTGGAACCAGAACCAGGGCACAAACTGCTCAACCTGGGCAGGAATTAGAGTTGGAAAAAGCAGTAACTTGACTAACCCTTATTACAACACTAATAAAATGTTACTGCCATGTATACATTTTTCCTGCAGTATCTTGAGTTTTATACATGTGTAAAAATGTAAGCATTTGTTCTTTCATGCTTACACAAGATTTTATTTGCATTTAGCAGATAATAACTCTTAAGAATGCGGATTACTGATACTATAAAAGCATACATATCCTGAGGTAGTAATTTACATTTAAAGGTGTGTGGAGGTAGGTGGTGCTGGGGAATGAGACTGTCACTGTGTTTCATGTGAGTTTTTCTGTTACCTCACAGGTGTTGCTTGATATGTTTACTGTCACAAACCAAACAATTTGTCTTTTTTTTTTTTTTCATTCCTTGATATGTTGTAGAGCAATAAAAGTGGCGTTTAGAGTTACTGCCATCATTGTGAGGGCTTGTTTTTCTTCCATTTATCTGAGCTGCAAACATCACATGCCAAGCATAGCTTCCCAACAGGAAGCAGCAGCTTTTGTTGGAACATGATCTGCTAAATCCATGTTACACTAATTGGCAATAGCAGTTATTTTGAGGGGTAAATTTTAACAAATAATATCTGAATGCAACCAAATTTAGTATCATATTTTATCTGAGCAGTTGACCTTAACATAAACACAAAGTAATCCCAGTATTCCAGAGAAGATTTTCACAATGGATCACTACACTATGAGGCATTCAAGGATGATAAAGTAGTTGCTATAGAGTTGTGTAGTTGTATACATAATACTATTGGCTTGACTTTGCTCTGTCGCTTCTGCATTTTCTGAAAGCACTGGCCCATGTTTTTGAGCCATAATCAGGCCCAAAGCCAAATCTGTCCTTTGTTGCTGTCCAGCGAAAAAGGATCTGCGTCCATGTTTTACAAAAGGAAAGTAAAGTAAACATAAAGAGAAGTAACTGTGCTTCAGGCAGCCTCTTCTGCGGCTTGTTTTAAGTATTTCCTGAAGTCACGTCACTGATTTTCTGATTTTGAAACCGATTTTATTTAATGATCTCCACCTGCAGGGCATATTTACTTTGTACTTGTTGTAATTTAAACCACTTACATAAACACAAGCAGGGGTTTTGTGCATTTTTACTCTCTTTTTGTGTCATTTCCTCTATTACTGATAGCAGCAGTGGAAGGTTACTTTCTTAGCTTAGGACACTTTGACTAAGGGGAGACTAATTTAACCATAGATCTTCTATTTTAAAGATGACCACTTCACCTGACCCACTTAAAAATCTTATGGCTTGTATATCTCTGTTCATGCAATGTCAAAGCACATTTGCATTTTGTTGCAGCTACAAGTAAAACACACTAAAACATAGGATTAAAAATGCTATGTTATAGCTTTTGAAGCATTTTTAGCTTTGATGCCTTCAATGAATATTATATTCATAATAGCATTTAGGATTTCTGGAAAAATCTTGAAACAATTGTTACATGCAGGGGTTTTTCACAGTTTTTTTCCTTTTTTTCCCTCCTGTCTCTGCATTTGCTGCAGTTGCTGCATGCTTCCTGCGCGAAGACACCTGGTGGAGACCTGACGAGCTGTGCAATCAGGCCCCAGAGCCAGCCACCAGACCTGCATACAAGCTCCTGTGCATCACTTGAGGGCACAGCTCTTTCTGGATCACAACCCAGATGAATGTGAACGGCGCTTTATGTTGGAGAGTGTGGGAGGTTTGTGGACAGGTAAGACAGGGTACCCTGTACACCTCATGTAGCTTGCTTTTTGTTAAACACACTAGGTATGTTGGTTGTTGCCAACGCATTTACTTGCAGTTGCAATAGGGTTACATAAAAGTCACAGTGCTGAAAATTTTGCAAAATCCAGAAAAATCTGATTTATATTATACGGGCTGACTCTGAGTTGAAAAGATACAAAATCTAATAAATTTATGAAAAGATAATTTGACTCCTGGAGAAAAACCTGTGCTTGGTATTTAATTTTTTTTTTATCAGATTCTGGCTAAAATGTCAGATAAGCTGTCTACTTGGCTACTTAAAAATCTAGATCAGTGTGTGGGAAATTGCCCTCATTAACTGATCTAAAAACATTTACCATCTCCAGGATATCATCCAGACATGCCCTGATAAAACACTGAGTAGTTAGGAATATAAAAGATCGTAAAATACTTACTTTCGTAAAATGTTTATTTGATTGTATTAAAGACATTTTGATAAGAATGACGGTACCGACGTAGCTGTAGCTTCAACTGTTTTCTGAAAAGTTCTGCCCCTTCAACTGTCTCCACCAATCATTCTTAGATGCTTAATCACACATCATCAGTCTGACCAATCAGAAGTGGTTAAAGTCCTCACTTCCTTGTTCAAATTTAGCTCATTAAGTCGCTCAGTTCCAACAAAAATACCAGCTAAAGATTGTCTTTAGTGGTGTAGCTTTCCGCAGGATCCGGTGTGTCAGACCATGGAACAAGTGATCTCCCATGATGCATTGGGTTAAAGTCACAGCGCACAATGAGTCTTCCTTGTTAAATGTCTTTAAACCACAACGAACACACATCAAACTGTTTTTAAATCTTCTAAATTAACTTTTATTACATCTTTTAGAAAAAACAGCTGCAACTTCCAGCTTTTTCTGCCACAATGATCACAAAATTGCATGTGAGATTGTGGAGGGGCTGTAGATCAATACAGACTGAGTTTCTCCTTTTTTATTTTTACATTTTTGGATGCTGGTGTGCCGCAGGATTTTTTTTTCAAGGTGAAAGTGTGCCGTGACTCAAAAAAGGTCAAAAAACACTGAATTATATATCTGAAGAAATCATATTATAACCAGATTGTTGTTGTTTTAGTGTTTAGATTGAAATCATAGCCCAGATCATCCATGAACCCCAATTATTTGGTTTATACAACGACTATGACCCTTCACCTTTGACTTATGCAATCAGCAATGTCAACTCTCAATCCCTCCAGAGACAATGGTGGATCAGCACTCTTTAATCCAGTGGCTTCTGCTGTGCAAAAAGAGCTTGGTTTCCATCCATCCACCCATTTTCTAAACCCGCTGGTTCCTGGTCAGGGTCATGGGGAGCTTGGTTTCAATTTGAGAAATGTGCAGACTGTGCAAGATGATGTTGTTTTTATTTTAGGATTCTAGGAATTTTAGGATGTGTTTGTTTTGCATGATGGCCCTGGGGGGGGATGTCTGTTTTACGGAGGCCTCAGTCCGGATAGAGTCCATTGAACAAGAATATCCCTATTGGATTTAATGACTACAATATTTAGCTTAATCTTTTACAATGTCCTTCAGCAAATCTGAGGGGAAGAGAGATGCAAACAATCTGTAGTTTTCTATAGTTGCATTTTTCAAGGGGTAAACTGCAACTTAACCCCTGGGTTTCTCCAAAACTTGTTTCTCTCTTTTACCATAAAATCCTATTTTTATTCGTTCAGAATGTCTGAGAAAAAGACATGACCTTCTTAGCATCTTCTATACTCAAATTGCTTATTCCATTTATCATACCTTCCACTGTCAGTGGAAGAGAAGCAGTGAAGAGATTTACTGCTTACATGCCCAAACATGGTTTGACAGCACATCCATACCCGTCCATGTCTGTACCTGCATAGCCAGATGGTTTTCAGTGAGGAGCAAGTGTGCTGTGAGGTCACTGTTCTCTTCAAAACAGCTAGAAATCCATTCAAACCAACAAAAGAGAGACAGAATGTGACAACTGTGCTGTTATTTTGTCTCCGTTCATCATGTTGATCTTTAAAGTGAAAGAAAAAAAAAGCCAATTTCAGCTCAAAAGTATGAATCTGGCTTGTTCATTCTACTTTTACAGACATTCTTCTTTTTGAAAACATAAACAACTCATCAGTATCTTTCAGCAATTAGAGCAAGACTTTAGTTTACTGAACCTTTGGCTCAGAACCACACTGGTCTTAGAGTTGTATGGATAACTTTCGAGCATCGTTTTAAGAAGTTGTTTGGTCTGATGTGGGGCTGATCTTTCAGCAGGATGTCACATGACTGTGTGCAGTTTCAGCTCCTCAGGCGGAGGTCTTTTATCACTCCTCAAAAAGCACAAGAACGGAATGACTGCAGTCTGGACCCTGAGGCCCCTGAAAAACCTCCTGTAACATACTTTTAGTGTCAATACTTATTTTCTGTCTGTTCTTAAAATGCATCCGGACAGAGCACTCGTGTTGTTGTGGTATTACAGCTGTTTCATGCAGTTACTTTCTCACACAACAGATGGTGTTCCACAGGGTGCTGCGCTTTGTGGGAGCGCCAAAAGTGTGAGGAACACAAAGTGCAGGTACAGTCCATTGGATGGTTTGTTTTCCATTATTTTACTTTACTGTGGGGCAGCTGTGAAGCAGAGGTCAATCAGAAAATTGTAGGTTTAGTTTCTGCTCTATGAGAAGTTTCCTTGTGCAGGATATTGAACTCTTACATGTTTCCAATGGCCTGGTTAGTGCCGGTGCCGCCATGTGTGTTTGAATGTGTGTGGATGTGCGGATGGGTCCGTGATTGAAAAGCTATGGACAAATTGGACATGTGATACACTTTCAGGAATGTGCTAAACACTCATTTACCCATGGTGTAACAAGAGAGGGAGGGGGGGGGGCTTCTTCCTCTTTTCCTGTCATTTACTAGTGCAAGTCTGCCAAGTACAGTTGGAAGAGGCTTGGTACAAAATGTTGAGGTGGTGCACATCTTAAAACTGTCTTGCTCCAGATGTTTTCTTTCACAACTCTATTCCCATATATAAAGGACTTGCTGTCATATAATTATGACCGGGCACAAACCGCAGTTAATAATTTCTCCTAAGTGATGAATTTTCTATTGGTTGGCACTTCAATGAAGCAAAAGAACGTCACAACCAAATCAGTCAAATTGGTCAAATTTCAACCTGGTTTCACTTTCAATGTGCGTTCAATGCTAACTCGTTTTGTATGTAGAGCCCAATAAGGGTTGTAGAACCTTGTGTAACAATGTGTGAACACAAGAGTTTTATTTGTGCATTGAGGTCTTTGTCATGCTGCTGCAAGAATTTCAATGGGTAGTTCATCTGAGAGCTTCTGAATGTCATTGTTTTTCAGACTAAAGCTTTGAAGGTAAACGCCTGTCGGACTTTATCTCCTTCAAGTCTTGACTTAACGGTAACAGTAGAGGTAATTAATAAACATAAGGAGGCCTGTGCTAAAAAGAGCTGCACTGAATGGTGATGAGATTAAATAATAGAGGAGGCAGCATTCCCATGTGAGGACAGATAAGTAAGAGGTTAAGTGAAAAGTCCTCACTGTTAATTTTCCTTATTTGATGCTCAGCCTATTATCTAAAAAGCTGCAGATTTATGGGAAGGCTTCTTCTTCTTTGTCATTTTCATTTAGCAAATGTTGCTGACATTCGCTTTTCCTCAAGTTCACCTGTCATTGCTCCAAATGACCCTGCAAGACAGAAGATAAATGTTAAGCTTGTGAATGCTATCTTTCCTTCAAAAACCATCTGATGGCAAAATGAAAATAAATTGACTTTGGGTTAAAAACCTTCGAATCTCTGAGAGAATTATCTCACTGTAAAGTATTTTAGGGTAAGTAATTCAAGAAGCAAGTATTTATGAGGTTTAGTGCATCATATGACTGTGTTGAATTTGAAACAGGATCTTTTCCTATGGTATTGTCTGTGAAACCCTTTTCTTCCCCCTTCTCTGCAACAGAGATTGTGGATGGTGTTGAGGTATGCTGGTAATGTTCTAAAGTGCAACATAACGGTGATGCAGATTACGCTGAGTGGTGGAGAGCAAGCATGGGTGATATGAATCAGGTCAGGGTAATGGAGGTAATCCTCAAAATGTGCTGAATATAAAAAACAAAAAACAAAGTAAAGGTGAGTGGAGAGAACCAAATCCTGATTTAAACACTTGTTTTTGTTTTTGTTTTTTTTTAAAAAAGCTTTCAAAAGAAGTACTTCTCTTGGAAAAAACTCAAAGAAGAAAAAAATTTTAATTTTTATATATCTGATAGCTAGAAGCATTCATCCTGGCAGCTCAGGAACAAGCCCTGAGCACCAGAGTGATAGAGGCTCAGATCTACCACACCAGACAAGACCCAAGGCTGTGCAAAGAGGTGCCTGAAACAATCCAGCAGGGTGGAAGAAGCTGCAGGGAAAGGAGACATGGAGCGCCACAATCAAGTGGCTGGAATAATATAAAGGAACATGTGTGCAGAATATAGACTGGAAACCCCAAAGTCAAAATAGGGATCACCTCTGAATGTGGTAGAGAATGAGAGAGCAATGATCCTGTGGGACGTTCCGGAGATATTCAGGAGTGAGCTGGTTGGAAGTCCACACCCCTACCACTTGAACGGGGGATCGGGAGAATTTTTCAATCAAACGTTTCAAATGTTCAATGTGAGACCACATACTTTTGAGGCATCTGATCGGCCAGTTTATAACTTAAGATATATCATGAAAAAAAAAATGGAATGATCAAGAACATGTTAAAAAGATGTAGCCGAGCAAGAATGGTTATTCTGACAAACATAATGACTGAATAATGGCTGTTTTTAAAAAATTTTTGCTCAATAAAAGTCGATGGGATTTTGGCCTCTTGGAGGCCGTGGTTCCTTCCTGTTTGGACCACTGGTGGGAGGGGTCACCTAGTCCCGTTCTCATATACTGTCAATGGTTTGGTATGTCAACATCCTCCAACACATTGGTTGGAGGGCATTTACAAACAGACACATACGTACACAAGGGTTAATCACAGAAAAGTGTAACAGGAGTGGAATGCAGAGCTGGGCTGTAATCAGGATGTTGATCCATGGACTGATAACACCACTGCTGCTCCAACGACTTCAACCTCTACATTTACTGTGACATGAAGACATTGTGCTGCGCTCAGTTGTTTATCATTTCTTTTATCTGTTTTAGCCACTTTGATCATACGGTGCGACACATTAAAAGCATCTAAGACTAAAGGCATTTACTTGATCCTTCTTTAAGTTTTTAGGTTTTGAGATTCACAGCTCATCTATGTTTGTTTTTCCTGTGATAGATCTAAATTTAAATATGCCTCCTTAATACAGTTTAATTCATTTTGTCTGTTTGCAGCTTCTCACCAACACTTTGATTCCCACATCAAAGCTTATCTGCAGCATGTCCGCCTGCATCGAATCGTATACCAACAGACACGTTGTGCGTGATTTCTGTATGTCGGCATGCGAATAAAAGTGCACTCCAGTTACCTCCCGCCCTCAAGCGCCTAGTGTGGTTCAAGTATTTTGAGGACTGAAAAGCAGTTGTTGGCATCCGCACAGGCAGCATTCATCATAGCACAGATACTGCATTCCAGCCCTCTCCACTGAAGTCGTGCACACGGGTTACGGCCCACGTGTCCTTCATAAAAACAGTTCTTCTGCCCTCCTGGTGGGACTGATGTGTTTGGTCATGCCTGGATGTTGTGGTTGTTGTCAGACGCTGTTGACTTGAGGAAAGACACAGTTTTGTGTCCATCTCTGCCTGCTTTTCAGCTGCACTTTTAATGACGGTGTCTGTGTGAGGACCTGAATGCGGGATTCAGGGATTTTTCCAGGTTCTGATAAAGACCTGCTTGTGTGTCAGCAGATTTTACAGTCTTGTACCACAGATGGATGCAACTTGTGATGACCGAGAGCACCTGCTGGGTCCGTCACTCAGCTCTACTTGATCTCTTCTCTAATCGTAGCAAATCACATGATTTGTTTGTGTTGTGCGTGAACTGAAGTGTGGCCATTTGAACTTGGGTACATTTTTCACTGTGGGAGGTTTTCAGTTGTTTTTCCACATGCCCTGTTTTCACTGTGACATGTTTCATTTGATAGTGGAACTTTTTCCAGCATCACATCCAGAATACAGACTTGTGGAAAACATTCATGTAAATATTTATTAAAAAGGTGAGCAGATATTTCCATTTGATCAGGCAGAAAATGTATTGAAACTTTGTCAGTTTTAACGGATTAAAACCCTCATCTGGAGCAACATGAAATCCAAAAATTTACAGACTTTTAGCCAGCACCTTCAAAGCATTGGAACAACTCAGGAAAACAAAGAGTCTGAGATTTTGGTGGTGAAGGAAGAAAACATGTTGCATGAAAGAAAAATGTGCATTAAACTCATGACAGCTGTTAAAGTGTCTTTTTCATATTAAGTACAGGAAAAGGGATGGAATCCTGAGCTCAATAAATATCAGTTTCTGGTTTTCCTCCACTTTTTTTTCCAGCATAAATATTTGTGAAGTTCTTAGCTCTTTAGGTTTTTTTTTTTTTTTTTTTTTTTTAAATGGCAGGAATTATTGTCGTACATCTTAAACACAGCTAGAATCCTAAGAGAACGACTGTATTTATTAAGGAACTGATAAAAATATAAAAAAAATGGAAAGCATAGTGATGACTGTTTTAGCTCCTTTTATGAGTGTAACATGAGGGAATATACATTTTCCATGTTTTACAGTCACTAAAACATTTACATCAAAAGTTTCTTTTGGAGCTGTGAACAAATTTTTTTCTCAAGGCAATTCATACGGGAACACAAATGTGGACTGACAACCAATGTAAAATAACCAGATGTGCAAATTGTGACAGCATGATGCATGCAGGGTAACCAGTCAGCGAAGTGGAGGGCACTCGAGTAACACCCTGAAGTTTCACACAAAAATTAAAACCAAATGGTTTTGGCAAATTTAATTATAAAGTGATTTTATGTTTTATATGTGCATTTTAAACGTATAAATATTAGCTGTCTTAAACAAACAAACACAAAATTTTAAAAAATTGTGTCAGAGGAAATACAATGATAGAAAAGGTAATTCTCTTACGTATTCTCTAAACTCATTAAGGATTTCTGAGATTTACTTTAAGAAAATGTATTTGCAAATGCAATCCAAAAACCTGTTGTAAATTTTTAAATGTATTTACAAATTCACTTACCAATTTAATCATAAACGCATTTACAAATGCATTTTTTTAAGTTACGATAATTATCAACCAATTCATAAAAAAATGATAGAATGCCTTTTTTTAAATGCAAGTTACAATGTGGAATAAAAAACAACAACTTTGCATTGTAGAATTTTATTTTGATTCAGTCATATTGAGTCATATTTAGAAATCTTTGTTTAATTTACAATTGATCAATTAAGCCTTGAAGACAATGAGATAAAAACCAAGGAATAAATTTGATTAATCATGAGAAATAAATCTTTTTAAAATAAAAAAATGAACTCCAAAGCCTGTTAATGGATAGTTTGGAGGCTGTCTGACCAGTGAGGTCCTCTGGTGTAAAGTTGTCACCAGAGATTTATAAAAGCTTTATTTTCTCCTTCTATAATTTTTTTTTGTCAATTTCAATATCAAATACAAAGTTTTTAGGTTTTATTTTGAAGCTTTTAAAAAAATGTTAGATAAATCCTTTTTTCTTAACAAAGAAGCCCATAATTTAATATTTAGTCTCTTTATTGCTTCAGTCTTTTAAATATATATTATGTTTATTTGTCAATAAGGCGGGAGAAAATAATCAGTTTGTCAATCTTGCTAAACCTCACAACCTTCATGGAGAAAAATGTTGTGATTATATAATCTTCTATTCAGAGAAAGTGAAGTTTTGTCACTTTGCTGCAGGTCCCTTCATTTGGTTCTTTATTTACTCTTTTCTTCCGTGCATATATCTGGAGCAGACAGCTCACTCCCATGAGAGGTTTTCTGTCTGTGCTGAAGAGTCTAAAATATATTCTCAGAGGTTACATTTATGGGCTGTGCCAGAAATAGCTTCAAAACTTTGCTGTTCATAAATTATTGTACATTATCAGCCTCATCCTGGATGCTGCTGCTGCAAGAGTTTGTCGTCTAAAGCCATTTTAGTTTATCTTTGGATATAGTGAACAATAATCTTGTTAAGAAAAAAAAGAATACTTTGAGTTTTTCCTCTTCTGGTGTCACTTACTTTACATGAAAAATGTCTGCCGTTAAAATCCTTGTGCTGAAACACTAACAGCCCGTGTTTCCATGAATTGTGTAACAGAGAATGGCTCTTTCTTGAAGTGTTTCCACAAACATCCCAGAAAAACTCTCCTACATCATGATTCCTCTCATTTTCCATCAGTTCTCTCTGTCTGCCAACGTCTAAAGCAGCTTTATGCTCAACAGCAGGACGGAAGTGACTTACATAAATCTATCCAGGGACAGAAATGAAGCGTCTCTGGGTTACATGAGGACCTTTTGCTGTGAAATATTCACAAACTTATACAGATTAATTTTTCCTCTGCAAAAAACTGCTGGTTGATTTTAAATAGGCTGGCTGGAGTGATGCCAAACCAAGCGTAGATCACTTATTGCCTTAGTCACAGGCACTTGGACAGAGGGCTGACCTGTACGGGTGCTGTGGGTTTTTGGCTTGTCTGGACCCATAGAGGGTCGTAGACAGGAGTGGCCGCATCTTAAGGGGAGTGCAGGTGTTGCTAAAAGTTCCCTTGAGGCTTATGGAACACCATGAAAATGGAATGTACCAATGTTGGGCGTGTGGAAGTGTATCATAAAGTATCTGTGAGGCTAATGTAGGTTGCACACAGTTATGGTGTACGATGAAGCCACCGTGAGGTACTTTTACGCACACTCTAGTCGTTGTTCAGTTGCAAGTACTGGCTCCTTACTGACCACGTGCAAATGCTGAACAAACAAATGTGCGAGTGAAACACAAGTGCTCATGGGACGGCCACCATGACTACACTGTGACAGCAAACACATAGAAAGATTTTTGCAAGAACATTTGCTCTCAACAAGCTCACAAAGTAGTTTCAGGTCTTGATACTTTATCGTGGGCCAACTGCGTTTTCCACCCGGAAGCAGCCCGTATGCACCCTTAAGGGAAGTTGTGACTAAAGCTAAACCAACCATTCATCCCTTAAGAGTCACATAAACTAGCATCAACATTGAAGTAAAAAGATCAGGCTGAAACAAAGCTCTTAGTCAGTGCAAAAGTCACTGGAGAGATGCCTCCAGAGGCGCCCATCCCAACACTCTCCATGATGTGTACTGTTACATTCAGGTTGTTTCTGCTATGGCGGAGCCACAGCAGAAAGCTTTTATCTAGCATGTGGGGGCTACTGTCCAGGAACAATTTCAATTTAAGCAGCTATAGTCCTTTTCTTTAACCTCTAATTCATGGCAAGAACAAGTTGTTGATAGCTCCTCGAGCTGTGAGCTGCACTAAGGGAATGTGGCGAAAATATTCAGGAGCATTCATCCCTAATTAACAAGCCAACAGCTTCCCAGTGTTATTAGCTGAGAGCTGGAATAAAAGAATAATCTCTTCAATTCAGCTTGCAGATAAGGCAAACTAGAAAACAAAAGTCCTAATAATAAGACAGCTTTATATAGCAAGCCCCATTAAGCCTTCATAAACCCGATTAGGCTCCATCGTTATGTGTGTGTGTTTAGATATTTCAGGCCAAATTCACCCCCTTTCTTTTTTTTCTCATGTCCTTTGGTCACCTTACAGCCCCCCACATGCTATGCTCTCCTCTGATTGGATCAGCCCACCCCTAGCTGGACAGTGACCTTGTGTGCTATTGGTCACTTTTTGAACGTGATGTATGAAACCACCAGCAGATCTCAATTAGGACGTGGATTTATGTAATTCTCTTCTTTCAGGTCATTTCGCCTTTTGTTTTTTTTTTTATTTCATAGAACTCAGCAAGTCTTGGAATTAGCAGAAACATTCAAAGTGTTGGCTGTTTCCTCTTGCCTTGGGTAACAGTGTTTCTGCATGAAGGACAAAAAATGATAAGGAAGGAGAAATATGTAACTTTCAGCAAGTTGATGCATTATATTGTGTATTTTTCAAAGCATTAAACCAGTCCAGCTCATCCAGAAGGAAGCTGTAGTGTTTGTGGGTCCAATGTGTTTGGTTTTATCAGCTGTGTCCGCTATGGTTGCTGCTAAATGTGCACATGTCTGCAGCTTCACAGTCGCTTTTCACAGTATTAGAAATGTTGCTGCAATTTGTAGCTCAGGGTGGAGAGCCAGCTTGTGGATTGTGGTGAAGAACCATCAGCTGCATCCTACTGAGAAATGCTACTTAGAATGTGGTGGCACCAACACAAATATGGTTTAGAGGACAAACACTCTCTGCTAATGGACATTTAGAAATGCCAGATGATGCATGCTGAAAATAGTAGTAGAGAAAGGGAATTGTGGCATACAAGGAAGCAGGAACTGGTTTCATCTCTCTCTAAATCTAATTGGTTCTGAGGTCAGCAGGGAAACTTTCAGATGAAAATGAATAGAATACCATTTACATCTAATGGCCGACCAGCCTTGATGTCTGTTGTGTCTTGTTTGTCATTTTAAAAGACAGAAATTGAGAAATTAATGGAGGAAAAGCTAAGACTCAAAACGGAATTAGTTTTTTTTGTTAACCTTTGCATCTTATGGGGAAGGAACACTACAGTTTATTATTTGTTTTGCTTTTTTAATTCTCTTTTTGAAAGGTTTTTTGTGTCAAATGATTTGTTGATGTGATTTGCACTTCAGGGCCACCGTGGACACAAATGTATAAATAAACCCCGTTCTTCTTGCTACCTGACGTGTACCAAAAATGCGATTTGATAAAAAAAAAAAAAAAACAGACAAATTATTAGTGGCAAACTTTGCCTCTAGATGTTTTGTGGCTGTCATTGTTCTCTATTTCAGTTTGTTTCTGACAGAAAATAGAGAAATTGTATTTTTTTTTTCTATATTTCAGTTCTAACCTCTGTTAGCATCAAAAGCTTTTTATGATAATCGTAGACTTACAACATGAAAAGACATATTAGTAAATTAACATCTAAAACTAACCCTTTAACACCAGAGTACTGTATCGCCAGTGATTCCTTAATAACACGCTCCTTAACATACCGTAAATCTTCAACCATTTACATGATCAGCAGGAATCGGCTGATTCTGACGCAGAGCAAAGTAGCTTTTTACATCGGCTTTGCACTGATAGGCAACCCATTGCTAATGCAAAGTGTTGCATAATGGCGCTCCGCTTTTGAATTTGCTAGAATTACATTAAGTGCTACAGAGTTGAAAGAATGAAAACACTGTAGCTAAAGCTCTGGTGTTAAAGCATTAAAAACCCTAGAAGAGCGACCAATTAAAGATCAAACTGGTTTCAATGGTTTCCACTTGGCCTGGGGACTTTGCAGTTTTTAAGCTAAGGTGAACGTCTTGGGGAAACTTTTTTAGAGTCAGTTGTGAAATCATCTGTACAACAGCATCATGGCAATGAGTCTAATGTTACAGGCAAACTCAAAACAGACCAAAAACAAAGAAAAATAAATTATCGAAAATCAAGCCTGGAATTGTTTTGTAAGCATTTGCAGGATGTGTGCATAAACTAATCCTCACTGAACTACAACAATGATGTAAAAAAATATATATATTTTTATAAAATATGTTCATAATATTGCAGGGAGTCTGAATCAAAAAAACACACAGAGAAAGTGTGAACTGTCTGCATGTGTTGCTGTTGGATCATGGGAAGTTTTTTTGGAACGTCTTCAGACATTTGGCTGAAATGTTGTTGACTAAATATTGACATGAAGTAATGCTTGATGTGTTCATTTAAGGTGTATTTACTTGATTTAGTAAGCGTTAGGGGACTTTTTATGAAGTCAAGATGGATAACACTCTCCTTAAAAAATGTGCACACTGCTGATGTGTAAATTCTCATGAATCAAACAGAATTAGATCAGTCAGTGTGATAACAACATAACAGACACAAACTCCGGATCCAGCTGCCCACTCCACTGCAACTCCTAATGAATGGAAATATAAAAACCTGGAATCTAAATTTATTTTCCATTTGGTATCCTTTGAGTACGTGCATGTAAATATTATACATCACTTGTGAAAGGTAAATTGACAGACAGGTTTTTAGGTGAGATTTCATTTAAAACAGGCCAATATAGATCCACTCAGCACCTTTTCATCATGACAGGGCTCTTGTTCAAGTCTGAAAGTGGAGTTGCATCACTCAAAACAAGAAAACAAATAGCATCATAAGAATGTTAGAAGTTATTGGTTAATCATGCTACCTTCTCTACTTTTTTTGAATATTTATTTCTTACACTGCCATCTCAAATGTCTTGCTGTAAGCTAAAAAACACTACATTGTTAAGCTTCAGAAGTTTTAAATCTTTGTTTCTGTTTTATGACAGTAGTGGGAGCAAGATGCATTCATCTATCTTCAGGACCCGCTGAATCTCTTTTTGGGGGAGCAGGAGCCAACCTAGACACTGCTGGGCAAAGGCAAGATACCTGAACAGGTTGCGAGTCTGTTATGGGGTCACACATTCACACGCACACCCCCACACACACACCCACACACACACACACACACACGCACACACATATGACTTGCATGAACACTCAGGGGTAATTTAGAATTCTCGATCAACATAAATCATGTTTTTTGGACTGTCGGATGAAATTACCAGAGAAAAGAGGGGAGAACATGCAAACTACACACAGACAGGACCTGGCCGGGATTTGAACCAGGCCTTCTCACTATGAGGCAAGAGCACTTAACCACTATGTCACCGCTCAGCTCCAGGTACAACTTTAGTTAAGTCTACTTAACTAAAGTTTAGTACAAGTCTACTTAAGTAAAGTCAAAAGCAATAGTAACAGTACATTACTTTAAAGTGTAAGGAATTACCACAGATTTTTAGTAATCATGTAGAGTCATGACATGTTCAGTACCTTGTATTTTTCAACAGACCGTCCATTTAGTTGTGGTTTGCCTCTTGTGTTTTGTTTGTGTTCACTTTTTTGATTTGTTCTGTGATGGTCAGCTGTGACTTTTCCTGATGGTAACAGCTGCCTGGAATCATCTCATTAGGGTTTCATTATTGAAGATAGTGTCTTTTCTATTCTCACTATTTTTTTATGTCTTTTGTGAATATACAGTATTCTTTCATGTGTAATTTTGTACATTTATTTTTTTATAAAATCCTAGACCATTGTGGAGTTTTTCCTGCTCCTGGGTTGTCCTCCATTGGCCAACCATAATAGTCAGTCACTTCAAATAGTTTTAAACGTAGATAAGCTTAAATAATGAGCCATATTTCCTATTAGACCTTATAAACACCTTAGTTTTCAATGTATCTAAGTATGCTAAGTCCAGCTTTTTTCACAGAGCCAGAAAGCCATAACAGAGACAGCTGTCTGTCATGTTGTTGGATAGGTGGAGTCATTTTTACCTGCATTTCTCTATTTTTCCTTATTTTTGGCACCCAAGCCTCTGGTTCTTTATTTGGTCTGTCTTCTTTGTTTTAAAGTCAATTGCCTATTATTTAATCCATATTTAACTGACTAAGGCAGAGGCCTTCGCATTTTTTGTCTATTGCTTTCAATAACAAAAATATGCAATTTTATTATATTTTTAAATTGTATATCCCCTCATCTGGGAGCCGGTTTAGCTTGTGCTGGTTTGCGGTGCCTTCCGTCTGTGAAACCAGGGTTCAAATCCGGGCTGCTCCCCGTTCCCTTCTCCACTTCTGTGCCGGTCCCAACCCCGGTTGCTTTGAGAGGGTTGCGTCAGGAAGGGCATCCGGCGTAAAACATTGCCAAGCATTACCATGCGACTCGTTCGCTGTGGCGACCCCTGATGGGATAAGCCGAAAGTGACAGAGAGAGATATCCCCTCATCTAAATGTGACATATTTGTCAAATTATCGTGTGTTCTACTTCTACATGTATTACTAAGAAAGTGACTCTAAAGCAAGGAAGGAGTCGTAAAGAGACAGATATTGCAAGGTAAGGGATAACATCTATGAATGATTATTTCATGAATGATTATTTTCCACATTTGAAAGAATAACATGTACTTTGTAGTATATTTTGAAAGAACCTCCCACAACATTGCTGGACTGACATTCTTGCTTTTCTTCTGTTTGTTTTTTTTTTTTTTTTTTTTTACAGTTTGGATAGGCTGTGTTTGTGCAGGTCCTGCTGTACATGCTGCTTGCTGAGTTTGGGTGAAAAAAACACGGTACTATTCCCCCCAAGGAGTCCAGACGGGCTTGTGCAGTTTTGTGTTTACTGCTCCGCTCATCTTGCTGCCCTCTGACCCCTGACCTTTGGCTTTTTAATTCCTCACCGTGTACTCCAGCAACCAAACAGGTTCACCTCAGGGAATACAGGTTTGCTTAAACCAACAGAGCTATTTGAGGGATTTTCTGGGAGCTTAAATTAATTAATACCTTTCTAGATTCCAGGCGGAGTTTGTTATTTTTCAAGAAAATGGGTAAAAAAAGTCAGGTGTAATTTTAAAAGTCAAGACAACTTTTAACTGTTATTTATTTCCTCTTTGAATCCATTCATCTGGTTATCTTAAAATCTTTCCCATGAATTTTGACTGAGCTGCCTCCAGCATCGAGAGGTTACAGGTTACAGCAGCCATTTACATCCTCCTCTTCCTGTTGGACAAACAGGTCTCTACCTGTCCGGGTTCCAGCCCCAATCAGTTCTTCACCAAATGCAGTGCTCGGGTTGTTTTAGACTTTTTCCACAGATGAACAGCTTGATCTTTTTTCACTGTTCATCCTCACAAAACCTATAATTAAAACCTTAAAATTAAAATTCTTATTCTCATCTCTTGATCCATGTTCATAGTGTTCCCTGTGGTCTTTTAACTACGATGCCTGTTTTAGACTAAATCAACTAACCTGTGTCATTTTTAGGACCTAGTTTCTACAGGACACCAGTAGTTCATTACAAATTTGTCTCCAAATTGTGGGCAGGACCGTTGGAATGGAGCAACCCTGCCCCATCCCCTCTCATTGCTTAGAGCTCTCTGTTTACATGTCCTCCAGCAAGCTTACAGCACCTTTAATCCCTAATATTGCAGGTACAACACAAATGGCGAGCAATATTGGAACTATCCATCCCGTTTTGAGCCAGATGTCAGCTCAGACGAGGAAAACAGTCTCAGATGGATCTAATTGTCTTGAGGTTGGAGGCATTAGAATGGAGCAGATCAACCTGTGGCCCACCTAGCACATTTCCTACATAACATATACAATAAACATAACATTAAACAATGTTTTTTTTTATCTGCTCCTGATTCACAAAAATTTAAATAAAGTAATATTCAGAAATCCAATTTTAAACTGGTTATATACCTGTTCCCTATTTGAAAAATGCCACAAGCATATTAAAAACACAAAACACAATTTTCATTGGAACTGGTCTTTAAAACCCATTTTTTTTAAACTATTTTTCTAGATAAAGTTTTAAGGCATAGTTAATGACTGATGCTTCATAGATTTAAAACTTATTTCTGATATTTTTACAGTTACACATTAATACAATAAAATGTAGTTTTACTAGTGTGCAAGTGTATCTTTTAAGTGTTTACACAATCTTTGTTTTCCTACATTGATTCCATTGAGTTCTTGCATTTCAAGACCAGGGGCCTCTGCTTTTGAAACCTGAGTATTCTGCAACCTTCCTTTAGAAATGTTCAAGGAGAAACTTCTGCATTTCACCAGTGATTGGCATTTGGCCTTTAAAAGAATCAATTTTCAGTCATACTAAGAACATTGTGTTTATTTCAAAGTATCAAGTGTTTGAAGGACAAAGCTCAGAAACTAAAGGATGTAATTTTATAATGTTGGAAAAATCCTCCAAGCTTTTACACAAATGCCTCTAAAAATGGAAAAATGGATGCAGTATTAACAATTATAAATGTATTTCTCCTGACTTTTTGTCAATAAAAGTAAGCATTTATCATTAAAAAGAATAAATTAATACATTTTATTATTTTTTTTCTTATATTTTAGCAATATTACTCACTTTACAGATCCATTTTATTCTTTTGTGGTGCAAAATTGAGCCCACGCCACTTCATTGAAACTAGTTTTACTGATGTGACCCAAACCTCTTATTTAACCTGGTGAATCTCACTGTGCTACAAAGTTTATTTTCTTGTAGAAATATAACAAAAGTGGTCATAGCAGGTTTCAGTATCATGCGATGTTCATAAAGGCCTCTGCAACATGCATTCATGCACCCACTTCCAGTGAAAAGCCTATGTAAACACAGGTTTTGGACATTCAATAGTCTGGTGTTCACGCTTAGCTCTGCAAGTTTCAACAATTGTTTTTCGGGCTCTTCATACAAAACGAATGACCACTGAAAGCGCATTGAACAGTAGAAAAAGAATGGAGAAGAGGAATCCCCTTCCTGGTTGTAGTTTAAACACCATGGACATATGTATGTTCAAGAACCTTCGTTTAATGGCTTCTTGATTGCGTGTCACATTCCCGGTGTGTCCATACTTTCAGACAAATGCCTCTTCATAGGATGCATTTGTCTTTTTAGTTCTTTTTACAGGTTTATTATGCATTTTATAAAACAGCCCATGGGGAAAATAACAAAAACTCATATGGGCATGAGTACCCTCATAGAAGTCAGAGAAGAAGTAACTTGAAGCCGTTGTTTCCTGTTTGACGTTATCAGTCTAGAATCACTGCAGGAACCTTTCTTCACAGCATTGTTTCATTTTATTTGGGCAGAACTCCTGTCTAAACTTTTACTCTGTCATTCCAAAAGCTCAATTCTTTTGTGACCTGGATGTACAAAAACTCTTCATATAATTTGTGCAACATGCAAAGGAATGTTGCAGAGTTGCCAAGGTTACAAAGCAAAAACTATAATAAATAAACAAATAAAGGAAGAAGTAAAAAGACAAAAAAAGTCAGGTTGGAGCAGACAAGTAGATAAAAAAAATGTAGAGTAACAGTTTTAGTTTGTACCACAGTGGGAAGTTTGTACCTTTCCAGTGAAGTTGTTACAGATTCAGAGGAATTCTTTGATTTCTGTGAATTTACTTGAGCACAGAAATCTAAAAATAAATAAATAAATAAAAACAGCAGAAAATGGTGCGTCTTTCAGGATGGTGCTTTCATAGGTTCATATAAACAAAACATTAAGGTAAAAATAAATAACTAAATAAATAAACTATTGCATCATGCGTTGTGATTACAACAAGCACCAAAACCGAGAAAATAAATCTCCAGTTGTTGACGAGTGGAAATCGCAACAAGTTAACCAAAAAAGGAGTCTACAAAGCTCACAGATGCAATGGTTTCACCACTCATCCTATCCAGACCTCAGCGGTATTGACAGACCTAGTTCACCCTTTATTGACTGATCAACCAAATAGATTATAGTATTTGAAACCAGATTTTTAAAAATATTAATTGTTTATATTACCAAAAAATTACTGATTATTTTCAAGGCAGGGTTAAAAGTGTCAAAAAGTCACAAGTAATTTGAGATCCACCAAAAGGCTACAGACAATGCTAGTGTGGCTTTAATATTTGTTAAATAAATAGCAATAATTTCAAGCTTCATTTTTTATTTTTTGCTTAGAGTGGTCATGTTTCTGCTGAAACGGCAGCACCGCCTCTATGAAGCTTAGGGCCGTGTGCCTGATGCACTGAAAAGGTGAACAGGAAAGCTTGATGTTTGGGCTGGTGCTCAGTACTGTCAGTGAGAAACAAAACTTTGGAATGGCACCAACTTACTAAGAACACGACGATCAAGCACAGTTATCTGCAACTTTTTGAAGAACTAAAACAGAGATAAAGATCATTATTTACATGCCCCGAGGATACATTTAGCCTTAAGATTCAAGATTCAAAGGGTGTATTAGGGATGGAACTGGAAAAAAAAGGTAATCTACAGCTGAAAAAAAGGGAACTGAAAAGCGAATTCAATGAGACAAAAGTTTTCTTTTTAACCATGTGACTGCCAGTGCCCTATATCCGAATAAGTATGTGAGAAATCACCACAAGAGGCTAGACTTGATGCTTTTCAAAATGGGCGCCAATAAGAACATATTTTGACCTCAAAGGCATTCAAACTAAAACAATATCGCTAAGGATGACATGCAAGGTCAGTGCAATTGTAGCTTTAATTTGTCTGTTTTCCTGCTTTTCACAACTTGCTCTAATAGTTACCATAGTGATCTGTCTCTGCATTCACTGTCAACCAGATCTGAATAGCAAAAAGACTCTTAATGCTGCAATTTTTGTTTCATTATGAAAAGATAAAGTAAATAAGGAAGGCAACTGTTTCCCAGAGACAAACAAAGCTTTTCCAAACTGCTTATTAGGGAAGGAAATGTCTTTGCAACACTGCCTTTGATTTTCAACTTTGTGCACATTGATGAAATGACAAGAATGCACCAACTGCCTTTGCAGCTTTTTTTAATGAAGTTTTAAAACCAGGAACTTTTGAAACTACTGGTTTTTGATTCATCATTATGTGCCCTGTTGCTTTTTCTGGATCACTGACATGTTAATTGTGTTCACGTCAGCATTGTTCATTCTTTATAACATCCATTGTCTTGTTAGAAATGTATTACACCATTTGTTCTACTATGGCTGAGAGGCTCCGGCTGACCCTCTCAACCCTGAAGAGGGATTAGGAAATTTATGAGTGAGAGGAAATTTACAGCACAGTTTTCTTTTTGCTGGAAGAAAACATAAATCCATTTGATCTCAATATTTTATTTTCTGTCATAGATAATTTTTAGACAGCGACACAGCACCGAACCTGCAGCAAAAAAGGTCTTGGAAGGCATTTATTAAAGTTCTGAAGTGATTACAAAATGAAAACACAGTAAAACATGCACTCTGGTGTGGCTTAAATACTGCCTGGCCTGTAAAATCATTTTTATGGACACCTTGGATGTGACATCACAGTGTCTGCATGTGCCCCCCTCCCACCTCCCCGCACGCCATTTTGGAAGTCAAATTGTGGGAGTCAAACCTTAACATCACTGCCACAGATCTTTGTCGTGTCGATTATTTGGCATGACGATCTGTTGTCATGTCCACTTGACTGTCTTTGATCGGTTCCCTCCATATTGTCGGCAAGACAAAAAAAAAAAAAAAAAAAAAAACTCCAACATCTGCCAAAGATGAGATAAGATAAATATACTTTATTGATCCCAGTCCCAGATCAGAACCGACGTCTGGTGACTCTTCTCTTTTGGGTCAACTTTTTGATATTATTTTTACTTTTCACAATAACTACAAACGTAAAGATAAATATAAAATTTCTTTCTCTGATTCTTCACTGTTTTACTTTTTGAGTTTCCTTTTTTCTCTCATCTACCTAAATTCATTACAATCTCCTTTTAGCTGTTAAACAATTAAAGTAGCATCTGAAGTTTAACTTCAACCTCAACAAAAGACATGACTGTTGTTTTGTCTTCTAAGGCTAAGTCTGCAAAGTATTTAAATATCTTCCTACTCCACCAACCTCAGAAATGAAAATGTCCCATTCAGGGACAGCCAAAGGCCCAACCAACTCATCTGTTTTTTTCAAACTGGAAGCAATTTCAAGCAAGTGATTTGTCAAAATCTATGTGTGGTCTCTAAACCTGCTGTTTTCCTCACGCTCCTGTGGCGGCGCTCCTTGGAGGAATTGTGACCCTGAGTTCCCTCTTTCACCCCTAAAGCATATCTCCTGCTGCTCCTTTATCACACATTGTTTTCCTGTCTTGTGCTGCTTTCACCTCCTCACTCTCTCTTTTCTGGATCACCATTCAGCCTGCTGTTCTGCATGGCTTCTTTTCCATTCCAAACAAATGCTCCTCTTTCTCTTTTTTCTTCTTGTATCTGCAAAAGGGTTTCTTTTTTTTTTTTTTTCCTCTCCGTTTCAGTGTATGCTCAACCTGCTGACTGTGTGAGAGCAGTGAACCAAGACCAACTCACAATATGTAAGATTAGTATGGACTGGAGCTCTGCAGTCCCTACACCTGCTTCCATTCATGCCTATTAGTGGAAAATAAAAACTCTGTTTTAACAGTTCCAGTTGTAATATATTTGTTCTGAACATTAAATCAAAGTAAAATTCTGAACCTAACGATAAACAACACAAAACCTACACAAAGAGAGAAATAAAACAACTCCAGAAATGACTTTACAGCTGCAAAGGGTTCAATTCACCTTTAGAATTTAAATAATTCCAGAAATATGCATACTGCAGGTGGGCTGCGTTGAGTAACGCTTTATGGACAAACATGCATGTGTGCATTAAACTTAATTGTGCATTCCTTTCCAAAACACAGGCGGAGATTACGCCATTACAAAATTGGGTGACAGCTGAGCACCCACAGGTTGGTGGCAGCCGGATCACCAGCGGCAGCAGCTCTGGTTAGACAATCTCTTCCAACAGCGGCTGTCCACATCAAGTGCTACCAGCCACCAGCCGCTCGGAGGTTTATAAAAAGTGGTCCATTCTGCACCACGTGTCATTCACGTCTCAGAAATCCCAACAAGATTGAGCACTCATTATAATCTTGTCAATTTACACATTTGAAGATGACATGCCTTCCCAGAAACCCAGCACAAAGTCCAGTGCCTAAGAAAACAACGGTCCAACCACAGCAGGTCTTACTGTAGATCGCTGCACGGCATTTTGGCATCTGTGATCGTAGCATTAAGAACAACAGAGGTCAAGCTTAACATTTTGCATATGTTTTGCTGGTTTTAAAGTGTTTGAAAAATAGAAAATTCTTGGGGACCCCTGCTTAATAAAATAAAATAAAAAAACTAACGAAAGAAACAGAATATTGGGAACTAATGAAGCAATAAAGCTGAAACTAAAAAGAAGCCGCTGATAGAAAAATAAATAGAGCACTGGGATGAAGTTAGAGAGAACAGAGTTAAAACTGGAAGGAACTAGGATTTCACAAATAAAAAAGCACATTTTAAATGCCATTAATATATTCTTTTCGTGCTTATTGGTAACTATAAAAGCATGTAGTTTTAAAAAAAAAAACCTCAAACCATTTTTTCTGCATTTTTTCAAATTGTTATAAAAATGAATACAATATGTTTTCATACTGAACAAATACATATATATATAAAACAGAAAAAAAACAAGTTGATAGACATGCAGTGATTCTACCGTCTGTTACCTTCCTTGCTACAGATTTTTTGTTGAATTCCGTGCTGTCGTCATGACTTTACTTAGTTAAGGAAAACAAGGTAAGGCTGCAGCATAACCTCTGTCTTTTTGATTAATGTACCTCAACAGCAGAAGGTTGCTATAAACCCCAGGCTGAGACGGGGACATGCTGGTGTCCTTGTTGGTCCTGGATAATGCTTTCATGCCTGTCAAACTGCAGGAGGAAATGGTTGCTTTGGGTTCTTGTTGAGCAGTTAAAAATCTGTCATCTGGAATTGCATTTTAGTATTAGAGGGGGCAGCATTTACCTTCATGTGGTTTGCTTAATGTAACACATGTGCACAGGAACACACATGGCTCTGTTCCCAACAGGCTGTAAGGAGCAAAAGAGTGACTTTGTGATCACAGAGGTGAATTAATTTAAAAAAAGCGTGAAATGAGATGCAGAAGGGGCCAAAAAAGAACCTGTTTAACATTGACTCCCTTTCTTTGGGGAGACCATGCTATAGACTTGGAAGTTGCATGAGTCTTAGAGTGTGAGGCTCTGTCTAATCTCTGGTCAAATTCTCATTGATACATTTGTCTTGATTGTACATTTTGTTTTTTAAAAGACATTCAGGGACTTCTTGTCTCGTTCGAGGGAGTTTTGGTTTAATGTACAGAAAGTTATCATTTCATCATAATTGTTAAATGTTTTTTGTTGTTTTCTTGCATTTTCCAGTGGTTACAGTGGGTTCATAAATGCTACTGTTTCATCTGTGACAACACACATCACTTCTGTTAGTTTATATAATCAGTTTTACTTCATTATGTTTATTCAGAGCGTGCGTTTCTGTATAGGCAAATGCTGGGTTTGTGTCAGTCTGCGTGACAGAGATGGATAAAGGAGATGCTGCATGTAAAAAGGAGGGAGAATCAGTGTGATGAGTGTTGCTGATAAGCATCAAGGTTTCTTTCTGACACAAAGCTTTGCAGGAGCAGCAGGTTTCATCTACTAATGAATGACATTCTCCACTTCATGAAAGGTGACATCATTCACTCTCATTTGTGGTTTTTCAGACACTTTCAGGATTTGAAATCCATTTAAATGCATGCTCCAGTGCTTGAAAAAAGTATGTTTTTTTTTCCCCATTTCGTTGAAATATTTTTGAAATTTAAAAGTGATAGAACAGAATGTGAACTTGTAGACAAATGCAGCACATCCTTCCTACACTTGTTTAATTGACTCAAATACTTGAAAATAAACAAACCATAAAATGGCAAAGCAGTAACATTGTGAGACTGAAGGCTGAGAGATGGGCTTACCTGAGCTTTTACATTTTTTACAAGGAGTTGTGTTCTTCTGGAATTTTCACCTACAACCATTTCCAGCATTAACCGTGAAAACAGAGAAACGGCTGAAGGCAGGGACTAACAAAATAGTTTATTTTGGACTTTTTAAAACTAATCTTGGCTTTAATGGATGCTCAAAGTTAAGAGGCACAGCCTAGATTTGAGTTGACTCACCTCAACTCCCAGTTTGGGTTGTGGAACCAAATGTTTGGAAAAGGGTTGAACTCATTGACTTGTTTAAACTGGATGGATGATCTCACCCTTAGGATTCTTTGTGAAATGAAGCCTAAAGAAGCACTGATGATGCTCCATAAGGAGATATTGACCAGTGTTTATTCCACCTAACTCAGTAATATTTTGTTAACAGCAAGACAAAGTATTAAGTTTGAAGCTCTGGATGGGACTACCTTTTGGTTATCCTGTCTGGCTATAATAAAACCACACCCCTAATAGACAAATATGAGCTATAATAAAAGCAAAAAAGCTGCTTTGAGAAAAAAAAATCATGAATAAGAAATACAACATAAACATTTAAAGGCTACAAAAGATAAAATAGCCATAGCTTTATTTAAAGGTACTTTTTTTTTTGTGAGTTTATAAACATCATATCCCTTCTCCCAGGCTCTTGTGGTCTTTGGGGGAAACTGCACTGCAGGAATTGTGGCTGTGAGGCTTTGCTGAATGTAATTTCTTTGGTGGTTCTTCATGGACTGGTGAAGGACCTCTTTGTATCCAATTTTTGGGGCTCAATGAATGGGCCCTTGCTTTTATATGTAATATCAGTTCTAGGTATGTAGCTTTTTTTTTTTTTTAATAATTCGAGAGGGCTCTAGAGGATCTGGGTGTTTTGTTCTACTTTAGTGCTTCTTTGGGCTGGTATACCTGGAGTAAAGCTGATCTGGATAAACAGATCTGAACTCAGTTGGTGCTTTGCTTATATTCATAAACCTAGAGTTTTTGCTCACCTTGTAACATTCTTTTATGTAATGACCAAGTCCAATGACACACTTTGTCCACCTGTCCTTGGACTTGCAGTTTTATTTTTAGACACTAAACATGTCAAGCTTTTAAAATAGAAAGATGAAAACATTGGGGAGGGCATTCCTCTCAGCTAAGAACTAGAAAACTGAGGCTACAATCCCCAGGCTCACCAACACTAATACAAAATGTAAGTTTTTCTAGTGGCAGAATTCTCTAACTTCACTGTGACACTTCAGTTTACATGCAAGAAGATTTAAACGTAAGTGAGTCAATCACATTTCCACAGTTAAGGACATTGTGTTTTTGCTGCCTTGGGCTAATTTGACCATTTAGGGGCCCAACTTTCTGGAGATTGTTATATTGATCAACAGGAATGGTACATGTAGGATCCAGACTGCAACACAGTGGCTTATAACTGCTCTAGCCATGTGCAGGTCATGTGGGTTTTAAATTGGGTGCTGAATGGGCCCCATATGGAACTGCCCATTGGTTGCACATAGGCCACATGTGAAAAGCTCACATTTGTTATCCTTGCTACATGATTCCTGAATGGATTTGGATTTTGGCATCTTATGTGGGGACAATGCTCTGTGGACAAGCATAAAAGCCAAACCAGGTGCATGTAGGAACTTAATGGTAAACTGACTTAATCATAAAACAGGAATGTGAACCACTGCTGGTCATACTAGAGTCTTTATTTTTAAAAGGAGTCATCTTGTTTCTTTAAATTATTGCACTGTGAACTACCAGCAGGCATCACTCTGTGTTTTTACAGAATGCAAACCAATTTGCTGCCAAGCGTTAAAATTATGCTTTTGTCAAAAATCAAGCAGAATTGAAAAGATACTTACTTTGCCTCCAGTTCTATTTATTGTTTTTACTACAGAATAGCCTTACTTTTGTGGAAAATCAAAATTTCTTAAAGACAAGGGTATCAGACTGCAGGTCTCAAGGGCCAGCATACAACTATTATCCAGAAACTCTCCCTTATCTGCTGCCGCTTACCTGAATCAGGTGTGTTTTACTTAAAAGCTAAGGTAGCAGGTTAAAAAAAAACATGTTGGACACTTTCTCTTGAGGGCTGGAGTTTAACACATGTGCTTATGTCAAAATGCAACTTGGTAACAGCTTTCTGTTGAATGAAGGGTTTTTCCAAGATCCTTTTACTCCTGCTTTTTCCCTTCAGCGGTTCTGTAGGTGTTACTTTTACGACAGAGTTATTTATCCAACACCTTTGACACCTTTGAGTACCAAGAAGGAAATGAGGATCAGTCATTATTACTAAGAGAAAAATATTTATGCCATAGTTTTTCAAATGTTAAAAATGTTTCCTTTTAGCAGAATATGTGATTTTATTGGGGTATTTTTGTAATGTAATATGCAATTTCTAAAAAACAAACAACAAAAATTTACTTAAAATAAAGAAAAAACAAAGTGTGCTGCATCCAAAACAGTTTAATAGAATACATTTATTTTTCTCATACAATATCCTTATCATGTGAGTAAACAAAGTCTGTAGCATCCTGAGAGACAAAAAAAGGTTTGCATTGACAAGCTAAAGCTGTGGTTAAAGTTTTCAAGATAACCTCATAAAAAATCATTACAAAAATTTGGAGCAAGTCTAAAATAAAGAAATTACAAAAAATAGAAAATTCGATATGCTTGTATTTACTCATGATATAGTGAAAAAAGAAAAGCGAATCTAAATTTTTTTTCCCCTAACCCTCTGGCTTCTCCCTTTGCTCCACCTGTAGGGGCATCTGGAGCTTTGCTGTTGTCTGAACTTGTTTTGTTTTAGGGGAAACCATAGTGATGTCACAGTGGAGAAAACACATTATTTGTACGTGGGTGTGCTCTGAAGTGCAGAGGTTTACATTTAAACAGTTTGAATGTAATTAATGACTTGTTTTTGCTTGACTTTTTAAAATTATAAAACAGATTTTGTTATGTATTTTAGGAGCGCTGACAGCTACACGCTAATATAGATGAGCCGCGACTCTTGATGATGTCATTGAGTGGTAGTAATGTCTAAATAAAGCCTATATTTTTCCATATCTCTATTTGGAGGACTAAATGTAAGTGTAGGGAGAAGCTGTAGAGGTAGGGGAATAATTCAGATTTGTTTTTTTTCCCGGATCTACAAGAAATAACCAGGAGTTACATTTTTGATCTAAAGTTGTTTGTAAGCGTCAACTATTTTCAGGAACTCAGTGTTGAGGTAAGGTCAGATGATTATTTGAAAACTTTGACATTAAAATCACCTCTTTTTTTTTGCAAATGATGATTGTGAACAAGCGATGACACTGTCAGATCTTCATTTACCAAAGGGGGGAAGAACATACCATAATCTTTTTTTCTGTTATTTTGAAAGTGTAAATGATTGTAATCTGATTTTTTATTTTTGGGAGATTTTTTCCATCTTTCCTTGCCTTCTATATGCACATTCAGACAGAATTCCTTTTATTTTCTCTTTTTATTAATTATCTACAATACAATACAATAAGTTATTGTTTACAATAACTGTGTAGACAAACACAATGTTAGGGTTTTAAACAACTAAATGCTTGAGTAAAGACATTTATTCTCTTGTGGCTTGTTTGGTATCTCCTGAAAATAAATGATCTTTAACAAATCAACTCTGAGAAGTGGTTTTGTGCCAATAAATCTTTAGGTTATGACTTGATCCATGATTTGGCTCTGCTTATTTTGTACGTCTCTTCAATATTCCATTATCTTGCTATTGATTCACAGTCTCTTTACCCTCCTGTCTTGGGATCTCTATATTTGCAGGAAGCAAGTGTGCAGATCTGGGCCTTTGTCTGAGAGTGTCAGTGTTTGCATACTCCACAGAGATGTCTGGGATCCGGGCCAGGATGTGTGTGCATTTAAACAGAAGTAAATGGTCATGACTCTTGTCTTTCCCTGCAGCGGCCTTACATAAGCCTATTTGGGTTCCTCAGGGCATCCTCACCTAAGTCTTTATCCTCCTATTCCACCCTCCTTCTCACCCTTTCCTCTCTTTTATCTTCTCATCCTCCAAACCCGCCCACTTATCCCTTTAGTGCCCAGACTACACATAAAGGTTTTTACCCATGCTTAGGGGTTTTTGGCCAAGACTTTAATCACATCTGGCACAGGTTCAGTCTTCAACAATGGTGATATCTATCCCCAATTCCCATCCATCTTTTTGAATCTAATCCATGCTCTCCTCTCCTTCCATATATTTTTTTCAGATCCCAGTGGCACCCATGGCTTTCCCTTTGGGTCACTTTCTTATCTTTCCAGGAATTATTCTAACTCTTGCATCCTCAAATCTTTGCCTCTATCCCCACACAATCCCTCCAATCCAGCTGCTTTCCAGGACAATTCCACCAATTCCTGCTTAGGTCTGTTCATTGTTTATGTATTGACTGAAATGTATGCATCCCTATTGTAGGGCGGTTTTTAAACTTTCTAAATTTAACTCTTTTATACATCCTTACTCATTTGTTTCTTATTTCCCATTGAAAAACATCTTATTTTTGATCTCCTGCTGGGATCCCATCTACTTTTTCTCTGCAAAGGAAAATGAAATTCATTTGAAAGAAATTTTGGTTTGTTTCTTAATAGTTTGTTCTTTAATAACATTAGCAAGGTTTAACATTTCCTGTAATATCAACTGCTTAGGTGATTATGGAATTGGAATTCTATAGCAAAAAAACAAAATGTACATTTTTTTTGCACAAGAACATTTCTAAATTTGTTCTTAACAAGACTTCCAATGTAAAATAAATGTATGTCGTTGATTTAAATCTATAGATACCATGTTTTTGTTTGTAGCGCTGATAGATCCTAAATCTTCTGAAGTCATACATTTTCTGTTTTCCTGGCTGACCTCATGAAATGTCCAGTTGAATCCTGGTTCTTCAATTTGAATAGCCCAATATCACAACAACAGTCGTCTTAATGGGCTTTATAACGTTAATTAAAAATAAACATAAAATCAAAAGGAAATAAAAACAGAAACCTCAGGGGTGTCCACATTAAGGAGGGATCCTCCCCCAGGACGGACAGGGGATGTTATGGACTTGACAAAGTTTAAAATAAGCTTAAAACCAGAGATGGTTGATAGAGGGGCGATGACGCAGCAAAGGAAAATAAATCTAAAACAAAAGCAACCATTACTCCAGAAAATGTTTAAATTGGAACCGAAGAGCTGTAGTCACTAAGAGAACTCTTTAAAAAAATAAAAATAAAAAAGATTCTTCTTTTTTAGAAACTTAATAAGATAAAAAGATATAATTGAGAAATTTGATTTACCTTCAGGAGAAAAGAACAAAATTTCCTTTTGGGAACAATTAATAAAAGTTCATATTTTGAATTTCTTTTCTTTTTTTCATTTATAGTTTACTGTAAATTTTCCCAGTACATTTTTTATTTTGGATTATTTTGTCTGACTTTGAATAACTTTTTGCACATTTTTCTTTCAAAACCTGGGACTTAAAACAGATATTTACATGCAAACACAAAAATGTTCACTTTGCAAAGAACCAGAAATCATTGCAGCCTTAAAGAGGCTGAATATTGAGAATAAACAGGCAAGGCACAGAGTCGTGGCCAAAAAGATAATGGGAGTAGACAGAACAGAACAAGGGACAAGAGTGGAAAACACCCAGGAGGAAAAGTAAAAGAGAAAGTGGAACTAGAATAGACAGAACCAACGACACCTGAGAGCCCAGGACGAAAGGAAGGTGCATGGAAGAAATTATCATGTTGGAAGTAAGCCTGAAACAAGAAAAGATCGATATCATCTTTAGTCGGACCCTTTTAGGGAAAAAAGCATCCGTCATTGCATTAGCATCAGGAAGTGTCAGATCAAATAAAAGATTGAATGAACCACTGTGCCTGCCATCTGATTAGCGTAGGTTAAGCAAAGTGTTTTTGCTCCAGTGTTTTTCCGGCTTTTTCCAGCCAAACTTGACTTTTTCCTTGTTTAAAATTACAACACTAACCAAAAATGTAAAGAACGAAAAAACAAAACAAAAATATAGTCTGTATTAACCACAGACAGTCCTTCTTATCAAAGGGTCTTGAACGAGATTTAAACACAAAGAAAAGAGTATTTTATGATATTTCACATTTCTACACACTCAGTGTGAAGAACTGGATCCTAGCAAAGGTAAAGGATTTTTTTGGCCCATTAGGTGAAATGGAATAAATTCCACAGCATACCTGACCATCTCTCATTACACATAGAGTAGCGCGGCACACTGGTTAATCAAAAAAATGCTTTATGTTTCCCAAGGAAAATGATGGAGTCTCAAAGACCTAAATCCTTAAATTGTTTAGGCTGGGAACACACAGAGAATAAAACAGAAATGAAAAGAAATGAACAAATATTTTAAAAAGAACGTATTAATAAAACACTGATAATCAGTTTACAATAAATGTCTTCACATTTACAATTATAAACTAAGTTAATGAAGTCTAACAACATGAAATGTCAGAGAGTTAACAGAATCTCCATTATTTGCAAGTGTCATACACAAAGACATTTGGTAATTCAATGATGTTTTTCTAGAAATGTGATAGCTGGCCTACGTGACCAACAAAGTGAGATAAAAAAAACAGGATTATCAAAGCACACTGAACACAACTGTCCATCATTTCTAAACGATTTGTGTTCCAATTAACACAAAATGTGGAAAGATGATTAGTTAGACTCTGAGTGTCCCATTGCCTCTCCAGTGTTATTTTATCTCCCAGTCCAAACATCATTTCATTCTATAAGCGTCAGTTTGGGTTTGCTTGTGTGTGTCAGTGTCAGTGTGTGTGGGTTTATTTGTCAGTGTGAGACACCTAGGCAGACTGTTTCTGTAAACAGGGCTGTGCCACTTATCAGCCAGCAAGTGTCCTTGATTAACACTGAAAAACATGCGCCGACGTGTTTGTGACACACACACAATTGTGTTTGTGCACCATAGTGGACATACTTGAGCTGAAAAAAAAAGAAGAGACTCAAGAGGAAATTGAGTGGAGAAACGTAAAGTCAGTAAGGAAATTGTGGAGTTGTTGAAAATGAAGACACACTGGCTTTATTTCACCAACGCACTTAGTTCCCACGATGGAAAGTGTGTGTATTTGGTCTTTGAGCACCGGGCTTATCTGGCTGTTGTGTCATAACAACCTTGTCAGTGGGTGTGTGTGTGTGTGTGTTTGTGTGTGTGTGACAGCAGAGATATATGTGCTCGCAAATACAGGCACACACAAGGACATGCAGAGACGTTTTGGTCCCTGAAAAGGTCAAAGAAGGCCTCGCACAGGAAGTAATGATACAGAAACAGATACTGACACTTCCTGAAAAGATCTGGAAACGCATACGTCCATACATCTCCTTCCTATTGTGAGGGAGCAATAGACCGAACATCCACTGAGTGCGAGCCATGCTGCATTGAAATTCCCACAATTCAACTATCTGCATATTTACTCGCCTCTCATAAAAACAAGAAGGACCTCGTCTCTCAACAAGAGTGACCAGTTTACTCCGACTGATCAGCTACACACAGTGAGGCTTCAGCTGAGATCAAACTGTCTTCATTCCTAAAATTGATGTTCATGTTATGTGAGTGGGGGTCGCGGGATTGGTGGGCATTGTGTGTCCTTTACAGTTATTTATTTAGTAGAGTGGAGAGTGGAGAGTAGAGAGCACTTTATTAAACACCATTTGGAGAAATTAGGTTGTCCGGTAAGCACACTTACTCTACACTCACTCACTTGGAAAGTTAACATAGAAATAAATTATACTAACTAGACTAACACTATAACAACGTCATTAATTGTTTCTGAGGGGCTTTGTGTTTTCTTTTAGATCTTATTTGAAATGTGTTTTTATTGAGTTCACCCCCATTGGTTCACATATGTATGCAGAGGGCTTTATAAATAAAGTTTGTTTTGATTTACATACTCCATTCTGGACCCATGGACTGTATATTTGTCTAGCTCCAACATGGTGGTGTTTATTTTGCAAAAAAATGGTAGCTGAATTGATTTAATTTGATTGCAGCCAGAAGTGAGGAATTTTCTGTGGATGACATCACAATCACTCAGTCCAGTTCTCATATACAGTCAATGTATGAAGCTGACTGATTTATTTTCTTTAACCCTTGTGCTATCCTAGGCATTGGGGGTCATCTAGACCCCACAAGACAGTGTGCTGAACTTTTTTCTTCAATGATTAGTGATCTTCACTGGTGTTCATGGAGTACATGAAATCTTCTTCACCTTTAGCCACCTTTGTCTTGGTAGGGAGAACACATCAATGGTCTTCTTGACCCCATGGGATATGTAATGGATAGGATACGTCAATGTAAGGGTGGGGTCATAGGATAGCACAAGGGTTAAAGTGGCTAAGTAATAGGGATGTAACGATTGATCGACTTAACTGATGGATTGATTTATATCCCTATGATCCAACCAGATCGATCTATCTGAGTCAAGTTGTTAATCGAACCGATGTGTACCATTAGAAATACATTTTGAAATACAATAAATCGATTATATTGATATTGAAAAATAACATTTGGTTTATTCTTTAGGTATATTCTACTATGATGTAAAAACAACCAAATGCATCAAAGCAGAAAACACACTTGTGTTTGCTGCAAAAAATGATCAGTTCATCATTACAGTCCAGTGTGGAGACGCATGGAATTTTGCACAGACATTTGACCATACAGTGTGTTAAAATGGTCTAATAGTGTTTCGTTTAAATTATTTTGATGTGGAAAAACAACAGTGGGCTGAACTTAATGAAAGTAAATGAGAATGGATTTGCCATTAATTCTGTTTTACTTGCTTGTACACATATTTAATTTACACTTAATTATCTTTAGTTTGGGGGATAATGAATTACAAGTAGCAAACTACTGTGATTTAAATACTTTTGTTAGTAACAGAGTAACGTAATGAATTGCAGTTCAAATTTAGGTAATTAAATAACATTTACTACAGAGACTGTAATTACTTCATTTCTCACATTTTGGTCCAGTGAAACCATAGGTAACTAATGCAACAAATTAGCATGTGTTAACACTTCGCATGTTTGCAGAATTGGAGATTGGTCAAAGTAAGAGAGAAAGAGGGGAGACGTGGACAAATTTGTAGGAGCATTTGGCCACTGGAGATATTCAAATTTCTTACAATTTGTTGAAAACAAAGACATAAATATTTCAGTTAAGTTGAAGTAATGTCCTGGAGATGAACTGCTTTTCACTGCCCTAGTGTCCATGAGCAACATGTAGCGGCTGGGTGGCTCAGTTGGTAAGGTGAGTGGCTACCGCGCAGGGATCCAGGGTTCGATTCCCGGAGGGGAATAAACAATGGTACTGAGGCAATTACCATGTCAACTGAGCAATCACCCAGTGAGGGTCCTTAGGCAAGGCCCTTAGTGCTACTGCCTCCCGAGCGCAGTTAGGCTGCAGCTCACCGCTCCCCCAGGGGATGGGTCAAATGCGGAGAAGAATTTCCCCATTGAGGGATCAATAAAGTACCAATTATTATTATTATTATTATTATGTCTATCCACTATGTAGGCTACCATACAATATTTTTTTTTCATGTGTTGAAATTAATAAGGCTGTCCTAAAAAGCCTGTTTGCCCTTTTGTAACTTCTATAATTATATTTTGTGGATTTTACAAATGTCAGCTATGCCAATTCTAGACTAATTATGTCCAATTATAGAAATGTTTATGCTAAGTTTATTTGTATGTGAGTAGAAAAAAGTAAGGTAAAGTAACGAGTAGTGAAAGACTTTTGAAATTGAGGAATAAGTAAAGTTATTCAATTACAATTTCATCCAGTAACTAAAGTAAAGTAAGAAGTCACTCTTTGAAAGTAATTTACCCAACACTGATTATCTTAAAAGAAATATAAGGAATCTGGAAAACTTCACCTGCACTGTTTAGAACACGGGCATTCATCTGAGTCACACTGGTTAAAGTTTTGGCTAAAGACGTTCTGGATCGATTTTAGGTCGGTGAATCGGATTGAATCAAAATGAATCAAGAATTGTATCACCAACTATATAAATTGAATCATTGTTCAAATAAATTGTTGCACCTCTAATAGTATTAGAAAGTATAGTGGACTTAAAATATTTATGACCAATGTCTTTGTGGTTTACCTACTTATGCTTTCAAGTTAGATTGTCCTGTTTAAATATTGCTTTTCTTTTATTTTTTCTAGGTTAATTTATGATTGTCATCAGTTGTGTGCCTTTACAAATTCAAGTTAGTAGATGTTTTTCTTTTGCGCATTGCTTCTGTCCAGAAAGTGATCCCACCAGGTTTGAGTTTTTATTTATCTCAGCTGCCTCGGTTGGAGTTAACAGTCTTGAGTGTGAATAAATCCTAATTCCTCTTTGCACATTTGTGTTGCTCTTGTGGTTCAAGTTAAATTGTTCAATTTGGGGGTTTTGGCTTTAAAAGTCAAATCTTTGTTAATATGACACCTGTTATATTAATTATTTTTTAGTGTCCGTTCTACAGTCTTCACTTTGCATCCTTAACCTCTGTCAAATTATCTTTAGTCGACCAGTCTTAAACTAAGTGTTCATTTCTTTCCATGCATACAATTTCTTAAATTTAACAAAACAAAAGGCATGGAACAAAATCATATCTTTGTTTGTCTCATCACTGAGATAAAAAAAGGTCACTTCTGTTCAAACAAGTCATGTTGACAGAAGGTCATGGACGTTTGTCTTGGAACCCAACAGCAGTAAATGAACGAGTCTGTTACTCCTGCGCTCAAACTTTGTGAAAAGGCTGGTAATTCTAATATAATAGCTAAGATATATGGGAATGAAAATATCACCAATAATTTGACACAATTCAGTTTCTTAAAACCTGGATTGAAAATTGAATAGTCACTGCTGGAAGCTTACATTTTTCCGCAGTTTTTTTTTTATCTAAATAACAGTTTTCCCATCAGATTTAGTTTAGTTTATTTTTTTCAAACACAAAACAAATGAAAAGTCAACTCAGTGGTTTAAAAGACATAACAATGATACAGTGTGCTTGAAAAGGAGTGGGTTGAAGAGAAATCTTGTCTGCTCCCACCCCTTTTTACAAAACCTGGTGATGTGCGTATTCAACACGTGTATTGCTATTTACAGATAGGTACAAAACAGTCACGGTACAATTCTGCATTGCAACTGTGCTAAAGTGACATTTATTGTTTCATTACTCGTTTCTGGCCTCATACAGTACTATTAGTGACTTTTTGTAGGTTTTTTTGATGTAAACTTTTGGTTTGTTTTTGTTTAAACCTTCATCCAATCCATTCCATAAATCCACACCACAATCAGATCACATTTTCTTTTTTGTTGTTCGAATGCACTCCTTTTTGAATTTCTGTTTTTTTCTTAGATTGTAACTCCCGTCTCTGTCTTTGAACATTTGCTGTAAGTTTATTAGAATTAGTTGTATCTGGCTTTGTACATGACAAGAGCTGTTTTCAGTTTGACTAGATCCCATATTTTCAATAAACCCAACTTTAAAACAGAGCATTTGTATGTGACCCATAGTCCACTCCATGAACAATTCAAACAGCTTTTTTTTGGTAAGATCTATAAACACTGTAGGTTTGTTTTATAAGTATTTCCCCAAACCTCTACACTGTACTGTAAATATGGTAGTATTATGGATGAATATATTAGGTAAACGTGCTTTGTGAGTGAGAGTATGGCGCGTTTTTCCCAACACTGCTATGCTTTTAGCAATTTTAGCTCTGACCTGCTTTATTTGTGGTTTCCAGCCTATTTTGTCGTCCAGAATTACTCCAAGGATGATTCAGGTTCTCTCACTCTTTGCATAAGTAGGGACAAGAACTGGTTAAATGATAAGAATGAAAGGAATTTAATTCGAAGAGAAAAGAGATAAGCGCCTTTGCAGGTGGGAAAATGAACTGGTGGAAAGTGAAGTACAATGTGGGTGTACAGCAACAAGTCATTGTCGTACTTGGCAGTGATGTCCTCACTGCATTCCTGTGCTGAAAATAAAAAAGGTTTAACTGCACTGAGGACAGTGAATACAGAGAAACAGTAAGCCGGCACAAAAATCAAATAACTTGGCATAAAGTTATTTTGCTTTTCAAAAGTATTTTGAAGTTGTAAAATGGTCTAAATTAGCTTTACATCGGCAGAACAAACGTGTGCATTGTTGACAGAAAAAACTGTGTTTCAGTGAAAATTGTGCAACTACAGAATGTGTTTTACCAATACCAGTTTGTCTTTGCGTGAAAAGGATTTATGAAAAAATAAAAAAAGATATTTGGTCATGTGTAACAAATAAATAAAAAAATAAAATAAAATAAAAAATACTAAAGACGTGTTTTAGACTCACACTGGCTTGTCTGAGCCTTACAGAGAAAAAAAAAGTGTTTTTATTGTCTCTGAAAGCAAAACTTTGAGCCTCATGTGAAAGAGGAGCTTAAATGGCCTATAACATATTTTTTTTCAGCTTCTAAGTGTAGTATAATGTTCATTCCTCACCTAAAACAACCCCAAAGCGGTAATTTGGACCGTTCACGCATTTCTGAGTATTCCTCTAAAAACCTGCGCGGTGAGCACCAGCCCCTCCCAATCCACAGAAATGTTCTCACGTGCTGACGTAGACCAGTGAGAACAGCCCCTCCCAGGAAGAGTCTGTGCTGCCAGGCTAAAACACACGCACCCACTTTCATAAACTCTTAATTCTTTTAGGTTAATTCATTTTTTTTTCCATTCAGTTTTAAATAACTATCCTATAAAAAAAAACAAGATGGTTTTCCTTTCTGGGGGAGAAGGGGTCCACAATAAAAAAAAAGTGATTGATGGGACATATGAAGAAAGAAATATTAGACATACTTCCAGAAGATAAGGACAAATGAAAAAGAGAGGCTGATCGGGTGCAGTTTAGATACAGTAGCTAGTCAGTCCACCGTCTGGACAGGCAGTACAGTGTATATCTAATTAAAGAGGCCCTGCACAGTGAACAATGAAAGGAGTGAAGGTTGATGGTCTGTGTTTGTTTACCTTTGGACCTTTCTGGATTCCTGTTCCTCCTGCAAGGGAAGGTTCAGATTAAAAGACAAACAGGAAATGTATTTGGAATTTTTTGTTTTTTTTGTTTTAACCAGCAGTTTGTATAAATGTTGTTAACCCATATGTCTGCAGTGATTGGGGTTGTTTGACTTCCAGAGGTAAATCCTCATTCTGATTTTGATCTTGATTGTTTTTCTTTGAGTTGAAATAGGCTTTTATCGACTCCTGCCACTGGAAGAATGACAACCATCTCTAGGATTCATAATAAAAACAAAGGGAACACTTTGTCCCGCTCTCTTTTCCTGTCTGTCTTTCATTCTTTCATTTTCATATTTCCCAGCATCTTTCCCCACTTACTTGAGTCTTTGTCCTCAGTTCATGGACCACTGGCAGATGCTTGTGGGCTCAAATGTCAGAAAGTCAAGGGTTTCCCAGCCAAACAATTACAGACTGGAGGAGAACAGGAACACACACACACACACACAAACACAAATGCACATGCACACATCCAGAACATCAAAACTAGATGAATATGCCCTCCAAGTACTAAACTGCTACTTGAAAATGGCTAATTATGTCCACATGCACAATTTCCTGTGAACACCTGTCATTCATACTCATATCTGTGCACACAACACACACGCACACATGTGAAGTCAGGTGGTTTTCAAATCAAAACAGATGTGTGCTCCAGAGCAGTAAAAAGGGTTTTCAGTCCAGTGTGAGCAGGCGTTGAGTCTAATACACCACTGACTTCTGCTTCACTTTATCTGCCTACAAAGACGAATAAGCAGCTGCTTGACTGTTATTAGTCCCTTTGAAAGCACCTGCTTGATGTATGCAGTTGCACTCAAGTACACACTGACACACAAAGTTACATGGGCGCTCCAGCAGGGCATGGGTGGCTTGCTGTAAATGTTCTGCTGATGCAAAGGATTCATTCAGACCTAAGTATGCAAATCTCACCATCAGGTAACATCTATTTTCAGCAGGTGAGAATGTCAAATGATGTTAATTAAGTTACTTTGGAGACATTTTGTAGCACAGTTCTGATGTGATAATCTGCTTTTTTACATATACTTTGTACATCTGCATAACTGTTTCTGCAGCATCCGCGTTTGGTCAATGGAGATTCTGCAGAAATGTTTTGGAATCTATCAGCACTTCTCATCCTCATGTCCTAAATCATTCATGAGCAGTGTGCATCCATCTTCACCTCTCATCGGTCAATGCTGTGCAAGTGAAGGGTGTGTAAGAGGTAATGCTTGTGTGTAAAATCATGAATTTTCAGTACAAATATTTTTTTTTTCAACAGAAGTCTAAAAAAATCAAGATGCTCCTGCAAATATCTGTTACAACAGTTTGAATCACCTGAACGCTGCATCCAATTAATTTGAACCAAGGGTACAGGTACTTTTTTTTTTTTTTTTTCAATGTTACATTTATGGGAAAACAATTAAAAGCAATATTATAAAATAATATAATGGCAGAAAAACCATATAAATACAAAATCAGTAAAGAGCTTGTAAACAGAATAAAAGGCAAATTAAAGCTAGACGATGCTCCAGCAGTCATTACTATAGGGGGAACTAAAATAGATAAGCTTTGAATTATTTTGTTAGTGTGTTTTAGAACTATTTTGCAGAATGGGAGGAGGATTTAAAAAAAAGGGGGGGGGGGAGACACTACCCAGTTGGTGTTGTGCTTAATTAATTTATTTATTTCTTTTTGCTAGTCTAGGCGCCGCACGGAAACATCCTCTGTAAAAATTAAGTCATAGACTTGAACAACAGGATTTGTCCTCCATCAGTTTTCTTCTGATCTTTTGTAAAATTGTTCGCAGTGGTCTTTAAATTATGTTTATACTGTTTTTGGATAAAATAAAAAAACGGTGTCGTTTTCTAAGACATCATTTCTGCAGAGCGGGCAGGAGTTGATTAGAAATTCACCTCTGAGTTGTGGGCGGGACTCATTTCCCTTCTTTACTTTGTTTACACTCTCTCCCGCTTGCTTACAGCCCCCCACAACCCCAATTTAACATGGTGCCGGACAACTGGTGAGCAATATTGGCGCTATTTAGGCGCACAGTTTTGAGCCAAATGCCAACTCGGATGAGATAAACAAAGACATGAGTGGATGTTTTTGTCTGCAAGTAGATGCATCAGAATGGAGCAGAGCAAGGAACTTGTGGTCTCCCCAACATATTTCCTACATAACAAATACATTCTTTTCCAGACTGCATTTTTCTGTCTGCTCCTGATTCACAATTATTTCAATAAAGTAATACTCAGAAATACAGTTTAAGCTTAATTTTCTTTATTTATGTCCTTCATCATTTGAAAAATGCTAAAAGAACATATTGAAAACACCAAAATACTGATTTTCATTGGAGTGGGTCTTTTTGTAATGCTAATGTTACAAAACCCACCTCCTCATTATTCTAGTTAGTGCTCAAAAGTAGCATTTAATTGATTTTGTTAGATGTCTCTGATACTTCACCCATATGATGGTAATGCTGCTCTTCTTTCTCTCACTATAACACCAGGCAAAAACAAGCAGAACATAAGGTTAACGACAGCTCAGCTCTGGGGATTTGGTGAAGTTGGCTTCTTTTGTCTGTGTGTGAAAGTGTTAAAGGCTAAGCTAAAGAATTAGGGAAACATCACAAGGGACAGCGAAAGCTGAGACCTTTAAAGGCACTTTTGTGTGTATATTTGTGAGCCAGCGAGTGTGTATTTGTTGCCCACGTCTGTGCGGACATTTAGTGCGTGAGGTCAGATGCCTGTTATTGACAATGGCCTGTGAGGAGACGGGCTTCGTTAAAAAAAAGGCCTTGAACAAACAGAATGGAGATGGAGCGATAGAGAATGGAGGTAATGAGGCAGAGAAAAAAAGGGATGGTGAAAAAGTGTAAATGTGTGAAGAATCCGAAGAATAATTAGGAGAAATGAAATGCAATGTCAAGATTTCTGTTTGAAAATTATTAATTAGGACATTTGGATAATTGAATAAAAGGGGGACTATAAGGCGATTAGGAGCAGAGAAAAAGAGTTTAAAGGGCAGATGAAGTCAGCTTTTCAAACAAAAAGATTAAGCTGAGGTGAATGGGCTTAGAAAGGGCGCAGAGAAAACTGAATTAGATTTGGATGAGAGTAGATAGGGATGGATAGATGGGTTTAAAACATACAAGGTAATTTTAGATAAGGGCAGGCAAAACTGGAAGGGAAACCCAAGGGCTTTTCTGGGCAAAGGTTACCTGTGACTGACGAAAGTGGCAGCGGGTCAAGGATGTGTGTGGATGTGTGTGAAGGCAACACAAAGAGAGCATAGGGCTGGGCACTGGGCTATGCCTCTATGCGATAGAAAGCTGGAAGGATAGCAGATCCCTGCAAGGATATGATGGTGTGGGAGAAGTAGCCAATCAATATCCGGTTAATAAATTATAAGCCACAATATTTCAAAAAAGCACCAGAAAACAGGCGATCCAAGCCTTCGTGAGCTGAAGGAAAAGTACCACAATGCCTCAGTGAGTGCTTTTGTCTGGGGTGGGTGCTGTGTTTGTGTGTCTTTTGTCGCAGTGGAAAATGTGTGGCTGCTCATTTGTGCAGGTGTTGATGTTTTATATCTGGGGTTGACGTTTTCAGGCGCTCATGTCCGGTTTGTGACATCAGAGCGTGTTTCCCTTGCCGCCTCATTCTCCTCTCTGTCAGATATTTGTTCACGTGAAAAACTTACTGCAGCTCGGAAATGCACACGACCTCATGAAACTTTAGAAGAAGAAAAGTCCACAGAGAAAGCGGGATGGAGGAGAATTGGGCTGGACATTTTTATAAAAATATTATTAAAGGTGTTTGATGGGAAACTTTTAATAACATGCTGTTAATGGCTTTTCTAGATTAGCTGTGAATTGTTTAGTTATTGCTAAAAAGGGTCTAAAATGACAGAGAATTTCTTTAAATTAACCAGATTTGTGACACTAATTAGTTTTACAGTGAAAGTGGACCTACATTTAAAGTGAAACTAATAAAAAATGAAAGATAAAACATATAGGTGTGCAATGTGACAGGTTTTTTTTGCATTTAATTGGGTTGGGAACACAAACGATTTCTGACAACTGCAAAAAAAAAAGTGAGAGCGGAGCAGAAAGAGCAGATTCATATTCATATCTAGTATTTTATTTCAGTATTTTAAAGTGCACCGTTTCTTTAAACTCTGCCTTGATTGGCTGTTCAATCACAGCCACTCATAAGTTGTTTTATGTGTGACAAACTTAGGACTCTGGAGCATTCTAATTACACAAAACTGTTAGATGGATAGAAAAGAAACACAATCAAACAGTCATCTTCCCTCTACTATAGACTTTACTATATATATTTTTGATAAAGGAGGACATATATAGAGAATTAAGATAAAATTAACATTTCTGACCATTTCTTTATTCAAACTGTTGTGGATCAGGAGCAGATAAAAAAAAACCTGTTTGACAAAAGTGTTTTTATTATGTAGAAAATACACTAGGCTGCCCACAGGCTCCTTGCTCTTCTTCACCAATCTGATGCCTCCACTTGCAGACGACTAGATCCAAGTACATCTTTGTTTTTCTTGTGCCAACTGGAATCTGGCTCAAAACTGTGGATAACTTCACTGTTGCTCGCTGTGTTTGTTTCACCAGTAACGATGAGGTGTGGCATGTGAGGGGCTGTAAGCTAGCGGGAGAGTGTGTGGACAGATAGGAAAGTTATGGGTGACAACTCAGAGGTCCATTTCTGATGAACTCCTGCTGCTCTACAGAGATTATGTCCTAAAAAAGGACAGTTTTTGTGGTTTGCTTAAAAACAAGAATAATAATTTAAAGAATTTACAAGTGATTAAAACAATGATTGGAGTGGAACTTTAGCTCCAAACAATAAACTTTTTCCCAGGTTTCCTCTTTTTTTTGAGTAGTTTAGACCTTCATATTCTGTTTTTTGCCAGTGAAAATATGCATAAACTAAATAGTTTGATAGTTTTACTACAGCCTAAATGATATAACCAGAGATTTCAAGTTGACTTTACAGGAAGATGCAGACAGGATGCACTGTAACTATAACATGACATGTTTGGCTTTTCTGAAATTAACCGTAATCCTTTTTTATTTTCTTATTTTAGGTTAAGGTATTTGACTTTAAAAATAGTAAGCACTTTTTACTGCCTCTTTTTAAAAAACATGCAGCTTCTTCATCAAAATCAAGAGTTTGTAGCAGAGTATACTGACAGAATTTGATAACGAAAATTATATTTCTGAAATTCTCTTTTGTATAATCAGTTATTTTTGTTTTTCACAACAAAACTAGAAGTGTGCGCTGGAAATCATTATCTAAAAAAAACAACCACATCGTTTACTCTTGTTAAATGAAATGTTAGGATTTAGGAGAGGATTGGAGAGACAAGATTACTGGACTGGAAAACATGTAGAAATCGCGTCTTTGTTTGGATAAATTGAATAAAAAAATTAAAATAGAAGATCAAAAACAAATCAGAAACTGCACACATGTTTTCACACCATTAAAATTAATTTTCAGTTTGTAATGATTTGCATCTGTAATCCTTTGTAGATATAATTACAATCTTGTTTTGTTCCAATGGGTTCAGTTTTGTTTGACAGGTGTTTTTTACATCTAACCATGCACACATGTACAGTCGATGGAGTCTCAAAGGTCCCAATATCACGCTTATTATGTGTGTGTGTGAGAGTGTGTGTGTGCATATTTGTGTGTGTGTTTGACTGTAGGTAATGATAAGAGCTGCGTACTGGCAGATGTGCTTCGCCTCCTGAGCCACTAGAGATTGTCTAAATGGTTCCAGCTAGACGCCAGACGGCCGCTATCCAGTGAGCTCACACATGTGTGTACCTTTTGTGTGAATGTTGTTTACACTTGTGCTGAGATGAGTTGACTTCCGCGGGTGTTTCATTTGTGTGAGACATAAGTGGACGTCTCCACAAGGAGATCCAATGTCTTGTTCTTTACATGGTGACGCTTTCTTACGCTTTCTGTTTGGTCGTCCAGGTTTTTTGTTCCACTTATAGTTTCTATTTTAATTGTCTTTAAGATCCACAGACAGCCTCAGCTGCTCAGCTTAGAGTTACCGTAACCTTTCTTCATACAAACTAATGGCAGAAACATCTTCTGAGTCTGGCTGGAGAGACCATTCATAGAAGCAGTTGGATAGGAGGAAAAAGTAAAAAAAATAAAATAAAATAAAAAATTAGCAGGAACTCAGGTCAAAAAGCTACAACCTTCTTTGTTCAAACAAAGCATGTGGGCTGAGCTCAGGGAGCTGATTTGGGAAAAAGGAAAGGCTAGCTTGAGTGGGGAGCAAAACTAGGGGATTGCTGATCAAAGATGAGGCGCACCAATGAAAGAGGAGAGATTCAGCGGCGTTGCTGGACTGCACAGCAAGCTGCATGGATGGACTGGGGGAAAACAGAGACCAAACCTTCATAGAGAAAGGGGGTTAAAAGGCAAGCCTAAAAACATAAAGGCCTTTATTTCCAAATAGCACATTTGTTCTGCACAGACGATACTAGTTGGCCTTCTCTTTAAAAATGCATTACACAGTCCTCCTGTGTTTGTTTGAGAACATTTGCACCATGATCAAGATCTAAAAGCCAGAACTGATACATGTTTTGGGACTAAGTGTTAAATTTCAGTTGTGGCACCCCATCAAAGCAGATATAGAAACCCAGACGTGCTAATAAATTCCTGCTCCGATAATCTTTTAATCTATTTTAAAAGTGTTCCCAGTGGTCTTTTAATTATGATTATGACAGGTTTGTTTTACTCAAAGAATAAAAAAAAAAAACTGGGTAGTTTTCTTGAACATAGTTTCTGCGGAGCAGCAGTAGTTCATTAGAAATTAACTTTTAAGTTGTGGTCGGGCAGTTGGCATGGAGCATTTCCGCCCTTCTTCCCCCACGCCATTGCTGAGAGGTCTGTTAAAATGCTCTCCCACTAGCTTGCAGTCCGTCATACATCATCCAATTTAACATTACTGGTGCAGAAATACTAGTGAGCAATACTGTGCCACATACCAGCTCAGACAAGGAAAACAATGACATAATACTCGCTTTTCCAATCAGCATTTATTTCCATCTGCTCTTGATTCACAACGATTTGAAGCCGCCAAAGAAATAATGCAATTTTAATCTTAAATTTATTCATGAATATCCTCCATCACCAGAAAAATGCTACAAGAACATGTTAAAAACACAGAAAACACAATTAATCTTGGATGCTACTGTTAATCTCTTAAAGGCTCAAGTAGTCGTTCTGCAAGCTCAGCCTAAAGGATCTGATATCATTTCTTTACAAAGGCAGTTGTAGCTTTTTTTGGGACGTGGATCCAAAAAGTAACTGAAAAAAAAAGCATTTAAAAAGCAACACAGTAAATCAGAGTAGTCACATATTTTATCTAAACAACATTTTAGGGTGCAGGAGAGGATATCATTAAAAAAAAACCTTGTCAAGGTCTTGTCCTGGGGTGTCTGATCCTCCGAGTTCAGACAATCACGTTTCTTAGTCTAAAAAGTCTGAAGAACAATGACCTTGTGAAAAATCACACTAAAAAAACGTACATATGCCTTTGTATTAACAAAAAAATGCAGATTGTCTAGTTTATTTACCTTTATTGAAGAAGAAGAAGCGGATCTGAGTTTCAGAGAATGCTTTGTGGTTGTTTCACACGTCAATGGAATGACTTTACCTCTGGACTGTGGCAGAGGGAGTGCCACTGACAGGCAGGGGTGTGCATGAGTGACACAGAGCTTTGCTTTCACGCCTTGCCGGGCAGTAAAAGAAGATCTGTCACAAAAGCAAAAGACAGAGCATAAAAGTTAGAGGGAAAAGACACAGGGAAAAAGACAAGAGATGAGAAAGCAGGAGAAGAAGGGCAGCCACAGAAAGAGTTAGCTGAAAGCTGCTTCTGTCTTGCGTCCCACCCCCAGAGTGTCTTCCCCTCCTCTCAGCTCGGACGGGAGGGAAAGAGAAAAAAACAGAGAAGGAGTGCAAAAAGAGAAGGAGAGACAACGAGGGAGCTCAGTCGCTCGCGCTGAAGCCCAAGACTGAGGAATTCCAGGATTTTTGGAGTTTTGAGCACACACACAAAAACAAAATTACTGCTTTTCTAGTGGTGACACAAATCTCCACACCATTGAAAAAAGGACTATAAAAGGGAGTCAAAGAATATAATAGAGAATAGCCTTTTGCAGTTCTTTCCTGTGGACTAACTGAGCATGACGGCACCTGCCAGGAGGGGAGAGAGCCAGAGGGGCTGAGGACTGCACCGGGACAGAGGGAGCCTCTGATGAAGGTGAGACTAGCAAACCTATTGTTGTTTTCAGGGAAATCTTCATCACTGATATTTTTGTTTTAATTTTAACTATGTTGGTAAGTGTGAATATGTGGAAGAAATGTGAACATGTAGGTGATTTCATTATTTTTCCTAGAAATTAGCCCTCATCAATGAGAGTATAAGGAGTTTAATGGTATCGTGCTGAATGCTGGTGGTCAGGTGAAGCCTTTAAATTTTGCTGCATTAGAATTTAAATTTTTTTTCATCACACCTGCTGTTTGTGTTTGATGTTTTCTGGAACATTTGTGTTTTTCTTGAAAAAACTGTAGTTTTGCTGAAAAACTCTTTCTATCTCAACCTTATGTAATTACGATGTAGTAGAATTATTCTAGTTAGATTTGAATGACGGAATATTTTTTATTATAAACTTAAAGAAGAAAATAAAGTTTCTCGCATTGTTGAAAAGAATTGTAAGGATTTGCTGTTTCTATTAGATTGTTAATATTTGCATGTTTTCTTTATATTTTTCTATATTCATTTTTGATAAATACTTCTTGTTGTAGTCATACCTATTTGAAAAATTCAAATTATTGGATGAAACTGAGAACACTATGAGAAAACTTTGCTGGCCGACTAACAACAAAGCATATCTTAGTTTAAAAGAATATAAATCAGGGTTTGGTTTCTGTTTTGTTTAAAGCTTACAAATAATGACAGAGGCTTACTGCTTGTCATTCTGCTTTGCTCTCATCTTCTCTTTTATCTTCCTGTCTATTCACATATCTCTGCAGATCTTTGTGTGTTTGCTCTCTTTATGTACTTGTGCTCTTTGCCGTTCATCCTTGTCACTCAGGGGATCCTCTGTTTTGTGCGTGAGTGGGTGTATTTGCGATTTGAGGCCAACAGGTGTGTGTTTCCTCTCTCATTGTATGTATACAGTCCTGTAATTCATGGCCTCACTGGTCTTTACATCTTCTCCACCCAAAATCCATCCTAACTTGCAAGGAACCCTTCCATTATTATACTGCAGAGTCCAGACATTAACCCTTTCTTAACCTTGCTCCATTTTCATTTCTTTGAGAGAGAAATAGGTGACTAAAGCATCATCACAGGTTTGGTGGAGATTTCAGTTCATCACAGATTAAAATGTATTGGTTCACAACTTTTTTTTAACTTGCAAGTTTGTCTGAGCATTCAGTTACCATAATTCTCTAAAAAAAAAAGTTTGATCTTTGGCCAAAGGGGTTTTGTTCTCTTTTGCTATGCAAATGTATATTTTTATGGCTGCAGTTGATTTTTAAATTGTTAAACAGAACTGGGAATTCCTCAAAAATTCTATGTTTGTAGTAAGTAAAATACTTTAACAACTAAAACTTTTTTTAAAGTCCAACACAAAATTCCCCTTAACGCCCTCCAACATCCTATAAAGAGGATAAAAAAAAAGCATCAAGCCACCACTGAATTGCGTTTTTTTTCCCTTTCATCTGAATTCTTTGCCGAAATATTAAAAAAATAATTCATACATTTTGAACTGGGCCTCAAAGAGAATTGGGAGTGTGGCTTATTTAGCATCAGCATCTTTGAAAGTTAAAGACTCAGATATTTATTCAGAAAATTAAAAAAAAATCTACTTTGCAAAAGTAGTTCATTCATTCATTCATTCATTTTCTATACCGTTTGTCCCTTTCGGGGTCACGGGGCTGCCGGAGCCTATCCCGGCCACTTTTGAGCGAAGGCAGGGGATGAAAAGTAGTTCATTTTTGAAAATGTTTGCTGTTTGCTTTTTAAAGCTGCCCTCATTTTTGTCTTAGCTTTCCTTCAGAAATGCTAAAATTGTGTCGCATCTTCAAATCTCTCATTGTTCTATTTTTCCAGCAAATTAAGTGAAGTAAACCTAAGATTTGTTGGCTTTTATGGAAGAAAATGCTTAATCTTTGCAATGCCCCTAACAAGCTATACAGTGTTCCCCGCATATTCGCGTTTCACTATTCGCTGATCTTTTTTCAGTCATGTGACTTCTCTGGTTCATCACAAAAACTCAAGATGCTTGTATGAGACTTGAGCGTTCAAAGAAGGTGGTGCGGGGGAGGAGGAGGGGAGCGGAGATGAAGAGCACGCCGGCCCGTCTTAGCTATTTCCATCGGTTCATGAATCGCTATAACTGAAGTTAGTGCCCCTGCATGGAGAAATGGCATCAGCTGACTCAGAAATATCCGGATAGGCTGAAGAAGATAATCACGGAGAATAATGATCATCCGGATGAATGAATGATGGATGAAACCGGCCTCTTCTGGAAGAAGAAGCCCTCTCGCACTTCAGTGATGAAGGAGGAAGCACAGGCTCCTGGTTTTAAGGCACAGAGTGATACTCTTGAATGTGCGCTATAAAGTACACCACAGTACAGTATATTAATCTGAATAAATAAATAAATTAATTAACAAACTCTATATTGAGCAATGTTCTTTAATAAATGTTTTACAAAGGATCAGAAATGTTTCAGAAGGGTTTTTGATGAGTGAGGATCGTGATATTCTCTGGCCGGGGGGGTGGGGGGTGGTTCTCCGTATTTGAGGATTCGGCGTATTCGCGGGTGTTTCTGATCCCTAACCCCTGCGATTAAGGGGGGAGTACTGTACTACCTTTTCTTGTTAAATTAGACGCAGAGGTGACTGGTAATTCATGAAACTTTTTTAAAACAGGTCATTTCTAGCAGACGTAAGAACTATCATGAAAAATGATAAATGAGTCTCATAACGTCATGTTCTGCATATCTATTCCTTGTAAATCTCAATGTTGTGTGTGGAATGAAGGCCAAAATGAAAAGAGATCTTTTATTGGTGTTTATTTTCTTCTATCTGCTGGACTTCACCTTATCTTTTATTGTTTTTTTGTTGCTGTCTACAATTCCAAGTGTTATCTTTCAACTAGATATTTATTACTCCTCATGACCAATGCTCATCTCTTCTTCCGGGTTTCTCTAAAACAGTCTTGAGAAAATCCTTTGTTTAAGGCAGAGAGACTGAGTGTACTTGACTGTACATACACAAGAGTTACTTTGACCCCACTGGTGCAGAACAGCAAAGTGGACATTCATTTACGTCAGCTCCTCTTGTGGGTTCAAGGTTGCTCTGCTGATTGCCTGGCGATGAAACAACCATCAAGGTAACTTTACGGGTAAAATGGCCGTAGACTGATCCACCGTCACACCTTAAAACCCATTAACCCCTTGCTCAACTCTTTCACTGTGGAAAAACACATTGACCTTTTCCTTAACCCCTAGCCTAAATGACAAAATATCCACAGGTCAGCAGAAATTGTGTAACTCATCTATGGAACAGAATCCAGGAAGTGGGTTTCAGCATGGAGGGGTTTTTTGTGATGGCTGTTCTCACATACCAGCAGTTTTGGTGTATCAGGCTGACTTGGTTGGCAGTTTTTCCCAAGAGCGGCTGAAATGTCAGGTTTCTTTTGTTTAAAATATTTAATGAGTGTCTCTGCTCTCTTGAAATATTGACTTTTCCCCCTATAGCCAGAGGGGACAGATGGGAGAGGAGGTTGTTATATCATTCAAATAAAAAGCAAAAGGATGTTGGCATCAAACTTTCATCAGGTTCTTTTTATTATTAATTTTTTCTCTTCAATTCTGCTGATCGTTGAAGGTATATTTGAAAGTATGAACTCTAATAAAAAACATAGAATATTTGTTTGAAGGGTTTCTTAGGTGGAGAAATTTTTTTTAAGTTATGTTTTATAAGCACCAATTTTACCATTTTTAAGTCATATTATTTGGTTCTGAGTTTGAACAAGATTGCATTTTTAACTTTATGTGGTTGAATGTGCTTGCATTGTTGCTTTCAGCCTTGAGATAACTTACATTGCGAGTTGTTAACAGAAATAAAACTGAAGTTAGTTGTTGCAAAATATGTATCAGTCATTATACATCTTCCTTGTTTATCATGATTCCTTCAAAAAGTACATTAAAATGTGGATAAAACCGTGAGGTTAATGTCAGGGGACGTTTGCTCCAGGACACAGTGGAATGGCTTCAAATGGAAAAGGAATGCTCCAAACTTTCACACCTTTGTTTGTTTCAGTCTTTGTTCACACTCACATCATCAGAAGAGTAAACATGCAGCCTTGAGACATCATGCAGTCAACGCAGCTGCTTATTTGGGGGGGACACTGCCAAACTATGACCAGGGGGAGGAAAAGGACTTGACGAAAAACATTTTATTCTATACTAGATATGCAACTTTACCAGGTCACTATATTGACATATTGTGAGCTTTTGCATATTTTTTAAATTTATCTTTTTAAATCATTTTTTTTTCCGAGTTTACAACCAAGGCAAGGGTTTTGAAGATAAATGATTGAGATGGTTTGGACGTGTTTCTAAGGAGGGACAGTGATTATGTTTGTGAAAGGATGCTGAGGTTGGCGCTAACGGGAAATAGGTTAAGTGGAAGACCAAAGAGGAAGTTCATGGACAAGGAGGAAATGAGGGTGGTTGTCATGAAAGAGGAGAATGCGGAGGAGGTCAGATGAAGTGGGATGATTGGCGGCCACTCAAGGGAGCAGCAAAAAGACAAAGAGGTTGTCTCAAAGTGCTTCGTGTGAAGACAAATGTGAGGTTTAGGATTCATTCAGATTAGTAATGAATCCTCTTTAGACTAGTGTCCTTCAATTCAGTCCACACCATTTTGATAATTGTATAAATTTGTTTTTCTCTGTCATAAAACTGAACCAAGGTTCACTTGCAAGTAGGGTCCCTTTTGAGGCAGACCAGTGTTTGAAAGTTAGGTCCACAGCCCAGTTCCGATAGTATGTCATATCTGCCACAAATAGTTTTTTTTTTCTACTTAAGGCACATACACCCCACTATAAAAGTCCACTGAGAAGATCATGAAAGTGTGCAAAAACACATTTGGACGGCAGATTTACTTAAACAGGACAACAAATTTAACATGATATATTGTGCAGATACAGGATGCTTAAGTCTATGCACAACCTTTAAGTATATATGATTTAAAAAATGTATTGATGAAAAAATTTGGAATGGTAAAAAGACATCGGATGCCATGGATTTACAAGGTTTTGTAGATGACCGATCCTTCCTTCGAGGTTGGAAGTCATGCACGTATCACAGAAGACTTTATTATACGACAGGATCTGACAGGAAGACAACAATGACATAGAATCTCTGCGTTTAATATGAAGTTTTGTGCATTCTAGCCAAATCAGTGAAGTTCAAAGGATGGTAAAGTACCTTTTCACATATTTTATTTAGCTGTTTTATGGAGGGAAATATTTAACATAAATGGTACAACAGGTCTTAATGAACCAACAAACAATTTAATCTTACGATAAAGGAACAAATAAAACAATTTTTTTTTTCTTTGCTCTAACACACAATCATTGTTATGTAAATATTATGCAATATGCCTTAAGAGTATGCTACCAAGAAGGCCGAAAGTCTTAAATGATTGTTGGTCTTCTTGTATTGCGTTTCATTGCTCTAAAAGCTGATGAGCTGCTTCAGATTGAGTGATCAGTGCCCCCAGCTGCCAGGATTATTTCCCTGCTGGAGTGTTCACTGCAACTTATTTAATGTCTGGGTTATGAGCAAAGCATCCCAGAGGTCTGTTTTTGGTAGCCGCTGTGATACCCAGGTGTCCCGCTCTCCTGCCTTTTTTAAAAGTGACAAAGCTCATATTTTTAAACCTTAAAACAGCTTGCACTGTATGCCAGGTTTGCCGTAAAATGGATCAAAAAAGGAACGTTATGAACAGATAGGAAAAAAGCAGATGGTCTACTCAGGGTTTTGTGTGTTTACTTAAGTCAAGTCAATGTACATAAGAAAAGACACTTGGAAACACAGAACCCTTTTAACTGCTTTGGGATAACCCCGTCATTTTACGTTTCTAAGAAAGAATTTGTCACAAGAAATTGCCTTATCGCTGTATTCTATACTCTCATACAGTAAAAGTATGGTTCAAAGGTTACAGAGTGTAGTTCATGTTCAAATTTGATTTGCTTTGATAACTTTGTAATTCAGCTCAGAGATGAGTGGAGTCAAGTGGGTCACTGAACCTCATATCACAAGTTGTTATGAAATAAATAGTGAATTTATGATTGTGAATACAGATTCAGATTTGTCTCTATATGGTGTCTAAATGAGACCCTAGATGAGAAGAAATTAAAATATTTGACCACAATTTTGCTTTAAAAAAGGGACAAGGGTATTATATTTTTAAAACAGAATTTGTGACCTGTTCAGAGTTTACCCCACCTTTGCCTAACAGTAGCTGGGTTGGCTCAGTTCAATAGGTTCCGAGCATGGATGGATGGATGGATGGATGGATGGAAGGATGGATGGAGGTGTGTTGAAATTAATAATTCTAAAGGGTTTAAAAACAGACGTTTTAATTCCTCATGCCAGTCAGATTTTTTGCTCATGCATCTGTATTTACTATCCACTTTTATTTCTTTACTGTTTTTCATAATTTCCACAGAGGATCTTTTCTTGCAGCTTTAGTTTCGTGTACAACACATTCTCCCCCCAACTGGTCATGTACGGATGCATGGATGTCACATACTGACGCTTTGGGTGAGCCCAACTCATCGTTTTTTAACAAGCTGCCTGCTCTAATTAAATGATTTTGGTACATTTTCACAGATTCTGACTTCGTTTCTGAAGGCGTTTTTGTTTTTCCTTACATAGTCAATAAGCAGCACTCAATGTGTCGGTTTCACTTAAAATAGTCTACTTTTTTGTCAATATCTCACACAGAAATGAAAGTAAAATTATTTTTGTGGTTGAAAATGTAAATCAATCACTGCATTTCAGGATCTCTCATTTTCAGCTTGTTGAAAACAACGAGTTGGGATCAACCAAAGCATCAATATGGGATGCGAAGGGGGGGCTAAATATTTGTCCATATTAGACGAGTTGGGGTAAGAACATGTTGGCATGTACTCTTAAGTGAAATTTGATTTCATAATCTTATATATGGCATCAGGGGCGGGGCTGGGGGGGGCAGCAAAAGCCAAAATGCCCCCATCACCACTACTACCTTACCCTTCAATTTTTGACTCATTATTATCATTATTAACACAGTTTAAGAAATCATCAATACAAGCTGTAAACATAGATACTAGCACGTAAGCTAAATGAACAGCTGTTTAAATATGAATAAATCTATTAATAAAACTGTGTGAAATGAACGACCCTGGGAGTATTTCAGGCAGAGAACTTGAGCAGTGCGTTTACCTGGGTACTCCTCCCTGCAGGTTGTTCAGTCTAATCAACTCACCTGCTCAGCGTCCTGCTTAAGTTCCAGGTGTGCGGTCCAATCCTCTTCTTCCATATCCGCGAGCTCTCTTCGTCACCCGGCTTCCACCTGTGAGCTCTTTTAGGGGTAGTTTAATTCCCAAAGTTTTCTATGGAGATCTTTGTGTTATGTATCTGAATGGAGCCTTGTGCCAAACTAAAAGAAATATGCAAATACATCTTCTTTACTGCATGAGTTGTCTGACTGAAATACTCATTTTGCATTTTTTCATCTTCTAATGGTCTTTCACTGTGCTGTTGCCACCTTGTTTAAAATGTTTTAGCTCCGCCACAGGATGGCAACATGAATGGAGCCTAATTATTTTCATTTAAACAAACCTGAAGTAATTTTCCACATGAAAATGATGTAAGCCTAATGTTTTCTTTGAATTCAGACTAACCCAACATGGTTGGTTTTGACAAATTGCTGCAAGATTAGGGTTTCACTCATTTCTCTTTTATGCAACCACAAAGAGGTGATATTTCCATTTCTGACCTACAAATACATTAATTACAAAAAATGTTAATCATCTGCTCTAAAAGGTTTAAAAATTGTTAGTTTAAATTATGCGTTGGTATAAAATGTTGACTATAATGATGCATATGAGCATCTCCCGTCTTTGAATGACTCATACTTAGTTGCTCTCTTCGTCCTTGTATGTTTTATTTGATTCTTTTCCCCCTCCTTCTTATCCTCACTGTCTCCTCTTATTTCCTCTTTGGTTGACAGGCGCAGGGCAGCCTCTCCTTCCCCAGACTGATCTGTAATTCCTGTCTGAAATTGTGTCCACACTCACATGCCTGTGTGTTTGGACTCCGGCTCTGTCCTGTCCCATCCCTTTGAGCAGTCATGCAGTGTTGGTGAGGGTAGAGGTGGAATTAGCAGACATTACAGAGGAAGATGGGAAAATAACTGGATTCCCACCCTCTCTGTCACACATGCGTTCACACAAACTGCAGTCTCAGGACCCTTCACTGCCTCTGCATGCGCACTGAGCGTCCCAGGGTAGTGCTGGAGGGGCTTATGCGGAGGATTTTGCTGTTCTGCAGTGTGCCTGTCAGATAAGGAAGGAGACACAGGTTTGGCTGGTGGCACGCTACCGAGCATGTGGCGTGCAGCCTCTTCTTCGTCTTCACTCTTTAACCCGTCAGTCAGGAACCTGTCACCCGCTGCTGCCACCAGTGATTATAACCACGGTTTGGCATCTCATTTGGTTAAGCTATCAACACACATGCGCACTCACAGAAGAAATTCCATTCAGACAGAGATTTCTTCACCTAAATCACTCACACCTCTGCTCTCCTCCATTTTGGCTTTGGTTGTTAAAATGAGAAATTCACTGGACAGTGTCCACAAACCTTTTTTTCCAATATCTGCTGGTAGTTTGTAAAAGTGATTGGTGTGGACCAAAATCACACAACAGCTTTTGTTATTCTAGCTTTGCTTTTTTTTCTTCAAACCTTTACGGTTACCCCTTTTGTCTTTTTTTTTGCTTGCCTGTATTTGTTTCCTGTCGACCTCCTGTCCACCCTGGTCACATGTTTTACATTTCACTTTCTGCTTAAACAGACCTTTATTTACAGTCTACTCATTTGATGCCCTGTCTCACTACTGTCTATGTAGAGCCTGAACACGAACATAAAATCTTCTGTAATGGCGTTTGAATCAATATTTTTGAACACGAAAGCCTAAAATGCGCACGTGAGTTTACATTGACTTTTCATTGGAAGTGGCCGCATGAACGCGCATTGACAAGGGCGGTGTGAATGTAGCATGAAAATTCCTGTTCAGTGTCATTCAATGTCATCTCTAATTGAAAGAAGATATATAATTCAAAAGCAGAAGGAACCAAAAATGTTCTTTTGTTTCCCTTATGCACTTTGCACTCCCATGCCATTAATGCAGGGATCAAAATGGAGCAAAATTCCAGGCTGGCTCAAATCCTCCTGCTGGTCTTAAATCCATCCATCCTGTTCCTTCCACTTTAAACCCTCAACTCCAGTTCTTTTGGGCTACAACACTCAAGCAAGATCAGTGTGTCTAATTTACATGGTAATATGACTGTCAAGAATTAATTCGAGGGGGGGTCACTGCCTTTTCATTAGTGGACATGGGGATTGGAAACACCCCAGATTGATGAGGCTGAAATGAGAGTGCAACCTGCTCCAGCTACAGACCCACATATCTTTTAATATCAAACCATTAATTCCTTTTCCTACTGCTGTTGGCTTCCTCCTGTCTCGCCCTGTCCCCACACTGCCGTGCCACGCCCACCACCACCCCCTTTATCAGTACCATCCCCCAGCTTCTTGGCAGCTCCCCCAAGCTGGCTAATTGACTCCGTCCCTAGAGACGGGGTGGGGGGTATCATACCACAATTCTAATTTGGCTTCTCCTCTTCCATATAAAAGCTATCTCCCTACATTTTCAAACTGCTCTTTCTTGAAATCTTTAGCCAGTCTGTACTTTAACTCTTGTATTTTTTAAATCAACATGTACAAAATTATGTTCATTTCATGATCTGTGTTAGACACCGTGCTTTTATTTGGGCTTTTTCTGGTTTGTTGTTTTTTTTTTCATGCTGGCTGTTTGACAGCACAAAGGCTCAGCACCCCGCCTTTGCTCACCATGGGGTTCACCTTCTGAGGGTCTGCATCTCCACACCTGGGGATTGCATGGGTGTGTCTCTGTGTGTCTGTGTGTACAGGGGTACTCATGTGAGAACAAGCTTCCCTTTTTCTAGTAATTCCACATCTTTGAAAAACAAAGACCATAACGAAAAATAATAATAATTCCTCAGCGTAACACAGTAAGTTTTAAAATCTTTAGAAATGGGTTGATTATGTGTGAAAATAATTACTGATGATGTTAAAATATTTGGTCTAATTTTGCTAAGACTTTGTGACCCAATCACAAACCTCGTCAAGACTTAATGGCCTTGTGAAAAACAAAAAAAAAAAGATTAAAAACAAGTTTTTTTTTTTTTTGTTAATTTCAGTCACAAAACTCTTTTGTACCTGCAAAGCCCCTTTAGTCTTCAACTTCACAGCTGAACCCCTTATCACACACTGAAATCTTCCAGGTAAAGGTTAGTCTTGAGCCTTAAATAACTTCCTAAATTCTTTGCAAATGTAAAAATCATCCCCACATTCACAAGGGTTCACATAAAATGTTGATCGGTCATATTTTAGTTCCCATAACAACAGCAGAACAAACATCTGCTGCATATACACAAACACAGCAGTAAACCATAAATGTGCCCTGAAAAATTATTTGTAAAAAGGCAAATTTGGGATCCAAATGGCATTTTCAGATGGTCATAGGTATTTCTGCCTCAGGATCTGTGTCATCTGGTCTTGTGGAAAATGCATTTAGGTGGAGTGGAAAAAATTCCCCACAGTATCACTTAAATGAATGTAGAATACTTTCTGAATCCTAAAGATACATTGTATGTTATTCACTTAGATTTGCTGTAATTTTATGGGAATTTTGAAGATTTCTCTCTAGGTGGAGCAGAAAACGTGTTTTTTCGAAGTGGTAAGGGCAGTATTTTATCAAAAAACATCCTCGATCGTAAGGACAGAGATGACTCTCATTTATCCTTCCGGGTAGATTTTGTTTTACATTAGAAGAGTAACCTTAACCCCTAAACCATAGTTGTCTCTAAAGCATACAGATTATCAAAGACTAAATGTTGATTAGAGGGTGATTTCAGCTATTGTTTGTTTTAAATACCAGGCAGGAAAAGTTTTTTTTTTCCTTTAGTTACTTTTTCTTGAATCATAATCTGTGTATTTTTTGTACTGTCTTAAATAATTCACAGAAATGTTGCCCCGAACAACATATATAAAATAGAAATTCTGACATTCAACTCTCTATTGTCACTGCTTCACTTATAGAACAGTTGATTATGTGTGGGAGGAGCCTGTAGTGTTAGCTAACATATCGATGTGGTGCTCATTACAACACTCATCTCTGTGTTGTTGTTTTCTTTTTAGAACATCCGAAATGTTAAATGTTAAAGACCTACTCCAAAAAAAAAATTGTGTTTTTGGTGTGTTTAACACGTTCTTGTGGGATGTTTCTGATGATGAAGATATGTAAAGAAAGTTAAGCTCAATATTGCATTTTTGGGTATGTATTTATTCAAATAGGAATCAGGAGCAGAAAAAAAATGCATCTTAAAAATTTCATGTCTGTGATATCTGTTTAAATTACTTTCAATGGTTAACAATTTCCCTGCTCTGCTCCATTCTGATGAATCAACTTGTAGACAACTCGATCCACAAACGTCTCTGTTTTCCTTGTCTGAGCTGGTATCTGGCTCAAAACTGTACTGGAATTTTTTCAAGATTGCTCGACATTTTTGTTAAACCATCAGGATCAGGTTGGGGATTGAGGTGCTCTGAGATAGCGGGAGATTGTATAAACAGATAACTCAGTCATGGGTTACTGCACGCCAACAGTCCCGTCTGCAACTCAGAGGAAAAGTTCTAATGAACAACTGCCGCTCTGCAGAAATTATGTCCTAACACGACACAGATTTTTTTAATTTTGCCTAAAAACGGCACAATCATAATTAAAAGACACTTTTACAATAAATAGCTCCAAAGATGATCCAAGTGGATCTTTAAGCCTAGAAAAAGACTATTGTTCCAAGAACATCCAACTCAAACTTTACATTTTTACAATGTGTGTTTGAATACTCATAGTCATTATGACTCAGACAGTCATACAACAGCGATAGACTGCACAGATGTGTAAGAGGAAGACGAGGCTGCAATCTAGAAACTGAAGGACCACAGTGATGTATGAGTGTCAAACTTGCAGTAGCACGTTGTTCTGGTCAAACACTTTTCTAGCTTATTACTATGAAGAGAAGGTGATGGACAGCAGAGCAGCCTTGTTTGGAGTGAGACCTGTTCAAGCGTGACTTTCTTTACATCACACGTCTTCCAACAACTTATATTTCATCACTTTTTTCATTTTACATCTTCTTGACTTGCTCTTGCAGCTTTTATCTTTCTAGTCATGGTGTCAATACTGACCTTTTGAACTCTAATTCCTGTTGTCTCAAAAGAATTTATGGCGGCCCCGAGGGGCAAAACCCAAGAATACAAAAACCCTTTAAAAAAGTTAGTAATTTTTAAGCTTCTATCCACTCAAAATTAAAAACAAAATTAATAATTAAACAGAAAACAGTAAGCTGAAAAAAGTATACCACCATCATAGTATTGTTCTTTCCTATTTGTAACTTATTTTTTGATTTGAAAGTACATGTGAAAGAAAAACAAGATATAACTAGGAAAAAGGGGGCAATGAAAAGAAAAATCAAATATTTTCACTACTACTGGGTTTGAATGAGTGTGTGTGTGTGGGGGGGGTATAGTTTGTTTGCTCCCTGCATGACCCTATCTACTTGTTTGAAATAATAAATGGCCGTCCCTATCAAAATTGTTGTCTGTGGGCTGAAAATATGAGTGGAGCACCAGGAGGCTGGTTGTGACATGCTGAACAGCAGCTGGTTTCACCTACATACCTGGACACACCTTTACTATACAGTAATTACGCCAATTTAAAAAGGTAAAAAAAAAACATGTCATGCTCTAAATCTTAAGTAGATTCATATCTGGTCATTTTTTAAGGCAGGAACTCTTTTTGACATGCACTGATGTCTAAAGCTATGTTCACACTGACAATGATTTGTGAGGCAGGAGCGGCCGGTTTCAATGTTAAGTAATGTACAGATGCTACCAGAGGTCCTTGAGCATTGAGCTTGGCACAGCGGTCTGGCGACAGCACGCTTCAGGTGGTAGGACAACCCAATGGGGGAAAAATTCTGACAAGTTCAATTACTGGAATTTTTAAGAAGAATTTGCATTGTGTCAACCAATCAGGAACTCAGCTTTGGCCCATGATGTAATGATGATGTGATCAGTGGGTCCAAAACCAACATGAAAAGGAATCGGATTGTTCTCCTCCTGAACTTAATGATACTTTTTCTTATTCATAACGAGTGAATAATTAAAAAGTCCTCAACTTGTATTCTTCTTCTGTTTTCCTCCTTAGACTCATCGAAACAGCAAGTTGTCAAACTGGGTCACAAACAGAAAGAAGTAGCGCTAAGAGACACATTTTTGGATAAATGGCTCATTCACCCCACGTCAAAACAAAAGCGAAGGATGCAAATTTGCCACATGGATCCCGTTCTGTGTGAATGCAGCACTACAGTGGCTGATTTGAAAGTTCACTTTTGGAAAAAAAAAAAAAAATCCTTATCTATCATTTCTTTGGAACTGCAGGGTAGAAAGCTGAGATTTAACAACAGGGAATACCTACATGCTGACAAACTGATGCACACTTCCTGAATACAAAGGAAAACAAAACCAATGACCCATGTGGTGCAAGAGTTAAACCATATCCACCTCATACTGTGTGCTATGATATCTCAGTATGTGAGGCCCAGTCAATCATCCTTAGTAAGACTTAATATTTAGCAGTCAGCTGTTTCAAGAAATACAGAACTATGCTGACATTTTTTCATAAACAGTGTTCGATGATCTTGGTTTTACCTGGTGCTAGAAGTGGTTTTAGCTTAAATAAAGAGATAGAAAAGCAACAGCAGGCTGTGAGACTGCAACTGGAGATGTAGGTAGAGGTGTGTTTACAGTAACCAATCCTACCTTTGGTGCTTGGCCTCTTGTCTTCCATCCTGCTCCCCTTTCCGTTCAAACATGAAATAGTCATTAGGTGTAGTGGTAATTCAGCCCAGCCGTCACTGTGCATTAGCTAATGTGCATCAACAAAGTCTGAAGAATATATGTCTGTGTGTTCATGTATACAGTATGTGAAGCTCAAGTCTGTGTGTGTCAGGATTCTGATGTGTGTGGTTCACCAAGGACTTCGGCTTGGAGAAGCAGTGTGTTTTTGCGTCATACAGTCGGCATGACATGGTTTTCTGTTCTGCAGTCGACAGGTGCTAAATAATAAAAGTGCCACGAACAAGTAGGAGTTGAGGAAAAGGCAAGACAGGGGTGCAAGAAGAGCAGATGGAAAAGACCAGAATAGAAGACTGCAATGTGAAGAGGACTAAAAAGAAAGGTGACACAAGACAGAAGGCAGAGGTGACAAAAACCTTTATCTCTCAGCTGTTCCAAAAAGCAGAAGAGCTCTGTTATTACAGAGCAGGGAAGGAGAAAAGGAATGGGTCAAGAGGGCGGAGAGCAGCACTGTAAGACATAGTAGTTTGTTGGTATTGTATATGATCAGGGTAATTTCACCTTTGAAACCTGAACTCCAGCCATAAAGAGACAAGGAGAGGTGGTTAGTGGCAGAAAATGGGAAACAGACAAACACAAATGGGAGTGGTGCAGAAAGGTGACACATGATGTCAAGTTTCAGTCTCTGACGCCTCCAAGTCTGTAGTCCAAGCTGTGTGTGTACAGTATACAATGCATACTCCCTTTTTACTCTTCTATGCCTTTTACCACTCACTGCACTGCTGTAGAAGTGCTTCTGGAAAAAAACAGTAAATGTTCACCTGTTTCCGATGAAGTGGATGCGCAGTGCTCAGCATCATGCTGACTTTATAATAAAAGCGTGTCAACATAATGTGTCAGCTATCGGCCAGTGTTGCCTTTCATTGATCAGACCAGATCTGAGACAGCTGTATGGAGAGGCCCCTCAGTAACTCTATACCCGGGACACAGAGGCACACACCTGGGCTCAATGAATCCTACCCCAAGGACAGCTTTGAGTGGGGCAGACTGGAGGACAGAAGTCAGCCAAGATAACCTACAGGAAGACCTAAATGCTATTCAAAAACGTATAACTGACCACACGCCACTGCTAAGTAACCGAATCCCTGCAAACACGAGCCATTGAAGTCAGCAAAACAGCCTCTTAACGCTTGATACCTGATCTAGTTTGCAATTTTTTAATCTGATTTAATGACTGTTAACCTAAAACTGCAGCATACAACTCCTTGGAGGGGATATTTTTTTATACTAATAGTAAAAAGAGGAGTCAAACTGACTGCATTGAAGCGATTTTTATTTAAAGATATTTTATGTCCCGTAACAAAGACGTGAAGATTTTGTTTGTTTTAGCTGTTACGATGTTCAACAACATTAATTACAAACTCTTGTATTAATGTATAGAAGCATATTCCATTCAATAAAAAAAAATCTGGTGTTTTCTGGCATACTTTTTTGGATGTTCTTTGAATTACATATATTTCATGTTTTACAAAATATCTTTTTGTGTTTTTCTTTTTAATTAATGCAAAATGCGTCCATATTTTTTCCCTCCCCCCCCCCCCCCTAACTTCAATGCATTTTAGAAAGTCACCCATAGTTTTTCCATCATTTGCTCAAATATTATATTATTGTTGCTGCTTTATTTTTTTCCCTAAAATAAGACTTTAACTGTTTTTTTAATCCATAACAATATAATATACCAGTGTTGAATCATTAGCTATACTGACAATGGATTTATAATATTGTTTAAACTGAAGCTATAGTAGCTATAATAGTATTATTCCCTTCAAAAGAAAATTACATGGGACAGGAGCCTTCTTGTTTTTTACCCAAGATTTTACAAAATAGAGCTGCAAAAAATGGATTTGTTTTAAATAAAACAAATTTGTTGGAAATGTGAAAAAATGGGAACATCCTGTAGTGTTTTAAGTCTCCTTCTCCTTTGGAAAAAAGAATTATTAATTTTTATTATAACAGTGTGTCAAAAATAAGAATGTAAATATTGGATGAATATCAATTTAAACTTGAGAAAGAGAAATTATTTTCTCCATAAGGCTTACAATTTTGGCCTATCTGTTTTATTTAATTCAGCGAGGAATGAATACCTAATTTAAGGTAGTTTAAACTTATCAACATAAATTGTTATGCTGGAAAAAACACCAAGAGTTGCAATTCTTTTATAAAGTAATGTGTTTCCAGGGCTGATGTGTTCGTTTCAGCTCTCCCTGCACTGCTTGCTGCTGATTACCTAAATCAGGTGTGTTCAGTCAGTCAGAATGTGGAAACACCTGAACCGGCTAATCAGCAGCAAGCAGGACAGGAAGAGCTGGAAAACTGGCAGGGTGGTAGATCTAGACCAGGGCTGTCCAAATCAAGAGTTGTGCGTGTATCTGTATCAAATGTTTGTTACCTTATTAGGACCATTTCTGACAGCTTTATGGAGACATTTGTCCTTTCCTGAAGGAGAGGCATACAATTTAAAGCCACATGCTCAGAACTAGGGTTAAGATCTGAATTTAGGTGCCATGGCTGGGCTCAGGCTTTAACTGTTGATGTTTAGCTGAGGGTTTAAGAAGAACAATGGGAGTCAGTAAAATATCTAAATGATTACCATTGAACAAGAGTCAGTGTGTGCAAATTTGGAGTATAAAAGAACACCAAACTGTAACTCTCCTTTTTCTTAGAAATCTACCACAGTGCAAACAGATTGCAAAAACTCAACATCTTCTAAGGTATTCCTTTGAGCGCATGAATAATTTCACACTGACAGTTTGACACACCAAGCAGTTTTGTGTTGTTGTTACTGACTGAAAGCTGAGCTCTTGTTGATGTGTGCAAATGTTTAAGGGCCACCTTGCCCCTGTGTGCATGTTTGTGTGCGTTGCTCATGCACGTGAAAGCTCGCTTTAAAAGACGATTTAAGATCTCTTTACAGCAAAAGGTGACGTTATCCTCACATGTGCTCATCCACATACAGCACATTCCTAAACTGCTGACAGCAAACACACAGTGTTGCTGAATTTCATTAATATGGCTCAGCAGGAGGAAAAATCCAGCATGCTACACTGAGCCTTGTGTGTTTTTGTGTAATTCACAAAATCACTTCATTAAATCCAAGATCTCAAATATGTTGACACTTATGGAAATGAAGTGAGCTGAGGATAAGGGGATTTGTTACCAATCCCATCTGTCATCTTCCTAAGTGGTCTTAAATCCCAGTTGGCACTAGTGGATTATACACTTGTTCTCTTGGGAGAGTAATGATCTGCTGTATGACTGAACTCATTTAAAGGTCTATATTTTACTTATAGTGCTTTCTTACCCTCTGTGAAAGCTTCAACAAATCTCAAATTAATGGACAGAATAAAACTGTTTTCAATATGTCTGTATCGTTCTTAAAAGTCAATCAAGTCCTGAGCCTTTTTTTAAAACTTCACAATTTGCTCAATTAATTTCTCTTAAAAACTGCCTTTCTTGCAAAGCTTGGTATCCATCCTTAAAGATGTTTTTCATTATATTACACACTAATTACAAAATTGGCCAGAAAAGTGTATTTGGAGTAGGAAATTTTGATTTTTTTTTTTTTTACAGCAAAAATCACAAAAGTTGAGATCCAACAGTTTTTTCAAACATGTAGTGAGAAAATAAAAATATATACATACAAAAAAGCAAAGAAAAAGTTAAAACAATGTGAAAAATGAAAAACCAGGTGAAGCTCAACCTCAATATTTAAGGATTTATTCCAACGGGTTTCACAATTATACATCACGGCTCTTGTTATATTAGTTTTAAATAAAAAACCTCATTGATTAATTTTTTTTGGAAACCTTTGCATTAATTTTGAAATGAAAAAAGTGTTGACACCGATGGGACTGACAAATTCACCAGTGAGTTCAGAGACTGCTATGGGTCAAAAAAGGTTGTTCCCAGGAAATAAAATCAGTTTGCATACAAGTTTTAAAGCCTTTTAAATCAGCTCTAAACCTGCCACAGATTATGTTTTACGATGTGGAAAGTTTTATAGGTTTTCTCCAAAGTGATCACGCTCTATCAGATCACATAATGACTATATTGTAACTTTTTAAGATCTATTTTGGTTCATGTTTGTCATTTTTTTGCATTGGTTGACTTCCTGCTTTATTCTGTTGTTGCTGACTCTTGTACATTTGATAAATCTACTTCCTGTTTGTGTCCTCACCTGTTTCTCATAATTATTGCAGCTGCTTTCATTTCCAATTTGTCCTTCTTAAATATTCAACTCAAACACACTTTGACCTGTGGCTCAGTCGGGAATTAAACTGTCAATCTGGAGTTGTGTAGCACATCGATTAATCTCTGTTACCTTAACTTTAGGCTATTATAGTTCTAACCATTTAACATGCAGACTACTGGAAAATCTAAACATAAACACACCAAATGCTTGAGTGGTACTCTTCTTTGCACGAATAATTGCATTAATGCTCTGTCTGTGGCATGGAGGTGATCAGTTTGTGGAACTGGTTTGCTTTTGCTTATCTTTCTCTCGAAGGCAGTCTGTATATTTCCTATCGAGTTCAGATCTGTCATGTTTGTTGGACAAGCGAGCACAGGAACTCCATAGTCAGTGACAGTGTATTAGGCATCAAGACCTGCAGGAATACAGCTGTAGCATTTCCGTTTAGCTAGTCAGGCTGCGAGAAGTGCTCTAAGATTTCCTGGAGCGAGGCTGCATTGACTGTAATCTTCTAATAACATAGTGTATCAAAGCTAGCAGATAACATGGCGCTCACATTATCAATGAATGTGAAAACGTCACACGGAAGATTTACCCATGAAGAGGGCTTTGGATAACTGAGCATCAGATCAGATTTTTCTCTCTCCACCGATATCAGGATGTGTGTGGCTCAGGAAAGACTTGACACAAGGAAATGTGTGATGCAACTCTTGATGGACTGATTCAGTCCTCACCTTTTCATGCTCTCCCAAATTCTTAAATGTATTTTGCCTCACAATCCTCTCACAAATGCATTTATCTCTGTTGGGGATTCATATTTTTCCAACTGGATTCTTTCTTTCCACTCAGTTTTCCCTAACATGTTTGAATGCAGCTCTCTGTGAACAACCAGCTAGAATAGCAATGACTTTTTGTAGCTCGTGTTCTTGCCAAGTGTGTTGACAGCATTCTTCTGCGCTTCTGTCAAATCAGACGTCATGGTTAAACAGCCTAAGCAGGTGTTTTGAGTTGTAGCATTGCCACACAAATATAGGATTGCCATTTCACTGTTGGGATAAAAAACAGTAAATACTTTCCAAATTATCCACCAATATTAATGGTCCAGTATGTCTTTGTTAAGTTTCCAGGTGAGCACATTATAATAGTTTGATTTGTATTTGGTTTTGGATTATGTTTTTGTGGACTACAAATATGGCAGCCAAGAGACTTCCTGCTGGTGACTTCCGGTTACTCAGGTGTGTGGCTGATGACAGCTAATGACAGCACAAAAGGGAGAAAGATGGAGCCAAGAAGAGGAAGGAAAAACAAACTGGCTGGGGTGATGTTTGACTGCCGCTTGAAGGATGGATTAAAGCAACGGATGGTTCTATGGATTAAAAAATGAGGAATATACTGGAACTTTCTGCCACACTTCCTAAGGTCTTCCTTCACCAGAAAGTCTCACGATTTCCATCACAGCTGATCCGGTAAGAAGTCGTTGACCATCAGAAGGTGGACGGAGCGTCACAGGCCCCACTATCTTTGAGACTGCTTTGTCCAGAGGGACAAAAGACGCCAAAGAAATTTTAGAAACTTTAAAGTACTGTGTAAATAAGAAAAAGACTGGGTGTAGTTGGGTGGTGGTTTCTTCTAAAGGTGAAGTTGTAAGTATGTGTGTATATTTCAATATATCACCATTACCTGGGAAACCTCATTGTGTTGGAGTTGTTTTGAATAAATGGAGAAAAAGAATCAAGCACATTCAGTTAAAGAAGTAGATCCCTGATTAATTTATTTGTAAATACTCTCATTTAATGCTGAGTGTTACATATGGTGGCCAGTATGGGGACTTATTTGTAATGTAGTGAATGTGTTGTTTGATTTTTTTTGGGGCATTTGTATTTATTTAAAATGGCAACTTCACAGAAACAAAGTCATGTTGAAATGTTGCCAACCAGGATTTCACCAAATGCTATGTCTGCTGTAGATCCAGATTTTGCTGCTGGACCTTTTGTCACTCATCGGTCAAATTCAGCTGGGGAAATATCATCCTTATTAAGTTCTCTTTATTTACAAAATGAGGATGAGTTGTCTATGCATGATGATGATGATGAGTTAAATGATGAGGAGCAAAGGGTTGTGTCTGAAGGAGCTAACATTACATTAACTAACCAAGGGGGACAGCAAGAACAACTGGGGGATGTTGATTTAAAGCAGGAGGTGTTATCCTTAAGAGATAACATAAAAGAATTGGAGGACAGATTCAGGGACTCTTTGACCAGCTCCCTCAACAGAGAAACACATTTCAGAGATTATGTGGAAGCTAGCTTTGGCAAACTAGAGAAAGCTTTTACAACTAGTGTAGAGCGGCTAGAAAAGGATATTGTAAACTGTATGCTACGTCGTGACGAGCGTTGGAGACAGCAAATAAAGTCACTCGAAACTGTTAATTCTCCTGTAGCCCAGAGAACCATAGCCACTTCCACTCCAGCAAGTCCCGTTGTTCCCTCCACTCCAAACTACTCACAGCTTTCACGTCTATCTGGTGCAACTCCATATTACACCAAACCTCCTGTTCGGTTGGATTTCCCTACATTTGGCGACAAAACTGATTATGATGCACTAAGCTTTATCGAGCAATGTGAGAACTACCTGGATCTTAGAACTTTACCCAATAATGAGCTATTAGGCACCCTTTCTGCTGTTTTAAAAGGGCCAGCTCTGAGTTGGTGGAAAGCCACAAAAGCTGATGTACTTGACTGGTTAACCTTTAAGGAAGCCTTTCTGTCTGCTTTTCTCCCCACTGATTACATGAACGAGGTGGAAGAGAAACTAAGAGTAACCATCCAACAGCCTGATCAGTGTATAAGGGATTTTGCTTATGATTACAGAGCATTATGCCTGAAGTGGAAACCAGACATGTCCGAAGAGGAAATAGTGCGTCGAATCTTAAATAACATAAATCCAATGGTCGCTGGATGTCTACGTGGTACAGTGTCATCAGTTTCCCAGCTGGTGAAAATAGGAACTATGGTGGAGAAAGACTGTACCGGAGTTAGAAATTACTGGCAGAAGGTGCATTCTAGCTCAGACCGACCAACAAAAAGACCAACTGATAAAAAGACAACATCAAAAGGGACTGTTGGTGTCACCTTAGGACAGCCGAGCCATCGCAGAGACCAGGACCCAAGACTTTTGGTGGTTCCCATTACCATAAGAGGTGTGAGGTGTGAGGCTGTGTTAGACACTGGTAGCACTTATACCCTAATCAGAGACGGTTTATGGAGAACCATCGCTCACAAGAAGGAGTCAGGTCAACAGGGGGAAAGAACGAACTTTGTAATGGCAGACGGAACAATTCACCAGGCTTTGGGGAAGAAGACCATCAGGGTTGAGTTGCATGGAGGACAATGGCCTTTGGACATGCATATTATGGATGATGGACATCTGGCCTTCCCTCTGATCCTTGGTCTGGATTTTCTCACAAAGTCTGGAGCCCTTCTTAATCTTGCCAAAAACACTTACGGCCTGAAAACAGACTGTGGATATGTATTTCATGCATTCATTCCTCCCAAAGACTCTCCGTCTGTAAATACTGACTCTAATGTTCATTCATCTCTGCCAGGTGTTCATCTCTACTATGCTTTGCAGCCTGATGAACTTCCTTTGTGTTGGACTACTGCTAATACCGCTGCAGCATCATCATTTCACACAGAATGTCCTAAATCACTCCAACAGTTAACTATAAAATGGTCAACAATTTCTGGTAAAGTTTCCTCAGACTTGCCTACAAATTTGTCTGATATCACACAAGAACAAAATAAAGACCCTACTGTATGTGACCTACGCCAGTCCCACCTTAACCATTCTCCTCCAGGCCGAATAGGTTTTGAGACCTGTCAAGGAGTGTTTTATCGGCGGGCTCCTCGGAAAGACCAAGGCGTGAAGTACCAGTTGGTGGTTCCAAAGTCACTGAGAGCAGAATTTCTCACATATTTCCACAAGAACCCTCTAGGGGGACATCTTGGACAGTTAAAAACCCTGTTGCGAGTTTTGGAGGTCGCTTGGTGGCCCGGCATAAGAAAGGAGGTGTGGGAGTACACCAAGAAATGTCACATGTGTGAAAGTATGAAGGCTGATAACATCAACCCAGCTGGATTATTGCAGTCCACCTCAGTGCACAGTCCAGGAGAAATGCTGGGAATCGACATCATGGGTCCATTTACCAGAAGCAAAAACTCCAATACTATGTTGGTGGTGGTGGTGGACTACTACACCAAATTGGTTGAAATGTTCCCTTCGAAAGATGCTAGAACACCTCGTTTAATCAAAATCCTGAAGGAGATTTTTACCCGCCAGGGGGTACCGAAATACCTGGTCTCAGACCAGGGTCCCCAATTCACTAATCATCTAATCAAAGAACTGTGTACCACAGGGGTGGTAATTTCTAAATTGACCACTAGTTATCACCCTCAGACCAATCTCACAAAACATTGCAACAAAACCATAAAGACCATGATTGCGTCAGTTGTTGGACAATATCATACCACGTGGGACCAATGTATTCCGGAATTCCGCTTCGCCATAAATGCAGCACGTCAAGAGACCACCAGAAAGACACCTGGAGAGTGGGCCTTAGGAAGAACTATCCATGGACCACTGGAGAGACTCATCCACAAACCGCCATCTCCTGATCAGAGGTTGGCACACTCTCTGGTTGAAGGACAGTAGACGATGGCGGAAGAGGTTAAAAGGAGAATGGGGTTGCACCAGAAGAGACAAGCTAAGTACTATAATAACCGTAGGAAAGATGCGCACTTCCCAACGGGTGACTTAGACTAGGTCTGGTCACATCCATTCTCCAAAGCAACAGATAATTTTCAGCAAAGCTAGCGCCTAAGTGAGAAGGGCCAGCAACATGTATAAGAAAACTGGGACCTGTTAATTATAAAGTATGTATGGGTGACTCACAAAGAGAAGATGTGGCACATGTAGTAAAGTTGAAAAAGTATCATGGAGCAAAGCCCGATTAGCCATCAGCTGGAGGGGGGGCCTATGTAGCATTGCCACACAAATATAGGATTGTCATTTCACTGTTGGGATAAAAAACAGTAAATACTTTCCAAATTATCCACCAATATTAATGGTCCAGTATGTCTTTGTTAAGTTTCCAGGTGAGCACATTATAATAGTTTGATTTGTATTTGGTTTTGGATTATGTTTTTGTGGACTACAAATATGGCAGCCAAGAGACTTCCTGCTGGTGACTTCCGGTTACTCAGGTGTGTGGCTGATGACAGCTAATGACAGCACAAAAGGGAGAAAGATGGAGCCAAGAAGAGGAAGGAAAAACAAACTGGCTGGGGGTGATGTTTGACTGCCGCTTGAAGGATGGATTAAAGCAACGGATGGTTCTATGGATTAAAAAAATGAGGAATATACTGGAACTTTCTGCCACACTTCCTAAGGTCTTCCTTCACCAGAAAGTCTCACGATTTCCATCACAGCTGATCCGGTAAGAAGTCGTTGACCATCAGAAGGTGGACGGAGCGTCACAGGCCCCACTATCTTTGAGACTGCTTTGTCCAGAGGGACAAAAGACGCCAAAGAAATTTTAGAAACTTTAAAGTACTGTGTAAATAAGAAAAAGACTGGGTGTAGTTGGGTGGTGGTTTCTTCTAAAGGTGAAGTTGTAAGTATATGTGTATATTTCAATATATCACCATTACCTGGGAAACCTCATTGTGTTGGAGTTGTTTTGAATAAATGGAGAAAAAGAATCAAGCACATTCAGTTAAAGAAGTAGATCCCTGATTAATTTTTTTGTAAATACTCTCATTTAATGCTGAGTGTTACATAGTTATGAGATGTTTGGATTGTTGAATTTTACCAACATGCACATTTTCTAAATAACTAAACCTTAAGGTTTTTATTACCTGTAAGCCATATAATTCAAATTGTCAAGAAATAAAGGCCTTAAATAGTTCAATCCATTTGTAATAATAGAAAAAAAAAAATGCAAATCTCCCTATTTTAACATAAAACTTTTTACAAGATTCTAATAGTTTGTGCTGTACATAAAGGTATGCTTTCATTGTTTTTAGACCTCTCAAGACCAAGAACCCATTTGTATAGTGGTGATCGCGTGCCGGATTAGCTGTATTGTCTGGTATAAAAAAATGAAAACCATTTATAAAAATATTCCTCTTAGGTGTTTGCTTTATCGTCTGATTTTTTTCATAAAAAAACAAAACTAACCAAACAAAACTGACACAATGACTGCATTGTTCTTCTGTGAATTACATCCATCCATCCATCCATCTTCCTCCGCTTATCCGGGACCGGGTCGCGGGGGCAGCAGTCTAAGCAAAGATGCCCAGGATTCCCTCGCCCCAGCCACTTCCTCCAGCTCCTCTGGGAGGGACCACGAGGTGTTCCCTGGCCAGCCGACATACATAGTCTCTCCAATGTGTCCTGGGTCTCGAGGAAGACCGCATTCTTAGCATAGAGAAAACAAAAATGTGACAGTTTGTTAAAATATGATCCAGCTTCTGAAATAAGCTGCAATGGATAAACAGAGCAAAATGTTTCACTGCACTTAAAAATGATTTTTTTTCCTCTTTTGGTCCACAATAGTAGATCGTTCTTTTTTCAATTTGTGCGGAGTGCGGCAATTTGTGAATAATATCTCATATTTAAATTTCCAACACCATGCCCCCCAGCAAACTGAGAGAGAAACGCATCATAAAATGAAATTGTCCTAAATTCCTCCAAAGAAATATCAGATGAGCCAAAAAGCAGAAACAGTGAAGACAGAGTGAGACCAAGCTGGCAAACTGAACTGGTTAATTGCCTAATTAACTCCATGAAGCTCCCATCAAAGAACCAATTAGCATGGGACTTTTGCAGTTGAACATGCCTAATTAGTGTTGGTGTTAAGACTCAACCTAGTAAGTATGAACTCATTAATTGTGTTGATTAATGAAGCGTGAAGTAAATGAGGGACACAGAAGGCTGATGTACTCCCACTGTTTCGTCTATTTTTTATTTATTTATTTACTTTTTTAGTGTCACTGGAAATTCTTAAAGTATTGATAGATAATGCTTAGAACACAGAGGTGTTTCTAAATTGTTGACGCATCATTTATAGCAGAATCCAAACAGAGAAGATCCACTGAAAGTAAAGGCCAGTGGCAGATGGCAGAATAATTCATGTACAAGGTACAAATGATGATATATTACTTTAATGACAGTGACAAATTTCCCAGACAAGAGGTCTTTCACTACTGAAGGTAAAGCATGATATATGACATCTCATTAATTACCGTCTGGACAAAGATCCATCCAGTTTTTAAAGATAGTTATGTGGAATTAGTATTTATTAACTTTTTAAGTGACTGTTTCAGACAGAATAACAGAGGGAGACACTGTGTCGTCAGGAAAGATTCCAAAAGATTCAGACAAAAAAGAATAATTCAGAGCAAAGATTTTCCAGTTTTTCTTCAAGGTTCAGTCCCTAGCTTTTTTTAAAATGTTTATCTGTCTTTATCTTTTTTGTTCTGCTGTTTTTGTCATCCAGCCCTCAGCCAGCTTGTCATGCCTTCCCTTTTTGTGTTCTGCACATGTTCTTTGACTGAGATAATTGGGTGTCTGGCCCGGACTCTCATTGAAATCGAGAATCAAAAGCAGCTCCATAATGAGAACTCGGAGGCAGCACAAAAAAAAAAAGGCAAGAGGTCAAATTTAAAGAGCTTCGGTCAGGACTTGAGAGGATTCGTTGAGCCTTGATTGAAGATGTTGTGGCACAAAGCTAAAAGGTGATTTGATATGTCAAACTAAAAATTCATGATATGCAAATTCATTGTATTCTATTCTTTACATTATGTATGTTATATGTACCATGGGAAAGTTAACATATTGTTTCTAAAATGCTTTTCAGGACAATTAGCTTGAAAAATGAACTTTTTGCTCATTAATAAGCCAGAATAGACTGTCCTTAAAATTCATTATACACTGTTTTAACTGTAGGCAAGATTAGTTAGAGCAGGTTCAAGCAGTCTAGTCCTGGAAAAAAAAAAAAAAAAAAATAGAACTTGAAGTAGTTTAAAAAGTTGCCAAATGGGATAATAAAAATCTCAACAACATCATCTTGACTTTTGAAACATGCATATCAGCTCTTTTAGGTAATCTTAGTTAAGTACAAATAACGTCAATTAAATAAAAAAACAGTTTGTCTACAGACTTCAAAATACAAATTATAGATTCTTGCTATGTAAATGCATAGTGTGGATATTCCCACCCGTGTGTGCAGTGTATGTTGTGATAATTGAAGTTTATTTATTGTTTTGCTATAAGGTTGTTTCCTAGTCAAAGGTCTAACGTAGACGTACTTTACTTTTGATAAGTAGAAACAAATTAATATTTTAGGTTAAGAAATCTGGAAATAAGTTTAGCCATAATATAGAAAATAGGAAAACATGAGAAAAGAATGATGGCTCAGGAAGGAAACAATAGATAATCATGAGATGGAAAAAGGTAATAACTTGTGACAAAGTAAACTGACATCCTGAAATGTAACAGAGAGGCAAAGGGAGGAGGTGAAGTCAAACTTTGAATAGCTTTCTTTTGCTCTGAGCTCCTTTTGCTTTGGACCAATGAAAACAGTCAAAGTGTGCCAGCGTCCACATTATATTCACAACTTTGCAGCCTAATATTTTCCTCTAACTAGGCTTTGGTGAAGCGCTGACCGCATATTTGCACCAGTGCAAGGCACCACCTCTTTTACAGCCTCTCCTCAAACATGTGGCAGGAGGAACTGCCTGCTGTTAGTTCATTGTGGTGGCACCGACCCATCTCCCATCATGCATCTGTCCTACATTAATAATCAAAGACACAAAAAGACAAAATAGTCACACAGTATTGCACGGGATAAAAGGGGCTGTGGTAAAAAGAGGAACCTTCATGGAGCCAGGGATCATTTTCCTCCTGGACCCTGAAGTCAGTGCATGTTTTGGTATGTTATGTCTTGCCATGCACTGGAAAACCACATGCAATGTTATTACAATGACTAGTTCCTTGCTAGGGTTAACTAAGGTTGGATGCAGCACACACATGCGCTCAGCCTTACACAGAGTTTTAAAGTGACGCAAAGTAAAACTTGTTTCATAACTTTGCCTGAACATAAACATAATTAACTAAAAAAGGTTGCAATTGCTCAAATGAACGTTAAGATTAAAAAAAATTGTCCCTGTTTACTGGTTTAGTGGAAGGTTTCTTTTATTTTCTTGCACCTTGTTTGATGCATTTTCCAAACTACTGTATACTACTACTCATACATGCCAAAGTAAAGAAGGAAAAAGACTTTTATGCACGATTCCTATACTATTGTGAGGCGGCCATGGTCCTGCAGAAGAGCGGTTGACCACTGATCAGAACATTTGATTCCCAGCTTATAAATGTCTTATAAGGACGTTTTTAAGACCTGATGTTTGCTTTTTTTTTGTTTTTTGTAAGAAAGCAGCAAATGGTAATTATTGTCTTATAAATGTTCTATAAAGGCTCGCTAGCATATTAATAATGTTTTTTAATGTCTCATAACTAGATTATGAAGACATTTTGTCATAAAGCGTAACTCAAAATTGTTATGTAGATTTTTTTTTTTTGATAAAAAAAGTATCTCTAATATTGAGTCTTTAAAACATTTATTGACACCTACGCCAGAGCGGGCTTGAAAAGTAAAATGTCACGGAACAGTTCTAGCAGTTAGCATTGTGCTGACAGCACACATGGTTGTGTTGAAGTTTAGGAGACTGGAGGAAGTTTGGGGGGAAAAGGGGGAAAGTGGAGAAACGGTTGAAGTATGACATTGTCTATTATAGAGATTTAAGAATGATGAATGGTCAAAGCGCAGATGCCAAAGGGGAAAGTGGCGATGAAGAGTCCCGAACCAAGCTGAGGAACGTGCAGCGAGACGGGGAACAGAACGGAGAATGTATTAAAGGGAGAATCCCACTAATGCTGAACAGATGTATGTGGAGAATCACACAAGTCTCGGTTCAAGGCTGCAAGTTTAGCTACACACTAACGCAAAAACAGAGGTCTGAAGAGGAATAATCTTCATTCAGGGCACCTGGACATCTCCCATACATTTGGGAGGTTAAAAATGTGAGACAAAATAATGCAAACACACGTCACAGTTTTGTGATTATCTACGTTTTTTTATTATTATTTTAAGGTAAAAAACTGAGATAATGATCTCAGTTTTCCCCGCACTTTTTTCCATAAGTGGATGACGAATGTAAGTGAATGTACATGTATACATTAAAAAGTGGTGCTTTATAACACAGATGGAAACTTGGAAAAAAAAAAGATACAAAAATTACAAAGAAACAAACTTTGAGGTGAACATTTTTTTTATCAACTGGGAGTTGGGAGAACAGGAAGACACGATCTGCGGATGTGGGAGTGATTTAAACTGTGCGTTGTCCAAGGTGACGAAAACATCCTCCTTTTTCTCACCAAACAATACCATTAACCTTGAGACTACAAATTCTGTCTCACACATGACATTGAGTATAGCTGAGAACAACATGAACAGAAAACAAAACAAAACAACCTTGCCACACATAATAGATAATGTCCTCATCAGTCATACAGTTTAAGGACAGGACAGGAGCAAAAGTAATCCAGCAGTACTTTCTCTTAATTAAGCTGGTTTGCCACCATTTCAGGTGGGAGGCAAGAGCCAATAGATTGTTTGCAATACTTAAGAGTCACATCAACCAACACGACAAGGAGCTGATCTCAATCCCCTTTGCAGGAAAGTGTCTTGGTTCATTATTAGATGATTTTTAAAGAAGTGTCCGCTGTGAATACTAAAAGAAAAGCTCTGACACAACTCTGATGCTCTTAAATATGGCGCCAAACAAAAGACAGCCGGGTTTCTGTTGCTGCTTCACAAAACCTTTTCAGCAAAGCTAAGACAAAAGTACAGAAAATTGAGAAAATGGGCCTGCTTGAAGAGACTAACTTAGACCATGTAAATGAATGTGTGTAAGTGACAGGTTCAGGTCCACAGAACATTAACCAGATCCATGACGTCAGAGTCACAGTGTGCACCATGTTCCTGGGTCAGCATGTCTGTCTCTGTCCTTCTTTGTCAGAGCATGTACTGAAACTACATTCATTTGTCACTAGTTCCTGCTAAAATGAAGCTGTTGCTTTATTATTAACATTATTAACATAACTATTATTCTCTGTGTTAATTGATGGAGTTAGAAGAATTTACGATCTATCATGCTGTTGGGAAAAAGAAGTCTCAATTTACATTTGGTTTTAAATCTTCCCAAAATTTTCCAAAAACGAATCAAATAGAAATGGGATTGCACAGTGGAGCAGTGGTTAGCACTCGAGCCTCACAGCAAAACGCCATGGTTTGAAACCTGGCTGGGACCTTTGATGTGTGTAGTTTGTATGTTCTCCCCATGTATGTGTGGCTTTTCTCCGGGCACTCAGGCTTCTTCCCACTATCCCAAAACATACTTCATAGGTGGATTGGTGGCCCTAAATTGCTCCTATAGGTGTGAATGCGAGTGTGTGTGATAATGTGGCCCAGCAACAAACTGGCGACCTGTTCAGGGTGTGTACCCTACTTTCGCCCAACAGTAGCTGGATTTTGCTCCATCAGCCCCATGACCCTAAAAGGATACAACAAGTTCAGAAGATGGATGGATGCATCAGAAATGACTCATATGTCTTTAGATAGAATAAAAGCATTCTGAGAAGTGGACTTGGCCCCAAATGTGTGCAGAGTTTGAACGACTGCACAAAGACTATGTCTAGGTCAAGTGGAAATGTGACCTGTGATGAACATTTTTTGCATCTTGATGTGCTTGGTGGCAGATTTCACAGAAAAAAACATTTAACTGTTGATGCTTAGAACAATGTAACAGTTGGTTCATATCATCAGTGTTTTATTTAGGAACAGTTTACATTTTTTAACCCAGGTTTTATATGAAGTATGGCCCGTTAATTCACGTTGACACAACAGCTTTAAGACAGAAATGGCTAAATATAGCCCCAAAGTATGAAGGGAAATGGTAGATTTTACTGATAAAGATCATATTTATCTATTTCTGTACTAAAATCGCTTGAGTTTCTGTTTTGAAATGCGTCACCAGTGAAGATAATCTGGTGTTCTTTTTCTTGAATTATGGAATTAGTCAGTGCATATCTCCATAAACTTCCCTCCTTTTCAGTCCCCTTGACCAAACTTTCCTTTCCATTCTTCCCCTTTCTCAGCATTTTTTACAGCTGAAACTCAAACGGCCAGGTTTTTTCTCCCTTGACACGTTGGCTCTAAAGAATAGGGAGGGAGTCAAGGGAGGAGTGGAAGCAGGAGAGGAGGTACGCCAAAACAGAGAGAAAAGACAGTTTGTTTGTTTGGTCAGGACCGACCATTACTTAGAGCACTCTAATCTTCTTGCACTTGGCTGGCTACCTGTAACCTCAAACAGGATGAAGGGAGGAAACCTGGAGACACAAGTCGAGGGTGTAGAAATTATTTTATTACTATGATTTTTAGACTGAGTTGTATATTTGACCCAGTTTAGCTCCATATATAGAACAAATGACCAGGTTCTGCCTAAAATAAGAGCAGCAAAATACAAGTTATGGTCTGTAAATAGGCAAGACACACAGGTAGAAATAGAGATTAAAACAACAGCTGACTCATTTAAAAATCAGGGAACCACAAAATAGTTCAGTGAAGCAGGGCTGTACCTTAATAATGCCTCCTGTTCACCAGCTGTGACTGGACATCTGGAGTTGATGTGTTTGCCTAAATAACAGCAGGTTTTTCTATCTTTAGTAGAGATTGGCACCAGATGAAAATAAAGTCTTTGCATATTTCTATTCGATTATATGGAATCCACATTGTGTTTTTGGATTGCAGCATTTAAAAGAAGGCCTGTCGGTTTTTGTTCTGTGTGATTCAAAGCTGTTAATGACAACTGACGGCTGCTGTGACAGTCAAAAGGGATCTACCATGTTCCTTTGCTAACCAAAAGTCACACCCTTGTGGTTTGTAGTGTGCATGTGTGGATGTGTGCGTGTTTATGTGTGTTTAAATAGCAGTCTGAATGACTGCAATTTGCCTCGCTCTGTCTGGATTAAATATGGACCTCCTTGTTGCTTAATGACCTTGGCCTTTAGCTGCATGCTGCTGCTGAAAGCTTTTGTTCTCTAATCTGGACTTTTTTCATTGCAGAAGTAATAAAACCCTTAACATGATGAGTTTTTTTCAGACAGTACATGCAATGCTGCACACTGCAGAATGACTTTTGCACCCCTTTACAAAGTAGGTTTCATCTTTTTTTTGCAGAAATGCATCAAGGCAACATTCATTTTGTTGCACATATCCCTTTAGGAAAAAATTTAACTTTGAATACTGTTGGTGAACTTATTTCAACAGAATGATTTATTTATTCTGCTTTCCACAGGAGTTAAAGCACCATGTTGGGGTCAGTTTGTTAGCCCTGAATTTCTAATCTTTATACTGCAGATCTTTTATAAAATGATGTGATTATTTTTGCTAATGTTGATGGCGCTGTTAGCAGCTCTAAATGGACCGGTCCAACAAGTTTGCTGCAGACTATTTCACAACATGATAAGATTAATTTGTTATCGATGCATGCTTGGCATTCATAATAGTTTCTGATCCCTCAACACTTTTTTTCTCATGTGTGACCTTCCAACCTGCCATAACAAAATAATGAACAACCTTCAGGTGAGAGATTTTTCTAAGTTCCTTCTGTTATTCAGTGTGTTCCCTTTATTTGGTTCTGCGGGAATATGTTGTTTATCGTAAATTTCCGATAGGGATACAGAGTGACTCACTGTCCCCACAAACCTTGACCTTTGGGTCCCGCTTTTGTTTTGGTTTGATATGATTTGTGTTATAAACCAACAACACAAAAAAACAACAAAAAAAATGCCTTTTAATTTGCCAATAAACTACAATGAAGAATAAATTTGATACCAAATCTGCCTTTATATAACAAAACAATACATAATAATTCCCCCTCAAATTTAGCACAATTGTTTGACATTTTTAACACATTGATGCAACGATTTACTTCTCCACGATTCAGAGCAATGGTGTGTCATACGGTTCGATTCTAAATGTAGAATTGTGGCATCCCTTATTTTTGATGACATCATATTTGGATCAAGTGGAGTTTTTAGCTTAAAGACAATTGACAAAGTCTTGATTTTCTCACAGCTCGTCGCTCATCCACTGCTTTGTGTTGCTCAGTGGTTATGCCAGCCTCAAAATTGCATGTTTTTTAGCACCACATCCTGTTACTTCCTATTTCGTTGAAAACCCCAATGACTTCATTACACTGATAAGAGGATATGAAGATGAAAGCTGACAGGAAGGACTTGTTTAATCTCAAATACTAAACAAGCAAAGTACTGTTTAGTCTAAAAGCAGAGATACAGTATTGAGATGGATCATTCATGAGTCACTTCATGAACCATTTTCCTGTTTTTTTGAAAAGTACTATAATGAGGTTGTTATTGGCGCACCTCCTTTGCCAGGATGGATATGAGATAGAACAGAATATGAACAATTCATGAAAAAAAAAACAAAAACGCTGGCACCAAGTTAACGTTTTCTCTGTCCTTTTTCACATAATAATTTTCAAATCCTACATGTGAGGGGTGAGATTAGATGGCCTCATTGAGAGCCAGACATTTTACTGGCAATGTTTGTGATTCTGTCAGAGTTATGTATGAGCAGATGAACCTTTAATGTAAGGATTGTGTTCCAGTTATGTATCATCTTACCCTCCACTCATCCATCCTGGTCCTCTCATCTCATGATTGATATAGCATCCTCCTTTTTTTGTTCCGCACCCCCTCTTTAACCAAACTAAATTGCTGGTTGGTGTTGGGGATTTCTTGCCCCCTGCTCCCAGACTCTAACTGCTGTCAGTGCACTTGTGAGGCACATCCTTGTGTTTGTCTGGAAGCAGCAGTAAAGCGTTGTGTGTGAGCAGATGTTTTGACATCTGAAAGTGAAATTACAGTTATGACAGAGTTGAAAGCATATCTGTAGGTGTGTGTTTAAGGGAGGTGGTGGCACGGGGGTACTCTGCATGATTTGCCATGAGTAGGTGCATTTATTTTTGCATGGTTTCTTTCTAAGAGGTTCTTGGGGAGGTCTGCAGTTTGTGCTTGTTCAGTTTGAGGCTTTATGTTTTCAAGGAATCAAAAAAGGCAGTCATTTCCTGTCAGCGGGGCAATAAATCTCTGTTGTGTTTTGACATGGGAAACCTACAGTAAAGTAAAGTGGGAAGAGAATTGAAGGTCTTGTGGCAAAAGACAATAAAAATAATGTACTTTCTTTCAAATTTTATAATGGTGATGAATAAAAAACCCCAAAATGATTGCAAACTCAAAAAAATAATGAAACCTAAAAAGTTATCTCAATCTTTTTCACTATCCCACGTGTCCCTGTAAAGGAGTTTGTATGGACGTTTGCACTCTTAAATTATAATTTATAATAATACTTGTGACGAGCAGAATCACCTTTTGTGAGCCACAGTCACTGATGTTCTCATGAAATCTGTTCAGTGCTGAGCTTGTCTCAGTTTCCCCCTGGGGGTGCGTCGAAGGACTCGCTGAGTTTCAGCAGCATCTTGAGAAAGTGTGTATTCCAGCACCAGTGTGCGCTTGTGTGCATGTGTTGTTAATCCGCGATGGTGCTGAGAGCCGCCTGTCTGCTTGGATCAGTGCCCGTCAGGATCAGTTTGGTCTGCTCCCTGCCATCACATCTCAGGTCTTAATGAGGTTGTGTGAGTGTGGACATGTGTGTGTTTTCATGTGCTCCTTATCCTTCTCATCTGCCTGGTTTTCTGTAAAAAATGTCTTTGTAAATCCAGATCTTTGTAATTCCAAACATCTCAACATTTCTGTCAGTTTCTTGAAAGCTTTGAAGGAAAATTCCCTCCACCTTTGCTGTGCTCATTACAGCAGCTTTTGCCTCTATTACTGCAGAACACATAAAAGGACAGAAGTGCAGATCACACATTATTTATCAGCAAAAGCTTTCCCTCCCAGGGAATTGTTCAAATTCTGAACGGTGTGCCAAACTCAAAATTGATTTTTTTCACTTTTGTGGACCAAACCCCATCTTGACAGTAGTTATTACTGAAACCCAGGTTTTCTAGACTTTTATGGTGTGTTACTAATAATAAATTGACCTCTTTTTGGGGGCATTTGTTTAATCTATTTTGTAATTATTATCCAAGTTTAACAAACGCTTACTTTTAAAAGGTGCAGTCTGACAGGCAAAGCCTGTACAATTTTAAATATTTAAAATGTTGTATTTGAGGAATACGTTTATGGACATTCATAGCCTGCGAGTTAAATGAAATGCATGATTTATTCAAAGTATTGGATTCGGCAAATGGCTACAGGAATCACAATAAAAGTGAGGTGAAGCCTACTGATGACTTCCTAATAATAACCAAATATGAACTCTGACATTATCCAGATCGTAAAAAAAAAAAGATTAAATATGCAATATAAAAAATTAACCATAACATAACCATTTGTTTCTGTCATGAATATTTGTCTTAAATTTTCCTTAGACTTAACCTAAAGTCCCACTCAAATTAAAATTGTGTTTTTATTGTTCTTAAAAATGTTCTTGTGGCATTTTTCTGATGATGGAGAATGTTTATTGAGATAATTAAGATCAAAACTGCATTTTTGATATTTCTTTATTCAAATTATTGCGACGAAAACAATGCAGCTAGAAAAAGCTTGTAGTTACTACATAACATCTATCAGCAGGCTACATGCTCCCTGCTCTGTTCCATTCTGATGCTTCCAGTTGCAGACAAACAGATTCATACTCGTCTTTGTTTTCCTCGTCTAATTTGGCATCTGTGTCACAACTTTAAGACCGGATAGCTCCAATATTGGTTGCCATTTTTGTTGCACCACTAATGTTTGGTTGGGGTTCTGCTTGGCTGTAAGCTAGCGGGAGAGTGTAAACAAAGGGAAATGAGCGCAGGCTTACTCAGACGGCAAATTGCTGATGAACTACTACAGCTTTGCAAAAAACTATGACCTGGAAAATGGTACAGGATTTTGGTTAAAAAACGGCATAAAAGACCACTAGGAACACTTTAATAGATCAAAAGATGATCAGAGTAAGGACCAGACGATCTCTTTGCCGAAACATTAAAGGATTTAGTAGCTTGAAGGAACTAGGGAAAGTGTTCATTTCAGCATACTGTACCTTTGAGTGTCATGTTTGTGTGCGGGCTGGGATTTATGGAGCATTTTTAGTAGGTGATTTCCCTGTTTTTTATGTCTGTTATCTGACTTCTTGTGATCTCAACAAAATACCGTCTATGTAAAACCTTTGCAGCTCTGATTAGGGTGCAGTCCAGAATTACAGGGCTCCTTAACTACCCTTGGCTTACAATCAGCATAAAATTGCACATAGCAAAGCCCTTTTAAAGTCTAGCTATGCTTAAGAAAAAAGGTTTCTTTGCCCAGAAAACGCATTTAACCTCTAAAGACCTAAGCTGATATTTGACCCCTGACATGTAGTCACAGGGCCTCAGTCAAGCAAAATTAATTAGAGTGGTAAAATAGCTCAAAATAGAATGTCCACGCTTGTGGACACCGAGTCTTAAGAAGTTAAGAATAACCTGCACAGTGTCCTAATAGTAACAGCATGTAAGCAAAGCATAATAAGAAGACTTTATTTTTAAAAACAGCCCAGTTCATTGAAGTGGGCTGATCTACTCAATGACCCTTGTGAGTCGTGACTGCATGCCTCTAAGGACGTGTGACGGTGTGTGTCCCATCTATCAGGCTCCTGGCACCAATAATCAGCTTGCACTCACTCAAACTGCAGTCCCCGTCTTCTTCTCTCTCTGTGGTTCTAGTTGGGTGATCACAACTAAGCAAAACCCTTAAGATCACAGATTTTTGTGCCTCAAGGACTTTTGAACAAGTGTGACGCAGTTCCACACACTTCCTTTTATGATCCATTCTCTTTCCCTGAAGGCCCCAATAATCCCTGTAATGTCAAAAGGTCAGCGGCCCACGTCAGTGAAGATCCATCAGTCTTCGTGCGACAGAAAAGTTGGCAGGCTGCTAACATAAACAGAGGCAGCATCATTCCACAATAATGCTCTCAGTCTTTCCATCTTTATTGTCATGTTTTTGTGTCCTGTAATCAACTTTATTTCTCATCAGTTTTACGTTTCTAAATATTTGAAGCACCTTTTTTTTTTATTAAAGATCCCTGAACTACAACTGCAGCTTATACTTAAAAAGATCTGAATACTAAAACAAGAAATAATTGCATTTTTCTATTTGAAATGAAAACAAAATAACTGACTTTAATTTTAAAAAAGCATAGTATTTCATAAACTTGTATCTGTTTTACGAGGAAAAGACGCTGACACAAAAAGAGAACTGGTGTCTTTGTGGTCATCATTATTTCTTGTTTTTATTGTATTCATTGTATTTTTTTGTATTTATTATGTCTATCTCATCTCTGCTGGATTTAAATGCGTGCCATCCAGAGTCACATATTTCTGCACTTGTGGAACACATGTTTACGGCGCAGCAGTGGCCCAGTTGTTGGACCATTTTACCCATTATTGCTCTGCATCTGCTAACCAGGACTTTCAAGATGTGGGTGAGCATCTTGAGTGAGCAGCAACAATGAGAGGAGATGTGTGCTTAGACACATCCCTGTCTTATAAAGAAGAAATGAAAGACCCACTCTGGTGAAAATTGTGCTTTGGTATTTTTAACACGATATTGGGGCAATTTTCTGATGATGGAGGACGTGTGTTAGAAAAATAAAGCTAAAAGTTTCATTTCTTTATTAAAATCATTGCTATTCAGGATCAGACGGAAAAAGAGCTTATTTGCGATGTCTAAAATACGCCGGATGGGCGACAAGCTCCCCACTCTGCTGCATTCTGAAGCATTCACTTGTAGACAAACAAATCCATGAACGTCTTTATTTTGTTCGTCTAAGTTGGCATCTGGCTCAAAACTCAACGGCAGGATTGTTCCAAAATTACATCCCATTTTTGTTGCACAGATAATATTAGGTTGGGGTTTTAAGGGGCTGTTGGCTAGCTGGAGGGCAAGCTTAATTAATACTTTTGTTGTTGTTGTTTTTGTCTTACTTTGTTCTTATTTTTAAACCATTGTTATTCCTGCCTTCATTGTAGCGCTTTGAGATTTTATCCAACATGTAAAGCACATTCTATTTAAAATCTATTTTGCATCCAAAGGAAGTGCTACTAAGAGGTTATGACAAATAGATTGCCGGGAAAACACTGAGATGCAATGTGTATCACATTAAAAGTTTAATGAGCCAGCATTCATCTGACCATGTTTCAGTAAGTTGTAGTGTCTCAATGCTGTGGTGTTATGGCAATATTTTAAGAGAATTTTGTTAAGGAAGGAAGCTTTTAGGGTGACATCACAGCAGCGCTGCACGTGTACCGCTTAACGATTCCAGGTTATCGGGGAAAACTAACTCTGGTTCACTTTAAGCGGACCAAATGTGTGCAGTCTGAATGCGCCCTTAAGAGAGCGTATGTAAACATCAGAATAAAAAAGAATTACGCTAGAAATTAAACAACGTTAACACGTTTAATAGTAAAAAAGGTTTTGTTGAAGTGCTTTTGATAGATGAAACAAGTTGAAGAAATACTTCATGTCAGATGTCTTTTGCTGTGAATTGTTCCACAGAAACTGATCAGAACCAAACAAATTTTAAAGTGTCTCTATATTTGCAAAGCCCTACAGCACCACGCTGTGAAATTGCTGTTGAAATGAATGGTTGGCCTCAATGTTTAAGGGATCTTTTCCAACAGCAACAGTCTGCTTCTAAACCGCTCACTGCATATTAAAAAGTCAGTTTTTTTTAAAGTCAATAATGTGTCATTAAGTTTAACAAATCAATACCGTCCAACGCTCAGATGCCGCTATTTTCCATTTTTATTTGGCATTACTGTCAGAAATAAAATGCTGCTGCATTAATATTAATATAATATCAGCACAAATAGCCATGCTCAGTCTGATTAAATAATCTCAGAATCTGTTGTTTGTGTTGGATGTTAATCCTGGCAGTCAAAACCATCCGTAACCATTTTCCGATGTTAGCAAAAACACAGAAGTTGTTGAGCGTCTTGGCAGTTGCTCCTGTGGTACTGCACTCTGAATTTGGCTTCAGCAACTGCTGAGTAGATTATTTTACTTGTTTGAAAACACACAAGTGTAGAAAATGACAAAAACAGAAGTGTTTTTCTAGGCCTGACATAATCCAGCGTGTTAGGTCATTTCAGCCACAAGGGGAAAAATGTTGCCGTTAAATGTTTTCAGGAAATCAGTTTTTTAAATTTCCGTCACTTTACTGACATTTCCCTACAAGTCTATTGTTGTGTTGAAGTCTCTTTTGTCATCTTTTGCTTTTTTCTTTGTTACTTAAAACTGTAGTGTGAATCAGTATGTTCCTGCAGAAAAATATTCCATTAAACATTGGAAAACATGTCGTATTTGTCAAAAAAACGTATTTTTGTCAAGATAATTTCCTGTTGTCCGTCCTAGTTTCATAACAATGTATCTAAATGATTTCAAAAACTAAAAGTTCCAACTCCAATCATCTTTTGATGTTTTTTTAAAGCATCCCCAGTGATCTTTTAAGCTTTGATAATTAGGCAAAATGAAATTAAAAATAAAAAAAAAAGACTTATTGACCCTGCTCTCCCTTCTCCACAATACTGAGAGCTTGGAGCAAAGAACTTGTGGACCAGCGTATTTAAAAGTTTTTTTTTTTTTCAGACTGCATTTTGGGTCTGCTCCTGATTTGAATACAAAGAATACCAGTACTTAAAAATGTCATTTTGAGCTTAATGTTCTTATATATCTCCTCCATCATCAGAAAATGCCACAAAAACATGTTAAAAACACCAAAAACACATTTTCATTGTGGTGGTCTGTAATACATTTTCTTTGTTAAATTCTGTCTATTTTTTCAGGTCCATCATGGATTTTTTTCGCTGGCATGTTTGAAAAGATTTAAAAGCTTTTTGTGAAATGGTGAAGCAACAACAACAACAACCCGGGACACAGTCAATCATCAGTGTTTCTTAAACATTTCAAAACAATCACAAAATGACTGCTTTCCTGTTGAATTATGTGGCAAACAACACATTATTTAATTCAAATTGCGACATCTGACTATAAAACCCAGCTTAGCCACTTTAACGGAACAGATCTGGGTGTTGTAAAGATTTATGTACTTCCTCATTTGTTGAAATAGAGAATATGACACAGAGATCATAAACTGGAAGTCAGTTGCAGGTTAAAGATCAACTCAATTCAGAGAGTTGCAATCAAATAAATATTTAGTAAGGAGCTCCAGGCAGTGCCCCTCTTCTGTGTCAATGGCTAAGTAGGCTTGAGGTGAAACAAAAGCTTTTGTCTGGATCCCAGGACCCATCTGAAGCCCATAAAGACATCAGGCTGGTTTATGACAGACAGTTCAGCAGGAGGCAGGAGGAGCACTGAGACATTCAAACAGCTGTAACAGGGCGCACCCATATGTGCATCAAAGTGTTAGAAGCTTTGTGCCAAAAATGCCAGCAAACCTAGAGACAGCAAGCACCCAAACTTTAGGGAACCACCTGGTGTGACACCCGTGACCTGCTGAGTCTTTCTGGATTCCAGCAGGTGCAGTTCAGCTTCTGCCAACGGAATTGAAGATTAAAGAAGAAAAAGACACAGCACAGTATTGACGGGATTCTGCTGTTTTGACTAAGCTGATAAGCTTTGATGTGTAAAAAGTTAAGCTCAAGTTTAAAAGTCATCAATCAATTAATGTCACTGCCACTACACTCACATCAGGGCTATGTGGTCCAGACCAAAGCTAATTTCCTCAGTCTGCATCCTTTAAAAGTCTGTTGTGGATTAAAAATAAAAAAGCTGACTCCAACTGAAAAATAGGACCTTAGTTCACTTGCAAGTAAATCCTGGTGCAAGTTGCTACAGCGTGATCCTGGAAAATCAAACAGGAAGTGAAGCAAAGAAAGGAAGAAAGTGTTTTTAGTTTTATAATTTTATAAAAAAGAAAGAAAGTAAGGTCACAGTGCTTGTCTAAAGAAAAAACAGTCAGGAAACTTTGCCGGTATGTCAGTAGAACATATGGACCGCTCTCATGTTTTTTTTCTGTTATCTGTGCCATCACACAAGCAGTTGTGTAAAGTTGTTTAGGCTGTTTTGCCTGTCCTCAAGAATTCAGTGTTACAGCAACCAAAACAAGTGTGTAAAGCTTTTTTTTTTTTTTTCAAACTAAAAAAGACTGCAGAACTGGAGCCACCTTAACTCTTTGAATATTTATAAGACAGTCTGAGGCCAATAACCCATCAAAGATTAGTTGGTTGGTCCAAAATTGGGGAGGAGAAGGGGTCACAGATGCTAGCAGAGATTCTCACACAACTCAAAACAGTGAAACTGTTTTCCTTTAGTTTCAAACAATGTTGAAGTCTTAATATAAGAGTAATTTGGCAAAAAAAGCAAGTAAATCAGAAAGCACGGATGCCCACCACTAGAGAAGAGCACCAAACAATAAACTATTAATTTACAGTGGCAAATATGTTATAATTTGGCATTTTTCTAACTAAAATAGCTCCTTCTTTTGCTTCTCACATTTTTGCATTGATATGCTGACACCTTTAATCTAACTGTACTTGTGAATAATGACAAATTCATTCTGTTCTATTCTTTTTGCGCGTGAGCAGACATGCAACAAAAGGGAATGTGGAGCCAATCATGCTTTCATGTTTCTCTTTATTGCTACTAATTGAAAATCTTTTTGCTGGGGGAGTAAAGCAGGGGTTATATGGTGAAAAAAAAGTAAAATAATAAACATAATTGGTAAGACTATAGATATTCTAAACTGCCACAGTCAGAAATATCTCTCTAGTGTTATTTCTGTGCTTTTGGTAGCAAAATTAAGTTTTTTTTTTTTTTTTTTTACTATTTTACTGTTTGCTAAATGTTGGGTAACTTTTTTAAAAATGTTTTTCAAATATGTGAGTTCAGATGAAGCAGCGTGTTTGCAGTGACCTGTGCTTCAACTTTGAAATGTGCAGGGGGTGATGTAAACCCCCATACGCCACAAACGACGCCGATTACCCTCTTACTGTACGGTAGCTTATCAGCCAACACGTGTTAGTGTAAGTCATCTCCATTATCTCACCGATCTTGCTCTGTTTGCAGGGATTTTTATCCGAACGGCTCTGCTGTCTGTCTTTTCAGGCGAGCTGTGAGTCAGAGATGAAGTGTCAAACACGTCTCGCTGCAGTTACAGCCTAGTTAGGAGGCTTATGCCATGAGAGCTTTGAAACAGCTTTTGTTGTTAAACTGTTTTTGTGTGTGGCTGTAACAACTAAAAAACAGTTTCAGACACAAATATTTATTCCAATCAATGTATTTTCAATGCTTATTCTCCAGTGTTATGTCATGAAGACACAGATAAACCACCGCCTCCTTTTTGGAAACAGTCAAAGTTAAAGACCCACTCCAAGCATCGTTTGATCTATACTCAAAGCGTTGTCAATGGTCTTTTCATTATGATTATGCCATTTATGGCCAAATAAAAAAAAAACTGTGTTGATTTCTAGGACATAGTTTCTGCAGAGCGGCAGTGATTCATTCGAAACTCACCACTGAGTTGGAAGGACTGTTGCAGAGTAAGTCTACCCTCGTTTCCAATCATCCCTTTGTTTACACTCTCTCCTGCTAGCTTACAGTCCCTCACAATCCCAACCTAACATTACCGGTGCAACAAAAATGGTGAGCAATAATGAAGCTATCGTACCATAACGTTACCGTTTTGAGATAGATGCCAGCTCAGACGAGAAAAACAAAGACGTACACAGATCTAGTCTTCAAAAGTCACATTCACACTGGGCGGAAACGAGGGACAGCGTCTTTGTAAGCACGCAACATGCACATTTTGAGCTTCCATGTCAAAAACAAATGCCTTCATGCGTGGCTACAGATGTCAGATTTTGGGCTCTACGTATAAAATGTGTGGAAATTAAATGTGCACCGAAGGTTAAACTAGCTGATCTTTGATCAATCAGGGACTCATCTTTGGGTCGTTTTTAAAACACTAAAGTGTCAACCATTTGAAAATTGATCACGGAAGAGAAATTAATAATTGTGTTTTGAGCCCAGCTGGAATTGTATGACACCAAGTGTTTCATATATCGGAATTTATCGGAATAGAGCTGTGAAAGAAAAAGGTTGGAGCAAGATTCACAAGATTTGCACCTTTGACATGTCCTTTTGACATTTCAAGCCTTTTTGAGCTCCTTACACTACATGCGCTAGTATCTGGTAGCAACAGACCTTTGTGAAGACCATATGCGAAAAGCACACACAAAAACTCACGTTCAGCCCGTTCTTGAACGTGCCACACATACCTGGTGTGTACGTAGAGTAGATGCATCAGAATGGAGTGGATTAGGGAGCTTGTACCTTGCCATCGTAGGTCCTACGTCACACCTACACAAATTTTCCTACAGCATTTTTTCATTTGCTCCTGATTCACAGCGATTTGAATAAAAAAGTAAATGCAGTTTGAATTTGTGCTACAAGAACATGCTCAACACCAAAAACAGTTTTTTTAATGGGAGTGGGTCTTTAAAACACAACAAGGCTAGATAAAAACTGTGGGACATCGGCTCTCAGCGTGTTTTAACAATCTCAAAGCTTTGTTGGACTGCAGCACAGTTTATTATTTTATTAGCTTCTGGTTTGATAGTTTCAAAGCCCTTTAAAGCAACTTTAATAATAGGTTTAAAAAGGGAAAAAAAATTGTTGAAATCAGGTACAAACATCCCTCTGCATGTCTGCGGCCCTATCCACGCCCCTCCTCTCACCTCCCACCTTTTCCTCTTCTCCTCAACTCCTCCCTCCTTCCCTCTCTCCCTCCTGTTCTCTCTCCTCTCTTGAATTAGGCTCATTCTTTCAGGCTGCTCTGTCTGAGCACTTCTGCTCAGCTTCTGTGAAAACTTGGTGCGTGTGTGTGTGTGTGTGCGCTAACCCTTTGCGTGTGTCCGTTAAGCAGAGTTTCATGTGTGTGCACAGAGCTGTGTGTTTGTCTAAGTGGAGCTGAAGTGCAGCCGTTCATCAGTGGAGCTGACTGCAGACAAGGGAATACTCCAATCTCACTGCGCTGTTTTTTAACTTACACACCAGCTGCTTATTGGACTTTTTTTCAAAGATTTACTGTTGGTTTTTCTTTTCTTTTGAAAAAAACAGGACTTTACTGCTGCTCTCGTTTTGGAATCCGCCAACTGGAATTACCCTTTATCCTATTTCTGGAATTGTTCAACATCTATTTTTTGTTTTTTAAGAATTATAATTAAAATACAAATGTCTACTTTTCAGATTCTTAAAACAAGCATTTTGACTCTGATTCGATCATGGGACATTAATGAGTGTGTGCAGTAATGCATTTTCCTAAAAGTTTAGGCTCATCTGCACATGTTTGTTTTTAATTAGTGTTATTGGAAACTGTGACATATTACTAGAGTAATAGGATAAGAGGACCAGAGTAGATCTGCCCCAATGGAAACTTTAGGAGCCATCAGTGTGTTGGGCTCAGGTGGATGCTAAACATAATCAGCAATACTTCAAACTCTTGAATTTTGTTTTTTGGTTTCCTTGGAAACAGACAAGGAGGTGAGTATGAGCCACCAGCCATTGGTTATGTGAATTGATGTCTTTAACACAACCATAAAAAAGTAACTTCTGTTTGAAAGACAATACTTCACTATCTCACTGCAGTGTTTGGAACCTAACCTTGTTTAGATGTGCTTTTTGTGCTCTGTGAAAACCAAAATATCAATTTCCAAGTCATGCTGATGACCTGTGGGGCTTTTCTTCAGAGAGCGTGTTTGAAATCAGCTGTGTTGTTTCATTCAGAGTAAAGTGTCATCTTTCCTGCAGAGGCACACTGGAGCACATCGAGTCAGGAGACCAAAGGCGGCTCTGTAAAGTCCCGACTCGCTGCTGCCTCTGGTCTTGACAGCTTAGAAATCAGCAAACCGTCCTTTCCTTTTTTTTGTAACTTTATTGAAGTAAAGCTTTATTATAACTAGAAAGAGGATTTGCAGAGTAACTTTTTTATTTACTTTTTGTTCTTTGTGCTGAATATGCTTTTGGACCATTACACTGGTGCAACCACCTGTCTGATAAATGAAAAAAAGCCATTATCCCATTAGAGTTCATTTAAAATTGAAAGAAGCGTAAAGCATATGCAATGTGTAAAACATTTTAGCTAACTGCAAGTCCTCCGGCAACAATATAATCATACTTTTTCCAGCTCATTTTTATAAATCTATGAATATTCCATCCTTAAAGGCGAGATTCCACATGAGTTTGTAAGCTGGGAAACTTTTGCTCCATGATGCCGGGCCAGATGGCTCGGCACCAGCAACCAGCAGAGCCTTGCAGCCTTCCCGGCTCCTTCATTCACTCAGCTTCTTTCAGTGCAACCAGGGTCTCTGCCTCCAATTGTCTCACTTTTTGTTCCACTTTGTTTCAGTTTAAATCCCATAAAGGCTGGTACTCACTTCTGGCTCTAAGGTCTTTACTTTTGTTTGTTTCTGGCTGTGTGAAACTTCACTTTTGCACTAATTTATACCCTGAAAGCTTTTAAGGAAAAAAGCTGTACTTCTTGGCTGCACAACAAATTGGATAGGAAGCCTGCTTTTAAAGTCTCCACTTACCCTTCTTATGAGTAAGCCTTGTACTCTTTAGCATCTTTAAATTAGTGTAAAAGCACTCATAAGCCACCGTTTTACTTTCACTCTCTCTTTAAAATTAGATTATTTTCCAGTGATATCCTTGGATCATTTACTTTGGAATCACAACACTGAACATCGACACGCTCTTCTTCTTAACTTTGGTGGTCTGCCTCTATCTGTGTTTTTAGTTATGCAGTTCTCTTTGGAAATGAAGCATTCCTTCACCTTCTCGCTTCTCTGAGAAGAAGTGGCTTGAAAAAAAGCTTTGTGCATACACGCTCACATGCATATTACGCTCTTTTGCTCACCGCTAGAGACTGACGGTAAAACTCTGATGTTAGGCAGCGCTCAATATAAGAGTGGATAGAAAGCAGAAGCCTTTAAAATGAGCAAAGGTATAAACATTTGGGATTTTAAATCATAGTTTGCAGTTGTGCTGGAATCTTTTTGTAGACATTCTGTCCCAATGTGCGATTTCTGACAGTAAAAACCAGAACTGTGTGCTCAAAACAGATGTGTTATCAAACTTTGTCTTCTTATGTTATATATAAGGTCCTTTTTTAGATCTTTAAATAGTTTGATTTGTGAATAAGAAAGATATGCAAGCAAAGATTTTCAGTATTAAACATTTCCTCATGCTGGATCTGTCCCAAGCACCTCATTTGTCCTCTAACCTTTCTTCCTTCACTTGTTTACATCACTATAAAACAGATTTGCATAATGGCTCCCCAGAGTCTACTTTGATTTGTGTTAAACAAAGCATGCACAGCTGCCTCTCACTCATTTTTTGACATGCTGCAGCACATTGGGCATTCCCCTGCAGGAGATGGACGCTGACTGCATCTCAAAGTGAAGTGATACATGAGCTTTAGTAATTTATATAATTGCAGATATGGAGAAAACTGTCTTGGAAACCAATTTCATTAGAACCCCATAAAAAACGCACAAAGAGTGAAATCTTTTTTTTTTATTTGACATTAAAATGAGAGCAGGACAAAGGTGATCATTTTAAATGCAAGGTGATTTTTCTTTTATGAATTTAATGCTTCAACAACTGTAATTTTTACACAGTATAGAGTCTTTCTCTTTTTCGTATTGCCTTCTTGACCTGTGTGCTTCCTCGTGTTCTTACCCTAATACCTCTTTTATTTGCTTCTGTTTTCTGTCCTTTTTTTCACTGAGTTTCCTTATTTGCTTTCATCCTTTCTTTTTTTAAGTTGCTTTAAGTTTTGTTTTAGAGTCAGCAAGTCTTGATCTTGATCCCATCTTGAATCAATCTAGGTTGAGTTTGAGTTGTGAGAAATGTGTGACATCTTTGTGAAGGTTTGACAGTCGATGAATCAAAGTATTAATCGAATGATAATCTGACATTCTGGAGACACATTGGTGGGAGTAAAAACAAGTGAAAAGGTCACGCATAAATATTTCAGGATCTTTTAGGATCAAATACGATGAAATGTGCCTGGGCTTTAGCGATTGGGTGGCTGTGATTTCACTTTTTCGAGTCTGTCTCTAATCTGTCACAGTTTAGTTTCACAGTTCAACAGTGGGTTAAAACACTTGCAGACTCTGAGGAAAATCATGTTTGTGGTGTTTTTAAGATGTTCTTGTGGCACTTTTCTCATGATGGACGACATGTATAAAGTAAATTAAGATTAAAATAGCACTTCTGAGTGTTTCTTAATTAAAATCATGAATCAGGAGCAGATGAAAAAATGCAGTTGAAAAACGTGTGTAGTTGTGACGTAGAAAATATGCTGGGTGGTTCACCATCTCTGATGGACCCACTTGTGGACAAACGTATAGCTTTGTTTTCTTTATCTGAGTTGGCATCTGGCTCAAAACTATACGACTGGATAGCTCCAATATGGGTCGCCAATTTTGTTGCACCACCAATGTTAGCTTTAGGTTGTGAGGAGCTAAAAGCTAGTTCTTATAACATTAATCTACATCTACATGTAGATTAATTTTGCCTAAAAATGGCATAATCATAATTAAAAGACCACTGGAAACACCTTTACAATAGATCAAAAGATGATGGAGTGAGACTTTCAACTTTTTTTTTCAAAAACTTTATGAGATACAAGGGATATCGAGGTCAAATGATAGAAATTTCTGTCTAGTGCAGTAAGACAAAACCCTTACACAGGACAGCAAATGAGCATTACAAGAACAGAAAACCTCTTTTTCCTCCTTTCCTTGACCTTGTTATTCGTTTTTGCCTGCATTAACTTCTCACCCCCTTTCTATTAATGCCCAACTTCTGTCAATCAAACTGGTGCAAAATGCACCAGTTACCTGCTGTTCCAGTCATTTGGCTATGTAAAGCTCTGAGCCCCTCCTCTGCTTCAATCTCACCATCGTATTTTTTTCTCCTCACCCATCCATCCCTCCCGCTTTTCATTCCTCTTTTGCAGCATGGCTTAGATTTGATGGTAGCTGGCCAATAAGAGTCTTTTCTCTCAGCAGGAAAAACAATTGGCTCCTTTTTCTTGAACGCCATGCTTCTCCATCTCAACCGCTTCGTGTCGCATTCCCATTCTTTCTGTGAGACTGCATGCAGTCTGGCATGCTGCAGGGCTGAGAGCATGAATGTCTCCAGATCTTGAGCTTTCAGAGGTTCCCTCCACTTGCGCTCTCAATTGCTTCTTTTTATTTTACATTTTTAGTGTATTTTAAACCCATTTTGGTTTTGCAGATTTTCTAGAATTGGAAATCCAAAGCATAGATATCTCCATGCTTTATCCAAATTATGTTTTCCTTTACCTTGTTCCTTCTAGTATTCTTTGCTCTGTCTATATTTAATTTTTATGGTCCTTTGTATTTGTTGACAGTTATCTCCCATCACTTTTAGTAGCTTCTGACCTGTCTTTTAATGAGTTTTCCCCCTATTGGAATTTCACATTCCCTGGTGAAAGTGTCTCCATATTGCTAATATTCGTTCTGTCTTTTATTTATGCATATTATACTCATTCCCACTTTAGCGTTGCTCTCTAACCTCACTCAAAGGCCCGTCTCAGTCTGGGGGCAGGCTGCTTTGTCTGCCCGTCTTTATTTGGGCCTTTTTTTTGACAGGACAGCTTGGCCCCACATCCCCCCACGAATTTCTGTCTTTGTCTTTATTTTTAATCCATTCCCTCTTGGCATGCTGCTGCTACATGTCTATTGAAGCTGAACTGAATGTAAGTGTCAGCAGCAGGCCCAGTGGATTTTTTTTTGTTTTTATTAGGGTGCATTATTGAACATTTTTTATATTTGTGTGCATGAGAGTGTATTTATAGCTTTAGGTGGTGACGGCAGGTATGAGAATCCTATTCCCTTATATAATAGGATCCAAGAGTGTGTGTTGTTCAGGCATTAGATAAGGATGTGCGAGAAACAATAATGGCCCCTTCCACTGATGATGGCAGATGCAGAGAGCATGCTGAGATACTTCAACACACACACACACAGCTTATAGAGAGACCCAGAGGGACAATAGGGCTGGCCGTTTGTTTTATAGCAGCTGACTGGAGTGTAAGGTCTTCTCTGCTGCCCCCGTCACCCCTGGGGGACTGTGGGATGAATTGTGTGAGAGTATGTGTAACAGCATCTCTGTTTGTGTGTGACTGAGCTGCAGCTGACGGGAGTGCTGACGTCTTTCTTCTTCAAAGACTGCAGCATCTTAACTCAACCTTAAACACCACACTCGTGCATTAAATTGTGCTGCACAGGCTTCACAGATTGTAACTGATGTTAACCTCCTTTTTTTCCGCCCCGTCTTTTAAAAGCACCTCAGGCCTTTTGGTGGTAGGTGCAGAAACGGGCGGTTGTTTTTTGTCCACTGCAGGCATTTGCACAGTTGTTCATTCATGGGCGTGTGTGTGTTTGCATTCTGCAGGGTATATGGGAGTTTGTGTTCCAGCTGAGCTCTGTCCTGTTGTTGTGGCCAAGCAGCCATGAGCTTATGAGAGCTCTCCTGTCTCCATGCCTCAATAGCTCCATTATTCATAAAACTCTCTGCCAGCAGGCTTGATGGAGGGTTTGCATATGCAGTGTGTGTTTGTGTGTATGTGAATTGGTGTCCATCTTCACTTCTTTGTGTGTGTTTGGATTCATATGCGTTTTAAAATCACCACTTCACTGAAATCTTTAGCAGATTGCTGTGAACTAGTGGTTTAATCTTGATTTGTTAATTCTCCATTTTTTTCTTGTTTCCATGGTTTGGTTTTTACTTTTGGTCTTTGATGTTTAAACTTTGTATAGATCTTTTTATTTTTGAAGTGGTTTCTTCTCAGAGCAATATCTCTAGATTTGCATTCTGCAATTTTTACAGTAACTTCCCAACTGCATATGTTTTTGTCAGTTGTCCAGTCAGTGTACAGGTGATCGAGGCTGTGTCCGAATTCTTGCCCTAATCCCTAACTACTAAAAAACTACTTAGTGCGGTACTAGTAGTGCCCTGGATTTTAAAAGCAATTCAGACACCGTGCTCACTACTTTCTTTTTTTTTTTCTAGCACCAAATATGACGCCATCAATTTAAGGAAGTGAAAATCTTTTAGGAATCCACTGTGTTCTCTAGATGAAAATGTTTATATTGTATTGATAAAATACATTTAAATATATTTTCTATCAAAAAATTGCTCAAACCCCATGCATTGTATTATATAGTGCACTATAGAGTGCACTATATAGTGAGTAGTGAAAGAATTCAGACAGAGCCCAAGTTTCCCTTCGTTGTTGCAAGATGGTTGTGCTCCATTTGTTATTATTCAAACTTGTGCTTAAAAGTTGTGTTAGTCTAACTAAAACTTGAGTTTTAAGCTAGAATTAAACCAAATAACGCAATAAGATGATGTGGTTGAAAATTGACTTTCTCCTTCACTTACAGTCTAAGACAGTTCTTAGACATTTCCCCAGACCCAAGCTGCTGCTGTAACACATAAGGCTGAGGCCATCACAAAGAGTATGATGCATTGTGTTTGCCAAAAAAAAAAAAAATTAAAAATAGACTACATAACATTTCTGAAACCTAATAGCTATCAATTCTTTTTAAAAATGGGCCTGATTTTTTCCATTTGACATGAAAATGTAGACAGCTTAAATCTAGATTTGCAGCAGGATTTTGGGTGTGATTACCTATTAAATGGTTTCCTCTCTTATGCAAATGATTCAGCATCTTCATTACACAATATGTTAACAGGCTTTCCCATCATTTTCAGAATGTAACTCATTAAACCTTAATCCAAAAAACAAAAACCAGCAGGCAGAAGTTTTTTTTAAGAAGAACAAAAGTGACACATAAAGCAGTGACAGATGCAAAATTCAGAAAAATGAAAACTTGTATTTGTTTTTGTCTGTCTGTAATTAAGTCAAACCTTTGAAGTACAGAGCAGAAAATGTGACTGTTTTCATAAAAAGGTGTGTGTGAATGTGTGTGTGCATGGGTGAATGGGTTTGAGACTGTAAAAACGCTTTGTCCTTGTAGAAAAGCGATATACAAGTATACGGCATTTACTATTCTATACAAGTATAAGCCATTTATCATTTTTTCCTGATCTAAAACAATGAAAAAAAGGAGCATCTGCTGTATACTTTTCCCTAAATATAACTATGTGTGCAGGTTTCCAAACAAGTTAACAAGTTGTCTTTTTAATTAACTGTTGATCTGTGGTTGACAAACAACTTGGCTTGGAGCTTGCAAAGACATCTTCTCACACTGGAAAAAAATGTCCTTTTCAAGCAAGTTAAAACAATATACTGTAGATATAAGAGGTTTATTCATTAAGTGAAAAAGATCAACCAATAGAACTACTAACTTTGTGCTGGGGAGATTTCTTTAAACAAGTTGTAATGTTCTGTCCTCTCACCCTGTAAAGACGAAATAAGGTCTCAATATAAACACCTATATTTAGGTATTTTGCTATAGAAATTGGAAATCTTAAAACTCAGAATGATCTAAATCTAGAATCTCATGTGGAAGTAGCTCCACAGTTCATTCACTCTTAGGCCAGCTGACAGTCGGTCCATGTGGAAGGAGAAAGTAGCTGTTCTGAGTTGGCAGTGCCACAAACACAGGGAGGTTGTGTTTGGCTCGGCACTGGACTCAGCATATCTCTATCTCACCATGTCGCTTTCATCGCCAGGGTCAGTGTGTGTGTGTTTGTGTGTCTTGGATTGTGTCCCTGAGTCTCACTGTAATGTGATGGGATTATCGAGTTGTTGCCATAATGGTGTCTGGCATCGAAGCAGCCTGGCAGGGGCATCAAACTGAGGGACTAAATATACCTCAGAGTGTGTGGGTGTGTGTTGATGGGTGGGTAAGACCTTTGGGGCATCCCGAACATTTCTGAATCCACACTGTCTGTTATTTTTAGGTGCCCTTGGGTGGTGTTGTCCCGTCTTGGATGTGAGAGGGTAACTACGTCATCTTTCCCAGGAACAGCAGCGGATAGAAAACTTTTCCAAGGAAAAAGAGAATAGGAGGATCTGAAAAGGGGAGCAGAAAGAGACATTAATTCGATGTGCCAGCACTTTTCAGTACCACTTGGAAGACAAGTAGATAGCCTGTTTGCATCAAAGAAAAGACCAAGATTGTGTCTAACTCCAAACCCTGACCAAAGCAGAACTGAAGACATACATTAACAGCCACCAACTTGTCTTAATCGCAACTTTGAAAATTTGGAATTTATTCTTAAACGTGCCAAGATGATGACCATGATGATGATGATGGCCATGATGGTCACCTGCAGCTCTCTGTTGCTGCTGGGGCTGGCTGCCGCCCACGCCTCCGCCAGCACAGTGACCCGCACCTCATCCTCCTCTTCATCTTCCACCTCATCCTCCTCTTCACCACGAATGAAGCTTTCTTACAAAGGTAAGGACAAAGGTTACACCCGGCAGCAGGAGTTCTGCTGTTTGTACAAGGCTGTACTTCCTTGTACAAACACATACACACATTTGCACACGCACACGCCTTTCATCCATGTCATGAAATATATCAGAGGGATATATTTCAAGGTAAACACTCTCAAGCGGTAGCCAGACCTAAATTGTGGTCGCTGTAATTCACAACCAAAGACAAACGCACACACACACACACACACACACACAAATACACACTACTCCTACATGTTTGGGCACACACACACACGCACATACACAGTACTCCTGCATGTTTGGACACAAACACAGAAACAAATGTCATAAATGTCCAACAGACTAGTTTTGTAGATTTAAAGAAAAGAGCTCTGTGCATAGCACAACCACAAAAACCAGAGATGTGCTGAGAGCTGGCAGTTAAAGCCGGAGTTTACTCACCAAGGACGAGAGGCTTACAGACGGCTGTCTGCCCGGCACAAATATGTGCACCCTTTAATTTCGGCTGAGGTATTGGAGCAACAAAAAATAAAAAGGTTTTCATTTTACTTGACATGCGGTGCACTAAACAATGTTTTTTTTTCCCTTGACATACTTTTCAAGTTTTATGAAGTTTTTAAGCCTCTTTTTATTTGAGTTACTAACATTTCCTTGGTTATAAATTTAAAACTGAGGCTTAAATATCAGTTTTGAAAAACAACAAATTATTTCTCTGAAAAAGTGAATCTGAAACTTTTTTTTTTTCAGTTTAGTGGATCAAGCGAATCCTATTTGCTGTAGCTTTTCTGCCAACACGTATTGAGTTTACTAGAAAGATCAATGGACAATTATTCCTTTAAAAGTATATTCTGTGTGGGTTCAGACACTCAAACCTTCACACCTCAATAATGTGGGGACTTGAGGAAGGGTCAAGTGGACTTTTTGTTATTCACTCTTAGTCGGGTCTATCTCCCAGAATCAGTTTGCCTTCAGGCCATATTTTCCAGACACTTGTACAAAGAGAAGGACTAAGATGATCTACTGATCAATGGTGGTATGCTGGATCAGATAGCCAGGTCAAAAAGAGTGCCCCAGATCCAAATGTGCATTGGAGTCTGCTTAAAAACATCTGATAGAGGGACCTTTCACTGTCCTCAAAGGGAAGCAGAGGCATTGAGTCAAACAGACATTTTTCTGCACCACGTGCATTTAACAGCATAGATGGATTTAGTCCCTTTATTAATGTTCGACTCTTATTTTATTGAAATGAACAAATGCAGAAGGAATTGAGTGACCTTCAAACTAAGGTCACTCAGATTTTGTCTTAAATTTATTCTGCCTTACTTTGTCTTGACTCTTTGAAAGTCATTTTCCTGAAGCCATGAATGGTGTTTTATTTAAATGCTGTTTAAGTTGTTTTGCCAATTTTTAAAATTGTTTTTTGGCAACAGATAGTTTATAGTTTGAATTCTGCAAGTTTATTCTACTGCAGTAAAGCATATTTAGCTTATGATTCAGATTGCTGGAAAATTGGGAAGATTACATCATAAAGTAAACAGATAAACAACAAATGTTGCCTCAGATTGAGCAAAAATATTTAAAGTGAATACCTTTGCACATCATTACAGTATTAAGTATGCTTTATTGCTTTTTGAAAAACTTGAAAGCTAAGTAAAAACAATCGACTGAAACGTTCTGTCTTTTAGAACTGCAGCAGTTCCATGGAGTGCGGCGGTTTGAGCTGGAGCGTTCCTGTTGCTACAGCGCTCTGCTGCTGGATGAAGAGAGGGGTCGACTCTTCGTGGGGGCCAAGAACTTCCTGCTGTCCCTTTCTCTGGACAACATTGCCAAACAAGAACACAAGGTAAGCTTACATGTCTATGAAACCCCTTTGTGACAATGATTTTGGACCTAACCTGACCCACTGCTGCAATATCATGATGGATACTCCGACCTGAGTGGAACACTTAAAGCATGTGTCACATTCTGTTACTCAGGACATAAAATGAAACTTGTCTCCAAAAAAGTGGGACTTCTGCGTTCACACCCCCCTCTGCAGCACGCGTTTAAGTGGCCGCTTCTAATGAAATGCAAGTGTCGGGCTTCCCCATTCAAAATCCTAATGTTAACATGTGGCCACGCAAGTTTCTATAACCGTTTCCCTGTCTCTACGTACAAAACACATGCCATTGAACATGTTGAAAGTTAAACCAGGTCAAACTTTGATTAATCAGGGATGCGGTTTTGGTAGTGACTATAGAGTCCAGTATAGAGTCCCTAAGTGTGTTGATATTGATTACGGAGGAGAAAATAATAATTGTGGTTTGTGACTGGCCAGAAGTATATACCAAGTCTTCCATTTGTTGGAATAGATCTGTGAAAGAAAAAGCCTGGAGAAAGATTTTAACCACTTCCACCAAACCTGTTCCAACTGTTGGTGGTGGGCATCCGCTAATAAACAGTAGAATAGTCCAGTGTGAACACCATGGGCTAAATGTGCGTTTCAGAACACGCGTTTAGCGCACTCTTGAACGTGTTTCACATGCCTATTGTGCGTAGCTTTACAGTCTGCTTTATTTTTTTGAACATTTGAGGTGCATTTGTATGACCTCTGTACGTCTTCTACACAATAAACACCTGTTGACATATCATTGTAAGAAAGGGACTTGAAACTTACATTGACTTGGACATATTCTTGAAGACTTAGGAGCCCCATTAAGTTAAACCAGAAACTGTTTTAAAGTAGGTTTGCTGAATTTAATAACTGGAAATTCTCACATCCTGCTTTTCTCCAGCTGGTTTAAATTATTTAAATAATTGCCTAAATGTGCTACACTGAAGTATGATCCATTTTGTATAAAGATGGTTATATATGGAGTACATTTAATTAGGTAGTATATAATATATGGCCAAAAGAACTTCACAGACTCTGTACAGTATTTTGTTGCTGAAACGGATGTATTGTTTACTTTCATAGAATAAGGAAGTAGATGAAGTGGTTGCAGCAAAGGTCAGAAAGTGGGTTTTAATTCACATTTGGCCAGTTTTACTCAAACTTCTTTTATTAATCAGTTCTATTAACAAACCCAACTGGTGGCCTATAAGTTTGTTTCCCTGAGGACTTACAGACAGAAAGAGAAATACCCCAAAGTGTGGACAAATTTAATGAATGTGTATTTTGCACATATGAGATGACTCAAATTTGACCTTAGGGCATGAGAAACAAATGTGGGATTGATGGTGAGGGTTAAAAAAATGTTGGACAAAGATGAAAGTGAAACTATATTTCAAACGGATGTCGTTAATATTGAAAGGGAATTGACTCCACTGATGTTAAACATCACTAATAAATTATCCCAGTGTTCTTTTCGCAATAAAGCAACCTCACGTCTCCATTTTTAAGAATATTAAAGTTGACGGACGACCTATGCAGCTGTAAACTTGCTGATAATATATAGAGGCAGAGAGAAAACTACACCTATGCAAAATATACAGCTGAGCAGAAACATCTGTCCACTGCTGTTTGAAGTTCTAAATTTAGTGTTTGGTGTCCCAGATTTAAAATCTCTGTTGGTTTTGGTATCTCAATGAGTGTAATTTATGACCTGGGTGTGTGGATTCACAATTTGTTTTTGCAATGTGGTTGTATGTGGGTGGGACACAGTTCTCAGAACAGTAGGGGAAAAGACAGAGAGGGAAGACAAGAAGTGGGTCCAACAAAAAGTTGGGGAGTCAAAAAAAAAAGACAAGTCATTATCATGAGAAATTTTCAATTTTGAGAAAAAGTAAGGAATTACCTAAGTAAATCAATCTAAATATCCGGGGAAATGAATGTTAAACTAAGTATTTTCTCTGGTCTTTCAGATCTACTGGCCTGCTCCAGTGGACTGGAGAGAAGAGTGTAACTGGGCTGGCAAGGATATCACTGTGAGTGCTTTCACATTTATTCACTTTTGACTTTTTCTTTTTTTTTTGGAAAATGTGTTAATAATGCCTGAAAAAAATATGACCCATTTGAAAAATCTGATTAGAATGAACCTTATTAAAACAAGGAATCTGATTTCAAGAAAATAAAATAAACAGAAACAGTTCAGGAAGCATAAAGCTCCTTTTAAAGCTCCTCATAAACACGAAGTAGGCTCCCTCCCAGCCTGCAGACAGTTCAAAGAAGCAAAAGGCACATGGATCTCTTCATAGAGGAGGTAGCTGTCCACTCGTGTAAGCCCAACACAAAGCTACCTTTTTAATCAACTGCAGTCATGGGAATCATCACAAGACAGAATTACCACATGTAAAATGATAATGTGCAATAATAGGTGCAGCACTTCCACTTCTGAGACTGCCGTGTGGTGAGATCACTTCCTCAGAATCGAGTTATTTTAAATCCCATATGACTTACATCTACAGTCTGATCTGAGGACATTTGTTTTCCTTTTCTCAGGAATCCTCAGGAGTCTATAAATGAGCTATGCTAACCAAATCAAGTTTGGTTTAATGCAACAATACACTGTTAGTTCTTGTCTGTATCACTCATCTTGCTAGGCGGTAATTCATCCACACTGTTAGGATAGAAAGAATAAGTGGTTCTAGTCTGGTAGAGATGCTTTGAAATGAATGGAAAGCAACAACTTGATAAGAAAATGAGCAAAGAGGAGCACAGTTTGTCAGTTTATTAAATTTCCAGTCTGACCAAATTGACACTAGGCAGAGTCCAAGTCCTCGGGCCTACTTACCATAATGGATTGTATATGCAAACTGGAACAAGTGACTGTGATGTCACCCATTGAAAGTGGCTTACTCCAACGAAGTGAAGTCATTTCAGTCACCATTGACATTACTGCAGTCAGTAATGCAAGCAAGCAATGTGTTTAGCTTTGCAGTCTGTTTTATTTATTATGGAATATTTGTGGTGCGTTTGTGGGATCTTTGTACTTCATGCAGATAATAAACACCTACTGACAATCACTTATCATTGCAATAACAGGACTTGACACTTGAGGTAACTTGGAAATATTCTTGAAGACTAATGAGCACCTTTAAGTTGAACCAGATACTGTTTTAAAATGGGTTTGCTGAATTTAACAATCACTCAGTGATTGGTCATTATCAGTCTGAGTCATTGTTTCTATGGCAACCACTCTCGCCAATTAGGAGAATGTTTACTGGATGTCCACACCCCTACCACTTCAATCAAACGTTGGGACAATCACTCCTGTCAGCCAAGAGACACAAATGCAGCTGTACATATTTGTCCTCTTCTTACATCTATTTAGCAGATTCCCAAGTTTAATTTGCCATCAGGAGTTAGAACAGAATCAAAGGTTGTGACACCTTTTATTAGAAGTTTAGTTGAAATTTTAAGTTCAGTTGTGCTGAAGAACGGAAATTGAGTGGCTGTAATCGTATTAAATAGTTCATTGACCTTCTATGCACTTTCTTAAGCTTTTAATCTGCAGTTGTGCCATTTTTCAACTTTTGTGCTTTTCAAGATTTGCTCTTTAAACTTCTTTTCTCTTCTTTTCTTTTCTTTTGCATAAGTTTTATATTATTTTGCTTCCTGTCTTTTGTAATGCTGCTCAGTACCTCTACATTAAAACTGTAACAAAACACACCAGGGTTCACTTGCAATCAAATGCTAACCTACATTTCCAACAATTTATCTTTTTAATCACAATTGTTGCTGTACACACACTGCATTCCTTGAAGCCGAAGTACGCTGCATTGTTCATAGTGTAATTTGTTAAAACTGTGACCACCCTGGATGTTCCTCTGGGTCTTTTTTTTTTACTCCCAGCACAGTAGAGTTCTATTTTAATTCAAGGTAAAACATTTCTAACACTGATTATATGTTTAAGTTAGGTGCTTATTAACCAGCCAACCAACCAAAACCAGGTATAATGCCTACTAGATGAACATTGGCCACCCAGTATATTTCATGTGTCCATCCATATGTGTGTTTCAATGTAGACTGCTTCCACAACATGTGCAACCAATTTACTACAATCTATGCATATTTTGACATATACATTTATTCATGCACAACATCAATTTTACAGTTGGAGTAGGTGTGTGTGACAAGGTGTGTGTGAGTCCAAAACGGGATGTATGATCCTATGTGTGTAAAACAAACCCACAGTCAGCGCGATTATGCAGCTGCAGCAGACAGACAACGAGCTCCATTCATGCAAAAATCCAGGATCTAATTTCACCTGACCAGGAGATTGCGTATGTGTGTGTGTGTTCAGGTTTCATTGTGCTCAACTTGTGTGCGTTTGAAAGCGAGCAAAAGCGCAGACTGAATGGTGGACAGAATTAGTAAATTGCACCAGAGGATAACTGGAGAAAAGAGGGGGAGTTAAAGAGGTAAGATTTGAAAAGTCTGGGGAATGTTAAGAAGTACTGCTGTAAACAGTATTTTCCTCTAACTGACGAAATAAAAACTGTCATATTTATGGCTGCTGGACCCTTTTTTTCTTTGACTGTTCTACAAAAAGTGACACCACAAAAAGAAATTAATTCAACCTCACACTTGTGACCCTAATTACACATAGGTATGTTTCTGCAGCAATCTCTGAGGAGCCTTTTGTTCTACAGTTCTTTCCCTTTTAATTGTAATTTATCCGTTCTCTCTCTCCATAGTTTTATTAACCCCCATTTTTTAGGCCCACTGGAAATAATCAGAAACAGTGTTGAATTTCCCGATATATAAATAGAAATAGCTCAGACAAAGGGAAAAAATAGTAATTTACGACAAAGATATCTCACTGAAGCAAATTTAAATCTTCATCGAAGATCAATTAGCTGTTAAAATAACTTTAAAACTTAACTTAACTTAACAATAAAATAATGGTGTGATGTTTCAGTGCAGTGTGTGCCCTCATTGCCCATAGGAAAAGGCGCCACTAGGTGCTGTCACAGGCTCATCTCCTTCCGTTTCCAATTAAGCTATTATCATTGGAAAGCCTGTTTTAAATGGAGACACGTTTGGAGCAGAAAAAAAAGGTAGAAAATATTACTAGACATTTTATGGATATTTTTGTGATTGGTCCAGTTTGAAAGCTTTCAGAAAGGAAAAATGTGTTTTAAAGAAGCTATGTTTTAACATTAAAAAAAAGTCTTCCAAACCAAATGTTTTCCTTTTTTTACTCAAACTTTCAGCACAGTATAGTTGAAAATAACCCACAATATTTATCTATGGTTTTGCAATTACTACATACCATCTTACATCAATAATGGAGAAAAAATGCAATATTGACATTTTTGCTTGAAGTGCAGGTCCATAAAGTCTAGAAATGAGTCAATTCTGGGTGAAATATAATAAACAGATGTCAACACTGCTACACTGCAGATCAACAGAGGACATTCGCTGTCCTTTACACTGTGCTGTGTTGTGTGTCTAATGGTTATCTAATGCAGTGTTTTTCAACCAGTGTGCCGCGGCACACAAGTGTGCCGTGGGAGATGGTCAAGTGTGCCATGGGAAATTGCCCTCAACTGAAACATTTATGATCTCCAGGATTTCACCTCTTTGTTCATCCAAACAAGCCCTAAAAAACACTAAGAAATAAGGAATATGACAGATCATAAAATACTTTTTTCTTTGTGTTTATTTGATTCTATTAAAGACATTTTGATAAAAATGACGGTACCGATTTAGCTGCAGCTTAATCTCCGTTTTAGCAAAAGTCACGCCCCTTTAACTGTCTCCACCAATCATTCTTGGGGAGCTTAATCACGTGTCATCAGTCTGACCAATCAGAAGTGGTTAAAGTCTTCACTTCCTTGTTGTGCATTCTGCTGATAAAGTCGCTCAGTTTCAAATAAAATACCAGCTAAAGCTCGTCTTTAGCGGTGTAGCTTTCCACAGAATCCGGTGTCAGACCGTGGAACAAGTGATCAAAACAATAAAGCTCAGAGACGCTGGTCGTTCTGCATTCGGCGGATTATTGAACTACATCTCCCATGATGCATTGGGTTAAAAGTAACCCAACTCGTCTCTCCTCTTAACGTCTTGAAACCACAACAAACACAAATCAAACAGTTTTTAAATCTTTTAACTTAACTTTTATTACATCTTTTAGAGAAAAAAACAGCTGCAGCTTCCAGCGTTTTCTGCCACAATTATAAAAAAAAGAATGTGAGATTGTGGAGGAACTGTTCAAAACAGACTGAGTTTCTCCCGTTTTTTTTTTTGTTTTTTATTTTTTTGAATGCTGGTGTGCCGCGAGATTTTTGTCAAGGTTTAAGTGTGCCGCGGCTCAAAAAAGGTTGAAAAACACTGATCTAATGATCACCATCATTTCAGCCCAACAAACCCTCACAGGCAGGCAGTTACCTTTGTTAAGTTTGATATTAAAAGTCTTAAACAGAGAAAAACGTTTCAATTAGAAAAATGTCCTAGATGATAGCGATAAAAAGTGGAGCAAAATTAAAGAAAGCCTTTATCAAGAACCTAAAAAATAGCTTAAATGTGTCTGTTTTATGTGTAGCAGTAAGGAGTTGCCAGTAACACATGGTTGATTGGTGTTAATGATCTATAGACAGAGGAGTAAATGAGAAAAAGAAGGTCCTAACAGAACAATACAGCTTCAGGAGACATGACGCCAGGACTCAGAGCTCAGGCCACCATGAGGTCACAGCCTGCTGTTTTCTGTCTGTTTCAACTAATGAGTCAGTGGTAGGACAAAGGTTGATCGGTGAACCATTTAACAACCCACCACCACCACCACGACTTACGCACATACAGAGAGGGAATGGATAGCTGGCATGATTCACCTTCCACGTTCTTCTGTCTGCATTGGGGTATTTTCAAAGTCTGCCCAGGATCTATTGTGTTCCCTTCCCTTTGCTCTGCTTCTCTTTTGTTACTTCAAAGAAATGTTGAGTGCCTCTCTGTTTGATGCTCTCTGACACCTGCAGACACAATCACTGTCATGTAAAGTAAAAGTGAAGCTGGTCTGAAGGAGCTAAAGCATGAAACTTGCTGAGAACAATGGAAGTAAAAGCTTAACAAAACCACAGTTAACATTTAATAGCTTGAAAAAAATAAAAGTTTTATTCATTTTTAACAATTATGTTTATAGCAAAACTAATGTTACTCTTTTTAATGGTCAACATTTATAGCGTTCCCAGTGGGCCTTTAATCATAATTAGTTTTTAGCCCAAATCAAAACACCCATGTCATTTTTCCAAGGACATAGCGGCAAAAGTTCATCAGAAATTTACCTCTGATAACTGTTGGCAGGGGAGTAAGCCTATGCTCGTTTCCCATCATCCCTTTGTTTACACTCTCTTTCGCTAGTTTACAGCCCTTCACAACCCCAACCTAACATTAGCGCAGCAACAAAAATGTTGAGCAACATTGGTACTATTCAGCCATGCAGTTTTCAGCCTGATGCCAGCTAAGATGAGGAAAACAATGACGTACAAGGTTCCAGTTGTTTACAACTGGAGAGCAGGTGAACTTGATGTCCTGCTGATTGTAATTGTACATCATAACTGAGAGCTTTTCAAATGCCATATTTATGTCTGCTCCTGATTCACTACAATTTGAATACAGAAATACTGAAACAAACTGTTCTAATCTTAAATTTCTTTATATACGTCCTCGATCATGAAAAAAATGACAAAAAAAGACATGTTAGAAACACCACAAAACATTTTTTTTCATTGGATCTTAAGGAAAAATTATTGCTAGTTTATACATGAAGCTTCAAATGACCAGTTTTCAGCTTTGATACTCCCAGAGGCATGTGCGTGTTTTCAGAGGGGACACAAAAGAAAGCTTAGGATTTGTCACAGGCAAAGAGAGCACAGAACTATGTGAGGAATGTACATCACTAAGTCAAAATACAGTCCTAGTTCAACAACAAAAAAAGCTGACCGTGAACAGGAGAACTCTAATATGCACATAATGCTATCAAGTTGGATTAACCTTAGATGTTTCAGGACAAAAGACAGAGATCACAGTCTCACACACTGTTAGAAACTTTATGTGTGTGTGTGTGTGTGTGTGTGTGTGTCTTTCAGTCCGACTGTGTGAACTATGTGAAGATTGTGCACCATTACAACCGAACCCATCTGTACGCCTGTGGAACAGGGGCTTTCCATCCAACCTGTGCCTATGTGGAGGTGGGAAATAAGATGGAGGTGAGGAATTAACTAAACAAAATCACCACAAACACTTTACATATACTAATATCATAAAAAATTGAATTGATACAAATGTTTATGCATGTTTTTTTTTAAACCAATGGTCTTGCCTTTTGCCAGGCCACAGTTGAATAAAAGAAATAATAATATATTTTCTTAGTCTGTCTTTGCTGGATAAATAAAGGTTAAAAGCACTAATTAAATAAAACCTTCAAGATGAAACATGACTCAAATGTGTTCAGAATAGTTTGTATGGGGATATTTATGTTTTTTTCATTATCGAATCCTGCCTGCAGACTGCAGTTTGACAAAACACAAGTCAAACTTTAGTTTGTGCTGACATTGGTTACAAGGTAAAATGTAATGTAATGGAAATGTCCAAACATCTGAAACCTGGGATTATAACCCTAAACATTAACATATCATCCAGCCAAATTAAATGAAACACTACTATCAACAAAAAAACTCTTCCTGGTTTCCTTCTTTATCAGGACCACGTGTTCAGGATCGATCCCTCTAAGGTGGAGGATGGGAAAGGAAAGAGCCCCTATGATCCTCGACACAACGCTGCATCTGTGCTTATTGGTAGGGAGATTAATAATCTACTTTCCCCTATTGTGAGAAATGTTAATTTGGTGTCATGAAAATATGGATAGGGTTGTGATTCTTTCTATCTCCTAGGTGATGAGCTCTATGCAGGTGTGGCCACAGACCTGATGGGGCGAGACTTCACCATCTTCAGGAGTCTGGGGAAACGTCCCTCCATTCGCACTGAACAGCACGACTCACGCTGGCTTAATGGTTTGTTTTGTGCCTTTATTCCAACCTTTTCTCAAGTTTTTTAATTTTCAGAAAGAAGAAATGATACTGACCTTTTTTAAACAACATACTGACATTGTTTCTGTTGGTTCATGTCTAACAGAACCAAAGTTTGTTGGGTCGTTTTGGGTCCCTGAGAGTGAAAATCCTGACGATGACAAGGTCTTTTTCTTCTTCCGTGAGACTGCAGTTGAGGCTCAGGGTTTAGGAAAGTCCACCTACTCAAGAATTGGACAGCTTTGCAGGGTAACTGTTTATTCTTTTTCAGGTTTTTAGGAACAGGAATCCAGACAAGTTGTATAGTGTTGTTTATTTGTCATTGGCTCATAAACAAAGGTTTTGTTTTAATCAGAATGATCTGGGCGGGCAGCGAAGTCTGGTGAACAAGTGGACAACATTCCTCAAGACTCGTCTCATTTGTTCAGTTCCTGGAGCTGATGGCAGTGACACATACTTCGACGAGCTACGTAAGTTACCCTGAACTATCAGCTGCAGATAAATGCTTAGTTAACCAGTTACAAAGAAGACAGTGAGAGCAAAAACAAATATAAATTCAGGAATGTATTTGAACAAAAGGATATTTATATAACTGACCTTTCAGATTTTTGTCTAATATGACTGAAAGTTGACACCAAGATCTAAAGAGACCTGTATGCTTTGCTCCTAATATGACTCAGATTTTCTCTGCACATGACATAAAACAAGAAGTTTTTTATTCTAATAAGGTTCAGAAGTTGAGTGCGTTTATAAATAATGGACTGAGGCTAAAAAAAATTATTTAAAATACTGAAGTGAGAGCTTTACTGCAAACTCACATGGAGATCACGCAGTTGTTTCTACTCAGAATTTGTGTCTGCTGCTTCCTTCACATCAAGAAGCGAATCCTTTGATAAACTCCTTGGTGCCGCGTCCACATCAGGAGTTTATGTGTTATCAAGCTTTAAAATAGTACTACATGTGGAAAAAATATATTTATATAGTTTTATGAAAAACATTCTAGCCGTAGTGACATTAAAGATGAGAAAAAGTTTAAAACAAACTGTTTAATAAATATGATTCTATGAAGTCAAAGTTAGAATTTTCTGAGTTACATTTTTAAGGCAACTGATTTGTGGCTTTATAAATGCAATGTGTATGAATGAAAAAAATTACTTGTCAGTGCGTAAAGCTAAGCTCACAAATGAACACAGTTAGGTCTGTAAGTGTCTCAAAAATGTAACCTTCCTTCATGTTTGTAGAAATATACAACACAAAAATTCAAGGTTCATATAATAAAAAATTCAAACTTTTAAAATATTCTTGTGTTCCCTCCCCTAAAAGTCCAAGTTACTCACTTTGAATTGTTAGACATCATTTTTATCCATTATCTGCAGCTGTTTTAATCTAAAATAATGGAGGATTTATGTTCATGTGTATCTCAGCAAACAGCTGTCTGCCTGCTTGTAATCAATTTGAAACAATCTTTTGTAAAAATAACTTTTTTTTAACCCATAAATGTGGGATATGTGTGCTGACATTGCATTTTTCTACCTTCTTCAAGGCCCAAAATGCTTTACAGTCACATTCATCTATTCATAAACATTCCTTCACTTATGGTGGCATTGATGGAAAGACAAAAATAACTAAAATAGATAACATTGGATGTGTCTGGCTTTTTTCTATCTGCTCTGCCTGCTAATTATTACATTAAATGACTCTAAAACGTACCTATTTCTAAGAAATTTGCCACAACTTGTGTGATCACTGTGAAAACTGATGTCTTATCTGGAAACCCAGAGGGTCTCTTTTTGGATCACTTTAAAAGATCCCTTCTTATTTTGGCAAAAATATAAAGAGACCGTTGCAGAGAGGAATGTAAGTTTTGGAGGACAAACAAGTTTTCACATCGTCAAAGCTTTTCTTTTAATGCCTGATGACATCTCATAGTCATTCAATATGTTTTTGATTCAATAGGTGTTTTTTTTTTTTTGCCTTTAAACAGAAAGGAAAAACCAATATAAGAAAATAAACTTAATTACCCTTATTGAATAAATCTGTATAAAAATGTATGAATCAGAGTAAATATTATTTCATATAAAACACAGGATGTTTTCTTTTTCTTGTCTTGATCTGAACAGGAGGCCTCTGCTCTGGGCAGAACTGTTGATTGCGTAATATCTGTCGAACCTGCAGTCATGCGGTTTACCCAGCAGCTCCATGAGTTTCTAAAGATGTTTCTAATAGATCTGTCTGACCGTATCTGGGGGCCATAATATGATCTGCCTTTGTGCTCATCTCATGACAAGTGAAAAGGTTAACTAAGTAAAAACTTTGTCCAAACTCTAACCCCACCTCAGGCTGCATCTGTCAGTCACATTCCCATATATGAACAACGAGGCTCTTATCTTGACAGTGTGTTAATGACCACACCTGCAGCAGAAAGTCTAAGACTGTTTGGCAAAAGCTTTTTTCTAGATTAAAATGGTTACTTTATTACCTTGCTTAAATCAGTTTTGCTACTTGTGGATGAAGCTAATTATTTTCCTTATTATAAATGGATGTTGAAACAAAACAATAACATAAAGGAGGATGAAACCTGCAAAGTAGAACATGACATTATTTGACCATTTTGAGTTTAGCTAGGGTGGATTTAGTTATATGTCATGACCCCCAGCAATCAGGGAAACCTCTCTTTAAAGGGATTAGACATTTCCACAGGCATTTGTTTATCTTTGTGCAAACCTTTGGGCTGTGGCCACCTGACCTGACTGTGTGTGTCCGTCCTCAGGCGACGTGTTCCTGCTGCAGACCAGAGACAGAAAGCACCCTCTGGTCTATGCGGTCTTCTCCACTTCCAGGTCAGACAGGTTCCTACACACATCCACTTTGCAGCTAAGACAGAAAGTTCATGGAAAAAAACAAGACAATTTTAACTCATGCATTTCATCTCTAACCATGCCCTGTTTGTCCCCCAACAGCAGTGTATTCAAAGGCTCAGCCGTGTGTCTTTACTCCATGAATGACATCCGAAGGGCCTTCCTGGGGCCCTTTGCTCACAAAGAGGGACCTAACTACCAGTGGGTCCCTTTCCAGGGAAAAGTCCCATATCCCCGCCCAGGAATGGTATGTCAATAGCCACACTTGAGCAAAGCTGGTTAAAGAGGTAGAAATGGCGGAATGTAATCAAGTAAAACTTTTCATCCCTGTACTGAGATACTCAACTCAAACCTAAACAGAGCAATAACCTCACAAATTAATCGTTTTTTTAATCTCGCATAAAAATAACTTTAATTGGTTTGCAAAAAGTGCTTTAACCAATTTTAGGACATTTTTAGGTGAAATAATATACAGTAGTCAATTCAAAATTGTGTTATGTGACAACAGTTTGGATTGTGGCTGTAGAGCATCTTGGTGCTATAAACCTAAGACTACAGCTTACATGCTGTTATAAAGATTTAATAAACTCATTATTTTCTATTTCATGCTTCAGTTTTCAGTTGAGTTTGTTTTTCATTTTTTAAGCCCCTCCTTATGTTTATGTTTTTTTTTTCGCAAACACTTCAGTTTTCAGCATTTTACACTTGTTTCTCCATAATCCTCCAAATCAATATTGGGGCAATTAGATTCTGCTAAGCACACAAATGTGGTGTCAGCAGGACTTGTACTGCTGAGCTTCAGCTGTTTCGCTGTAGAACAATTCTCTTTGTATATGTGAAGAGGAGTAAGCATATTTGACCGACCATAAACCACGGCTCACGTCATTATCACCTCGCTAACATGAGAAATTATGCAGAACCGCCTGCAGAACAGAACAACTAATTTCTCAGTAAAATTTGTGTTTCAGCAAGAATACGTGAGTTTTTTTTACATTAATGACATAGGACACAGAAAATTACACTAACGTCCTCCTAATTATTTTTTTATTCTGTCATATTGTAAATTCCTTCAAAGTTTCATAGTTTAGGGCAATGACTAGGATAGCGTGGGTAAGAGAGAAGGTACAATGTAAAATTGGGGGGTAGGCGAAAAAAATAACAAAAACTGGTTTAAAAAACTGGTTTAAAAAAAAAAACAGGCGAAAAAAATAAAAACTTCAAAAGTTTTTCCTGAAACTTTGCGCGGCAGAATTTAGCACTGTCCACTGAAATACATAAAAAATTGGATTAGGGATAAAAAAGAATGAAAATAAAAGTCCTCAAACATTGCTCAAGGTTTGTCATTATTGCTGAAACATTAAAATGTTTACCAAAGATCTGATTGCTGTGCACAAGCACACACATCAACACAAATAAATATCTGTACAAAGACAAATGAACACAAATATTGACAACAGAAACCCCCATGTACATGCTTTTTGCAGACCCACACATAAATGCATGTAATATTTACAGATTAACTTGTGTACAAAACTCAAAAACCTGTCAAAAATGCGTCATACCTCCATGCATATCATGTTGGTGCAAGGGTGACATGTCCTTAGTCAGTTTTGAACAATCCAGACTCCAATAATCCATGGAAGAGGAACTACTATCTCTCCGGGGGAGTCATCATGGCATTTTAACTCACAAACATCTATGAGTGTATGTTTACTAAAATCTACAATGATGCTATGGGATATGAAAAAAGGTGGGCACCCAGAACTCCTGCACAGAGCCCACAGCAGACAGTACAGCAGCAATGTGGTGAGGGCCCCCCAGATCCTTCCATTTTGGAGAAAGGGGCAAACTGGCAACCAGAAACAGTGCCTGAGGGTCCACCCTAAGAGCTCACACCAGAATAGAGTAGGGGGGCACAGGACTACAGATAGTGCCAACTTAAAGACCCAATCTTCACACCACGGCCCAGTACATTTCCCCACTCATCCAGACGTCCTAGAAGACCCAGATGAGGACTTTGACACCACTCTGGAATCCTTAGCACAACCAGACATCAACACCAGTGATGAACCAAGGACATCCAGAAGGCGCCTTAAAAAAAAAAAAACAGCTCCACACACCCCGCCAAGGAAGGGGACACCAACTAGAGTAGGAGGTCCGACTCCTCAACAGCAGTAAAAAGGAATGAACTGACCAGGCTCCAGTTAAACAGGCATCTATGGAAAACAGACTGGATATGGCCAGAACCAGTCACACAAGAACATGAACACCCCCCACCTCAGATGCAATGTGATGCCTGGCTTATAGAACGGCCTGACACCTCAGGGACCTCCTTTTTACTTGGAGATGCAACCAGGCCCAGGGGACCCAAACTCCACCATCGTACCACCCACTGGCTCTCCTCACAAGAGAAGGGAAGGGGACAGAGGATCAGCAACAATGAGTCTGTCAATAAGTGTGTATCAAGTCTTGGAATGAACACATGTACAGTATAGATGGAACTCAAATTTGGTGGTAGAATGCAGTATGGACACCACTGCACAGCAAAGGTTTAAGGTTCCACTTGAGCACTCTAAAACCAAAGTTGTGTCTGAGGCTGGCCAACCCCCAACAAACACCCAAACTAAATGTCAAATGACAACTGTTGAGAGACAGCTTTTACATTGTCACCAGTCCCCCCTGATCCCAGAACATAAGGCAACAACCTTGCCAGCTAAAGTACACCTAAACTTTGAAAACTTCCAGGACGGGTGCTTTAATTAAAGCGAGAGGTTGCACTCTGACCTGTAGTAATTCCCTTTTCATGTCATTGAGACATATAGTACGTCGGCATTAACACCTCACTATGACTTTCTAAATTGTTGTTTATTGTTTTGATCAAACTAAACAGCAGATGAGTCATAGCTTTCACTTTGCATCACACACAAAATAGAAACTTTCAATTTGCACATCAGCTACAGGTCTTTATTGATTGTATGAGTCAGAAAAGTAAACTGTTTGATCCTTAAACTACAAATTCAGCAAACCGCACTTCACTGAAGCCAGAAATGCAAGCTAAAAATCAATCTATTCTCTTTTTCATTAGTGTCCAAGCAAGACGTTTGGCAGCTTTGAGTCCACAAAGGGTTTCCCAGATGATGTGATCCAGTTTGCACGACACCACCCTCTGATGTATAACCCAGTGTATCCCATGAGCCGGCGGCCTGTTTTTGTTAGAACTAATGTGGACTACAGCTTCACGCAGATCGCTGTGGACAGAGTCAATGCTGCTGATGGACAGTATGATGTCATGTTTATTGGGACAGGTAAAGACTTTGCTTTTTCTCAGTTTTGCATGTAAGTAAAGAAAAAATGAAACCATACCTGTATGTTTTTTAGACAAAGGGACAGTGCTGAAGGTGATCAATGTTCCCAAGGAAAGTTGGAACAACATGGAAGAGCTTCTTCTGGAGGAGTTGGAGGTCTTCAAAGTAAGCCCTATTTTGGTGCATTTATTCTTTTTCATCTTAATTTAGGTATCACCTCAGTCCATATACTTTAGGACAGGAGTGGCCAAACTTTTGATTAAAAGGCTAGATCTGGTGAGGTTTACATGTGTGAAAGCCAACCAATCAGTCAGCATTTTTTTTAAATCTTATAATAACATTTAACGAAAAGTTTATTGTAATTTTCTTTTCTTTTCATCTCATAAACCAGAAAAAAATCTAAATACATGGTTTACCAATAATAGTGAATTTCTGATCTGAAGGCCAAAAATAAAAAAAAGGAAAAAGAAATCTGTCTGAAAAAAAGACTTTTTGTCAACATTAAATATGGGTACACGTGACATGATACGTATTATTCACATTATTCACAATTAAATGCTAACTATAAATATTTAGATTTGAATCATGTCAACAGGAAATGATTAAAATTTCCAAATCGTTGTAGTTTTGATCACAGAAACAAATGAATCTGTTTCCTAAGGCTCTGAAGGTTGTTGGCCCATGGTTACGTGTTTACAACAGCTTATTACACAATTAAGTCAATCACAGCCAAGACATCGTACTTCTTAGAAAGCGCTGGTCGCATATTAATGATTTTATGACAGGAGCTTGCGGGACAGTAAAAGTTTGAATGAGAGCCACATTTGGCCCACTGGCCAGACTTTGGACATGCTTGCTTTAGGACACCAGAAACTACATCTAACTCTGCTGAAGGTTTCTTCCTAATCTTTATTGGAGGGAGTTTTCCTCTCTGCTGTCACCCATTGCTTGCTCAGCAGTGTGTTTACTCCAAAAACCATTCAGTGCAGTCGGCTGGTCAACTATAATTGCTTTGGGTAAATACGATAATAAATACAATACAATAACGGGCAAAAATAAATTTTCACTTGAAAGAGAACATGATTGAAAGAGTGACCACATAAAATGACCCATATAACAAATTACATAAAAGACCTGGTGTTTAGAACTCATAGCAAACGTTTATTGTTATATTTTGTCTTGAATGAGTGTCTATGATGTTTTTTATTAAAAAAAAACATATTTTCCAAAGTCTGTAAAATTATTTAACTAAGCACCAACTTGATTCTGTTGTCCAGCAGTCTGACATTTCAAACTAAAACCAGTGTGTGCAATCTCTGACGCATTTGTTTATACAAAACAGATTATGTAACACTTGGTTTGATAGCTTTCATCACGCAACCAACTTATTCCATCATTGCCAGAGGTAAACAGAAGGTGTTTTGTTTCAAAGGTTTCTAACATTTCTCTATTCACCCTGTAGCTCATTATTTTAGGGGAACTGGGGTTAGAGGGGAGCAAAGAGATTGGTCCTGCGCTATTCCCAAAGAAATAGGTGATGCTTCATCCTTGATTTGAGGTCTTTCACCTAATCACAAACTACAGACTTTTCCAGAGTTTTCTGAAATCAAATGTGATCCCATCTGTCTGACAGCCTAATCTTAGCTGTAATTGGGTCCTCCTTCAGGATTAAAATAATCCCTAAGCACCGCCACAAATCTAAGAGAAAAAAAAACTTAGTGTTGCAATGGCTCAAAGTCCACAACTAAAGTGCCCAAAGAATTTAAATGAGCTGCCAAGAAGACAAATGACAGCAAAAGGAGATACAACTAAATAGAAGAAGGAAAATAAATGAATGAGAATAATAGCTTAGGTTTTCTTTGTTAATATAGTATGTTTGATCCTGCTATTCCAAAATGAGAGATGAGAAATGAGAGAATTCAAATAAATTGACTTTTGTTTCCACAGTTGAGATTCTTGGTTACGAAAGAAGCAATGATGGAGGTCAAATGATCATTTCATATTTTTTAAAACTGATAAAAGGTTGAATGTTCAAATGGAAAAAATACATATTGCAAATATTTTTTTAAATCAAATTCTGTTGACCAAATTTAAAGGAGGACAGTATGTTTAAGCATTTGGTAACTGTGGGGTGTTTTCTGTGTTTCTAAGGATCCCTCATCCATCATCAACATGCAGATCTCCTCTAAACGGGTATGTGTCTTTACTTCAGATTGCCAGATATTGTCTAATAAGAACTTGTTTCAGGCAACCATTTTTATAGTAAACGTACCATGGGGTTTACTTTATCCCAACATAAAGTGCATATACACAATTTGGATACCGATGAGCTGGTGGATCACATTATAATGTTCTATGTTTTGTTTTATAGCAACAGCTGTATGTGGGCTCAGACACTGGCCTTGCCCAGGTTCCTCTGCACCGCTGCAGTGTGTACGGCAAGGCCTGTGCTGAATGCTGCCTGGCCCGAGACCCCTACTGCGCCTGGGACGGAACGTCCTGCACTCGCTACCTGCCAAACACAAAGAGGTCTGTTGTTCAGATTGCCTGGCACAGCCATGGGCAGCCTGAAAAATGAGCGCTATATTGGAAATAAATAATTAGATGAATGTTGTAGTCATTTGTAAAACTCTTTGCAGGCGCTTCCGGCGGCAGGATGTGAGGAATGGAGACCCAAACACCCTTTGCTCTGGAGGTATAAATCTAGAACTCTTGTTAAAACCGGATTCTAATGTTTGTCATCGTTTAGATCTGCTGAGCAAAACTTACTTTTTTTTTGTTTTTTTGTTAAAAACCTGGGCCAAGGTGGCCCCATATGGTTTAAAGGTGGGCAGAAAATGTGAGCCCCGAATGGGTTTGTCTGCAGTTTCTGTGGTGGCCCCCACCTGTGTTTGCCCACATTGGTTTAAGTGGGCACTCAGTGGGATGGCTCGCTACAGTAACCAGCTGCCCGGTGGACAGCGAAGCGAGTTCTGCTGGACCCTCAGCAGCAGAGTTTAACTACGTGGGGCTATGTGTGGGCAAATGCAGGTGGGGGCAACAACGGAAACTGCCACCACGAAAACGGATTTGGGCCCACATTTTCTGCCCACTGTTAAACCATGTGGGGCCCACGTGGTCTTGCTGGCTGGAGCCGTAGATGAATATTTCTGCAAAAAGTACAAAGCAGAAGTTTTCTGTCTCTGATGAACTTAAGCCTCCCTTTTAACATTTTACTCGTCCTGTGCCTAACTATCCTGAATATCTTAAATACCCTCTTTACCCCCGTTTTGACCTCCATCCAGTCAAACACAGGGCCAGCTTTGTGCCACTATCTGTCCTGCCAGACAATCGAATCAGGCTCCTCACTCAAACTGGAGCTGCAGGGTAATATGATTAAATCATGCGGGACTTGAGCTGAGTTGTGTAAAACGAATGAAGATCAGAGTAATTGTCTCAAATGTAATTAGTCCAAAGTGCAAGCTTTTTTGCTGGTTGAACGCTTGTTTTTTTTTATTAACTGTTGTTGTTTTAAAGGTTGTTGTTTTTTATTTTATTCTGTGGATTGTTTTTTTTTTTTTTTTCAAATAAAGTAAAAAAGGAATTTCTTTTCTGATTCCCTAACCCTAACTCTTTTTTAAAGTCGCCTTCAAAAAGACAACTTTTAGGTTCTGAATCTTTTTATTTTGCCAGCAAATGCAAATTTTTAATTCTTTTAAAAAAAGCTTCTTGTATTCATATAGCTCAAAATTCCAAAAATCTCTTGCAGATATCTTTGCAGTAACAGTTCCATGGCAGGATAAAATTCATTATTAGAATGTGGAAAAATGACATTTGTTAAAAAAAAAAGCAGCTCATTAAAAATGCATTTGTTTACCATGAACAAAATGTATTACACATTTCAGTTGATCCTGTCCACAGATTTTTTATTTATTGACTTTCTGCAATGCTTTCCATGTGATATTTCTTTGTCTTCGTCGCCCCCTACAGACCACCATAAGCATCGCGTTGCAGAGAGGAAGCTGTATGGAGTGGAGGGAAGCAGCACATTCTTGGAGTGTATCCCCAAATCCCTTCAAGCCAAAGTAACGTGGACATTCCAGAAACACCCTCAGAATCCACGAGCAGAGGTGAGAATGGCCAGAGGAGATGTTCTAAGAAAAAGATTGAGTGCTTCAAAACATTTTCAGGAGATTCTTCTTTTTAACAGACACTCTCTTATTACAGACTTTTCCACTGTTGTGATTCATCTTGCATGGTATTTGATTGACATAAGTAACTACCAGCTAAATGACACTGTTAAACTATTATTCAGCAAACTTCTTATTCAGCAAACTTCACCTGTCAATGCTCCAACAAGTTCAGGAAGGTCAAAGGCCAAGCATTTTACCACATCTAATTAAAAACAAAATTCTGATTGTACACTATCATGGTTACATTATAACAGTTTTTATGAGGTGCTAGCCAGGTCTTGTTTTTATAATCCTTGTAATTCAAAGACCCACTCCAATGAAAATGGTGTCTTTGGTGTTTTTCACATGTTCTTGTTGCATTTTTCTGATATTAGAGGACAAAAATTGAGAAAATTAAGCTTAAAATTGTATTTCTGAGTGTTTCTGTATTCAAATGGTGGTGAATCACAGAGAAGGAAGGTCTAATTGCAGGGATGCCCAGTTTAGCTCAGTCTGTTTGGTTTAGTTTAGCAACCAGCTATTGTATTTTAGGACTATTTTGTACAAGTACCAGCGTTGAGACAACTGTGTTTTGAAATTGAGCTACATAAATAAAATTGAATTGAATCAGGACAAAAAAGTGATATTAGAAAATAAGTTTATCTGTTACATTTACAAGGAACGCTTTTAAAATACATCATAAGATGATCAAAGTGGGTCTTTACCACATCATTTGGGCCCACAGTTTGTTGTACTTCTTGCACTTTTTTTCATCTAAGCCTACAGAAGTAGTTTCTTCTTTTGACTCTAAAATTGGTAATGAAATTATAAACTGAACATGTAACTTCAAAGAGCTTCTTATTGTCCACAGGTACGTGTAGATGAACGTGTCCTGCAAACAGACAGGGGTCTATTGATTCGTCGGGTCCTGAAGAGAGATATTGGTGTCTATGAGTGTCACGCAATGGAGCACGGCTTCACCCAAACTTTGCTAAGCATCACCCTGGAAGTTATACCTTCAACATCCTCCTACATCCCCAACTTACCCTCCGACGCACCTGTCCGATTAGATCCTCGCAGTGGAGGCGGCTCTTCAATGACCAATCAAAAGCTTTGGTACCGGGACTTCATGCAGCTGGTGGACCACCCTAACCTTAACACTGTTGACCAGATTTGTGAACAAGTTTGGGCACGCAAGAATGCCGGTGAAGCCCAGGGGGTAAAGAGTTTTCCTGCTCCAGGAAAGGACATCTTGCCTCTAGGTGGTGCTGCTCGCCCACCCAACAAGAAGTGGAAGCATCTGCAGGAAATCCGAAAGGGGAGAAACCGCAGGACCCACGACGGAAAACCAAACCCTCGGGCCCCTCGCAGTGCAGGGGAGTAACCCACAGAGAGAGAGACAAGGAAGGAGGAAAGTGTGACTGATGGAAAAAAGAGACTGAGAACTGATGGAGGAGTTTACACATGCAGATACACACAGACATACACAGCACCCTTCTTTTGTGTATATTTATCTATGGATGGTCCCACTAAATGGTACACCTTTCCTAACCCCTCATCCCTGAGACCAGCTCTTGCATGTGCTGCCTTATAGTTCAAGTTGATTCTGCACGATCCCTTTACTCAGTTTTTGTAGTATAGTAAAGTACTGGCAGATACCTGGGAGAATTTCCACCTTTAAATGTGGGAAACCTTTCCTCCACTTATTTATTCTCTTTTCTGATGCCTGAAGATGTGTTCCCATGCACACAGCATATCCCAGACTTGACCTCCTGTGCTCACTGTGCACAAGCCTACTCTCTGGACAACACCACTTTAACTCCACCCCAGAACTGTGGATGAACTTTATTATAGGTTGCAATTTAGGAGAAGATTTCACACCAGCGTTGCACGTTCAGATGGAGAAAACAAAGAGCAATGTGAAAAACCCATGAAATGCTAAAAAGTGGAGAGAAACAATGACTATTTAAGTTGAATTGCACAAGCATGCAGACAAAAAAAACAAAAAAAAAACCAGATTGACGTTTTATTTTTTTGGAACCTTTTTAAAAGAATTGATCGTCTTCCTGTGGTCTTCTTGGTGCACATATTTCCAGCCCACAAGTCACGTGTGCTACATAATGCAATGGAACAGAAACACCAGCGCCTGTAGAACACATCAGCATCTTAGAAAACTAGTCTTTTTCTTTTTTTTTCCTTTTCATTTAACAGTTTCACATTGAAGCTGTTCCATCTAACAACAGTAAATCGCAGGTTGTCAAAGAGCAGATGGACTGGAGCGGATAGATTCTGGTCAAACAACTCAATAGTAAACAGGTGAAAAACCCCCATCCCATAAAGTGAAATGAGACATCAACCGCACACAGGTCAAGTCTAAGATAACATAAAATCTTTAATTGATGCTAAACTAACCCCTTAATTTAAGAAAAGAAACTCTCTAAAGCTGATTTTTTTCCCCCCTCAGAACTTTATGCATCCACAATTCCTCAACAAAGGGGCACAAAATGAATTTGATAGCAGGATGAGGAGGAACAGAAAGGATTTTAGCGGACTCCATTGACAACCCATGTTTTTGGGCGACAGTACAGTATATATATTAGCATGATATTTATGAGTGAGACTGATTTTTATATAAATATATTTTTAGTGGTACTTCTTTTCTTTTACACTGTTCTTACATAAGTTGTTTGTGGTAAAAAAAAAAAAAAAAGAAAGAAAGAAAAAAAGAATATGCAAGTAAAATGAAGTGTGTGCAGTTCCGATCCTTAGTTTGGCACGGTGAAATGCACAGAACACGGCTTTTCTGTGCTGCTTGAAAACATTTCCACTGTTAGCTAAAACATGAAAAAAAAGAAATAAATAACAGACACTGTTAAGGATTTCATCTCTACATAATGAAACATTTAGAGTCTTCCTTCTCCATGTCTTATCTCTGTGTGTATTTTCTGTACAGTAACTTTATTTGCTGATTTTGCTAACATGTTGTGTGTAGGCTGCCCTCTAGTGACCATTGTGTGTGTACAAGCTTGGATGAAAAGGCCACCTGTGGTACAAAAAAAACCCTAAATGTTTGGTCTGTAGCTACTCATGAAAGAACGTCGGTAGCATAAATGATGCATTTATGCTTTGCAGCCATGACATTTAAATATGGCTTATATGTTGAAAATATGGTCAGATTGTGCTGCTGTTCTATCATTTTAATAAAACTGGAAAAAGTCGTATTAAGCAGGAGTTCAATGATTCACCCACGACCCCTGTGGACAGAAAGCAGCACCGACTGCATCCATGTGTGGACTCATTCTTGTATTTTACGTCTGTGATGTTTAACTCTTTACACGGTGGTGACTAGTAACAGGAATTCTGACATCACACCCAGACGGTCAGGGTTTACCCGTGGATCAAATGTTTGAGTTGGAGACAAACTATGATCATTACATGTGTCTGCATTTAAACCACAAACAACATTCCACTCGTAGACTGTAGTTACAAACTGCTTGTTTTTTTTAACTACAGGTTGTTCTGGTGGCATCAAACTTGCCTGGCTGTCCTCTTGTTTCTTAAGCCAACTGTTTCTTAGTGCTTGAAATTGCATGACTAATGTTAGTGGCTAATGCGTTTGACAATGACCAGAAAGAAAGAGGGAAACACAGCACGCTGCTGATAAATATTACTGTTAATATTATTATTCTTTAGTATTTATGTGTAAAAATAAGCTGCCTTGTTGTGATTTGGTTTTTATTTTCTTACAAATGTAGATTTTCATCTTCAACAGTTTTTGTGCTTTCCAGCTGACAGAGAGTCATTTGCAGAAGAAAGTGTCCAGGAAAAAGTCTGATGTTCAAACATCAGAGACACATTTCCCATCCCACAAGATTGTTCTAAATCCTAGGCTTGTGTGTCTGTGTGTGTATGCTCTTTCAGGGGAGTAATGTATGTGCGTGCTTTGAGTGTGTTTGAGTGTAAACAGTTGGAAAAGGAGCAGACTATTGTAAATACTGGCAGGTGAACAGAGGGCTTAGAGACGTCTGTAGTTGAACATTCAAAGATGGAAGGCCAAAGTTACCTTGGTGCACTGTAATACTCCCAGGTCTTTGTGAAATGTCATGTCAAATTGTTTTTGATTAACACAATAAAAATATGCAGTTACTTCAACACTACATGTTTTATTTTTTTATTTTTTGAAGATTATTTAAACGAAATTTAACTACATAAAACTACATAAAACTAACTACATAAAATAAAATAGGCCAATATTATAAAAAAAAAGGTCTTTGCTATGTTTTATAAATCCAATCACATCACATTTAGTTAATTTATTTGTCATTTAAATTTAAATCAATCACTGGTGTAATATAATTGCTTATGTAGTTTTGACCCTTGTGTTATCCTATGGCGTCAAGATGACCATTGACGTGTTCTCCCTACCATGACACAGGTGGATAAAGGTGAAGAGGACTTCATGTAGTCCATGGACACCAGTGAAGATCACAAATCATTGAAGGAAAAAGGTCCAGCCGACTGTCTTCTGGGGTCTAGATGACCTCACTCCCAACGTTAAAGTGCCTAGGTTAACCCTTGTGCTATCCTAGGCACTTTACCGTTGGGAGTTGGGTCATCTAGACCCACTAGACAGTGCTTTGAATCTTTTTTTTTTTCAACGATTTGTGATCTTCACTGGTTCAATGGATTACATGAAATTTGTCCACCTTTATCCACCTTTGTTATGGTAGGGAGAACACGTCAAAGTAAGGGTGGGGTCATCCAAGATAGCACAAGGGTTACAAAGGGTTAAAAAGGGACTAAAATGTTGAAAAAATATTTAAACTTTTGAACAAAAAGAAAACCCCCCACAAAATTAAAAGTAAAGTTTCTGTTAATAAATAAGTATTTCTTAAAGTTTGTTCACATCAAAATCATGGATTCTATGTTTGATCACATGATGGGAGTTTGACATGGAGGCTACTTAGTTTTCTAGTTGTGGGACGTGTTGGATCACATCTAACAAATAAGATTTTTTTCAAACAACAGTTTTCCATCCGCTCCTTAAAAAAAAAATCACAGACCTCAAATTATTGATAGAAATAGACCTTACAACCTATTACCCTCAAATGTTAGCAGTCCAATGACAAAAATGACACAGGAAAGATCCTGATCTGGCCTTTACCACATAGATCTACAATCTATTTTGGATCATTCTGACCTAACAGACTTCATATTTTATAAGTGAATAACGAGCTGTTGCTCAGAGCACAAGACCTGTGCATATTTCTTTCAACAAAACAGTCTCTGCTTAGACATTATTTTAAGGTAAACTATGAAAGATAAACTATTCTAAATTGCTGGTTGTCAAGCAAACCTTTGATGATGTTTTTCTAACTCCTCTTTTTACGTAACTGTTCTTATGTGTATGCTTCTTTTATTAATGCTTTTGTTTGTAATGTAAACTGTTGCTGGGTTTTTTGGGATTGCATACATTCTTTTCACAGCAAATAAAACGCTGGTTTGAGGTGTGAGGTAATGTTTAAAGAACCTGCTTGGATTCGTTTTAGCAAATCAAGTCAAGTCAATTTTGGATCAACATGATTACTTAGTGTTGGAGTTAATTACACAGGTAAGTACTCCTGATTGTGTTCATTAATCATTGGACCTGTCAGTCTGTTGGTTGTTGGTGAGTGTGTGTGTTTGTGTGAGGAGTGGAGGAAGGGTCTTTTCTTTTTTTGATTGAAAGAAGAAAAGAAAAGAGTTACTAATAATATAATTTTGCCTTTGCTGTTGTGCTATATCAGATTGTGATCAATAAGACTCAGCTAAATCATAACCTCACTGACCTCTGCGTGGCATTTGGATATTTTACTGCACTATGAAGACTATTTTTTGCACACATGAAAGTAAACGTCCAGTTCACATTCCCCTTTAGTCTCCGACACATCTGCAGATAAACAGCTCTTGTGAGAGTGCATGAGTTTTAGGGAGGGCTGTGGGACAGTCATGGAATGGGAGGGCAGGAGATCTATTCACATTTCTGCAATGCAACATGGTCAGTTGTTATTATTTGGCACTATATTTTTCAATCACATTTTTTTTTTCTGCAAACACATGATAATTTCAAGGCAATAACCTTTTTGTAGGTTCTGTTTGTAAAATTGTGGTCTCAGTTGGGCAGTTTCAGGTCCCACAGCTGTTACAGCCATCATTCACAAATGGCCAAGCCTGGCTGTCAGGTCATTACCTCTGGCCTAATCAAGCCAGGATGGAACTGGAACAATCCAGTTTCAGTGGTGACCGTAAACAGGAAGAGAACAGGACATGAAGCACATGTGGATGTGAAAATAAGCAACTAGATGTGAGTAAATGACTGGTTTTCAGCAAAACAAGGTTATGTCTCACTTCCATCTTCCTATAACCAGGTGGTGTTTTCCCCCATTCTCTGTTTATCCGGGGGGGAAAACATCCCTTTTTGTAATTCCATCCGTTCTTGATGCCAAAGTCATGACAGATCCAGCAACCGGAACGCACATGTTCATTCCTTTTTGTTCGTGCAGCAAACATCTGTTCAAGGGTCGAACAACTTTGCTGCATTTTCGAAAATCATCTTGTAATGCCAGGAAACGATAAGGCCTCGACCTCATCAGCTGTGTCTCCTGATGACAGGCCACAACTCAAACACAATGATGATTCATTTGGTGAACATCGAAAATAAGCAACACAGTGATGAGCCAATGCTGCTTACGGCACAAATGTAAACACTAATAACACTTAATGCAGATTCTTGACTAACAACTGGGTAATTTCTACCAAAGTGTAAACTAACATTTTAGAAACCCCCAAAGTAAAAGACTTTAGAAATGAATTACATGTAAAGTTTTTTATGTTTGAGAGAAATGAAGTAAAAGACCAGGGAAAATGTTATATAAAGCTGTGAGTTATTTCTTAAATGGTCAAATATCATAATGAAAAAAAAACAAAAACAAAACAAAAATCAGTCATTTATTAGGGCAGTAAAATAGACATGCCAACATCAGAATAGTATGAAGTATTGAAAATAAGAAGTTAACCCTACCATGACAAAGGTGGGTAACCCTTGTGCTATCCTAGGCACTTTAACATTGGGAGTGGGGTCATTTGGACCCCACTAGACAGTGTGCTGAACCTTTTTTCTTCACTGATTTGTGAACCTCACTGGTCTCCATAGCTTACATGAAATCTTTCCACCTTTATCCCCCTTTGTCATGGTAGGGGGAACACGTCAATGTAAAGGTGGAGTCATCTAAGATAGCACAAGGGATAAAGGTACATGCCACCAAAACGTATCCATTTATTTGGGGAATAATCCTAACAGCTCTGAGTGAATCAAGCATAAGTTAGAAATATGACTTTTAGGATAAGAATCTGGATTTCAAAGCTAAGTTTGTTGATTGAGCGGTATGCCGAGAAAAGTACAAACTATACTCTCTAATCAAAAACTAAAGAGAAACACATCATTGAAGAAACTTGCCATCAGGTCAGTGCCTGCACAACAATGACGAAATATTTCAAAAAAAGTGTTATTTTCATGCGGGACACAAAGAAAGGACAGCTTTGATGAGCCAGCCTCTAATCAGTCCACTGTAAGGTTTTCAACATAATAAATTCTGAGAGTAAAGCTGTAATTTTGAGGAGATGGAAGACAAAGGACCTGTAATGAGAAGCAGCTTTAGTTTTTTTTGTGTGATCATAAAACAGCTCCAAGCAAAGGGCTCAAAGTTTCACAAGCATTTTATGATTGAATGAAAACTGCTTACTCCTCTATTTCCTTCAAGTCATCAAAGGTTCACTTCACTACAAAAATCCAGGATTCTGTGTCTCCGTGTGGGCAATGTTAGTTTATTCCTTGTCAAGAAATCATGTCAAAGCATGTAAATGTAAATATATCAGTAAGTGCAGAACAAGGAAATACGGCTGAATACACACACATTTATGCTTTTAGACTTTAGATCTTTTACCTTTTCCACAGTAGAATACAGAAAAATGACATCTATTACAAAAGAAAGCATGTTTTACTCAATTTGAGTATAGAATTGAGACAACAGATGGTTATTCACTGTCTAAAAAATGTGTGAGCCATCAACTGAGAGTCACAAGCTCCATCTAACCCCAGGAACATGAAATTAGGCCAGAGTAGGGCTTTTGTCATTTCTGTGGTCTGAACATTCAGTGCCCCATTTGGCAAAAACAAATAAAGCCAAAAAGATCAGAACCTCTGCTGCCATGACAATGGCCCTTCTGTCATAAAGCTGAAGGCCCATTCTTCCTGAAGCTTTCTGTAAACTCAGGAAAATTTTGAACTTAACTTGCTTTGATGTAAATCCAATAAGCCTTTAACCTCTGTGTATGTAATATTTTAGATACTTTTTACACTGACCATAAAAAGTGTGGGCTCAAGCTCTTATTCTTACTTACTTCTCATACTTATAAGTCTGTTCCTGAAGATTGCAGCAATGTGGGAGTTTTGGAAAAAAAAAAAAAAAAACACATTGCATCAAACTTCACCAAGCCTCCAGTCTGTTTCATTTTTAGTTGGTTCTGCTTTGTTTACTCTTAATGCTTTTGCTGAGTTTTGCTGGTCTGGATTTTAGAAAAGGCTGTCAGCCTCACTTTGACCCTGAAAGCAGTCGGAAAGTCAACGTAGAGCAGAGTCTGTTGCAAGGCTTGTTTGTGTAAACAGACCAAAACATGAAAAAGTATTTACTCTATATTTTAGAACATGTGCACATGACATGCAGCACATGACATGCTGAAATGATCTTTGAAGAGCTAAACTGTAACCCTCCACATTTTCATTCCTGTTTTTGACTAACTTCTCCTGTCAAGCAGCTGAGCAAACGAATAAGAGTTGAAGGCCTCCTGTGTTGAACAGATTGTACTCTTAGGGGGTTCTGAATCTCCTGCCACACGACATGTATACTGGTATAAATCTCTTTTTAATGTATTTAAAGCTAAAATCTTGTTTAAATCCAGTCGCATGGTTGGACCAACATTTTGGTTCAACACTTGTTTTAAATCGTTGTGTGTTTTGTTTTGTTTTTTAAAAATGGAAAGTGAGGATGTAAGTCTACAAGCTAAAACTAGACAAGGAGAAGAAGAAAATGAGAAAGAAGGAGGTGCATTTCCTGACTTAGCCAGTTGTTTAGTACAATAATTAAAATATTTTTTTCCATGCCACCATTTACATTTTACAGTCAAGGTTTATTCTCAACTGTATTTAGCTGAATTAGTGCTGCAACAATTCGTTTTAACAACAATTTGATTTATATAATAATTTGTGGTTGCCGATACGATTCATAGTCAGTGTTAGTTCCTTCTGAACGATCTGATTCACTGACCTAAAACCGATTCAGGACGTCTTTTGCCAAAACTTCAACCAGTGTGACTCAGAGATAAATATTAACAGCGCAGGTAAAGTTTTCCAGATTTGTCGTATTTCTTGCAATATAATCAAGTTTAAATTAAATATGTGTACAAACAAACAAGGAAACAAGAATTAATGGCACATCCATTCACATTTTAGCAAATGGACTGTTGTTTTTCCACATCAAAATAATCTTATTATTAGAACCTTCTACCACACTGTGTGGTCACATGCCTTTACAAAATGTAAAATGTTTCCACACACTGGACTGGAATGATGGCTTGATTGTTTTTTGCTGCCATCACATGTGTTATCTGCTGTGATGCACTTGGTTGTTTTTACGTTACAGTAAAATAAACCTACTGTGCCTCAATTCAAATGGTATTTTTCAAGATTGTTTACCATCAATTTATTGTATTTTGAATTGATTTTGTAATAGTAAAGTTTGATTTGATTTAATTAACAACTTGCCTCAGACAGATTAATCTGTTTGGATAAATCAATTAATCGTTACACCTCCAATCTGCATTTAGCTTTACCACATAGATGCACATTGCTCTTTCTCTTCTTCCCTCCTTTTCCTTTACGTCCGATCCAACAAAAAACTGTTTCAAATATACTGAATATGAATAAAGTTGAACCTAAATTACAACAGGGGTTTATTTAAATATACATCTGGTGTGTCAGGAGATTCATAACCTATGTTGTAACAGTAAAATATGTCCAACGCAAGAGGTCTTCAGCTCTGATCTGTTTGCTCAGCTGTTGGACAGGACAAGTTACAAAAAAAAAAAAAAAAGAGTGGAGGTTTTGACGTTTTAAAGATCCTCTGCATTTCCATATGTGCCAATATTTTGTGGCTCCAAACGCCAGGGTTGTTTTGAGGACTGACATATTTGAGGAGTTAAGAAAAGAAGAAAAAGAAGCAAATCTCCAAATAAAATTACACTCATGGGGATATACTGTATATAGAAACAATGAGTGCTGCGCAATAATCTGGAAACATTTATAGGATCATTTCCCGAAGATTCTGGAGTTTATATCAGTGAAAAAAAGATAGATAACAAGTAAAGCAGTCAAGACAGATGTCTGTCAATCCATGAGGAATTCTCCAACAGACTTACCCCCAGGTCAAACAGAAACCCCAATGCTAAATCTCAGAAGCACAAGCCTCATTGTTAAAGGTGACAGAATAATTGGAAGAAGACTGGACAGATGTTATTAAAATAACAATTCATTTTTCCCTGGAAAAGGCATAACTGAGAGTCACAAGCGCTATCTAAAAATTACACCACTCCTGGAACAACGTCCAGTGAAGAAATGTGACCAAAGGAGGGCTTTTGTTTTTTCCGTGGTCTGAATATTCAGTGCCCCATGCAGCATGGCAGCCTAGTGATCAGAACCTCTGCTGTTCATGACAATGCCGCTATCATTAAATCTGAAGGCCCACTCTTCCTGAAGTGTCTGTCAGCCACAGCTCCGTGAAATTTTGAGCCTGTCACCAAACAGTGATCTCAAACACACGATAATCTGGAACAGCGTGGATGAACGGACGAGTCAAAACCGGACTTTAAACAGAAGGTTTTTCTTTTTTTGGTCAAGCAAAAACTGTAATGAAGTGAAGTGATGTAAAGAAAAATGGGCTGAAAAGCATGTCCAGTGATGAGAAATACAGATAAAGTAACAGGAAATGACTGCTAAGAACTTCCTGCCAAAACTGGATCTGGAAGTTGTTGGTTTAAGAAAGTAGAGATGCCCAATTTCTACGATTTTTACGATTAAAAGAAAGCCTGAAAGGGTATATTAGCCAACATTTTTATAAAATAAAGACATGCTATAATCAATTAAATAATGATTTCATGCAAAAATCAAAAACAGAGATTTTAGGAGCGAGGCCAGGATTGTGGCTGTCGTTAAATATGATCTCATTACGCAAAATACATTACACTCTTTAAAAAATAATTTCTTATTTTTGGTTTGATGGTTTATCCAAGAACACGCATGCATTTAAAAAAAAAAGTTATATAAAAGTTTTGGAAAAGTATGTCTTCTTACCATCAGCACTGTACACTGCTTCAGATGTAAAGTCTGCATGAGGCTGATTTTGAATTTAACAGAGTGTGTCATGGTTTCTGTGCAGTAAATGGCAGTTTAAAGAGCAGCTGGTTTCACAGCACGGCTGTTTGTGTGTTTACATCACTGGCGCCACTTGTCTGGTCTGGCCAAGTCGCAGGGAAGGACACCATACTTTCATTATAAACTGTAAATACAGTTTAGCCTGTACTTTAGAAAAGTTCAACTTTTAATGTGTTTAATCGCATACAGGTTCATAACATGCACTGTGGAGTCACTTAAATAAAACATAAATATACATTTCATTTCTGTCCAAGATCCCATCACAAGCTCACATTTTTGCAACATGGTAAAACAAAAAACAAAAACATAATTGAGTTGTTGTTTATCTTCACATTAAGATCTGAAACTTTGAAATTCTTCCTTTTGTTTGTTTTTGTTAGATTTTTTTTCCGCCTCCTTCTAAGGAGTAAAGATGTCAAGTGATCATACGGTTGCGCCTTATAGGATCAAGTTGCACTAAATAAAAAATACATTTTCAACACAGCGGCTGTTTTTGTGGGTTTCTTCCAGTTAATGCAGAGTGGTTCTGAAGTTCAAAGAACGGAGTCATACAGTAAATAATAGCATATTAAAAAAAAAAAAAAAATCAGCTGATATTTACAAACACACCATAAAGTACCACCGTCGGACATTAAGGCAGCAAATGCTGTGAAACCAAACAGTGTGTCGTGAAAAAGAAAACAAAGTGAAGGAAGTACAACGAACACAACAAACGATTGGAAACTTGAATTAAAAAGGTCAAATCCCAACATCATTTCTGCTGTTCAGTCACTTATCTACATCCCCTGTTATGCCATCTAAGAGACAACTGCATTTATTCAGTCAGAACACATTTCTGTGCAACACGTCTGCCCTGCAGGCAACTACGACTCTGGAGCAACGGGAACATGTAGGACAAAATTAGTTTGCTAAAAGGGGATCATTTCTTAAAAAGAATATTGAATAAAGTACGCTTTGCATGTTACAATGACAAATATTATTTCAATTTGAAAAGAAAAAAGAGTTTTGAAAGAGAATGTATTTGAGGATTTTTAATTTATTAAATGCTTAAGTACCTTTTTAAGGAAAGTCTAAAATAAATCAACTTCGAAGAATAAAAAAAAATATGTATTTAAAAAAAAAAGGTAAAAAATGTATTAATCCACTTCTTTTTCTCACGTAACGTGTTGCCAGAATCTCAGGTCCTGCTTTTGACTGCAGCTGTGAAGGCTTATCTTACACACAAAGCTCACCAGTCAAAACTTTAACTGTAAAATTTTCCTCACGCTTACTTGTCAGGCTTGATGAAGGCTTGATGAAGGCCTGATGAATGTAATTACATGTGCTGATGTGGGAAAACTCATGGGCTTTGGAGAGAACACGATCAAACTGAAAAACTGCAGGAAGAGCCGAGCGTCAGAATTTCAACCCCCACCTGCAGCTCAGAACGTGGTCACAGAGAGGAAAGTTCTGTGGAATTTAAAGCAGCTTAAACATCTAAAGCTTTTTTGCAGCAAAGAAACAGCTTGGTTGGTGGGATTTCTACGAACTGCAGATTTAGATTAAGAAACTCCACTTTAAAACAAAGAAAAGCTTATTACAAATGCATCTATGACTTTTGCTCATCTGTAAACAAGAATGTGATTTCACAGCACAGAGGATTGGAGCACCATCCTCTCTGATCCTTGCCAAACTGAAATAGTTAGATACTTTAATGAATCCAGGATATAGAAAAGTTCAAAGTGGGTGCTTGTATTATGGAATGTTGGATATAAAGTGAAAAGTAAAATAAATCCTAAATTCAAACATGAACTGTTGAGTGTTTACGTGGACATCTCTTAGAAAATAACTAACCAGTGGATGCAAAGATCTCACAGATAAAGAGCTTACGTGAAGGAGTGTGTAAGTCAGACCACTAATGTGTTGCAAATGTGAGTTTTGATTAATTTCCTCAGAAACAAACGATTTGATAAAAGAAGGGCTCCGTAACAGAAGTTCAAAAGGACACAATGAAGCGCAGCATTGCTTCAGATCGGCCTTTTGATGTCTCTCCAGAGAACAGACAGCCTAAACTGAAATCACTGTATCAGCCAATGTTCACACCTGAAGCAGAAGACAAGGCATGATGCTGAAATTGTTCACTCCAAGTTTTCCTTTGATTCTTTGCGCTAATCAAGATATACCATTGTATCTAAAATAATCTGAAATAACAGTATGATGGCCAAAAAAGAAGAGGTCAACAAACTATAATCTGGCTGTTTGGATCATCTTTTTTGTGTTGCTCCTCTGATCACATCCCAAACCATCACTTGTAGCTGCAAAAAAACAGAAAAATCTACTTTTAATGTGTTAATATTGAAGTCCAACACATGTCTGAACAAGTCATTCACACTAACACTCATGCAGGACTGATGTTTGCACTCTATGTACAGTTAGTGGTGCTGCTGTTTTGACAGTCAAACTTGTCTTTTAAGGTCACTGTGGGGGTCAGTGGCCTCAGCGCACTCAGACCTCTGAATAAGCACCAGCATCTGAGTGAAGGACACAACGGAACACCTGATCGGGACCGCCTCTTTGTCCTCCCCTTCATCACTCCTCCCTGCCACTCAGGTCTCGCGGCGTCCGATTGCGTTCCCCAGAGCTCTTGCTACGAGCCTTCCTGGCACTCTCTTGAGCTTGGCGGTATTTCTCCAGCATGCCCTTGTGCTTCCTCTTGAGCTTGTCATTGCACCACATCCTCTCGCAGTACTCCTCCACATGTGGCAAGTTTGAGGGCCCAATGAGCTGCATGATGTCCTTGAACCAGGTCCGTGACTGACCGATCTGGCTTGCTGAGCCGCTCCTGCTGTACGTGCTGCAGGGCATCCAGGACCTGTAGCTTCCTGCAGATCTATCTTTGAGGCCATCGGAGAAGCCCGCTCTGTCACGGGCCATCAGCTCGTTCACCAAATCTCCCTGGAGGACTTCAAGTGTAAAGCGTGCCAGGATCTGCGTGAAGCCGTGCTCTCTAGTGCGGCAGATGTAAACACCCTCATCCTGCCGAAAGAGATGACGAAAGAGCAGGCCCCGCTCTGTTGTCATCACACGCTCGTCCAGCTTCACCTGAAAGTGGCAGAGCGACAGCTGAAGTTTAAACATTAGTTTCATGTTTCAACCAAACCCCCACCTTCTGTTCCCGCATTTCAAGCAAGCCACCATCACAACACGTTTACCGTCAACTTTATGAATTACAGGAATTTAAACGTGCTTAAAATGTTCTTAAAACCCAGGTTTACACTCGGTAAGAGTTTGATAAAAAAATTGCATTTTACTGAAAAAAGCTGAAACTTTGAAGTTTAACTGTTGGCAGTTTTTGGTGATCATTAGTCTTAGCAAGTTTTTGGTGTTTGTAGCAGTTTTATTGCTAACAATATTCCTGAATACCTTTGATCTTTTTAACGTGTCCAGTAATATAATAAAATAAAAAAAGGCTATTTAAATCGCATAAATCAGAACCATTCAGACAAGAGATCTTTGCTTCGAAGGACGATAAAAATACTGAGAACAGTGACTATCTTGTGTTGTTTTTCTCCGTGAACTGAAACAGTTAATGTTATAAAATCAAATCTTTTTCTTGTTTTCATGTTAATTTCTTCCAAAAACTTAAAACTGCCACTCCTGTGCATTTTTCTTCTTTACTGTCTCACTTCTGCCCATTCTTTTGACATTCCATCCTTCAGCACTACCAACTGTGTCTTGATGCCAACACAAACATGGCGGTCTTGTCAGCTAGTGGTAGCCAGAAGTTTATTTTGAGGGGAACAGAGAAGACTGGTAATGCCTCCATACTAGAACAGCTGACTGATGCACTTATTTGAGCTCAGAGATCCGTAACCTTGAGCAGATGACAGATGGCTCAGAGTGAGGAGGCGCAAAGAAACATCATTGTCTAAATGCTGCTCTAAGTGACTTTGCAGTCGTTTGTTTAAGTCACAGCAGCCAGCTGAGTGACACTCGATCCGTCAGCGGCATGTGGTTGAGGTTTGGGAAGAATTTCCCGTTTATTCAAGAGACACAACATTTGTGCGTTCAGCTTTAAGACATAATTTCAACCATATTTCAGATGGCTGTCAAATGTGTCGGCCACATTTCAGACACAGATCTTTCTTTTACGGGCTGTTACTTTGGCAGCTGTTTGCCAGACGTTTTGTTTCAGCTGATGCTCTTCCTCAAACCGCTCCCCTTCCTCTGATCACTTTCATTATCATGTCATGAACTTATCCACGTACGTCTTCTTTGTGGTCGTCACGCTGGATCAGCCAGGTGACAGTAGCTTGTGGGGAGCGAGGAACGCATTCAAGGAAGGTGCTGTTGTTCTCAGTCCCGTACACTACCTTGTCCTCCGTAACATCCAGGCCTTTTGCAAAGAGGGGAAGAAAAGTGTGGAAGAAATGAAAAAAAGCACTTTACAAATGAAAATTCAGTTCAAACTGCTACAAGCTGTACTGTACACTTCTTCACTCTGATTTTTGTGGTGTTGGAGGGTCTTTCTTCTAAACCCCATTTACACTTCCAGGTTATAGCCAAAATGTTCAAGCATTCTCTCCCCCTCCTTTGGTTGACTTTTCCTAAGTATCTTCCTCACATCTCAGAAACTTTCTTTAAGGTTCTTTACTTTTTTTTTTTTTTACAATATCTGAAATTTGTGCAACTTCAAATGAGTATAACAGTTCTCTGTGTGTTTCAGATGTGATTTATGTCCTGCTGTTCAAAAAAACACAATGTAGTGTAATTAAACTCCACATGACCTGCATGGCTGTGTCTCCAACAGTACAAGCAGTGAGCAGGACGGCTTCAGAAAAAATGCACACACCTGTGTGTCTGAGGAACATGGATTTCTGGATGTAATCAAGGTTTGACTGGTTTCCTTTGATGCGGAGGATAATCATTCAGCCATGAGCCATTAGTTTCTTTTACCTCCAAAATGTACAAAAATGTAATTTTTCTGTATAACCCATGTGAACATGATAATTAGAAAAATGAATTGCTTAGAATAAAGCTAAATGTCTGAATATTGCAATGCATGTAAACATAGTTAATGGGGTGTAAACTGATTGCAAATTTTTGTTCTTCAGCTGCGATGTGCTCGTTGTGTATACACTGTAACGGTGCATTAGCGTGCTTTTTGCTCCATCACACTCAACATTTGTCTCAAATCAACAAACTGACTTTTGCTTCAAGTCACAGGAGGTTTAAAGTACGACTTTAACACAAGAAAAATGGTTGGCAAATGGATTCATGTTTATTCAAGGTGGATATTATTTCATGTTAATTCTAATTTAAAAATTCCTGCCTCCAACTCTTTTGTTCCTTATTTTTGCTCTTTAAATACAAATGTCATTTGTCACATACATATTTCCATAGAACAATATGTTATAAAAATGTCCAACAGAGGACAAGGCCCTATTATAAGAGAAGTAAGTTCAAAAAAGCATCAAAGTACAAAAAAACTATGCATTAAAAAGAAAACACCATAAAACTCATTCATTATGTAGCCTACAGGAATTACAGTGTTAAGGTCACATAATATAAAGCGTCTGCAAAGTGACAATACTGTGCAATAGCATCTGGAACAAACCTAACTGTTCTCATATTAACATGAAACATTCTGTGATCTCCATGGATGTTTAAAAAAAATTACAAATCTGTAAACACAGAGGACAAATAATAGCATTGTTCTGTTCAGAAGAACCATTACTGCCCTAAAGCACTACTTTAAGTAAACAAACTCATTTACGTTTGGGCCTTTGCTGGTCTTGCCTTTTGCTGGGCCACAGTAGTAAATAATAATGTTCTTAATCTGTCCTGCTTAGATGAATAAAGGTTAAATAAAAAATAAAAAGGCGCTGAACTCACCACTCAGGCTCTGATCCACACACTGCAGCACAGGGTTTCCGTGTCTGACATCTTGTCTGCGATATCGACGTTTGTTGCTGGGAACGAATCGTGAGCAGGATGAGCCATCCCAAGCACAGTACGGGTCTCTGGCGAGGCAGCACTCAGCGCACGCTTTCCCGTAGGTCTCGCAGCAGTGCAGCTTCACCTGCGCCACACCTGATGGAGAGCCCACATACAAGGCTTGCTGTTTGAAATACAGAGGGAGGAAAAAAGGACGAGGTGTATTAGAGAGTAATGCATTTAGACGGGCAGAAATTCAACTTAAGTGGAGTTTTATACCCTTTTTACAGATATATCCATGGATGTTATAGAAGTTGGCAACTGAAAGAGAAAATGACAATCTGAACTGTGTGGTAAAGTTTCAAACAAGTGTTTCTTTACTTAGACATCTAACATTAATAAGAGGATTCAGAAGAAAGTGGGGAAAAAACATCTATTTGAGGATTACTGTTTGCATGTAGGAGGGAAAAAGACTAAAAGTTAATCAGATTGTGGTGTAGTGTGCTTTTTAAGGTTAAAACTAACTTTAAAGACTTGCAGTTCTTCAAGTGTGATCTCTTCTGTTTCCAGACTGTTCACGTTCAGAGCGATCACCTTCAGCACTGTGCCAACATCTGAAAGACACAGCATTTGACATATGGAAATCCAACACTTATGCTTAACATGGTTGTGTTTATCGTTAAAAACAATCACACCCTGCAAAGTTTAAACAATTAAAAGAGAAATGTTGGTTTCTAAAAGGACTTTTTTTGTTATATAATCTATTTAAAAGCTCTTGACTTTTCAAAAGGCATTGATAACGTGCACTTACCTGTCCCAATGAACATGACATCATACTGCCCATCCTCTGCCTCGACCCTGTCTACCACAATTTGTTTCAGCTTGTAAGGAATGTTGGTCTTTACAAGCACGGGCTGGCGTTGGGCCGGCCGCACCGAGCGCCACATCAGTGGGTGGCTGCGAGCAAACTGCAGCACCGAGTCAGGGAAGTCCTTGGTGCTGCCAAACTCTCTTCCAGGCTGGTTGGTGATTTTACTCGGGCACTGGGAACACCAATGATGTGTACATGAAAAACACAGGAACACAGATGAAGGGGAACGGTACCCAAACAACCAACACAGTAGACTAAACTCAATTTAGATAAGAAGGGAAATAGCTTCAACAATTAAAGAATTATGCTTATTTTAAACCCTTTTTTGCCTATCATCTGAACCATTAAAAGCATAAAAAATACTTTGATAATTTTCCATCCCAAATAAGACGCATGCTTTCCAAATGAAAACTGTGACTAAGTGAGTCCTCATTAGGAGTTTTATAGAGCCAGAAAACTTTGGACGAAAGTTCAAAATCATTTATTTAACGTTGTACTTGGAAAAATTTCCAAAGAACTGGGTTTAAAAGCACAGCAATAACAGAAAAAGCTCCTTCCTCTGCCATGTTGAGAAAGAGAAACTGATGTGTCAATACTTGGCAGAGAAACGGCATCACCACTCACTATTTCACTTTACTTGAAACATGTGATTTGATTTGACGCAAATGCTTGCAAAACAGCTCAAATCTGCACTGCACGATAAGCAAACAACCAATAAAACAACTAATCAAAGATGTGCAGACTCAAAGATTTAGTCCAGCTTTGAATCTTTTAGTCTCAAAACGTTCCAAATCTGAACAACCCATCAGATTATGTCAAGGATTCAACCTGCACATTTAACTCCACAGATTGATAATTAAACTCAGGTAAACACATTTGTGAGCCAAAGTGACCCAAGATTAATAAAGAACAAGTTCTTTGAAATTCATTCTTTGTATGACAAAAATAACCTTTATCATCAGCAGTGTGGAATAACAAACAAATAGCTAACAAGAGGGAAGTTAAATATTGGGCAAAGTTTACAGAAATGCTCCCATGTTGACTGAGTGAGAGGGCTGAAAGACTAAGAAGATGAATGTTTTTCAGAAGAACATGGAAGCACAATTGAGGATCACAAAACTGATTTGAATAAACCAAAAACCTGCAGAAGAATGTGCTACAAGCAGATGAGATTAAAGTGGAGTTGGTCTGATTCCAAATGCATTGTTTAACAGAAACCCAATACAGATTTTCTGCAGAAATACCTCAGTCACAGTCAGTCAAGTCAGTGAAGGAATGATAATTAAGGCATGTTTTTCAGCCACAGGAGATGGTCCTCCTCTTCTCATTGAGACACCTGTGAACTTTACTGTATGTAGGTCACCTGTCTGACTGCTGTAGCTTGACTGAAACTAGTTTATCAAGCCAAACATGTGAGACGCTTATGCTATTGTGAACTTTATGGGACTGTAGGCAAAGGTTCCTTCACAGGGATGTGAACAAGCTGATGCAGGAAATAAGTAATGGTGATGGTGATGGCAGGCCTCAAAGTTATGACACAGCTCTGATTTGTTTCAGCAATCACAATTTTGTGTGCTTGGACGGGTGGCCACGGCGATAGGCACGCCTGTCCAACTGCTCGTTAACCAATTCTAATATATTTATAAATATAGATAAGATTAAGATTATATAAGATTTTTTCCAAGGCCAGAAACTATTTTGTATCAACTAACGTCAATAATGTAGAGAAAGACTTGTACAGTCCTGTCATCCACATGCTTCACAATCTCTGAAACAATTGGAAATAAAATTTGAAGTTGAAATCATTTTGTCTAATCTGGATTTTCCTGAGGAGATTAGTTCAATCAGAGGGTCTGACTTCAATTGCTAATGAGATCCTTTTCTTTTACAGATCCTTTCCAAAAAATTAAAATATCATAGATTCACATTATTTTTAATTCTGTTTTCTTAAGTTTCATGAGCTGGGACCCCAATTTATATGTAAAAAAAAAAAAACAAATAAGTATTTTAAATCCATTTAGAGTTGGATCTGAATCTATATTCTAGAAAAGTGTAATGTTTTTAATGGAATTATGATAATTAATATACTTTTCCTTAATGTTCTAATATTTTGGAAAGGGATGTACATCATTAAACCCTGAAAAATGTTGTTTAAGATCTTTGAAACTATCCTTAAAACACTTAAAGGAAACTGTTATCTTACTGAAAAACAGAGGGGTTTTCCTCCTGCTTCTCCAAACAATCTCTAAGGTATTACTTTTTTAAATATAAGTTTTATTCCCGATTTATTTCTGTGTTGAATTATTGCAGATCTATGAAGAATGATAAACCGTCAGAAGAATAGCCCAGTCTCTTTCCAAAGCAGGATATACACTCATTATGAATGTATAAACATGTGACCACATTAAAATTACTTCAAAAGTTATGCTCAACATTAAGTGATCAACAAGTCAGAACAGCTTTCTGATGGATCACTTAGCTGCAGGACACAGCTCGACTGGAATATGGACATTTTTTAAACAAAGTAAATTATTGTCTCGTTTAAACGTGACGTCTTCTAATGTGAATAAAAACTGGACATAGAACTTCTTTGAGGTTCCAAAGTGCTGTTTTTCAAGCTGAAAGCAGATTTTTTTCCCTTCAGCATTGAAAAATATTGACTTGACATTCAACTAAAATCCTCAAATATTAGGATTACATTTTAAATTTACTTTTTTTTTTACTTAAAAAACACAATGTAGAGATAGAAATGATCTTTTTCAGCCATTCCCCTTCACCAGCTCCAAGTCATTACCCTTTTCCCCCCCTTTTCCTAACTCTTCACCACCTTCATTCTTTGAGGCCAAAACATTCCTGTTAATCAGAGTTGATGCAGAAAAACCACAGATTTTTGCTCTGCCTCTGAGTGCTCTCCTTCATTGTGGTACTGGGTTGCAGACGGCGTTGTGTGTGCCGTGCATCCATATGTTTGTGTGTATGAAGAGGTAGAGTTACAGTGATGTGGCTGACAGAATGTGAGCGTGCTTCCGTGAGAGTCAGGATGTAAAGCAGAAGGTCTGCACTGCACAGGGTCATTGGAGCTCCGCTTTCATGTGCAGCGGTTCACTTTGAGGAGATGGAAACTTTCTGCACTTTGATGCTTTCGTTTTCTTTTTTTCCAGATTAGTTCTTCTCGATTGCTTCAGCGTTGAGTTTGGACACACTGTAAGCATATGTGTTTTTTTTTTTACCATAGGCTACGTACACAAAACTGCCATAGATAAACATTTTCCCAGACAGTGTGTTATTTTACACAAAATTACAGATTTATCAACGTCAGTGCTCATATGAATGCTGTGAGAAAATAAGCCCCAGTTCCTCAGCTGATGGCCCAGCCCCCCAAATAAATCATCAGGCAGTAGGGCTTTGAATCCTCACAAAAAAAACTAAGAAAAAAAATCTGATTATGAAATTTTATGTACTTAATTAAGTTTTGCTGAGTTAGCTGAAACTGTTCTGAGACAAATACTAGAATTGTACTGCGGCAGTCTCTGAAAACTTACTAGTTTAGAAATGACTGTCAATCATCCCACAAAGAAAACATTTTTTTTCTGGAGTGTTTGGCCTTTAAACACAATTCTGGTCATTTCAGAAAACATTGGTTTAAGGGGCAACTGCATTTAGAAATGAGGTCAGACTTTACTGAAAAACGTTTGAAATTACTGGAAGGTTGGAATTTTAATGAACCTTAGCAATTTCAGACAGTTTTTGTATATTTTTAATGTTTGTATTTCCATTTTTATTACTTTTATTTAGTTTTGAGTGTAGTGAGACTAAAGTTAAACAACAGCAGTATGCACAAGTTTACTAATAACTAAATATATTATTTTTCAGTTGAAACAAAATAAACTTTTTGATCAGAATCTTCCATAGATGAGTGGAAAGAATCTTAATAAATCCCATCTTTATAAAACCAAAACCTTAAGGGGAAGAAAAAAAGCCTTTTGGGGGAAAACATTCAGGTTGAGGATTTGTAGTACAAAGTGTTGATAGGAAAAGTAGCCCAGTGATTGCAATACATCAAAAAACATTTTGCACACAGCTCTCTCTTGCCGATGTTAATATTTTACCATTTGAAAGTTGTTATTTTTGGGTTTAGAAGCTCACACTGAAAGCTCAGATCAATAAGACTAGTCGATTAATTCTTATGAATGTGTCACACAACAGATTATCTTTTCATCTCCGTAATTTTCCAGATTTCAAAAACCTTAACCTGATTAAGCAAATAAGTTGGTAGTTCTTCTTTGTAGAAACCATGTTTTACTTCAGCTTTTTTCTAATACGAGTAGCTTTCTTGTTATTAAGCCACATGGTGTCTGCATACAGGGACAGATAGACGTTCAGCTCAGGCCCTCATCTACCTCCTCTAAGGAGAATTAAAGGGGATGAGTAGATGTACTTTCATTTTGTACAAAAAGGCAACCTTCACACCACATACTAAAGCCCACATCTTTTCTGAAATTGCTACACAGTTCACAAAGAATTGTAGTAACATCCTTTCTGATAATATTTCCTTGCTTTTTCTCCAAACAAGGTGGGTTTTAGGTTAAAAAGAAAATATTTTTTGCACCAAGAATTTGTTAAAAAAAAAAAAAAAAAAAAAGTCTACAGGCATTGAAAAATTTAGATTTTGTAAATATAAAGTATTTGTGAGGAGCATATACAGCTCATCTGGTCAGATCTTTTTTTTTTATCAGGGCCGTGTAGCTACAGAATACATAAATGCCTTCTGGGTTAATGGAGAGCACTTACCACCCCTGGTCTTGGATAAGGCACTCTGCCTTCATAAGCACGCCACTGGTGTTCAGGACCCTCTTTGTGAGCAAAAGGCCCATTGAAAGCTTCTCTGATGTCAGCCATGCGGTAAACACAGACAGCAAAGCCCTGGAAGACGTTGCTGTGGAGGAAAGAGGGTAAATCAAGAACACAAGAGGGAAACATGTCCAGAAATGTTGTTTGAGACTTTAATGTCAGTTTGTCATAAGCACCTTCAAACATTTTTTTTGCTTTTGATTAATTTGGTCATCATATTTTGACTCCCAAAAATAGAAAAAAGAATTTCACAAGCGTCACCTGACCCATTTTATAAGGTATCCATTGCAGAACAGCATGAACTGGGTCAGGTTTGATGATGATGATAAATAAGGGTGTACCTGATGGTGCTGAAGATTGCATAGATGTCTGGATTCCTTTCGTCTTTTGTCCTCAGCAGGAAAACATCCTCTGTTTCACATTAAAATATTCACAGTTTGTGTGTGAATTGAATACTAAAATAGACATGCTAGTGAGTGTAACGTCATGCAAGTATGAGCAAACGCGGATTTTCTCTGCAATGTTTTATAATTGATCTCACCTAGCTGGTTAAAGTGTGTGTCAATGCCATGAGGTCCTGGTACTGAGCAAACCAGCCGGACTTTTATGAAAGTGCTCCACTTGTTGACCAAAACCCTCTGGCCTCCAACATCATTCTGTGGGAGAAATAGAAGAAATCCAAAAGCTTCAGATGCAAATCCCTCCCTAAACAGACATAATTTTGTATTCAGGCAGACCACACCTCTGCATTTAAACTATAAAACATACAGCCATTATTTCAGATAGCAGAGATGTCTGTTCTGTTTCTAATATTAAGTTCAACACAATAAAACTGAGGAGAAAAGTAAGCATTTTCATAGACAAACATATCACAGATGAAACCTGTTATCACAGCAGGGAGAGAATCAAATAATTCAAATCCCTTTTAGATTTCATTGAAGATCTGACTCTGGAATCTGTAGAATAAAAGCCTAGAGTTCTGACCTTAAGTCCATAAGAACATGATGTCTTGAGAGCCAGAGACACCTTTGCCTCTGTACTGAGCTCCAATGGAGTGAACGTCTACATTTCTTTTTCAAAACCTTATCCAGTTTCTATTATTCACTGCTAACATTTGAGTTTTATAATATTTTTTGGAGTTATCTTCATCTTCCATGTGCAGGATAATCTTCAACAGCTTTGAACTGTCATGGATTCCAGACAACAGCAGGAGTGCTGTACTATAAACCTGACTGTCTGTGTGAAAATACGCAGAGTATTCATCATTTAGTATAATTTGTGAAAGTGACAACTTTTTACATTTGCCTGGAACAGAGGAGTGAGAAGAAAATAAAGCAAAACAGCCATGAAAAACAGATGGAGCGAAAGAAGAGGAGCAGAAAAGTTGACATAAAGAATTTAAAAGGTAAAACTGGAAATTTATTTGGAGTATTGTTTGAGATGTTTAAACTTTTTTTGGCACAAACACCAGTTTCCAGCCCTAAAGTCTTGCAGCTGTGTTCCCATATTTTGTCCACTTGTATGTGCTCCCCTGCATGCCTTTATTTATGTGTGACTCTCGCTGTACATATAGGATTTTATAGACTAAAGCAATGCGTGACAGAATATTAGGGAGCGTGAAGAGCAGATGGAGAATGTGGGTGGAAAATCTGACAGCTGCATGTGCTTTGGTGCTGAAATATGAATGTGATGATGCTCTTTCACTCTTTTGGTGAAACATGAATATAAGACTTAAAAAATGTATTTTCCGAAAGAGAAAGACTCCATGCAAGATGAGCCAAATAGTTATATCCTGTCTAAGTCAGCTGCCCGAAACATCATCATTGACCAACAATGAAAGCATGCGGAAGTATCTCACCGCGCACACTCGTCCGACTCGAGTGTGTATGGCGCCCTCCCTGTCCCCCGCCTCTGAGGCCTTTTCCGTGAAGAAGAAATACACTTTATCATCGTCCCTGTCATTGTTGTCCGGGATGAGGTGTGCAGCAATGAATTTGGGGTCTGCAGAGATAAACAAATAAATGATCAATAGTACAAAAACCTTTAAAACAACTTTTTTAATGCGTTCACACCAAGTTTGAAAACGAGCGTTCATGCAAAAACTTCAAATGAAAAGTCTATGTAATCGTGTGTTTATGAGCGTTTTGGGCTTCCGTATCCAAAACTTTAGCATTAACATTAGCCTACTACTCAAGTTTCTACAACCATTTTTGGCCTCTATGTGCAAAATGCGCTGCCATTGAACATGCGCTGAAAATAAAGCCAACTGAACTTTGACCAGTCAGGGACTTGGATTTCGAAGTGATGTATGCGTAGTATCCTTTTCAAGATACAGAATTGCCAACCGTTTGAAAAGTGATCATGAAGGACAAATAGAAATTCGAGGTTTGTGACCAGATGGAATTAAATGACACCAAGTCTTTTGTTAAAAAGTCAGGAGCAAGATGTGCAAGATTTGAACTGCTTTGACATTTAGCACTTAACCTTATCCAACATGCGCTACTATCAGGTAGCGACAGTCCTGTGTGAACAGTCAGGGTGGCTGAGGCCTACCTAATATTGGGCGAAGACGGGTGTACCCTGGGAAGATTGCCAGTCAATTGCTGCGCCACACATGCACTCACATGCACTCACATTCACACCCAAGCGGCAATTTAGGATTTAGAATAATTAATTAACCTATAAAGTATGTTTTTGGACTCAAGGGAGGAAGCAAGAGCGTCCGGAGAAAATCCACACATGTATGAAGAAAACATTTCCTCCAAACATATTCCATTTATGTTGTCAAGTTTTTGAATAACATGTTAAAAATGACTTTTTTTTTAAATATCTTGAATAATTCCATTTACAAAGAAGTGAAGCTATACCATGAAGGATTCTCTGGTCCGTCTCTGTTCTCATGGTGGAACGGCCACTCATGCTCCTGAAGATCACAGCATCTCTTCCGAGGAAATCTGCTGTCAGTCCAGTGTACAACTCTCCTCCTGCAGACAGGCAGAGGGACAATAAACTCATAGGAAAGCATAAGATGGTTCATACAACAATGTAGTTTGGACATTTTGACTAAATAGAATAGAAAGGCTGATGTTCATATGGTGATTGTAGATTAAAAAATCTGTGTAAAATTACATAAACTGACTGGGGTTGGTGGTCATTTGGTCATTAACATCCTCACAAGAAATGGCTCAATGATTGACCTTTTCTGTGATGAATGTGTTAAAAAGTATAAGAGATTTTATTTCTAGACTTCAAGTGAAACAATTAAGGACAGAAAACATTTGTCTTTAGATGTTTTGGCAAAAAGACTTTGTGTTACACTAATTAAAGGACCACAGCAGACTTTGTGGAACACAACAAGAAAGAGGCAAAAGCAGCTAAATAAATGAGGCGACTTTGGTGGAAATAGAAAAAATGTTTGGTGAAGTGGAGCATGAAGAAAATTAAAGGAGACAGGAACATTAGGGGTTTAGGCAAATGGGAATTAAATCATGTAAATCCAACACTGAAGCTATTGAAAGAGCTGCAAGCAGTTTTCAAGACATACATGCCTCAAAGAACACGTTCTACAATGAGACTAACAGTAGGGGAACCAGTTTGGATTTTCAGTGACTCTGAAAAGTCATGTACATGGAAATGAAACACCCAGTCTTCCCACCGATGCACTTTGATGATGTGGAGGGGAGAAATATATACCAATTAACGTTAACAGTCAAAGAGAAAAGTGACCGCCACTAATTTTCCAACAGGTCAGAAACAGAGAAAGTTTCTGGCATTCATATAATAACTGAGATTTATTTTTTCTGCAGTAATTCTATTTATTTTATGTTTTTCCCAGCTCTTGCAGAAACTGAATCTGGACACTCTCCTGCGACATCATGAGCTTATTATGTTTGGCTTTGGTTTTCTATCAGAAACACACACACCCATCCCTTTTCAGGCTGGAGACACACATAAGATCAGTTCAGAGTGAAGGGTTATGACGTTATCTCACAAGCAGAGCGATGCATTAACAGGTTTTGACAGGATGTGGGATCTGGATCTTTGTGTATTTTGGTGAACAGTCGTAAAATCAAAGAGGAGTAAAAGGTTCATAATTGTACAGAAAAGTTCTATGTTTTACATTTTGTCATTTCTTGCTTTTTTCAGGTATCAAGAAGAACATTTTTACTGTAAACTCAACTTGTGTTATTACTTTTTATAAAAAAAATAATAATAATAATACGAATAACTCAGCGAGAATGAAAAAAAAAATGCAAATGTGAAATGTGTTACCGTAGTCCTTTCAGTTGCACAATTGCATTCTCAAAATAAAAAATCTTACAGATGTGTTGGGAGAGAGGAAGACTGCAGCTTCAGGCAATTTTTGCTTAACCAGCAGACTTGACCTGGGGAGGGCGAGGAACTCTGCTCAGCTGCTCGCTCACACTTTCACCAAAGAAAACTCCATAAGCTGAAACAAATCCTCTGCTTTGTGCCTTTGATTACCTATTACCTGAGTCCATCATTCCGTTTTTGCAAGTAACAAACTCAAATAGTCTGTGACAACTGGATAATTCTGCTTTCCCACTGAGGGCCACCAAGAGCCAAACTACTAGAAGATTTGGCTCTGCCGGACGTTTTTCTGCCAAAAACAAACCACGGTGGGAAGATTTCTGCCTCTGGCAGAACACAATGAGAAAAAGAAGAAGCGTTGTATACAGAACTCCACCCCAAAGCAACCCCTGCACAGCAGGTTACTGGCATGGATAAAAGCTATTTCTCAAGCTAGAGTAAATACCTGATGACATTTAGAAAGAAACACCCAGAGAAGCCTAATTTGGTCAATATGTCTCCAAAGTGGTTGATTCTAGGTCGTATCTGTGCAGTAAGGTTAAAGGTGACTTTCAATTCATTCAAAACTACAAAAAGAATCCTTAAAATTAGCAAATAAATTACACTTTTCGATCATTTTCTATGGTTGGCAGAAAACATTGATACTTTTTAAGTGATCTAAGAAATCTTTAGCAAAACAACAATGAAAACAGACTTACCACTGAAGGTGCTGGCAAACTTGAAGCTGGGGTCGTGTGGAACTTTTCCTCGTCCGCTCTCCACATTCCCAGGGTTCATGGTGAACACGTGCTGAAGATGAAGAGACCTTCTCATCAAAAATGACTTCCAGCAAGTTTTCTATAGCATCAACAAGATGCTTTTCAATTTTCCAAAAACTGTACAATCAAATTTACTTCACATGATTCAGATTAAAGAGCTTTCAAAGAGATTTTCTTCACTACTTCCTTCAAGTAGAATTTTGTTCTTCTGACTGTGGAGCAGTGAGGTTCTTCAGGACACAAACTAGTTGTTCGCTTTTAATGCATTTCATGTTTTACTCCATTTTTCAGAAATATTTAGACGTGCCCTTTCATCGAACTCCTGTCTGTCTGAGAACGACAGACAGTCTGAGATGGGAGGAAATGCAGAATCAGTGTAGCAGCCAGAGGTCAGACAACTTTCCAACCAACTCCCAGCATGTGCAGATCAATCCGAGGATTGCTGCTGTGATGTGAAGTAAGATCAGTCACAGGAACACAGGAAAGTTAAACAACAACAATGAAGGGTATACTGAGCACTGTCAAAATTAGAGCAAACAACTCATACATGTTTCCAAATGATAAAATGAAATTCTTTTTTGGCTGACTTAAGCAGCAATGAACAGATTCAAGCAAAAGACAGGTTCTGTCACTGTTATTCAGCAGTTGGTTAAGTTCGTGTTATGAACAGCTCTTCATAATCTGACTGAGCGACTTGTCGGGTCAGAAAGGAGCCAAAGTGGTGAAAAGGCTTTTTGTTTCTGGTCTTTTTTTCTTCCACTTTAAGGCCACCAACGTGCCAAGCTGTCTCTGCCAGAGCCGCATGGGTGTGATCAAACGTGGCCCACTTCCAGAATGAAGGGGGAATGGGAGGCGACAAGACCTACGTCGAAGCCTCTAGGTTTCATGCAAGTCTGCATCATAGTGGACTCGCACTGAACTCTGAGCCTCGCTCTCTGTACCTCTAACAGACAATAGGGTATTGTTATGAGGTGGGCAAGTCCTGCAGTGAGCAGAGATCACAGGGGAGATGATGACATTGTAGTGAACCGGATAAGAATACTGTAAGACAGTCTGCAGGACAAACAATGCCACACGCGATCAGCTGTGCAATACGTGATGGATAACATGGATGCAGGAAACCGCTGGTTAGATTTATTATGTACAACAGCAGGTCTCTTTCAGGTTTCAGTGCTGTGCCTTTTGCAGATAACTTTTTGTGTCACTCACAAAAAGAACTCTTAAGTGAATCTGCCACATTCAAACCATCTCGAACAACAAAAAGTACTTTACAAACACTATACTTTAAAGACCCACTCTGATGAAAATGATGTTTTTAGTGTTTTTAAGATGTTCTTGTGGCATTTTTCTGATGATGGAGGACATATATTAAAAAATAAAGCTCAAAATTGCATTTCTGAGTATTTCTTGATTGAAATTGTTGTAAATCAGGAGAAAATGAAAAATGCCGTTTGAAAAAGCTTGTAGTTGCTCCCTGCGCTGCAGTGTCTGTCAGCTTTACATGGTTAAAGTCTCCTGCATATGACTTGTTTATTTCATCAGTCAGATAAAGGAAACTGGAGAGCTAGAATTACTACCTTTATATTGTTTTTATTAGAAAACAGTGAGTCAGCACCTATTCATTTACACTAAAAATAATAAATTTTACATGTGGATTAAACTCTAGTTTTAATCAGTCCAACACAGCAATTTAAAAATATTACATTATATGACATGTAAATCCCAGAATGATTTAAATTGAATGTGCTCTGTTGTTTTATGATCTGTTAAATTGCTTTTTCCAAAACACATCACAGCAGACAGCTCTTAAGCTAATAACATTAATGTATCTGTATTCCTTCCTTTTTATTCCTTTGGCATCTTGAATTTCCTTTTTCCAGATGTATTCCTTCATAACATTACAAAAGTCTACATCTTTGCTTCTCTGTAAAAATTGTCCATTTGAATGGATAAAAGCAAACCAAAATGTTAGGTTTAAAGTTCAAACATTTTTCTTTTGCTTTATTCTTTTATAGTGAAGAAAAAGTGTTCAAAACACGTATTGTTCAGTTCTCTAACACACTCTGGGCTCACACATTTGTGTTTAAACAGCCATGTTGCTCCTCTTGTTTGTGTGTGTTTCTGTCTGCAACCTCTGCCTATTTATATGTTCAAGTTGGGGAGTTGTGTTTTGTTTGACCCGTTGTGAGTATGTGTGTGTGTGGTCTTGTTCTCTTTGTGTCGTCACTGTATTGAGATGGTTTATTTTCACGTCTTTGACGCTGCTCAGGCGTTTGTGTCACTCACCACAGGGACTCCAGTGTATGTCCAGGAAAATACGAGGGATGGGTGAAGGAAGCAAAAATTAAGACTTTGGGTTTATTAGAAGTTAATTTTAATATTAGATTAAAAAGGAAAATTTTAAAAATGTGCCTTATTAAGTAACCTAAAAAGGCACTTTCAAGCGAATTACTATATATATTTTTTTGTTTTGGAATGGAACTCAGTCCATGTTTAACTTTTTCTTTTTTCTTTTTCAAATGTTTTGCCTTGTTCCTTTCTATCTTCTACTCTCCACTTGTACTGAAATGTTCTCCACAAACATGAAATTTCTTTCTGAACATCAAATAATTTAGCATGTTTCATGGTCATGGGTTTTTAGAAAACACTGGTTGGAGATCAGGTGCTTCATTGTCAGCGATTTGAAAAAAAAAAAGAACTTTTGGTTTGAAATGTGTGTCGCTGTCCGAGATCAAAACCCTGTCACCTAAAAAGTGGCTGGCAGGATGGCGTGAGAGATGGACAAAGAGGGAACACCTTGGCCCCAACAGAGATGAAACACTCAGAAGGTTAAGGGTCATCCCACCCAAGGTCCATTCTGAGGCATTGGAGCCTTGGCTCCTGGGAGAGGGCACACAAACATGCCAGTGTGTGTTCTTCACTCGTTAACCATTGGCTAAATAAATGAAAAGTCCCCCTTTGGTGTCATCTTGTTTCAGACTCTTTGGAGTCCCTTGGAGGACACACTTGTGGTCGGACTGACTGTGACAAAGATTTACACACAAACCTGCATGGGTCTAGCTGGCAACAATGTTCTAAAACCACAACCTATATCTGTGGTGTATAGAAAACTCATGGCACATACAGCAGATAACACCCTACAAATCAGATGCTAATGGGAGCTTAAGATGAATGTACTTTTAAGGGATGAAATGTGGGGATATGCATTACTGCCATACTGAAATTGGAAGTCAACAAAGAAAAAACAGTATTTAGAGCCTTTTGTACATGCCAAAATGAGCCCAATTTGAACACATGTTTGTTTGTTACTGTTATGTAATTTGCCTTTAACTTTGCATCTTAAGGCAATAACGTATAAAAAAAAGAAACAGTCATGTTTTTGTATGTGGTCCCCTTGGCACACATAATTTTTTAAAAAACACATTAAATGCAAATGTAATCATCTCAAAAGTATGAAAAAAATAATAAAACAATCTTAAACGAAATGTAACAACCCCACAAATAACTAATAGTGTCTGCCTTTGATAAACACATTGATATCAGTTTATGCTGAATTGTAAGAGAAGTACAATAAATGCACAACAAAAACTCGCACTAAAGTTGCGTTTTGAGTGTTCAAACAGGCATATATCCACGATGTTGCTAAAAAGGTTAAGCATCAGCAACTTTTTTTTGTTTTGTTTTTTAACAAGTCACATAGATGACCTACTTTTTTCTAGCATGTCTGCTCCTTCTTGGTATGCAGTGGTAACTGCTATTTTTATGAAGCTTCTTGAACCCAAAACAATTCCCTGAACAATGACAGATTGTGAGGCACACAATGGCACAACCAAGAAAAATTCACTCTAAACCCACAAAAATAAGCTGTGCTGTACGCACTCACTTATAAAGGTTAGCACTCTTCCATTTCCCTCATTTCCCCAACATTACTCTCTGCCAACAACCACCCTCCCCCTTAGCCAATGTAGATTTTGACCCCCTCCTACTGAGCCAGGCAGGGCAGGGCACCGGACAAGGATTGTGAAACCTGCCTTGAAACAGAAAGCTATGAGCTCGTCTTAATAGCCCCATTCATTGGCTCTTGTGCCATAAATGGTTCCAAGTGTGGGACTCCGCAGAGGGTTCCACTGAGCTGAGTGGCTGTGGAGAGCCAGCATGTGCGGCTGAAAAGATGCATAGAGCCCAATGCCATGGCTGAGTACACCTAAAGAAAGCCTCATTATAAATACACAAAGCTAGTGAGAAACATATAGAGTTTTCACTTCATTAAAGAAGCAAATGAAGGTTGGAAGGAAAACTGCACAAAATCCGACGCTTGTGCCTAAAATGTGGCTTTTCTAAGAGTTGACCAAGAATTATGAGCATGATCAGTAAATGCTAATAATCCGTATTTTACAGAGTATAAGTTGATCTGGAGAATAAGTCACAGGAGCAAAAAAAAAAAAAAAGCATAATAGATGAGAAAAAAAAGAACATATAGAAGTTGCTCCGGAGTATAAGTTGCACTTTTGGGAGAAAAGTGCAACAATTTGTATTATTTTTTCCACTATTTTTTCCATTTTTCCACTGATTACACTAACAACTGATTGCAGTTGTTGCACTTTAGGAGAAAAACAAAAATTTTAACAATTAAAAAAAAAAAAATCACATATACGTCATTCCTGAGTATAAGTTGCACCCCTAGCCAAACTTTGCAAATAACCGCAACTTATACTCCACTAAAAATACAGTTTTCAACATCTAGTGAATAAATTCCTCTTTATGTCTGATGATTAATGTTAGCAGGAAATTACAACTTTATTTCATTTTACTTTTTACCTGACGAAAACAAAACAATATAACTTATCAATTTCAGTAATTAAAGAAACATCAGTTTGTATTATGAAAATTGCTATGTAAGTCTTGCATTACTGTAACAACAGAACTGACTTAAGCACCGGCTAATTATTACTTTCTGCATGTTCAAAGATAATGACACAATGACGCAGTTTCCCTTCAATGTACACACACACAAAACCCATGTTCCCCTGCTTACCTCTCCTCTGTGGCCCACATAGATAAAGGCACACATAGGTTGAAAGGCACCAGTGCCACAGGCCAATAGGTGAGTCCGGTTGTAAGGCTGCAGGAGACGCACAAAGTTGGCACACTCTGTCTGCAAAAAAAGGAATAAAAAAAGAGTAAACCTCAAAGTTTTATTTTGTGTTCACAACAAAACTCCGGCCATACAGATTTAGTCTTTAGTCTGACAAGTTACCTTTTGTCAGTTTTCCTGGCTTTTAAAAGCGTCATGTTAAAACAAATCTTTTGCTCTGGAGGAAAAAAAAAAAAAAAAAGCTCCATGCTGCACCTTAAAACACATCCATATGTTTTTGGAAGGCTTCTAAATAAATCAAATGTGATGATCTGTCACCAAATGCAGATAAGCTGATTTTCATGGTACTGAACCAGAACCAACATGCTTTTTTTTCAACAGGGATGATGGATCACATGTGTTGCAAGTAAAAGGCCACAAAATAGTTTATCAGATGAAATAAGATTACTCCAATGCAGCACTTCAATCTGTGATTTTTGGACATCAGCCACGAGTGGCATGCTGACCGGAGAGATCAGACTCCAAGGAGCTTCAGAACCAACAGCAGTGTCCATCTAAACATCTAAATGTAATAGTTTGACATGTTATAACAGTGTCAAACTATAATGAATATAAACACAGACTAAACAAAAGAGGGCCGGGTTGAATAACAATGAAAGCTGCTGCTGCCCTAAAGAGCAGTCTGTCACAGAAACAAGTGAAAAAAGATATAAACAAGAAAAGAAGAAACTATGGAAACAAGAGCCATGAGATCTGCAGAGGAAGCCGGTGGACTGACTGCTTCCCCTCATCAAATCAAACACAAAAGACGCTCGACAAACCGTGTCCACCCAGAAATTGTCAATCCTTGAAGTTAACCAGGTCAATCTCATAAATCCACAACTGCCAGCTAGAATATGCAGTGTCATATGTGGCAATGTTAAAGACCCACTCCAAAGGAGATTGTGCATATGGTGTTTTTAACATGTTCCTGTGGCATTTTTCTGATTATGAAGGATTCATAAGAAGAAAATTCAGCTTAAAATTGCATTTCTGAGAATTTCATTGTTTAAATTGTCGTACATCAAGGGGCAGATGACAAAATGTCATTGGAAAAAGCCTGAAACAGTGACGTAGAAAACAAGGCTGGGTGGGCTACAAGCTCCATTCTCATCCATCCACCTGTAGACCCCTAAATTCTTCTTTTTCCTTGTCTGAGCTGGCATCTGGATCAAAACTGTACGGCTGAATGGCTCCAGTATTGCTGGTCCTTTTTGTGGTACCGGTAATGTTAGGTTGGTGGTTGTGAGGTGCTGTAAGTTAGTGGGAGAGAGTGTAAACGAAGGGATGATGGCAAATGAAGGCGGGCTTACTCTGCACCTACAGTGCCACCCACAACTCTGAGGGAAATTTCTGATGAACTCCTGCCGCTCTGCAGAAACTATGTCCTAGACAGCAATATGTTTTTTTTTTTTTTTTTTGTTGCCTAATAGTATAAGTATAACTAAAAGACCCCTGGGAATGCTTTTAGAATAGATCGAAAGATGATTGAATGATTGAATGATTGAATGAATGTAGAAATAAAGTGTTTTTCAAACTATTTTATCTTTAATATTAATTCTCCACAGAGTGAATCTAAGCCAACAGTGTGTTTTTAAATGTGTGTGCACAGTGGAGTGTTTCAGGTGAGGTTATCAACGCAGATCTATGGAAATTGGATATAAAATTGTATTTATTTGCCTCACTCTTATGTGCACTTGAGTCTTGGTTTTCATTGCACTGAGTGAGTGTGTCCCTGTGTGTGGCCCCTTTCCTCTAAATTGTTGTCAGACCCTCAGCCATTGTTGATCATTTCCTCAAGTGCTTTGGCAATGATGCAGACCTGATGTAAACCACACTGTGTCATGAACCAAGAGACAACAGTGGCTTAATAAATCCACCTTTCTATGTGGATCATTTAGGTCTAATAAAACAATAAATATAAAACAGTTTGATTCAGAAATTATTTTCAGGTAAAATCTTTTAGGGATTTCTTTTATTATGTTGTCCAGTTCATTCTTCGTTGTGCACTTTAAACATAAAAGGGTGTTCAGGGTCCAGCAGTGCCACATGAACAGAGGTCTGTCTCTGTTCAAACACTTGGGGAGGTGTTCTGCGAATCTGTGTGGCCTGAAAGACCAAAGAGCGGACCGACATCTTAAAAAGGAGGGAATATGCTGTTACTCTCCCACTCTGGGATTTTGGGTTTTCCAATTCTGTGTGGTCTCCCTGAGATGAAGTGGCAGCAAAGGGAGGGGTGTTTAACAGAAAATGATGTGGTCTTATTATTAAAACACCAACAGATCGTCTTGAAAGTTCCAGCCAAGCTGAAGGCAAGTTAGTGAAAACAAAGGTCTGCAATGTTCATTCCATTTTCCTTTGAACAATACTGGAAGATCAGCTGACCACTAATTCTCTTTCCCAAAGAAGTTTAAACATGGTTTAAAATTCAAAATGACCACAATTGTGTGGCTTTGATTGGCATACAGATCCCATCGTTTGAAATTCTTCTTTGGTGGAAGATGAACAATTTACATAAACAAACAGAAATGCTGCCAAAGCCCCTGGCAGTCAGTCTCACTCTTTACAACAAACAATGCAGCGACCTGACTCCCCGTACTGTATAGAGATGACTTTGGACCATTCAACAGAAGCTGCTGTGCTTCCACGGCTCAAAAGAAAGTTCCACAGTGGGTAAAACACAACTGAAAAGTCATTTTCCATATGTCATCTAATGCTCAGACAGTTGTGACCTACTTGTAGAAGAGAAAAAAACACCAGACAGAGTTCATCTATTGGGCAAAAAATATATATTTTTCCAAGAATGTGTGTTTTGAGTGGAGGTTAGAATCAAATCCTAAAGGATGCAAGTAAAATGCAAAATTAAGCTTTAAAAAGTTGATTTCCAAAATAAAGGATGTAAAACCACAATAGTTTCCAATCTGCCTTAACAATTATGGAATGTGTAAGTCTATTCAAGTCATCGAGGTCCATTACTGACAAAGTTATTTATTTTTGGAAGCTGAAAATGACTTTTTCACAACTGACTGCCCACTTGGTTGTTACTTAAATTTTGTCCGGGGGGGAATAATTATATTTTTCGTTGTTAAATGAGTGTTCTATATGTATGGAATTAAGCACAATGATGCTGATATGGCAAATTTGAGATGTGTGTGAGAACATAAATCAAAAGCCTCCACAGGGAAATTAAAAACATTTTATCCCAAATTTCATCTTGGACTTAAGCCAGAGTCACAATACTAAAACTTATCTCAGTGTCTTTTTAGCGGCCAGCCATACAACAGAAGCAGATTTTACTTTTTAGAAATACACCTTACATGTTTACATGCTTTGCAAGGATCAGTGTGTTGAGTGTTTCAAAAATGTAGATGCAGCCTTTTTTGCATAGACGTGTGTGTGTGTGTGGGGGGGGGGGGTGTTGTTTATATGTGCTGCACAAAGGGTGAATATGAAGCATGCCTTAGCATGTTGACAAACTTAAATTTGATTTGTGTGACTGTTCACATGTTTGCAAAGGCAAGTTCTTTAAATGAAATCCGTAAATTATATTTTAAGGTAGCAAATCATCCAGACTTAAACCAAATACCAGTTAAAGAGCAAGATGCAACCATTTTCTTAAAAGAAACATCTGTATTTTATCTAAGGTCAGAACATTTCTGGCTCTTGTGCTTCTAGGAAAGAAAAATTCTTCCTGGAGCGATATTTTTTATAGCAAATTTTCCCTAAAACATCAGAAAAAAACAGCTTTAAAACACAAATTTACATTACGCATTTGTCATGCGTAATGTAAACTACAAGTTACGCACTTTTACAGTTTAAAGCAGATTGTAAATATTTCAATTTAATTTAGTAACAAAAATGATTTTTTTTTATTTTTTTCTTTTAAGTGCATTACTTTTATAAAAAAAATGAATTGCATAAACTATAATGAAATTTCCCATATTTATTATCTTGCTGCTAATTTGCTTTTTACTAGACTTGATTGTATGAGATGATATATAATCCTTTTCAAAACTGTCCTGATTGTTAGTCCAGCTGACAGGAGAACATGTAAGTAGATAAAGCATAAAAGTATGTTAACAGAGCAAGACAGGACATGTGAAGCTGAGTGCCTCCTCCATGCCTGCTATTTATTTGTGTGGGTTGTGATTAATGATTGAGGAGGTCATGAGGTGGTGACTCAGGGAGGAAACTCTATCAGTAAAAGCAAGTTTGAAGGTGATGAGCACTTGTCAGCAGAAAGCTGTGGACAGACAGAGATTATAAAAAGTGCAGATAAAAAAGGCATCCTATCATTTTTTTCATAAAGTCTTTACATTTTTAGGAAATTTAAAAGAGTGGCAACTCAGTATTTTGCCTTTTTTTTGCAAATAAGCCTTTAGTAAATTCAAATAAACTTTTTTACCCTCTCATTTGTCTAAGACACTCAGAGTGTCTGACAAACATGAAAGGAACACAGTGAAAACCTTTCACCTCTCGACCTTCACCTCTTCTTGTGTATCAGTGTTAAACAGATCCTGTAGCCAAAGTCTGAGGAGGAAGACGTGTCTTTTGTAAATGTTAAGAGAGTGCGCCTGTAATTCATTCATTTTGACATCAGAAAAATTCTAAAAACAAGACACCAGAAAGAATGCAGAAGAAGCCTGTGTGAGCTGACAAACATTTCAGTCAGTTATGCGTGGGCAGAACCACAATCCCTTTACGACACCTCAGGAACTAGGCAGATAGAGTTACTGCAAAAGAGCAAACTAATGCTACATTCACCTCCCTTCTGCTCTGAAAGGTGCAGCGCGGCACACACTGCGTGAACCCTGAAAGCTGCAATAGAAAACACTTAATAAAACTGATATAAGACACCCCTGGCACACCTGCCACTTCAAACACGCAGAACATAGGTTTAAACACACAGAAACATAGAATGCCTAACTTTTTCCAGATGGAGGAGGCTGTCAGAGTTCCTGCTGTGAGCAGAAGAAGGTGAAAAAATTACAGTGTTTTCACAACTCAAAACTGTGTGCCTTCATGCTGGGTTTGTTTGAATCAATGATGGCTACAATTTGAACAATTTCTTTTTTTTTTTATTTTTTTTTTATTACTGGATCAAATTTAACAACTCAAAGACTAGAATCACATTTTCTTCTTTCCCTGCATTCATGGATTTTTTTTCCTTTCACATTACTCATTTCCTTCTATTTTATTCCTTTTTTTCTATTCTATTCCCGGTTTCCTCTTTACTTTATCTGGAGTTTCCCAGTGAATCAAGAAGTGCAGTTACAGCATAAATAGAGAAAACACTGATTAACATTTTTTTTTTTTTAAATTGACTTAGAAAATCCAAATCAAGGACAAAGCCCAATGTTGGTAAAGCGTTGGTGCAAGCCCATAAAGAATAACACAAAAGTCTTTTTTGAAACATCTACTCCCCGACCTTTTGTTTCCGCTGCACCCTCCTTCCTCCTTTTGTGTTTGAACTTTAATCTTGGGACCTCTCCTCCCTCACAGAGCTAAATTAAGTCCTCACCTGTTATCACATCAAACAAGAAAGCGTTTCTCTTTCAGCCCTTCTGTCTGTAGTAAAACACTTAACTACAGTATCTGCAGTGACCCATAACAGAGCAGCACACAGAATCTGACCCTGTCAGGAGATCCTCTTCTTCACATGCACCATCGCTGGAATGCTGCTACCGGCGGAGCTCTCCACGCACGGCTTAATGAACATTTTTCTTCATAGTCTGCAGATTCCATGAAATGTCTGTCAGTACATTCAAACAAGAAAAAAAAAAATCCAAGAAGGGTCCAGGAAAATACCAGAATACAGACCAAAGAGAAGAAGTTATGGGATAGCTGCGAAAAGCTTTCGCCAGCCTGAAAGTCATGCAATAAAAGGAATTTTAAGAGGCAAATAGATGAATGTTTGACACTTTAACAAAAGGCAAGGACAGAATACTGTAATCACAATAAAAACATAGAACAGAGGAAGTTCTGTAAATATAAAAAAGAGTTAAAGATTCAGGTGATATCCAACTGTTGGAGATCTAAAAGTGAACCAAGAAGTTGTATCACTGAGATTACAGCGACTGTATGAAAGCTGCTGATGTGCTTAGATGGGGGAAATGATCGACTGTCTAATAACTACCTGCTCTTTCCCTGCTTGGATGCAGTCTTCTTTGTTGCCTGGTAACGGGGGCCAGTGTATCTGTGAGAAGAAAGAAAGAAAAAGCAGAGTAAGAAAATAAAACAGAAGTCATTTGAATAACAACCGAAGACCTATGAAATTGTGCAAACAACAACCTCATTCAACCAACAATGTACAAATGTGAGGGCAAATTTGATTACTGGGATATAACCAAAGCTCTGGTGTCAGTGCTGATGCTAGATGGACTTTTTTTCAACGCGATAAAACAAGTGATATGCAATAATAAGTAACTGAAAATAAACAAAACTCTTACTAAAGAGTAGACTGAAGCATTGCTTATTTTTACTCTTTCCTATTTAGTTTTTCTTTTTAGCATTTCTTCTTAAAAAAAAAGGTTACAAATTGTTTTTATTGAGCCAGAAAATGCTAAAGAATCAGACCACAAACTATGCAATCAAGAAGAGTATGACATTTTAATCAAACAGGAAACCTGTGAAAAAGTATTTGTTACAGAAAAATCTCTTTGGGTCTAAATGTCTCAGTCAAATAGATCCTAAAATCTCTAAATTTCAAATATACAAGAAAAAACCTATGCTCTCCACACTGAAGCCTGTTAAAATAAAAGGAAACTAACTCCAGTGGTGAATAGCCTCAAACGATCTTTGCTGGGCTTTAAAGAGGCAGTTAACGTATGACATACGACTCACAACTAACATTGTTTTTGAGCAGACTGGTCTATGTTCAGCGTGCAAGAAAACTGTTTGGTTTTGACCAGGAGGGATATAAACAACCAAGAAGGACGAAAGGGACTCAGACACCAACTAAAGCTTTAGTCACATCATCCTGCTGCAGGTTTTTGGGTTGTCCAGAACGGGCTTAGAGAGGAGCGGCTGCATCTTAAAGGAAGCAAAACTGTGTCTTGCAGTTCTCTTGAGGCTTGTACGACCACCTCAAGGGATGTTTTAAAAATGGAACTTACGATTGACATGAGTGTGGTAAGCGTATCATGAAGTATTGCCAAGGATAATGAGAGTTGCATGCACTGTCGTACTGTGGTACAGTGTTCTTACATCACACTCTAGTCATTGGTAGGGTGTGAGCACTGGCTCTTTACTCCTTTACAAATGTCACAAGCACTGGGTGTGCACGTAGGTGCTCATCGGATGCCCATAGGATGCCCACACAAACGCTTTGGCTGTCTAATTTCCTAAATTCCAACAGCCAGGCTGGGGGTCTGATTGTTAGAGTTACTTACCCTTAAGTGTTGTTGAAGTTCTCACTACGACCTCGCAGCATGCTCAGAAAAAACGTGCATTAACATTCTTACTCTGCGGGCTCATGGAGCGGCCTACAATCTTAATATTTTGTGTGAGTCACCTACAGACAGCCCGTACCCACCCGTAAGGACAGTAGTGACTGAGGCTTGATATGTCTAATACTGTATGGTATGTGTGCGTTCAGTGGATGTCATTTAAGTAAGTCCTGCAGCTGCGTTTAGCCAAGCCTTGTCTTCTTAAAGTAAAGAGCTGCTTAAGTATTTTGTTTCAAATTGGAGCCACATTTCCTTTTTTGCACTCATCATGTGAAGTCATGAGCAGTTTAAATGTGGGACAGACTGTATCTCGTGTTTTAATGAGATACTATCAGAGAACAGAATGTAAATCAGACTTCTTCAAACCCAGCTCTTAAAATTGCAGAGGGAGAGCATTAATGATGTCAAACTGGCCTCAATGAGAGTCCTGCTTTGTAAATAATTATACATAAACTTATCTTGTGTCTTTTGTCTTGATGAAATGAGCCTGTTTAATGCTAGACACTAAAACAAAATGTTTTTGAACAGGAAGACTCTAAAAAGACAGAGTGACTTTTAAATTTCATTGAAACTTTTAAATGGAAACAAAATATAAACAACAAAAAAACCTTCATCAATTTAATTAGGCAATAAAACTCGGATGATGTTTTTTTGTTTTTTACAAAGATCTATACATAAAAACAGTAAGATTTGTTTTTCTGTAGACCAATAGAGTATTTTTTTTTTAACTTTTAATAAAACATTCCTTTAGTTTTCAAATAAGTTTAATATAATTATTAGACAAAAACTCAGTGATACCCTTAAACTTTGCTTGGAAAATAAAAAATGTGGCCCCATAGGGATCTTTTCAATTTCAACACACATAGGGCCTCAATCAACGCGCCCCGTCTAACACTGTACTCTTTCAGGCCAAAGGGATTACTTGTGAGTTAGGCAACACTAAGTACGCTGGGCTGGGTGCCATCTCCACAAGAGGAGGTGCAGCTCACATGATTCACTGCATGGAACCAGACACTGGGCAAAATAAACCAGCTGACTCGCTGTGCAGAAACTCGTGAAATTTCTGTGACAGCCAATCAAATCTCCAGGAGTGAATGTTTCCCACAAAGCTAAACATATCAGATTTACCAATCACATTTGTTTATCCTTTAGCAAAAAAGACTAATATTAATTCCATCATAGGGAACATTTGAAATGAACTGAATCCGTATTTGTTGTACTTTTCTTGGCAATTAGCATCAAGGGAATTTTTGAGTTTAAATTATTAGGTGGGAACAGTTCTGGGTGGAACCTCACGGCATAGACTGACTCGATTTCATTTGTCTTGTTCAGCTAAATCTTTTGGTGAAAAATATTTCCTGTTTTCAAATACAGCAAGACTTAGGACTAAAACGGTGACAAAAACTGTGCCCTCTATGTCAGAAATGCAGAGTTTAAATGACAGAATCAGAGTCTAGGGCGACAAACTCTTCTTTGCCTTGGGTGGGCAATTTTCCATTAGAGGGCAAAATGTGGCCTGTGCATCAAACCCAGTTTGAATGCATTTCACTGGTCTTTCTAACAACCTTTGGCCTGGCCTGTCAAGACGTTGAGAGAGATGAGAGGAAAAGAAAATGGAGAACAACTTGGTTGCTGCGCTGCATCAAACCCAGACTCGTTTACTTCAGTGTTTTTCTGAACAGCACTCTGATTATTTGTCCTGTTTATGGCTGCCTGCAGTTTGAGTATTTTCACCTGAAAACACAATAGGTAAGACAGCATAGTTGATTGTTTTTTAATGTTGTGAGCTTCTTTGTTGGCCCAAAACCGGCCTAGCTGTAGTATTACTGCTACGAGACAGACTTTTATAGATCCTGAAGTGGCAGCAAAATTCTAAATTCATGCTTGGTTGCCGTCATACTAGTTATGGAGTTTAACGGGGGAATTTAGGAACTTATTTTTCAGATTTCATGTTAGTTAGCCATTATGAGTGAGTGGTTGGCCCTGCGATGGACCAACCAACTATCCAGGGTGTGCCCTACTTTCATCTGACAGTGGCTGGAATAGGCTCCAGCAACCCCTAATACAAAAGGGTTAGGAAGGTGGATGGAAGGATGAAAATCTTGTGAGCTGTAAGACTAAATGCTAATAGGACTTTTTGGGGATTCATTATTGAATTGTTTCAATGGTAATGGTCATTACTGTTCATTTGCTGAGATTCTCCCTGACACTTTGATGTGGTAGTAGACATGTCTGGATTTTAAGGGGTGTTTACATGGTCACACATATTTATCGGCGTAAATCCCCCCCTCTTCCCTGCATTTTCTTACCACTATATTACCCATAACTCTTTTTGCTCCTCCGAAATAATACAGGAATATTTAGAGGGTGTTCAGACTGGGAAAACCGTATGTTCCGGACCAAGTCAGCTTCATTAGATCCAGATCGAGCTCTGAACCTTGGGTTTGGCCTGTATTCAGACTGCCGTCAGGGGGACTTTTCTGATTCGAACCAATGCTAGTAAAACAAAACCATGTGAATAAATATCTCTTCACTCATTGGTCAGGAATTGCAAGGGTGGGGCATAGCAACCAGAGACAGATATTATGAATGTCCCACGCTTTGCAGTCCTTCTCAAGGTAGCTCATTAAATTTTTATATTTTGTCGACTCATTTTAAACATTGGTATCAATATCAGGCTCTACAATTTTTCATCGCTTTTTTGGTCCGGGGCAGTCATGCTGCAAGGCGGTTACTGGCGAAAAAACATCTAAGAAGGTACGCTGATAAGTGTTTATAGATTGTCAGGAAAGCAGTGAGAAGCAATGTGTGTCACATTAAAAGTTGTTTTAATGCGCCTGTATTCATTCAACCACATTTCAGTGAGATGTTGTGTCTCATTGTTGTGGTGTTATGGCATTGTTTTAAGAAAATTCTGTTAAGGAACTACAACGTAGCTTTTAGGCACAGAAACGCATGCCGCGTAATGAGACAGAAAAGCACGTAAGAAGCATTTATAGCCATTTTAAAATAAACGTTCTAACAAGGAAGGATTTGAACCCTTTTTTCCTCTTTGATAACACGGCAATTGTTGCTTTGTCCATGGCTCCTTTGTTGCTACATTCTGACTGTGTTTAGATCACATCACTACCGTTTTGGTTCAGTTGCTCCACTCCCAAGACGGATTGTTTTCAGTCTGAGGAATCTCAGAGCAAACCGAAGTTCAGTCTGATTGGAAATTAACCAAGACCACCTTGAAAGATGAGTCCAAGACCAGATCCTGGTCCCAGACGGGGGTTCACTTGGGTGGCTGTTTCACTTTAGGCAGACCAAATGTGTCCAGTCGGAATACACCCTTAGAATGTGACTGTTTGGTTTGTTGACTTGAAGTTGTTGAGCTGCTAGAAATGGACTAAAATGTATGTTTTTTTTTTTAGAATATTTAGTATTTTTATATTTAATATTTAGAATATAGAATTATTGCTAGAGATTTCAATAGTCTTGTGTGTTGATGGTAATGCTTAATACAACCTTAAAGCTGAGTTTTTCACTGTGATTTTGGGATGCTGGATGACAGGATTGGAGTTGAGACAGTAGCTAAAAGTTTTCCTGAAATACTTAAGTCAGCACCACTTGTGTTTAAGTTAATAAAGGGACATTGATTAAGTTGGTAATTTCTAGTTGATTTAGGGAAATTAAGTTGAGTTTAGTTGAAGTACAAAAATCTATCATGTTAAGAAAAACACTTTCTATCATTTTTTTTTTTATCAGAGGATTTTTTATTGAGCACATTCAAGTCAACCAGGAATATTTCACTAACAACAGTTAACTCTGACAGAAACATAGAGATTCAGCCTCTCCTTTCACCAAATGGGAGTGTCAGGAAGCATTACGTGTGACCATTATAGAAACGGGAGAAGGCTGAATAGAGAAGGGATTGCAAGAAACCCATAAAATCAGTTCCCTATCTTTTGTCAGTGCAACCTCTTTGACCCACGGCTGCATAAACTCACTCTGCTCTTACTTAGGTTTTGCAGAATATTGAGAAATGAAGTTTATTTTAATTGAATCGAAACTACTTTAGTACTGTGTGGAAAAATATTTATAATCAAAAACCATTTAATACATTTTGCAGCACTTTTCTCTTGAGTCATTTAAGGAAAGCTGGTTACAAAAATGAAATAACATTTCTATGACATTCTCAATTTGCAGATGGCAACAAAAATCCAGAGACTAAACTACTTAGAGGGAGTCTGGAATATCTGCCAAACAGAAGAGCAGAAGAGCTCAGTTTGGATTTCATTTTTCTTCTTGACAACTCCTTGACATTTAAAAAAAATATTCAAACAAATTAGCTGATTGTCACTCATTGATTTACATCATGTCCGGTTTATCGTTCATATTCTGCCAATTTGTTGTGGATTTTGAATCAGTATTTGTCATTTGAACTCCTTATCTTTCCTTCTTTTTTATCATTTTTTATTTTTGGGTTTGCCTTTAAAGCATTAACATTTCAAGAGTTTGCATCAGCCTGTCTGCAGGGAGTGTCTGCACTTTATGGTTTTATCTCATGTCATATATAGAATGTGGGAAAGTTACTCTCTAATAAAACTGATATATTTCTTCATAGTTTTGACATTCTTTATCTGATCGGCTCAAATCCAGGCATACAACTTCAGAGAAAATGTGATTTTGTTATATTAGATTTTTCTTTTGCTTAAATAAAAGGCATTATACCAAATTGAGGGAGAGAATTTATTTTGATTTACAGATCAAAAGTGCAGCCTTTTTAGATCAAATCATGAAGATGAGTTAATTCAGCTAGTCTGGTTACACACAAGACATTTCTCTTTTTTTTCATTGTAAATTAGTCAAAAATTGGGCCAGAAATGCTACCGAAAAAAAATAAAAAAACTTTAAAGATTGAAAGCAATGGTAGTGTAGAAATCATTGTCAGTCTGAACTAAAAGTTGAAAGTTAAGCTTCAGAGTAACCTCATGTGGATTTTACAACAAGTCTTATTGTCATTTAATCCCTCCTTGTTGCTTATTCTTAGTGAATCTATGAATGTCTGACAAACATTTCTCACTGAATGAGCTCGAGCCGGGAATCAGAAAGCATTTATACTGATCAGAAGAACCAAAAACCCCCAACAGAGGAAGCTGAGACATCCAGCTTCTTCTTACACTTAAAATCACAGATAGCTTCTATAGTTGTAAAAGAATCAAATTCCTGTGCAGAATGTTCCTGGCTCAGCCATTACCATGACAACATGTCGCACCACATATCAAATACTCCGCCTTTTGTAAAAAAGTGATTTAAACTGAAAAAGTGACAAGATTAAAGTGCTAAACATTGACTGTATATTTATGTCCTGTGTAAGTGACCGTGGTGGGAAAATGTCCTTCAAAGTTTCACGTCCCAGGCTTCCGTGTTGTCCATGATTTCTGATAATGGACACTTCGGGCATAACCCCTTACCTATAAAACAGATTTCCAGGTGGATTTTGTATACGTTTGGATATTTTAAATATGTTTTATATCAGAAAGCATGAGACACTATTTTGCTGTCATTCATTCATTCATTCATACATTTTCCATTTCGTTTTTCCCTTTCGGGGTCACGGGGGTGCCGGAGCCTATCCCGGCTACTTGTGGGCGAAGGCAGGGGACGCCCTGGACAGGTCACCAGTCTGTCGCAGGATAGAATGTCCACAATCACACACCCATTCACTCTCACACTCACACCTATGGACAATTTAGAGTTGCCAATTAACCTATGAAGCATGTTTTTGGACGGTGGGAGGAAGCCGGAGATCCCGGAGAGAACCCACGCATGCACAGGGAGAACATGCAAGCTCCACACAGAAAGGTCCCCCATTGATGTTGTGTTTTTCATGTCCCCCAGCCGAGACTTGAACCGGGGACCTTCTTACTAACTTCTAACCACTGTGCCACCGTGCAGCATATTTCGTTATCATTATGTGAAAAAAAATTGGGGGGTAATAAAGGTTTTTATTCTATATTCTATCTTCAACTGTACTTTTCTTGTTTGTTAGATTAGGCCTAAGAGGAATTCTTGACACTTTTGACATTTATACATAACTTTATGTTATTTTATGATTTATCAGCTTCATCTATAAGTGCACAAAGAGATTAAAAGCAAAGTTAAGAAGAGTGATTCATAACTGAGCCTTTATGAGTGTTCCCCGAGCTGCAGGGTAACAGATGTTTTGGCAAAGGAAGACAGACATAAAATGTGACAGGAGTTTAGGTTAAAAAACCACTGTTTATAAAGCAAGAGCAGGCAGTGCAAACAGATTTACTGTGTGCAAAGCAAGGGTATAGCTCAGAAACTGTTAGAGAAAATGCTTTAGCATTCAAGTGACAAAACAATTTTATTATAATTTTGTTTTGGTTTTTTAACAGATACACGTGTATTACTAATATTATTACTTAACATTATATTTTGGGGGGGTCAAGCTTTTCTTTTTTAACTGAGATGTTTTGCAGAGGAGGGTTTCTTTTGAAAAAAAAAAAAAAAAACATCCCACAGCTCCTCTGAAGTCATATTTAATCCTTCTATAAACCAAAACCACATAATTTATGCAATATAATTTATATTTAGCAATGAATGCGAACCGCACAGTAAATCCAGTTCTGATTTTTTTTTTTTTTAATTCCCTGAAGAGATCCAGATCTCAATAAAATGAAATAAAATTCATTACGGCATTATGATTTGCTACATTGTGACTACTCACCTCTTTGGCTTCAGTGCTGATGGGGCCCAGCAGGAGAGAGTAGAGTACATCTTTCCCCCCCAGGAAGAGCCGATCACGATACTCATCCAGAAAGACGGAGCTCAAAGCGAGCTGCGCGTGATGGCCGATGAAGATGGAAGATCTGTTGGTGGTCAGCAGGTCTGCGGACAAAGGGAGAACGTTTAGGAGCAGCATCACTTAACATCCTAAATGCAACAAATATGTTTTTTCTTGATAAGGTTCATTTTTCACGTTACATTTTATGAGTCAGAATTCATCCATCTCTTTTACCCTGAAACCATTCTTGACGTGCAGCAAATTAAGTTGTCTTCTTTAAACTCAGGGACTGAATTTAAAGGATTATTATGATGACTATTCTCAGCTTTAGTTCATCTCCTTGGGATCTGAAATCAGATATCTTCATTCAAAGTCCAGAGTGCTAAAATTACACCATAGAATTGTAATTATGACTCAAAAAATACTGAGAACTTGCATGAAAACCTGTCAGAATAACCAGCCTTTTATACATTCAAACATCCCGTCATTTCTATTTTCCAGTTCTTCACTCTTATTTCTGTATTAACATTTTTGTTCTGTTCTTTAAAGACTGACTCAGATGATATTTTGATCTATTTTAAAAGCGTCTTTTATTTACGATTGTGCCAGTTTTAGGTTAAATTTAAAAAAGTGTGTCGTTTTCTAGGATAGAGCAGTAGCAGCAGCAGTTCATTAGAAATGTTGCCTCTAAGATGTGGGTGGGACCATTGGGATGAAGTAATCCCACCCGCTTTCCCCCATAATGCTGGGAGCTCTGTGTTTACACAGACTCCCGCTAGCTTACAGCCCCTCACAACCCCAAAACCCAGCATTACCTGTGCAAAAAATATAGCGAGCAATATTGGAGCTATCCAGCTGTACATTGTTGAGCCAGATGTCAGATCGGATGAGGAAAACAAAGAGGTGAATGGATCTATTGTCTGTAAGTGGATGCATCAGAATGGACCAGAGCATGGTAAGTAAGTAAGTAAGTGAGTAAATTTTATTTGTATAGCACCTTTCACAGACAAAAGTCACAAGGTGCTTAACAGGTTAAAATATGTATATATACACATATAAAAACATAAAAACATGGGAGCTTGTGGCCCACCAACTGTAGCACCCACGTCACAAATACCCCTTTTTTTTTTTAAACGGCTGTTTTTTCTGCCCATTTGATTAGAAATGCCATTTTGAGGTGAATTTTTTAAAAGAAAAACACAATTTTTATTGGAATGGGTCTTCAATTGTAACTCTTTCCTCTCATGCTGTCAAGGTAACAAGACAAGGAGAGAAATATTTGTGACACTGTTTCAACGACATGCCAAACCTCCTATGTAAGAATGTCTCTGCCTAAGCAACTTTCTGCCTGTCTTTCATCACTCATCCATCACACTTTTTCTCCCCTGACCCAATACACACAGAGCAGCATGCAAACAGACACGCTGAGAACGGAGCTTGAGTCACTCAGCACTCAGGGAGAGTATTGACAGAGCGAAGTCCAAGGGCCTCATGACACTCTGTCCATCTCTGGGGCCTTGCAGACTGAAAGGATTTGTGGAGACCTGTCTTTATCACCCAAAGATATATGAATACAGTCTCAAATTCTTCACATTTGGCTAAAATTTCTTTTTTTTTTTGATATATATTAAATTATAATTATTTCACGTCTCAAATCCCTAGATGCTGGTGACATGCATAACACCACTTTATACAGAGCATAACAAATTCTCATCACATCCTTATTTAACCAAAGCCAAATTATTTCTTGCTTCAAGAAGTACAACTAATGCAAAGTATTATTATATATGAATTAAAGATGATCCTTGAAGAACAGCATGACCTGACATCTCTTCTTTTCACATTTTCTAACAGCTTGCACACACTTACACAATCTAAAGCCTGACAAGTACCTTTGAGCAAGCTGAACCATGTCCACCTCATCCTTAGATCAAAAAAGTATTTGCAGAGTTAAGAAAACTTCAACAAGTGAAGACCTCAGTGTCTTTCTCACCATTTTTTTTTAAACTTAAGCAAAGTTGAACCAGAAACTTTGGTGAATCCCCATCCTCTGCTGAGGCCTGTCAAAACTGAAGCCTATTAGATGTGAGGAAAAAAAAGGAAAAAATTGCAACAGACACCAGCGAGGAGAGATTTTGTAAGGAAGACTGGGAAATAGGACTTTAAAGCTGCTGGCAAAGAAATAATGAGGAAACACATAAGTAGACCGGCATCAGGGAGATACTAAGGGGAGGGTGGGATTTGGACAAAGTTTGGGAAAGAAAAGTTGGAAAGAGACAGAAAGCAATGTGACTTTTAGCAGCTGTTAGAGTCAAAAAATAATAAGCAGGAAGAGAAAGCCACAGGACAGAAAACAGGCATTCTTGATGGATTTGTTGCAAATGACGGAGAGCATCAAGAGCTCAATGGAAACACAGGCAGTTACCCAAACTCACACAAAATGTTTTAGCATTTATCTTTATGTCATGTTTTGATATTGACTAGTTGTGAGATTTTTTGCTGATTAAATTTATCCAAATCTGCTTTTAAAAGTTCAAAATGTACAGTTGTACTCAGTCACTCTCCTTTAAATGTAAGCTAGAAAAGTGCTCGTATAGAGCACCTCTCTGCCTTACAGTCACAGTCCCATTCACCCATCCACACACTCATTCAAACACGAATTGTGGCTCCACTGATGACAACCTATAACCACTGGGAGCAATGTGGGGTTCATTGTCTTACCATTAACTGTACAACAGAACTGGAGCATGTGAGTGTGATGTCACCCACAGAAAATGACTGACTCCAATGAAATGAAGTCAATTCAGTCGCCATTTCTTCAGGATACGGACGCCTCCATGTTGGAACCAAATGTTATCAGTAAGCAGTGATTGATCCGAGTCGGCCGGAGTTATCATTTCTATGGTAACCACTCTCGCCAGTCAGGAGGGAGTTTTTTGGAAGGCCACACCCCTACCACCTGAAAGTGGGCTCGGGAGAATCTGTCAATCAAACGTTTCAAACGTTCAACATAAGACCGTCTACTTTTGTTGAGGCATCTGATTGGCCAGTTCATTATTTGAATAATTTGTTCGACAGGGAAAAAAATTATGAAAAAAAGTAGGATTAACAAGAACATGTTAAAAAAGGGTAGTGGGAGAACGGTCATCCTGACATATAATGGCAGAGTTTATTTACCATTAGAAGTCTATGGGATTTTAGCTTCTTACGGTACAGGGTACTTCCTGTTTGGAATGCGAGGGGGAGGAGTCACTTAGTCCAGCTTTCATTCACAGTCAATGGTATTGACCAAGGACACTACAACTATGGGCAGGCAAGGCAAGAAAACAAAGATGTGCTCCTCTGATCAGTGGTCGACCGCTCTACCTCTGCACCAAAACCACCTGTGAGATTCCAAAGAGACTCTTTTAATCAGTACTGCAATAATGAAGTGAATCTGCAGTAGCTGATTACTATGTAGAACTATGATTATTAGTTTTACGAGAATTTAATTATCATAAAGAATAAATTACCTGGAGTAAGAACTATAGCTTTTAAAGATGTTTTGGGTTCTCAGCAATTAAATCTTTTCATCTGTATGTACTGAAAATTTCTACTCCCTTATAGCCTTTTTAAACTGACCCCGCTGAAGTAATCCAGATTCATGTGATAATGCTTATAGTTTATTAAGATTTATTTGGCCAGAAAAAGATAAATGAAATATTACAGGAGAAACTTGAGGAAATAAAGGGTGCTTCAGATAACTAAGTCATCATCTTATTTTCTTTCCTGTGGTTCACATGAGTTTAAATTTGTACAAGCGGCTTTGACCTCAGAGCCCCGACGAAAGTCTTATGGAGAGCTTGCTTTGGATGCTGGCCTGAGATAAAATCAAACACATCTTGATTAGAGGCTGGAGAGAATGGATGCCGTCTGATGACAACAGGGCATGGATGATCAGGAATCAGCTTTAAAGACTAAACTTGTTTTTCTGTTAAAATCTGTCAAACAGCTGTTGACCATCTGGGCACTTAAACAACAAACTCACACAAACATGTCTGTCCACATCTACCGTTCTGTGTGTTTTTACTGTTGGTCTGAGATCGATTTGGTTACTCTGCAAAAATCTGTTTATCTCTATGTTAATGGAAAAAAGTAGATTTGACCACCATGTTAACCCCAAACTTTTTTAAAAGACCCACTTTCGTCTGTTTTTATCCATAAAAGGAGATGTAGATCACTGGATCACCTCTGCCAAACTCATGGCTTATAACACTCTTTGAATAGAGGAATTTATCTTATTGAGTTTGCTCCTTTTCATAAACAAACCCACTCAAAACCCTAAGCAGATCCCTGTTTGATGTCTACTTCTCTTCCTAACTGCATTCTAAACTCATAAATCACTCGTATATGTATACAAATTTCCCCCAAACCAAAACAAAAAATGTAATTATGTAAATATGACCGCACACAGATGCATACGACCAAACACAGAGCAAAGGTGAGCTAACGGCTTCCATCTGTGCCATGTTATCGTCTCCCCGAGAAGACAGCCTCACCCCTCACCTGCTACATTGTCTCCTCTCTTCATCAAGTCTACTTGTGTTTAGTGTTCATTCTGGTTTTTCTCCTCCCAAAGTCATTTTTAGCACCATATCGTTAGTTTCCTCTTCCCTGGCTGTCCTTCTGAATCCGTCACCTTTGCAACTCGATCACTGTCCTTAAAATCCATCCCTGTCCCCACAGACCATGCGGAGCAGGGAAGACCTCACAGCATCTGCAGTGAAACATCTGTCTTCAATGTGGATCGTTTCTCCAAAGGGAGCCGCTTGATGCTGTATCGACAAACAGCCAACATGCCAAGCCAAAGCAGCGTATGTAACTTCAGCTGCTTTTACTGTGTCAAAGATATCACATCACGCAGCTGCAACAAATGCAAAGACGTCAATGGAATTATTTGTTCTGAGATTAGTTTGTAAAGTCAGTGGTCTGCTTAGCAGGGCTGCCTGCTGTAAGTCAGGTCTAATTCCCAGCTCCTGCTGGCTTATTGTGTTTGATGTGGTGGCTTACAAGGTCCTTCCATCATAAAAGGACAAAAAAGGCTGCAATGACAACATTCCTGTAAAGCACAAGATGAAGCATAACATAAGGGAAACGCTGTAATTTTGTTCCCAACGAAGAGGATTGATTTTTTTTTTTTTTGGACAAAAGGTACATGCATGATTGTTTTCCCATCCCATTTTACTGCCTCGGTGTATGGAGTTGACATGTTTTCTGTGTGCGTCTTACTGTCCCCCTAGTGTTCTGTTACCGCTAACACTTTAGAAACAAAAATCTTAGGCTTGATTGAATGCCAGGTTAATGATTTTATTTATGCATCCTAGTTAGAATTAAGATATATGAGGATGTGGCAGAGAAGTCCTTTGACTCATAACATTCATCTTTGTCCCCTATTAAAATCTCTTTGCAAGAAGTTGAAATAATAAGTAGTAACAACAATTTCACAGGAAAATGTTGGTTGCACCAAAGAGTCAAGTGTTGGATACAACACCTTCTAATAAAGATAATAGCCTGAAAACATTTGTATTAATCAAAACTGTTTTTTTTGTTTATAATATATTCCTTAGTAATTGCAAGTTTTGTGTGAAGATGCAGATTCTACACACACAAACAGGATACAACACGGTTTATAGTTTCATTTAATTATTAGTTTCCTGTCATTTTCAGGTGAACAATTTATTTTTATTCCTAATACTTGGGTAAGAATTAAGGAGTACCACAATACTTTAGGAAGAGTGCAAATAATATATTGCTTCACACTGAAGTCCTGGTTATTCTTCAACAATCTGGGAAGAAAAATTAGTCTAAATGCTTGTTAAATGATTAATGACATTCAGATTAAGTTACTTTGAACAACACATTTTTATTAGTGGGATGAACAGTTATGGATTAGTGGTCTGTAGTTGTTTGGACTCTTATCAGAATTTTTCCCAGAGACCAAAACAGATGTGCTTTATAATTGGAAGACCTGTTTCTTTTCTCCATCAGTGAAAAAATCCACACTGCAAGTGTATGTGATGAGAATTCAGTGCACAATCTATCAAGACTTATCCTTTACAATAGAAAAGGTTTCATTTTCACAAGTTTCTGCATATTCACAAAAGGTTAGCGGTAATAGAACAAATACATTTTTGTGCTACTATGAATACATTTTTTGAAATACACTAAAAAATGGTCAAATCATCTTGCCTTTGATGAAAGACAATGCATAACTTTACACTGGAAATGTTAAGATAGCTTATAAAATCTATATAGACAACATAGTTCAATGGTTTGTACCAAAAACCTGAAAACAGACTTAAAAACTTGTGTAGCTACGGGTGTCCGCAAGAGTTTTGAACCTGAAAGGCATTTACAAGACTTTTCATGGAAGTGGCTGCATGAACCCGTGTTGCTGAGGACGGTGTGAACGTAGCATGTCAGAAGAAGTTAAAATGCTAGTAAAGACCAACCGACAAAGAAAATATTCTTTAAAAATGTATTAAACTTTTCCATTCTGTAGGAGAAAATAAGTAGTGCCGTGTAATGATACATTTCCTTCTAAAAAGTACTTCCAGCTTCCCTAATAGTACAGGACAAAGGATAAAGATTTACTAAAATTATGTTGAAATCTTGACAGTGCAACCTAGGCGCACGGACAGCTTAAGCAATGTTGAACTGTAGATATTAAAAACGCAATACGGATCTGTTATCTTTGGCTTGGCGGGGAAGGAAGAACACATCTGAGGGCTATTAGACCCCTCAAGCTCCAGAGACACGAGAAGATTCAGCATGTCCTTCAGTCCACCGCAACGTCTCACATCTGAGTGGACCAAACCAACCGTCTGGCTTTTTCTCCAAATATTGCTCTTTGCCTTTTTGTTTTCTTGAGCTCTGACACATAAACACTCACATTCACCCAAAAACAAAGTCTCATTAGACTCATTACACAGCTGATACCTTTTGCAGAGTATCATTAGATCCCGATTGTATATTATTGCAGTGTCAAATATTTCTGGAATCTGCTTAGTGAACAAAAAGCCATCTTATATATTTTCACTGCTCCCACTACTTCGCCTCCTCCTCTCTTCAGTCTAATGTATCCTCTTTGACTGCTTATGTGAACCAAACTTCATCTGCCTGTCAGGAAAGCCGTAAAAAGTGGTCTTTTTGGAAAATGTTGTATTTCCTGCAACATGTGTCCAGTTAATCTCATGTTCAGACCGCAGCTTTGACCAAGAACTCTGCAAAGCATTAACTTTGCTCAAAAAATTCTAATGGCAGACTAATAAGTCAAAGTCAAAGGAAGGGAGTCAGTTTTCAACTGATATGTCTCAACTTACCATTCTTAAGAGATTTTCAGCGGGTTGAAAAAAAATCTAACTGTGAATACGGCATAAATTTAATAACATAGCAGATCTCGTCTACTTCAGAGTACAAGAGAACCTATAGATCCACCTTTAGCTGATACATCACTTTCACTTGGCTGTGTATCAGGATAGATTGTTTGCCTGTTACATCAGCGTTCCTGAATCCTGATCCTTAAGGACTTTTGGCTCGTGTGTTTTACGTATTTTCCTGTTCTAACATGCCAAGTTTAAATCCCTCTGGCTCACTGTCAAACCTCTGGAGACCTGATGAGCAGATTCATCGGTTCTTTATTTGAATCACCTGTTGAAGCATAAAATACATCAACAATGCAGTTACGTTAACTTTGGGCTCTCGCCTCACAGCGAGAAGGGTTCTTTTCTGTGTGGAGTTAGCATGTTCTCCCTGTGCATGTGTGGGCTTTCTCTGGGCACTCAAGGCTTCCTCCCACAGTCCAAAAACATGCTCCGTAGGTTAATTATCCCTAAGATGTGAATGTTAGTGAGTGACTGTGTGGCAGACTGACATACTGTCTAAGGCAGGGGTGCCCAATACATCGAAGGAAGTGTGGGTAGATTGCAAGCCATCAAAAAGAAAGAAACATAAAAAATAAAACTACATTAAAACAAATACATCATCCTCTCCATGAAAAATGTCACTTGATTGACATGCAGAATGGCCAATTGAACATCCTCTGATGCATTTGTCAGTACACATGCATGTTCAACTACACAGAGCACTACGCTCCATTAGCAGGTTTAGAAATTTTCTACCCGCTAAGCATCAGAAAGGTGTCACCGTTCAGCCTCAGACTCCTAACTTTGGATCTAGCTGCTAATGTGCATTAGTTTCTTTCAACTTGCCCAATGTCAATTATTCAAAAAGAACCACTATCAGAATGCTTCCCTTGTTGACACACTGTGACACTGCGATGCCTGTGACAGGACAACTACAAACACACGGTCCAATTCAGCAAGCTGTTGAAGGAAAAATGACTAACTAAATGACTGACTAAAAATGTGAAACTTAGCATGTTGTAATCTTACATATTCATCTAAATTATTTCAAAATAATATCTGAATCACTTTAAAACTGCTTTTCGTCATACATTTGTATACATGAATATGAAATGTATTTCAAGAGTACCCCATATGGCAAAAAGGTGTGGTCACCTGTGTACACGCGGGTTCAGAAAATGGATGCATTGATGTTCAGTAGATTGTTACAACAGACTAATAGCCTAAACAGTGATGTTCAAAACAGTGAGACCAGGATGCCGTTAAAAAAGAAAAAAATGCCTCAAACTAGATGTTTTTTCATCTTGTGGTTGGTCACTTGAAGCTTTTTCTTATTTATTTTTTCAATATTAGTTTGTTTTTAGGCGTTTTAACCCTTGTGCTATCTTAGATGACCCCACCCTTACTTTGACGTGTTCTCCCTACCATGACAAAGGTGGATAAAGGTGGAAAATTTTCATGTAATCCATTGAACCGGTGAAGATCACAAACCATTGAAAAAAAAAAAAGGTTAAGCGCACTGTCTAGTGGGTCTAGATGACCCAACTCCCAGCAGTAAAGTGCCTAGGATAGCACAACCGTTAAATCTAAACAGCTTCATTTTATTATTTCGTTCCTTATATTTATCATTATTACGTTTCATAATATGTTTGTCCAGTCCTGTTTTTAAAGAACCAACATCTGTCTGTCTGTTGTCGGCTAAGTGGAGTAATTTTAACCTGCCTTTATTAGGCTGTGTTTGTGTTTTGTGGGGGATTCTGGCACCTCAGCTTCAGGTTCTCTGTTTGATCTTTGTTTTATCTCTTGCAAGTACATAGCCGTTGGTTACTTTTTATGGACTAAAAGACTTAAGCTGAGGGTCCTCCAGCTGTGTTTCCTGTGCTTTTATTTTATCAAAAATAAACAACAGAATAGTGGTAATTAACCCATACTGCCCCTCAGTCAAATTAGTTTGTAGGTACTCAGTCATTTTGTATATAGCGGCTGGATGGCTCGCTTGGCTGTGTGTCGGGCTAACGAATGGGAAACCAGGGTTTGATTCCCAGGGGGGCGATGAGCTTCATCCAGTGTGGGTCCTTGGACAAGTCCCTTTATGCCGCTGCTTAAATATGTAACCACAAGGGGGCCCACGTCTGGGTCTCCCTGTGCAGCATCCTAGCCCGGATAAAATACAGTTGTGTCAGGAAGGGCATCTGCTGTAAAAAATCTCTTCCAAAACCTTCCCTGCCAATCAGTGAAGATGCGCTTTGGTGACGCCCCGACGGGATGTGCCAAAAGGTGAACAACAACCTTAGTCGCTTTGGATCATGTTCTACTTCTACAGAAAAAAACACTTTCTAAAAAGTAATGCAGGAGTCATGTGATGCATTACAATTTAGATTTAAGGTAACAGATTACTTGTTAGAACAATAAAAGGTAATCTGTAATGTTTTATAGTTTGGAGGTCATTTGCGAGCTCAAGTCCGAGCTTTTGTAGCTGCTTCTATGTGCTACAGCTCTGTGCTACATCCTTGATTACTAAAGAGATTTACTGTAGGGTAAAGAAACAGACAAGCACAACTTTCCAGATTACAGCGTTTCTGTAAGAATGTACTCTTCAGACTCAAAAACATTATTATACAATGATGATTGTTATCTTTTCTGAAATGTTGATTTCACGTTAAGCCCATTCTGAAAAAAAAGTATTTTATTTTGTCTGGTTTTCTGACCTCAAAGTAGTTTTCAATTGTAAAAAATATTGCACAAAGCACTACTCATTTTTTATATGAAGACATCAATATTAGTTTTACTTAAAAAAGTATTAATTGGCACTTATTGCACCATTAAACATCTGCTGTGATTCCTCAAACTTGCTGCTCTGATAGGAAAACTACAGGAAAGATAAGCGATGACAGAGTAAATCCTGTGATTTACTGCAAAGTTGTTTCTGCACCTCATGGAGAAGTCATTTGACCCTCAAGCCTCATAAGTTATCACAGTTATCCTGTGATGTTAACATGAGAAGTGAGGTGATTGTCAAAGCTGACTTTCACAGCAGAGTTCTGATTTCCTTATCTGACCTTTGCTGCTGTGGTCTACTCCATCCATTCCAGTCCAAAATCTTCTCAAGCATTCGCACTTATTCAAAACCGATCCGCCTTCATGAACCATTCAAAGCACAGAGCTCATGGGTTACCTCAGCATCCAGGTTCCTCACTAACCCTCATCTTCCTCCCTCATTTCATCATCTCTCCCTCCCTGCTTTCTATTCTAATCTCAGTCCCTCCTGACCAGCTTGGTGATTCCTTTCCATCCATCTTTCCTGTTTTCAACTTTCACTTTTTTATGCTTAAATCCACAACTCCAAATTACAATCAGCTCCAACAAATTTCATCATATATAATCATCAAGTTAGGCTTATGTTAACCTGATCTTCAGTTATTTTTCTCCAGTGTCATTCATTTCTTATTACTTTGATGTATTAAAAAACATTTTTGAGGGCTTTTATAATTTTCTTTAAAGAACAGCAGCTTCTCTGACTCGGTTGCTGTTGAATATCACAGATAAATGTCTGCATGAAAATCTATTTCTTAATGCTCTGCAACTTTTAAGTCCTAATGAATGTTTATGTGCGTGTCATTGAAGATTCACTCTTATCAAAACTGTGTTCTTGCAGCATTTTTCTCATGATGGAGGACAGATTTAAAGACAATTAGGATTAAATTGCATTTCTGATATTTCTTTTTTCTTCTATTTAAATTGTTGTGAATCAGGAGCAGAAGAAAAAATGTCATTTGAAAAAGCTTGTAGTTGCTATATGATATCTTTAATCAGCAAGCTACTAGCTCCCTGCTCCATTCCACTCCGATGCATTTTACAGACAAATAGATCCATGTATGTCTTCATTTTCCTTTTCTGAGCTGGAATCTGGCTCAAAGCTGTACGGCTGGATAACTCCAAGATTGCTCATATAATGTGAGCAGCTGCAAGCTAGCGGGAGAGAGTGTAAACCAAGGGATGATGGGAATTAAAGGAAGTTGCACTCCACACAAACAGTCCCACTTATAACTCAGGGGTAAACTTCTGCTGCTTTGCAGAAACTTTATTTGTCTATGTCTGAGAAAACGACAGAAGTTTCTTTCACTTTAGCTAAGAACAGCATAATCATAATTAAAAGACCACAGGGAACGTTTAAAAAATAGATCAACAGATGATTGGAGTGGGTCTTTAAAAAGATTTAAATGGTGAATATTATTAACAAACACAGTAGGTTTCTGCATTCAAAAATAAACATTGTGCAATGCATAAAAAACTCCAACAGTAATTAATCAAAATGTTTTATCATGTTTTTTCATTTATTTAATTTTTTTTTATAAACTGTCTGTAAAATAAAATAAAAACGTTACATCTGAATCAAGTTACATGGCTAGTTATGGTCAGAATGCTCACCTAATAAGAATATTTGAATGTCTCTCAACAGCCGTTTAGTTATTACATCCTTCCACAGTAGGGCCTTTTGTACTCAGCTCCTTGTTTCCGCAGCTTCAGTGAAACTAACTGATAGCCACAAGTGTGTGTGTGTGTTTTTGTGTGTGTGTTTTTGTGTGTGTGTTTGACAGCAGCATCTCTATGTGCATTATCCTCCATCCTGAGAGTTCCCATCACTTCATGTTACATGGGCTCTGAGCCAAAATACCAAATTGTGAGACAAAAGACAGACATGTGAGGACACAAAGATGGCTTTTGTTCAGGAAGGGGATTGTGAGCATGTTTGGATTTTCTTTACATTGATGTTTGAAGGGAGATGCCACAGAACTGTGTGTAATGTGTCATGATTCATTAAAAATATGAAAACAAAGCTGACCTTGTTCATCCAGCCTTTGTTAAAGCCAGGGAGCGGTGGAGGATGTCGCCTTCTCTGACCAAAGAACTAAAACTTTCAAAACACAGACCTGCTTCCTCTCAGCTCTTTAACGTGCACTTTGTGACAAGTATATTTTTACATTGCACTGTTGTTTCTAAGTCATTTAGTTTACTTCATTTAATTCAATACTCTGAACCTCTCATTCAGTGAAATTTGCTGTAAAAATGAACCTGGCTTGACTTGGGAATATCAACATTAGTTCAAAGAAACACAAAGTTTTTGGCAGTTTGAGGCTTAAATAACTACAAAAGAACCAACTAAATTAATTTAAATGCAGCTGTGTGTTTTCAACGATTTCAAATGTTAATTTTCCCAAGATCCGTTTGGTACATTGGAAATTGATGGCAAATCACAACTTTTTCCCAAACCATTATTTTCCAACTTGATGTCTTGTGTGGTTTTGGTGGTGCTCTGTTGGTCCTTTAACATGTCCTCTAGTGGTTTTTAATCACAATAATGTCATACTTTTAGAGATCTACTAAAGTTGCTATTTAACTGGTTTTTTTTTTTACCAAATAACAATACATATTTTTAAAGCACTTAAAAAATGTGTTGTGACTTCTTCAGACTTATTTAATTTATAATATAATGGGGCAACTATGGCACAGAGGTACGACCTCTAAATGGAATGGAAGGCATCAGCTTTCCCTTACCATTTGTCCATGTGTCTTTTGCCTAGACAGTGAATCCCATTTTGCACCTGGTAGTTTGGCCAACACTTGGGTAATGCTTCAGATCTCAACCCTTTTACACCAAAACAACATAAATCAGATTATTCTGTCATGGAGGAAAGCTGTGCTTAAATGCAATAATTTACGGGTGTATTAAGACTGCAAAAACCCTTTGCTCTGGACAAAGTCCACTAAATTTGTTGCGGATCGAGTCCTGAACTTTGCTTTCGGTCTGTATTTGGACTGGTATCAAGAGGACCATTCTGTTACGGACCAAAGTTTGTAAACAAAACCATGAAACTAAAGACCTCATCAGCCATTGCCCAGGAACTAGGAGGGCGGGTCAAAACAACAAGAGAAAGACCGACGTGCTCATTCATTCATCTTCTTCCGTTTATCCCTTTCGGGGTCAAGGGGCTGCCGAAGCCTATCCCGGCCACTTATGGGCGAAGGCAGGGGACGCCCTGGACAGGTCGCCAGTCTGTTACAGGGTCACACATATCACATACCCATGCACTTTCACATTCACACCTATGGACAATTTGGAGTGACCAATTAACCTATGAAGCATGTTTTTGGACGGTGGGAGGAAGCTGGAGTCCCCGGAGAAAACCCACGCATACACGGGGAGAACATGCAAACTCCACACAGAAAGGTCCTTCATTGATGTTCTGTTTCAGGTCCCCCAACTGGGACTTGAATCAGGGGCCTTCTTGCTGTGAGGCAATAGCGCTAACCACAGACAGTTAACTTATTAAAACTTTATAGTTTGATTACCAGTTTTGAACGTGGGGAACAACACTTTTTACTTGTTACTTTGGTACGTCGGTGGCATGCTGCTAGGTGGTTACTGGTAAGGATGTTAAAACTTGCTTTAATGAGCCTGCATTCATCCGACCAAATTTCAGTGAGTTGCTAGGTTATGGCATTTAAAAAAAAAATTCTGTCAAGAAAATACAAGGAAGCTTTAAGGGTGACGTCACAATAGTGCCACGTGTAATGAGACAGAAAAGCATGTAAGAAGTGTTTTCAGTGTTGTTAAAATAAACGTTCTAAAAAGAAAGGAGTTGGACTCTTTCTTTTTTAGTTTGATAACAAAACAACAGTTGCTTTAGATTTGTCTGCGGCTCATCTATCACTACATTCCAACTCTGTTTACATCAGCTACGGTGGCCGTTCTGGTTCAGTTGTTCTGCTCCGGGAATGAATTGTATTCAGAATGAGGAATCTCAGAGCAAACCGAAGCTCAGTCCGATTGGAAACTAACCGAGACCACCTCGAAGATGGGTCCAAGAGCAGTTCCTGGACCCGGTTAGAGTCCGCTTGTGTGTGTTTAGACTGAAAATGTAAACCAATAATGGGATAAGCCCAAAGCTGAACAACAGTTTCACTAAAGAACCACCATTCACATAGTGGTGTAATGGTTAGAAATGGTTAGAGCTGTAACTGCAAGAAGGCTTTTGTTCAAATCCGGGTTGGGTCCATTCTGTGTGGAGTTTGCACGGTCTTCCTCATGCATTCTTTATAAGGTAATTGGTGACTCTACATTGTCCCATAGCAGTGCATGCATGCATGTATGTGTGTATGTGTGTGCGTGTGTGTGCATGTGTGTAGGTGTGTGTGTGTGTATATGGATGCCATGAACTGGCAACCAGTCCAGGGTGTACCCTTCCTTTGCAATATAGTAGCTGGGATAGGCTCCAGCAACCCCTGTGACCTTGCACAGAGCGAAGTGGGAATAAAGGATGAATGATTCAATCGTTTGGCAGTGATATGCGGCTCAACTCTCAAACTAGTTTGCTTTCTTACTCCTCCACCCACTGAAACCGTTTAGAATTACTGATGCAGTTATTACAACACCTCCTTTGAGTCAACACCAGCCGAGATAAAACAACAAAAACCTTAAGACTGATTTTTATCAGGAAGCTAAACCCTAATCATGACCAGATAAAAGGTCCACTGGGATACTAGTGGGTGGGAAGCTCCTTTGTGTGTTGGATCTTCGGGGTGGGGCAAAGTGTGAACAGATTGTACAAATGAGTTTTTAAGGGCTTGAATTCTATGTTGAGCATCTCTATGATTTGTTAAACTAATGTTGAAATAGTTGCTCAAGCCCATGACGATGGTTTTGGATCATCTCCACGTTACACACATGCATGTAGCTTTCTTGAACACAAAAACAATGGATGGCTAAAATGGTCCTGAAACAGGATACTCCAGCAGCGACATGTTTGAGGTACACACCCAGACGCACACGTTTCTCATCATAGCTGTGTAAGAGGAGCACTTGCTAATCTACATGGCAGATGGTCAAAGCTGCTTTGTTGGGACGTGAACTGTCAACCTTCACTCCTGAAAGAAACCTGTGTCTTTAAGCATTCAAGCAACTTTCTCTCATTCATTTACCCATCTATCTGTCATTCTGCGACTAGTTTCATTTCCCTCTCCCCTCTTTCAAACTCTCGTCTTTTTCTATCCTATTCATGTTCTTCAAACCCCATTTTTGTCCATTTCTCTGTCCACCATGACCTCTTTTCATCTGCAGTCTGCTGGTATTTTCATCTCACCAGAGGCTCCCTTTCCTCTTGTCATTCTTTCTCTTCTGTATGCATCCTTTGAAGTGTCCTTTATTTGCTTCCTCTCCAGACTCACAGACCTTCCATTTAGTCGTTTTGTGTCTGCTCTTTCATGGGTATTCTTTTCTTCAATGATCTGTCAGCTCGTTGATTTTCCATTTTTTGCACGTTTTAATTCATCAGGCAGTTGTGACTGAAGCGGATCGCCCTTGTTCGGTCTGTCATGTTTGCTGTCATGTTTATCAAGACTAGCTTTGCACCAAACTCGATCCGTTTAATTCCAGTAGGAGTTTATCAGTCTAGCCTTTGACTTCAAGGATTGTCTCAAGACTAACTAGCGGGCGTTTATCTGGAGAAAATCCGTCTAAAGCACTTAAATGTTATCTTAAAAGGGTGACAGCTTAGAATTTAACACGTTTTCTTTATCTATGGCAGGAACACTAACTATTCATCGTGACAGTTCAATAAAAATTATGGCAAACCAAAGTTTTTATAAAAAAAAGTTTAGATTCAGTTAAGTAAAAAATGTTCTAATATGTGTTAGATTAAATGCTTGTCAGCTAATGTAAAAAAAACAGTACAACATTTTAACAAAGAAACTCCTATTTCTCAGGGATATGGTCACAAATAAAATAAAAAATGAAGTGGAAAACTAAAAGGTTGCTGTGTTCAGTATATGCTCTAATTATTGCTACTAGAAAATAAAGTAATTTAGGTTGCTAAGTTTATTTAAAGTGCGCTTTGCTGAGCTTTTTTTTTTCTTTGTTTGTTTGTTTGTGTTTTGTCTTTCAATTTCCTCTTTCAAAATTTTCACTCATTTTCACCAGTTTTGCTCTTGTTCCTTTCATTATTTTTTTCTGTTTTCTTACAGTCTAATTCTCTTTCTCTTTCTTTTCTTCACCTTTCTTTTTTCCTCTTTCTTTTTCACCAGGATTCCTTTTCATGTGCTGCCCCTAATCTAAGTCTGGATTTTTTACCATCTCCTCGCCTCTCACACATTTACTGTCAGAGCCCTCCTTTCCTGTCACTGCTTCCTCCATCTGCTTCTGGTCTGTGATCCCTCCAGGTCACCATCTGAGAGCCGTTACACGCCGACACGCTACATAAGTGACACGGTGAGACACGCAGATGTCTGCATCAGATACAAAAGCTCCCTTTGTGATATCACACTCCCACAGTCACAATCGTACCCAGTTAACAAACAACTACTGAACAGCTGAATAGATGCAGATGTTAATCTGGACGGCACAGCTCTAAAACCCAGCCACGCACGTTTACATCTTCTACTCACCAGCCATAACATCCACACTATTTGCACATCCAAAATGCAGACGATATCTGAGAAAATGCTTTGCTCCTCATCACAGAATACATTTAAAATCATGAGGTTTGCCTAAGCAGCCCTGAATTCCTGAATGAAAGGGAGTGAGAAACATGGAACTGAACTATAACCTGATTTTGACAGGAAATGCTTGTCCTCTCCAATGATCAGATCACAGAGTTTTGTTTGTCTTTCAACTCTAAACATCTGTACAAGTTACACAGATCAGACCAGCTCAGTGGCCTTGGGGTAGAGTGTCCTGAAACTAGAAAGTTGTGAGTTCAAATCCACGGCCGAGTCATACCAAAGACTAAAAATGGGGCCCAATGCCCCCCTGCTTGACACTCGGAATTAAGGGGTGGATTGGGATGTAAATTATCAAATGGTTCCTGAGCATGCTGTGTCTGCAGCTCACCGCTCCCCCAGGGGATGGGTCAAATCAGGATAACAAATTTCACACTCCAAGGTGTGTAACAGATAGTGGGACTTTAACTTTAAATTTAGATGTAGAACAGGGAATTCAGACTAACTCCACAAACTCATGCTAGGTTCACACAGAGCACAGAAACGTGCATTCAAGCAACCACTTCCAATGAAGGGTCTATTTAAACCTGCATATATGCACATTTTGGGCTTCCGCATTACAAAGTCTTGTGTTCACGTATTGCCATGCAAGATTAAATTCGTTTTCAGGCTCTAAAACGAACAGCACATTTAAAGTTAAACCAGTTGAGCTTTGACCAATCAGGGACACGGATTTGGTAGTGACGTTTAAGTAGTGTCCTTTTCAATACACTGTTTTAAAAGTGATCATGAAGGAGAAATTCGTTTGTGCTCTTTGTGCCTGGCTTGAATTATATGACGCCAAGTTTTTCATATTATTGGAATAGACCTGCAACCAAAGTTATAGTAACTAAACAGGAGCCAGCGTATAGCAATATTTTGTTAAAATTACTATTAGATTGATTTATGTCTGTTTACCTGAGACACGTTTAAAAAATAGAATTTTAGGAATGTGTATGATACATGAGCTGCTGTTCTGTTTAATTCAGCAGCTGAAGTCAATAAAGGGCCCCATCAGTCATCTATATCATATTTCTTATCATTCCAACATTTTCTTTTCTTTCATAAATCTGTCCGGGCCATTTTCCTGTGTCATAAACTTTTTAAACTGTCCAGATTGTTGGCTTCAGAGGAACATGTACAGACATCCTTGACCGTATCTTTTATTTTAAACAGACTTTTGAAGCTTAAGCTCATGTCAAAAATTGCTGACACATTAAGCCTTCTCTGCCTCCTAACAACAGTTCAAAGCATGCCAGAAGGCCAGCAAATAACATTTTGTGTGTTTTTTTTTTCTTTTGTTCAGGTTCTCCTTTTTTTTTCTGATCTGGATTTTAAATCTGATGGAGGCCTGGGAGCACTTTGAGCTGAACTTGAGAAAAGCAAGGCACTATGAATGAGCCATTACATGATCCATGACAGAGAAGATGGATGGAGATGGATGGAGGACAGACAAAGGAAAGAGCTGAAAGATGACAGGGGGAGAGACGCCCTACATTCCTGGAGTTCTGGCGTCTCCAGCTGACTCCTGGTGACGCTTTAACCCGCTCGGCCTGAGAACAACTAACACCCATCCCTGTATGCATCTCGGCGGCAGCAACTGGGAAAACAAACTCATTAATTCATAGACTGTATGCAAAAACAAACACTCTGGAAAGAACTGCATTCTGACTTAAAAAAGGGCACGTTTGTGTTTCTAAGTGCCCCCCTCCCACCCTCAAAGAAGAGAAGTGAATACGGTCTCAGACAGACGGTTTGTGTCTGAGCAGACATGACGTTGGATATTTAAGAAACGGAGAGAAACAACAACAAAAAAACTCAATTTAGAAACAAAGCAGAAGAGAAATGCATGATGGGCTGTTGGAAGATCCACAGCAAAACTCTCTAAATTGGCTGTTATGATTCACAATTACTACTTTTTTAAATCTGATTTAAGAAAAAGTATTTGTCAAAGTTTTAAACAAATTATTTTTTATCTTAGATGCTCATCTGAGATAAAAAAAAACGGTCTTCTTCCTGCCTTTAACTTACTAATAAATAAAAAATGAGATAATGACAGCTTTTCCTGTCACTAAATTACCTCTACATCCTCCTGAGAGGGCAAACACCCTCTGGGCTTTGGACAACTACAATGGGAAAAAGCTGATGGAGAAGATCCATCCAAAGGCGGAGAAAGAAGAACTCCATACTGAGATTTGACAAATTAGAACAAAAGTAAATACATGCTAAGAAATAAGAAGGGATTTACTCAGAAAGACAAAAAGGGATTGAATCTAGAGGGAAATTACATTTAAGAGGGTGTAGTGTGGGGTCAAACTGGAGGTCACTGAAACAGGAAACACAAACCTGGATCCTCACTAATGAGAATCTAAGAGGCTTGGTTCTTCCCACAGTCCTCCTCATGCAGGAGCTGAAGGCCTTTGATCACACACAAGAAATGAGTGATTTATATAAATCTGTTTAAATAATTTATGTAATTATGATGTCAGACCTCCAACAGCTTTTTGACATTCTGGACTTGCCATACTCCTCCGTTCCTCATCTGCCTCCTCACTCTCACCTGGTCTAAGCTTTCTTTCTTTCTTTCTTTCTGCCTGTTGCTGCTGCTCTTCCTGATCATGGTCCAGCACTCTGTTATTTCAAGTTTACTGCCTCCTTTCTCCAATTACATTTGTATTTTTGGATTTTGAGCAACTGGTATGTATTTTGATATGTATCACATCTTGGATTTCCTCCTCAATCATTGATTGTATATGAGAACTGAACTAAGGGACCCCTCCCCACTGGCGTTCCAAACAGGAAGTACCTGCTGCCTCCGAGAAACCAAAATCCAGTTGACTTCTAATGATAAATATACAGCTATTACTAAGTCATTTTATTTGTCAGAATAACCATTCTTGCCTTTTATTATATAACATGTTCTTGCTAATCCATTTTCTTTCACATTTTTTCAGTAGTGCAAGCTTGGTGACAGTTGTTGCCATAGAAACAATGACTCAGACTGATTTAGGCCAATCACTGGTTACTGATGTCGTCTGGCTCCAACACAACGGCATCTATAGCATGAGAAAATGGCGACTGACTTGACTTTATTTCACTGGAGAAAACCATTTTCTATGGATGACATCACTCTCACTCAATCGAGTTCTCTTATACAGTGAATGCCTTTAACTACTCATTAGGGCTCCCATCCATTCCCCCCAACACACACAGAACTTTTATAATGATCTAAGTCAACAAACAACAGCAATCAAATTACTTTACAGAATAAATAGATAAAAGAGAGCATTTACTTAAACCATCAAGGAGCAGCTGTCTACTGTATCTGCTATTTTAAAACACTTCATTTTCTGTCATTTCTGCAATACTTTCTGCTGCTTGTGGTCCATTCCAGCTTCTGTCTCTTTAAGGCCCCCCATCTGAGAAGCTCAGCATGCTCTGATCTGTTAAAAATGTGCTAGGCAGCTGCTTATTCTTTGTATGAGGAGTGCCAAACAAGCTGCTAATCAGACATTGTGAGAATTTGTTTCACAGAAATGTACACAAAGAACAGATGAAACTGGACCACAAAGAGGCTTTTCAGACCCTCAAAGGGTCTCTTTGCAAGGAAATTTATCTCCTCAGACATGGGCACAGGGCTGCACCACCAACATGAGGACAAGAGGACAAAACCCGAAAACACTGTTTCACATTTATTTGAATCTAAAAGTAATGGAGTTTTATGATCAGCTCATCTGTATTTCAGGAACATTTAGTTGGAGCTTGAAAAAAAGAGAAGGATGCTTAATTATAATCTTACACTTTTAATGCATTTATCCTTCCTCTGCATTGTCTTTGTAAACTGTTTAGTTTCCACTTTCTATTTCCCAGCTGAATAGCGTTTGTTTCCAGTCAAAAGGAAAACCAACAAGCCCAGTTGTTGACTCTTCTTTTGTAATTTCAACTAGAGGAAATCCTGTGTGATATGGCGATTGATGCTAACTGTAAACTATCCAAGCTGAAAGAATCGAAACAATGAGCGCAGCTTGTAGTCTGTATCACTTAAACACACTTTACAGGTTTGTTAAAATCTGAGTGAGTCATGGCCTGTACAAGTGGATTCAGATCAGAAGATTATGTGACAAGCACACCTGCGAGATTATTGAAGCAAATGTCAATAAACATCCAGTAAAATAACACAAATCAATACAGAGTGAAAACAGCCAAACCACAGGAATGCAAGACCCAAAAAAGACGGGATTTAATCCAAGGAGCGCACGAAAACCACGCACCTTCCTGTGCTGCACAATGAGGAGTGATTCCTTGCCTCCAGTGCTCATAACATTTTAACAGTTGATATGATAATGCTGCGTGCTTCCAAAGCATTTCGTCGCGGTTGCCGGTTCTAATAAAGGTTTTCTAATGAGGCGGTGGCAGCCCGGAGTATCTGACCGCAGAAGGATGAAGCTCCGCCAGAATATCCTCTGGCTGCGCTCCCTGCCTGCGCTGAGGAGCATGTGCGCCTGCTGGAACGCATAAACCCCCAAAACAGTAGCCAAAATAACGAGTCCGATTAAACGCTTCCAGCTCAGACCACCACGACGAGAAAAAAATGCCCAAATAAAAGAAGGAGCGGGGTGTTAAGGTGAGGTGTGAGAAGAAAACCTCATGGAGAAAAGAAAACTTAAAGGCTCCAGAGTCTTCTGGGAAACCTTGGATAAGTGTTTCTCGATTCACAGGCAAAACTGGAAATGGATGCCACCTGCCAGAGCAGAAGAAGCGGTAAAGAGCATCAGGGGGTCACATGGTTACCTTTGTAGGTCAGTCTCAGCCTCGGAACGCTGGTCCTGGTCGCAGAGACGGTGGCGATGAGCAGAGCAATGATCATTAACATGTTGAGGAGGAAATGTATAAATCCCTTCTTCTGAGAGGATTTTCTCCCGATAAGGAATGAAGCAATTTGGAATTTAATAAGGCAAATTAAACATGAATAAACTTGACTTTCCAAACTGTGTGTGCTCAAGTCAGCTGCGCTCAAGACTCCGTGAGGCTGGATGGTCTCTCCGCGCACTCAGTGCCGCTGCGGGGAGATTAACTGACTCGTTTAAGCGGCTTCAGGAGTTCACTTTCAGCAGCAGCAGCTCAACAGAAGTCTGACATCGACGGAGAGAGCGATACCACGCCTTTACGCAGAGAGGGAGAGAGAGAGAGAGGCGCAGCTCCTCCTTGGCTTTACGCACGGCTGCAGCGCTCTCCAGACAGGACGAGCGCATCCACAGATGACTCACAACGTTGTGACAGGTTGTGTCAAAGTATAAAACCGGGTCGCTTGGTTGAATAGTTAAAAAGAACACAAACAAGCAAAAAAATCCAATGAAGTTTATGATTTTAAAATGGCAATTTATTCAAAATTTCACGATTGTATACAATCCAATTCATTCCTGATTGCTCTCAATAAAAATAAGACAATCTCTGATATATATATCGTTTAACTTATTGCAAAAATAGGTTTAGGTGCCACAAGTTACCACAGTAAATAGGGCGCGTGACTGAGAGGAAAGTACTGACATTTTAAAGAAACTTTAAGAAAGTTTGGAATAAAAGAAACATGAGGGCTTCATTATTATTATTTTCTTTTTCATCTTAGCTTTTTTGCAGTTCCTTGAGTTTTAACTAATTTCAAGAACAGTTTCTATTTATTTTATTGCATGATCTGGACAGTGTATGTGTTTGGGGGGCTTTTATTAAGATCTTTTTATTTTTTACCGATATTTTTAATGTAAAGCACTTTAAGGTGTTTTGCAACAGGAAAAGAACTTTCAGTTAGGATGAATGTTGAGATTGCCACAAGCAAAAAACAAACAAACAGCTAGGGGGTCCATGCTGGAAAAGTTTTGTGGCTTTAACCCTTATTTGATAATGCAAGTATGTATCAAACCACATCCAAACTTACCTTAATATGGCATCTACCTCAAAGCAAAAACATTTTTTTTTTCGTTGCTGGAAATAAATTCAGACCACAAGAGGAAATTAAACTTAATATTTTGTGGTTGAGTGAACCAGGGTACACCTTTTTTGTCAGCAGCAGGGTCATAAAGATGCAATACACAGCAGAGTTTTATTAATATGACCCATCTCTGGAGGTGTAATGTGAATAAGTAATCAAATCATTTTACAGTATTTTGTTTTTATTGATTTGTCTGTGCCTACTTGTGTTTTTCTGTTTCAGTTTTGCCAATTTTTGCCAAGAAACACCAGTCTTTAGCTTTTTTGTGTTGCACATTCAGTTTTAAAGTCACAGTGATAAGAAGCAAAGAGGACATTAGATAAACCGCAATAAAATCAAGGCTTTGAGTTCCATGAGTTATTAACGCTTTTTAGTGAATGATAAATGACAATTATTTTGATGATTAGAAAAAGCGATTTAGCGTCTAAACAAATCATTCTCTATAGGTAAACTTTTTCACCGCTGGCCTTCTTTGACCCTCCAGTACCATTGTTGCATCTTTCTTAGTTTAATTAAGTTGTGGGGTACCTTCTCAATGACCCCCTCCCATAAGCATCCATTCACATTCAAGCCTATGAGTGCACACAGGGGTCACAGCCATTCAAGGTGTCAGCGTTACTGTGAGCCCCTGTCTTGGGAACACTTGTTTGCTGCGGGAAATAGACTCCCATACACGGTTCATGCTGGCTGAGAAGCAGAGGGTGGGAACGAAGAGAGCTGGTGGGAACGTTGGGTGTTTTGAACGACAATTCATCCCATATAGTAGTTGCGGTGAGAAACTTCTGTCCTGCCGAGGCTCTGTTTGTTCTCCTGAGAGCTTGTCATGTCGTGGTGAATCTGTAGGGTCACCAAGACAAGCTTCAAAAGCAAACAACGAATGAAAAGCCTTCTTTTCCTGCAAATGTTCATGAATGTAACATGTGTGTCTGCAGACAGTGCGTAACTTGCATCTCACTCCAGTATGGAACTGAAATTAAGATCTTGTTTCAAATAAATACAAAATATACAAAGGCTTTTAGTTTGAAATAAGCTTTTTGAACTTCCTTGTGTAAATGAATATGTATTTTTGAAGACAAACTGTTGACATTCTTTGAGTTCCTGTTGAAAAAAACATATGAACCATTCTGATTCTGCTTTGCTCCATGAAGCAATTCAGCCGCCAGACGGTAAAAGTGATGGAAGTCATATACGTCCTTGCATGTGCGTTCATGGTCCACTGAAACAGGAATGCCTATACACGCTAATGTAATACAGCAACTCTGCTACACACTAAAGAGTTTTGTAACAAGTGAATAACACTTCAAAGGACTTTCGCCATCTGCAGCCAACTTTCACTGACATTATTCTGATGTCAGTGGGAAGTGCTCTCAGGACTGAACAGCACTTGTCTGACTCTTTGAAGGACAATCAGATGTGGGAAATGCAGCAGAAGAGGCCACATGCAGGCCAAAAGCCTAAAATCTGAATTCATTTCTCGTCATGTTTATGCACACTGAATTCTTTTGTTCTGTTTCACACTTTTCAGCTCCGGTTCTAAATTCCTGATTGTCATCACAAATTAGAGACAACTCTCATGGGCTTATCAAGCCTGTATAACTTGTTTTTGAACTCCCCCAAAAAGACCTTTTGTGCCTCAACATCCCAACTTCCACTGATGCTCTCAGAATTGTTTCCCACTGTAATCTGTACGGTGCAAATAATCTGTGCACCGTACAGATTAGGATCAAATTTGACCCCTCCTGGTGTCAGAATGGATTAAATGTCCGACTGTTTGCTTCATGCTGACATGGCGTCACATTGAAAAATCAGGCTGCAGCTCTTTGAGTGGGGATTGAGAATGGCAGGGCAGAGGTTCATGAATTTACAATGCGGGAGGGAGGGCACAAGGATGAAAGGAAACCGTTTCAAGGCACAAGGCAAGAGGGCAGCTAGTGTGCTCACACAGGCGCCTCAAGGTTAATAAATGTTTCATCTCCGCTGGCATATAGGAGCAAAAAGCCTCAAAATGGAGTTGACCTGGGAGGAAACCTGACTCAAAGGGACTTTGAGACACAATGAAAGGAGAAAAGGGAATGGTGCAAAGGTAAGGCATGACAAAAGCAGCATAAAACACATGTCCCCTCTGTTGCTAAAGTCAAACAAAGACATAAAAAAGATACTAGAAACAATCCAAACAAGCAAAAATGCCAAAAAAGATTAGCTTTCTTCTTTAAATCAAGATAAGTAATAAAACTGAGGTCAAATCAAGACGGTTTGGTTTAATGTATGCAAACTGCTATAACAGTGAACCTACTATGCATAAATGTAAAACCCTTTTTAAAGAAACTCTCTACTAATCTATTTGAACCCATCTACATCTTATTCGGGGTCAGGAGGTTCAGAGTATCAAAGCTGTCATTAGCGATGCGTTATGGTTTAATCCCAGATTAATAAAGGTAGATTTTGCAGCTGTAAAGTAATATTTGATACAGTGCAGGTTCCGTACAATTCTCCTGAGTTTTGTGCAACTCAGCAAGAGCACCTTGCAGAAAAACACATGGGTCAAATTCGTAAAGCATTCTTTAAATGAAACCTCTTGTTTTTATTTTAAGTTTTAAGGTAGATGGGAAATCACGTCTTCAGTTCCATCATGTGATTTTGGTGGACACATGTAGGTCTTTCTAAAGGATTTTGAATCTGTTTATCAAAATGACAATTTTGACTGTTCTGTCTTGTTGACCGTTGAAATTTTACGCAGCGTTCTGTTGTAGTACAAAAAGATTTCAAATCAGGAGAATATTTTTGGCTGGAGGTGAAAGTGGTAGAATCTTGTTCCCATACATTTTAGCAGAAGTGCATTGCTGGATCTGAACATGTCAAGTCCTTTACCTGTGAAGTTAAACATAAGCACAGCTGAGATTCATGTTTCCTTCTCTTTCATTCGACAGTATGTTTGCAGCAGAGGTTAAAAAAACAAAACAAGTGATGTTTCTTTCGTGGGCATTGGTTTGTCCTGGCTCTCAACCACGGGCTGTGATGTGGTCATGCCCTAACCCCCACGGGACCCACTGGATTGGTTTTAGAAGCAGAGCACTTCAGAGGGATTTTTCTTCTGAGTGGATTAGGATCATGGATGGAAAACGTCTTTGCAAACTGTCCAGCTCATGTCTTATTTCATGTCCTGTCTCCTCTTCTGTATCACTTTTTTTAATGCAGACAAATGTTTGTAATTTTTGTACAAACATTTTAAAGATAACTCTGAGGTTGACAGTGTTTGTTCCCCCGCAAACACTGAGGACTGCACTTTTTCTGATAGATGAAAGACAAAAAAGACTTACGCTCCTCACTTCTCATGACATCATTCCTTCATCTGCAGTCAAGGGGCTGACAGTCACAGCCATGGCGCCCTGCAGGTGGTGCTGTTTTTGTCTCGTTTTTTTCCAGCATCTGTAGACTTCCAACAGATAGAAAAGCAAAAACAACCAATTATAGAAAGTCTCGGTTTGTGCCAGGTTTGCTGAATCATCATTATTTATCAGAACAAATCAGTTTGCTTGCAGGATTTATTAAGCTAAATCAGATTCCCTCCTGCACCAGTTGCCTCTCAGATCAATCTGCTCTGGACAAAGATCTGGGTTTCTTGTGGCTCCTACTCCCAATGTTTTGCTCTACCGAAAATAGGCTTTTTGGTGAAGCAAAGTAGCAGTTGTGGTGATGATTGACAAGAATAGAACCATGAAACGTTTCCATCAGATGTTATGGCCCAAATGAAAACTCCTATCGATCAACAAATGTGTGAACGAACAGGGGTTTTCGAAACAAAATAGTCACACACCAATTTTTTTTTTGTCTTTAAAAAAGAAAAATGTTGATAGAAAATTAGATTTGTTACACACATTGTGGTAACAGCATCTTAAAAAAAGTGTCATCACGTCTTATTGTTACAATTTGAATGAATGAGTCTTGGCCTTATTAGCTTGGCGTTGCTAACACTGTTGCTTCATGGTGTTGTGGAAAACAACAAGTTAGCCTTTGCTTTTATTTAAGCCAATCCAATCCCAAAAAACTCAACTGAAGAACTTTTAAACAAGTATTCCTTTCATAAAATAGGAAAAGATTATTTTGAGATAAACTCACATTCAGATGTTGTTTGTTTCTGTGGGACAAACACGCAGACGACACGCTGCCAAGAAGGTTTCGGTTGACGTCATGAAATGGGCTATTTCTGCAACACGTCTGTGGGGCCAAAGCTCATGTAAGCATGTTATTTCTAACTTACTTAATTCAGAATGACCTTTTTTTCAAAATTTTGTTTCAAATTAAATTTGTTTTTAAGTAAAAATGATCTCCTCTTTTGATTTGTCTATTTTGCTGAAGTCACTCATTGTTGTATCTTGCAGACAGTCTTCATTTTATCCGTTATACTTTGCACCTCACCTTCTTTTGTCATTATTTTCAGTTTTCGTTCTCTCATTAGACTTGTTATCTCTGTATTTAACGTGTTTCTCGTGTGAATCTGAGCTCAGAACGAGCAGCTTCTCACCTGAATCCCCCAAACAGACAACCAACCAGCTGCTTATGACCATCAGTCTTCAGGATGACTCATTTGAACTTGACCTTCCTTTCTTAAACATTGTTGTTGTTTTTTTTATTTCTTCTATTGGCCTTCTGGAGATCTCATTCAGCCCCGTTTGTGTTCCCATCATGTTTTGAAGACACTTTGTTCAAACCTTGAGAGTAATGTTTGTGTCTTTTTTTGTTGTTGTTGACATTCCTATTTGCATCATCAGTTCTTGAGTTTTCGGAGCTGCTCCCAGCAAAGATGGAGAATTCTCTCTCATATAGTTCAGTTTCTCTCATTTGCTCTGATGATGCAGACGGAAACAAATCTGGACCTAAAAGGCTGACTAAAATGATGTTCAGGTTTTTGTTGTCCGGCTGAGAATCGGGGGAGACAGGGATCAACAAGAAAGCTCTTTATCGTAGCTCAAACATCATATTTGAAATACTTAATTATAATATTCTGGTTTATCGAGTTTGATTTGGGTCAAATGACAGAAAAGCTGGTTAGTTGTATAATAACACTGAGAAACATCATGTAGGAAGTCATTGAATGTAAACACATCATAATTTGAGATGATTGCTCAAAAACGGACTTTCATGAACTGTTTTGGTTTTTGGTGGAGGAGGACAAAAAGAACTTTAAAGTGTGCCAAAAGCCAAATTGTTCTTTCAATTGTTTTGCTAACTTTTGGTGAGTCTTAAGATTTTTTAAAAGGTTCTATGACAATGTAATCCTTTTTTTTAAGTCAGAAGGGGAATTCTATTTGGAAAAAAAGGATGTAAGAATATTCACTCAATAATGCAAGTCTTTTGAAGCCTCTCCAAGAAGCGTACAGTTACTTGTAACTCAAACTTTGTGGTTTACTGGATTTGAAATTGACCGCCTAACCAAAGCCGCGGATCACTGATTCAATCCCCATCTGGCCTTGACACTACAGGGGAGGCCTGGTGTGGATGCACATCATTCCCTGCTTGTAGTGTTTCGCTGCGGCTGTTTAGCATTAAAGGAAAAGCATGTTGAGGAGGTGATTCAATATAAGTTTGTAACAAAGACAGCTGTGGTTTTAAGGCTGAAAAGGTGGCTTAAAGCCAAAAGCCAACGTTTTGTGTCGACATCGTTGTGCATGAAGGGAAAAGTGAAGCAGCTGCAGGGGACTTGCAGCTCTTTAATCTTTTACAACTTCGATATTTTACTTAATCATATGTTTGCACTTTATTATAACAAAAAAAATTACCTTGCCCAAACAAGATAATTAGTTATAAATTGTTGTTTTTAGGCCTGAAATTATATTTTTAAATCATTATTTTAAATTCTGATTTCTACAGTCTGACTTGGAGACACCAACTGTTTTTTTGCAAAACAGCTAAATGCATCTGATTACGTTTTTTTCTGTTCTTTATTGGGTTAAGATGTTTTTACACAGACAGCTGGAGTTTTTTCTTATGTTTTCAAAATTTCTCCACACAAACCCCTAAGGCGTTCCCAAGCCAGCCGAGAGACATAGTCTCTCCAGTTTGTCCCGTAAACATCTCGACAGCCTCCTCTTGGTGGGACATGCCTGGAACCCCTCTCCAGGGGTTCGTCCAGGAGACCTCCTCTTCATCTGGTCTCTCTTAAGGTGAAGGAGCAGTGTCTCTACTTCTAGCTTCTCCCGGATGACAGAGCTCCTTCTCCTATCTCCATAGGGGAGCCCCCAGCCAGCCTGAAGAGGAAACTCATTTCAGCTACTTTTTTTCGGGATCGTATCCTTTTCGGTCATGACCCACAGCTCATAACCACAGGTGAGGGTAGAAACATAGATTGGCCAGTAAATGCAGGACTCAGCCTTTCAGCTCAGCTTCTTCTTTACTACAGGGACCAATACAGCAACTGCATTACTGCAGCCGCATTCCATGACTCATGAAGACCCCAGGGTACTTAAAGTCTTCTTTGTGAGGAAAGAGTTCTACAAAAACCCTGAGAGAGCAAACCATTAACCATTTCCATGGGCTTCAACTTAGAGGAAGTAATTCTAATTCCAGATGCGTCACACTCAACTGTCATCTGCTTCAGTGGACACTGAAGCACCTGCTGAAACCAAAAAGACATCTGCAAAAAGCAGAGTGGGGTCCCCAAACCAGACTCCCTCCAGAAATTCAATGCATTAAAAAAAATGAATAGAACCGGTGACACAGGACATCCCTGCCTGTGTCTAACATGCACTGGAAACAGGTTCAACCTACAACTGGTAGTACCAACCAAAATATTGATCTGGTTGTGCAGATTGGGCCATCCTTACAGTAGGGGGTCCCTGGACCCCAGAGTTCCTCCTACAGAACACTGCAAGGGACAAGATCAAACCTTTTCTCCAAACCATAACTCTAACCCACAAAGCAGATGTGAACTAGATGGAAACTCCCATGAACCTTCAAGCCCTTTGTGTAGAGCTGATCTGCTGTTACACAACTGGAACTTCAAACAACAATTGCAATATAGTTTTACCAACCTTCTATGTAGGAACTTCACAAGTTATAGTTTCATTGAGAATTTTGACACACTACAGATTGTTTTTTTTAAACATTTAATGCCCTTATTACTTATTTAAGATAAAACACTAAACTTTTTGTTGAAAATGTGTTCACTCAAATATTGTTTCTTTCATTATTGGAAGTTTTTAAACCTTTTTGGTACACTTAAGTTGAGTAATTTGTTTAATTGTGTTCTCTCAAAAACCATAAAACAGCATGATAAGGTGTTTTAATGGAAAAATGTGAGCCAAATGCAGAAACCTATGCCCTTTTTTTGTGTGAAATCTCATTTGCTTCTGTGTTTCCATAAAAAAAAACATTCTTTTTCAAAATTATTTTATTTTTTATTTTATGGTCTCAACAGTTTGGAAAAGGAAAATCACTTATCGTGTTAGCATGCAGTCACACATGAACAGAGTGAAACATTTACATGGCAGCCATGCTAAGTGCCTTGATGATGGACAAAGTACTCATGTGTTCTCAAAGTCTTTTATTTTGGAGGCCAGAAAAACTCCTACAGCAGAACAGCTAAATTGTTAATGTCAGCACATCAACAAAAAAAGAAAACAAAAAAAAAGGCTTAGTATAACAAAGCTTACCACAAATGTGCAACTTGTGTGGTGGTTCTAGCTAAGAGTTGGGGAAACCTTTTGAAGCGTGGGTCACAAAGGGTTCTAAAATTTGATAGAAGGGCTGGACCAGAAGCAGATGCATGAAGAGTTTTGTGTGATCCACCTCATAGGGGGAAAAAAAAACAAGAAATCTGACGAAATATGCTTATTTATATGCTTATAGTACATATATATTAAAACAGAACATTTTAGGATTAATGAAACTAGTAAGGATTATCAATATAATTTATTCCAGTTTCAGATTAAATAGTTTAATGGGCCGTATTTTACCCGCCTCAGAGATACCTCATTGTTCAGCAGGAAACAGCTAAATCTACTTTTACAAAAACAACTGATCCTAAGAAAAATTACCATAATGAAAATACAATCTAAAAGTACTTTTAGATGTCAAAGAAAAAAGGGAGTGATAATGAAATCAAATAAGGATGATGCAAGGCCACAACTCATTATTTATTTTTTATTTAAACACAGGCACAATAGAATCCCTCTAAAAGCATCTCATAGAGGATTAGCATTTTTCGCTCAACAGGGAAGCCAATTTAGACTGAGCAACAGAAGGTTAGTTTCTGGAAATTCTTGCTTATAGAAGAACACAGAGAGAAAAAATGTTCCTCTCCTTTTGCTTTAATCGTTTTTATGAAAATACACTGTTTTTTGCTGGTACACATCAGAAGTATAAAAACTGTTTCAAGCTTCTGAACAATAATCAAGAAATAATATTTATTTGCCTCAGCTTAATGATAAAAATGTGATCACAGTTTTTGTTTCTTTATTGGTTTTTTTTATATATTTTTATTATTTACTCTTTTTGAGGCAAAGGGTTCTGTTTTTTCAAATCCAAAAATGTTTGCCCAGAAAAAATTAAAGTTAAGCCAAGAAATCAGAGCAAGGATGAACTGCAAAAAGACTTTGCAGCGACTGAAATTGAATCCATCGATTGAGAAAGATCCTTTTGCAGCTGCAGCATCAGTGAGGCGAGCATGACACAGCCATTGGATGTTGAGACACATACTCAGAAACAAAACAGTCTGTGTTTGGGATTTTTTTTACATATATCCTAAGTGTTTTATAATTTGTGAATATGTTACCTCTTCGTGTTGTTTAATATATTTCCAAAAATAATTTAGAGGACTGTTTGACAACATTCTGCTCTTCTGTCTAGCTTATTTAATTTGGCACACACAAAAAACATCATTTGGAAAATATTCCTTCTTGCAGCCAAGCAGTGGAGTGGACAGATGTTTGGACGTGCTGCATTGAGGAGGTAAACAATAACAGCTTAGGTAAAAAGAGGCAAAAAAAAAAAGGTTTGAACCAAAGAAAAGGATCTAAAGAGGAAGATATTAAGGGAGAGAAAATAATAGATAAAAGAAATGTTTAAAATTTAAGATGGAAAAATAAGAGGAAAACACTTTTAACCAAAAAGGAAATTAGATAAGAAGTTACAGAGATAAAACCAATCTAACAAAACTCCTGCACATGACTGGTACATAAAAAGATTTTTGAATGATCTGTTGAGCATTCAAGCATACACACCTAAGGCCCTTCTCCTGAGACCTGGTGTGACCCAGGTCTCCTTTTTGCCTGATTAGATGCTGACCTTAGCAGTGAACTCCCATATTCACACACAGAGGCGACTCCTGCCTGTCCTGATTGAGCTGTGACCCCGCCACTGGACACTAAACACTCCCAGACCGAGATAAAAAGCAGCGAGCAGAAAACACTCGGAGACCGCACGGGGATTTCCAAAAAGAAGATAAAAAGAGATGCTTCAGCTGTGGATTTGCATGAAGAAGTCATTCAAAGCTCATTGTTCAACTCAAACTGAGCATAACTTCTTTTTTCTATACGCTGATTTAGTTCTCAAAATGAATTTGGAGTCATTTCATCTTCAGAAACATTCAGATGATCTTCTCATTGGATAATTGTTTTCTATTTGTTACAAAAAAGTGAGCTGGGAGTTGGAATTAATGTGTGTTTTGTGTGAGAGCTGCATCTGTTGCTGCTCAACATCTGAATCAGTGTTTGACAAATCTTAAACCGTTAGACATGAACGCTCTAAATATCCAGGCGCCATTTCGGAGTAACAAAGAGTCATGGACGTGTGTTGTTTTAATCAGAGAGCAGAAAGGCGAGAAAACACACACTCTTGGACACACGAAAAGATTTATGTTGTGTAGAATCTGAAACGAGCAGAAAATTCTTCCTGTAGTAATCCTCACCCTCGTTCAAATTGCACACACACCTCCTCTGTGGGTGAACACTTGTGACTACCAGTGATTGGTTTATCAGCTGAAATACCAGCAGAAATAGCTTTTTATAGCATGTTGAGAAATGTTTTGGCCCCAGCTAACATTTCCAAATTAACTACCCTGGAGGAAAAAAAAGTGAAATTCTAGTAAGCAGTGATTTTAAGCAGTTGCTTTAACCAAGTCAGGAAAAAAAGCTAAACCTTAATCATTTTTCTTTTTCTTTTTAAATAGGATAATAAAGAATTCATTTTAAAAAATTTCATTAAAAAGTTCCACCAAGTCTTTAATTCAGTCTGTTTCCGTAGAATTTAAAAATGTTAGTGAGGGGAAAATATTTGGTAAATTCATCTAAAAAAGAAAACGTATGCATCACATTCAGTGTGTTTTATACAAAACACGGTAAAACATCGTCCTAGAAGTCAGTTTTTATCACCACAGGAATATTTGTGTTGTGTGTTGTTTCTTTAACCTCTGTGCAATTGCTTCACACCCCTGATTCCAGCCTCCTCTCTGTTTACCATCAACCGAAGCGAGAAAACTCCAACAATTATCAGTAAATTAAAACAAACAGGCCGCTCGTGTGCGTCCACTCTGAGAGGACAAAGTGACGACTGTTCTCCTGCTCCTACGGACACCGAGGTCAGGACCCTAATGGGACTGATCTGTACGATAGTGTCACTAACACACTAACACACATTCGCACGTGCACTGACCACGGAGTGTAACCTGCTGACCCAAAGCTCGCGGAGCCAGATGTTGATCTGCAGACTCCCTCATCCATCATCACTGTCAGGGTGGAGGAGGAGTACACATGTTAGGGTGCGTAAATGTGCATGTTGCGTCATTGCTGCTGAGTGATGTGCTTTGTGTCAATATTTATGGCCGAATTGCAGAGATGCCAAGTGGTCATGGAGTGTGTTTGAGGACTGGATACGCTAAAACCACAGAATGAAGATCTCTTTAAAAAGATACGGTTGCTGGACCGTCCAACAATGGGAATATAACTGATATAAATAAAGTTTAGCCTCAAATACAAAAGGGGTTTATACAACTATAAACGTCATGTGTCAGAAGATTCATAACCCTCTATTGTAACAGTAACATCTGTCCAGCACAAGAGGCCTTCAGTTCTTATCTGTTTGCTCAGATGCTGGGCAGGACAAGTCAGAAAAAATAAAAGACAGTAGATACATAGCAAGCTTGTTTTATATCTAATGTCCCGGTAAATGTAGATAAAAAGGCAGTAGAAAATAGAACATAAAAAAAATATTGAATTAAACTATACGATTTTTTGTTTGTTTTTGTGCAGAAAATTGTGTCATTAATTTAAAGTGTGGCGCATTTTTTGAAAATGTAACATCAATTAGTCTCATCTTGTAAAACACTAATATCCTACATGTAATTTTGAGCTTCTAATCTGTCATTTACTGCGTCTGAAAAGCTTGTTTTGTTCAAAACAAGAAATCATGACTTATATTTTGTTGTTATACTTTAAAGTTAGGATGAGTAACTCTGGATGGGAAAACTGGGATGCATCCCAAAATAGAAAGGGGGGGCAACAAATTCCGCTGTGAAAAATGTGCCCTTCCTCCAGGCAGTGGAAGACTGGACTACTCTACTCTCATAAGGATAATGCAGGTTTTTCTTAATCATCATTCCCTGTGGACTTCCTTTATGAGTATAAAGTAACCAGAATAATCCTTTAAGTCTGGAGGAAAAGCTCTAATCTATAACCAACAAGAATCACGACAGAAATTGAAAAGCAGTGTTTTTGTGTTCCTGCAACTCTGCTTGTGTTGGTTTTAGTGTATTTTGGGGGCGGTTTATTTAGAGTTTCAAGAACCAGCAGAATAATGTTGGAATCTTTATGCCAAACGTTTAACTTCAGGTTTGTACTATCGACCCATAAAATATAGCATAATATTCTTTAAAGATTGTCTTTAAGTACCTCTGGTTTGTCGGAAGATTCATAACCCCCTGATGTTAAAATAAAATAAATCCAACACAAGAGGCCTTCAGCTCTCATCTGTGTGCCCAGCTGTTTGACAGGACAAGTTAAAAACTAAAAAAAAATAAAGATTGTCTCCAAGTAGCACTCCAAAACTAGACAAATTAGACAAACATTTGTTTTTTTCTTTTTATTACTAAATGATCACCTATAATGAGATTTAAAACTGACTAATTTCCTGTGTTACATTTCTTATGTGTTATTTCTTCTGAAGGTGATCATCAGCAGCCCTGCTCCTGCTGGAGGTTGTGAAGGTTCCTGTTTAATGTCCTGCAACCATCTAAGCGTGACCCTTTTCATTCCTCTGAAATAGGAAGAACGGGGTTCCACCTTAAAACTGACAAAACGTTGCATTTCATTCCATTAAATCTCAGTCATACATCATCTTTAAAGTTTATTGTGAGGTCTGGACATTGACAAAGAGACATGCAATTAATTGTGGCGTCTTTGTTGCTGTGTGCACACCTCCTTATCACTAGTTTACATTTTTCATAAGTAAAACTGTTCCTTGCTGTTAGTTCAGAAATCCCGATCTGCAAAGTTTAAATTATTTTGGTTTCAACTTTTTCATCTATTTCGTACTCAAGTTTATTTTTTTAACATACTTTAGAGGATGTGATCATGAATTTTGTTTTTGAAATCTATCGATACTTTCAGCATTGAGGCTATTAAAATAGTCTTTTATGGGAGTAACAGTGCAAACGTGTTCATAAATTATTATAGCCATTGTTTTTCATAGCCATAGACTACAATACAGCAAACATTGTTTTTTAATTATTAAAATAAATGATCTACCGTGGTGCAGTGGTAGAGCGGTCGACTTTTGATCTGAAGATTGCAGTTTTGATTCCCTCCTTGCTCCCCCATTTGTCGAAGGGTCCTTGGGCAAGACACTGTACCCCATTTAGGCTATAGTGGAGTGTTTGGCAGCGGAGTGTGTGAATGTGTGTGTGAACAGGTGAATGGGACTTTAACTATAAAGGGCTTTGGGTCTTCGAAGAAGGTAGAAAAGCGCTATATGAGTATTTACCATTTATTAGTGGACTAATCTATGCACAGTTTTTTAAGAGTGGTTATTTTATCGAGTGTATGCAAATGTCCTATAGCTAATTTCTCAGACTCTTGCTGCTTGCTCAGACAAAAGCATCTAAATGTTATTTTTCATGTAGTTCTGAAACGACAGTCTGTCTCAGTCTCTTTTATATAAAGAAAAAATAAAAATTGTACTTACATTCACACTAAATAATGAAAGAATCCATCCAAATGGGAGTTGTTACATTTATAATTTCTCAGTTACTGGTTTTGCTTTTGATTAAAAGACCTCAGACATCTAAAGATTCAGGCCTGTAGAGAAATTCTAATTCTACCTCTTCATGTTTCACTTTTCCACCTTTCATCTCCTTTCAGTCCTAAACTCTCAGGGAAAAAAAAGTATTTCTGCTTCACTGATGCCCAGTCAAGCAGCCACGTCTTTCCTTCCTTCTTCTTAAAAGCCGACTCCGCCTTTCCCTGCCGACAGACGGAGCCAGGAGTTTCTACAGTGCTTGCGCAGTGGAGCCTGATTACAGCCCTCAATGGCCTTGGTTCTGGCAGGTCACAATTTTCTGAAAAGTTAAAGGAAGAAGCTCTGTACTAGTGCTAACCCTAAACTTCATCAGCTCTCTGTTCGCAACATCACAAGGCATAGTATGAAATGTGAACTTCATCCGTATATGGCTATGGTCTGTTAGGGAAAGTAATAATGACAGTTTTCTGACTGGAAATGATGAACTAACATGTGCTTTGATCACAGTTTCGACGGTGATGGATAAGAGCCAGACCAAGTTCAAAAGAGACTTCAATGAAAACAGTGTTTCAGTAAAACTCTTATTTTGAAATTAATCTCAGGTCTGACTTCAAATGAATCACACGTTCTGCTTTTTATCACACTCACAGTGGAACGAGCCATTTCTACTTGGCCTCATATCAGTAATTAAACAGTGATTTAAATATATTCCAATACAACGTATCATCTTACGCTGAATGTATACATTATGCCGTCTTGTCTCAGACAGACTAGCAGCTGATTTGTGACAGCTCCTCCGTAACAAAAACACATCAAACCCAATCACTGACGCACTCAGCCAAATCACCAACACTTGGAACCTTCCAGCAGGTGAGATTATGAGCAAAACACATATTCCTCCATCAGCACAGCACAGAAGAGCTGAAACCAAAAAAAAAGTTTCCATTCAGTCAGGCACACAGTGACCAGTTAAAGTAACCTCTGGCAAACTTCAGCGTTTCATGTTACAGCTTCCATCAGCTGGTTCTAATCCCCCCAACACTACACAAAATCAAACATCAGCCTTCTTCTAACTGATATGTCATGAAATAATGTAACAGGAACTGTACCTTTCAGATAAGCATGAGGTCATATTCCATTTTGATGCACTTAATCTATACCATCAGGTTTTAGTATCAATATTCACATTAAATACTGTAAATACAGAGAATTAAAAAGGATCAAGCATCTGTCATGGAGCCAACAAACTCATTTCAGTATAAAAAACAGTTTCTACTCTGAGCATCATCTTTGATGAGGTGTCCAGAAAGACCTGGATATCTTGGAAGCTGCAGCCATTATTTTCAAAACGATGAGATAATTTTTCTGAATGTTAGCTTGACTTCAATTCATCGCTTCAACGAATCTGACTTAATTTGACAATGAATTTGTTTTAAGGACTGCAGAAGTTTCTTTTTCTTGACACAATGAAAACACAGAAATTTGACTTAAAGGTGTTTTGAAAAAAATAGAAAACATTTTTACATTAAAAAATTTTTACCAACATGTTTGACCTTGTTTGACCCCATGAACACATTTAAGCTTCTCAACAATATTTCTGCAATAAAATGCACATTTTTGTTTTTTTGAATGTTTTGTAGCTTCGAAATATATGAAATTGAGCAACGCCCCTCAGTGGAGATTTATGAGTTTTCCTTTAAAAACAGCAGCAGTAATTTTGTTCAAGATGAAATCAGTGCAGCCAATTTTTATTCGTTTTAACTACTTCCACATAAAACCTGAAAAAGTTCCCAAAACATTAATTTGCACATTGAAAATTGTTTAGACGGCTAGAAATAAACTAGATGGTTTTGATTGAATAAAACTTTATGACTATGGCACTTCACAACGCCAACAGGGTCCCAAAGTGCTTAAAATCCATTCAAAAAGAAAACTTTTCTGTTGACAATTGAAAGTGTTCAGGTCTGATGTCATGCATAGCTTTACAGGAATATTAGTCTTTTGTTTTATGTGTTTATTTATGAGTTTTATTTTATATGTGTTTTAATCAATCACAAATTCTTAACTTTTGTCATGAGGTTGCAGGGAGCAAGAAATACTTGGTACAGCTTTGTGGTTGTTTGGAAATATTAAACGTACCTGTTGGAGACTTTCCATCTTTGTTTTGGGGCGCTTTTGTGTTTTCCCATTTGAGAAGAAAGAAAGGGTTAAAAAAAAAAAACTCACAGAATCATGTTTCTGGTTTAGGTTTCCAACTCTGAGCCAGAACCTTTATTGATGGTGAGTCTGTTTTTCAAAGACAATCGACTTTCTGTTTAAATTCACTGAACATCTTCATCACTTCTGGATTTGCAGAAAACTGTGCTAATGATAAATCTAAATGAAATCAGGTTGTTTCTTCATAATTTTCACAACTAATTTTTCAAAGTGTATTTTTTCTCCAAAGTTTTTGTAAATAGACATGTATAGACTCACGTATTGTAGAATGTTTGTAACAAATAATTCCGCTTTTCCCTAAAATGCTTTAAATAAGTGCTTCCACAAAGACTGGTAGAGTGCTGTTCTGTATTGAGACCTCATACTCTGAATGCAGCATCAAAAAAGCAGTTCTGACAAAGAAATGAGCTTCAATTTAAATGCTTTCTCAATTTTTTGTGAATAATTTCATTTAGATGCATCCCGGTATAAGAAGGCTAGCATCTGCAATATCTTGGTGTACAGGCTGACTGAACATGATAAAAAACCCCTGAGACCCCCTCTCCCCCTCCCATAACCAAGTTTTTAATTATCGTCACTGTTGAAAGATTTGCCAGAATAACAGACAACAGTTCTTCTATGATACTAAGAAAACGAGAAAATGAACAAATATTCTTAAATACATAGTCAGAAGCATCTTTCAACAGAATAATTAAAGTTACTCAACTGAAATTTTATTTTATAGGCTGCATTTGTTAAGTAGTGTATTAGTTTTATTGAATAGGATTCCTTTTTTTTTTCTATTAAGTTTTCTGGGAGCAGTTTATTTCTTTGGACACTCAAACTCCACCGTTTTTTATTAAAAAAAAGGATTTCTCATCCCATTGTAAAGTTGTCTTTCTTTTGGCCTTTGTCACTACGAGCCTCTCTGTGACCTCATTCATCTCTCACACTCCCTTTTTCCTTTCATCACATGCTCGCTCCGTGTCATTGATATCTTCAGCGTTTCCTTTCCTCCCCTGTTCTTCCTCTCTTCCTCTCCCTCTTTTATCTCCCAACCTTCCCCTCTTTCCTTTCTTCTCCTGTCATTAGCCTGTCTCTGTTGGTTTCTGTTTCACATCCAACATGCAGCAGCTCTACACGCCCTCACAGTGGCGTTTGCATTCCGTCTAACATCACACACATAAAAAACATTCACTGAGCATATAAATCTGAACTTGAACACATAAAGATGTCAGTAAAAAGCAGCACGAGGACCTTTTCCAGAGCTGCTGCACACATTGAAGGGAACAAGATGTCTCAAGCTCACGCAGTTCAGAAAGTATGATTTCATCCCTTTTTTATGTTTTGTGCACCGGGACTTCAGTTTGAACTCTGTCCTGTAAATCTCTGTTTATCTGTTTGACTCCTTTAAGCAAGGCAATGTCTGTAAAGTTTCAGAGTCTACAGTTTTACACTGCAGTTCCTTACCGAACAGTCCAACTGTTAAGGTCTTTTGACTCAAAGTGAAAGAGAAGTATACTTGAATGGGAAGAGAAAAGAATAGGGAGAAAAGAAGACTTCATGATGATCCTTTTTTCATACTTAAAATAGTTACATAAGTCTGCTGCGTTTGGTGCAGTGGTTAGTGCTCTCACCTCACAGCGAGCCCTGGTTTCCATCCTGGCTGTGTCCCTGGCTCCATGGAGTTTTCCCGTCCCCCCCATGCATATGCGAGCTTTCTCCGGACACTCCGACCTTCTCCTGCAGTCCAAAAAGATGCTTCATAGGTGAATTGGTAAAGTGTCCCCATGTGTGGCAGTGTTGTGTGCACTGCGACAAACTGGCAACCTGTCTAGGTGCCCACCTTCACCCAACAGTAACTGGGACAGAATAGAAAGAAAGGAATGGATGGATGGATGGATGGATGGATGGATGGATGGATGGATGGATGGATGGATGGATGGATGGATGGATGATTAGATGAGATTTATTTTATAATTATGTGAAAAACAAAGAAATCCATTTGGTCCTGTAGCAGTTATATCGTTTGTCATTTCACTTTATAAATATTTTCTGATTTCTAATAAAAATGTCTCTGGATCTCTGCAAACCTTAAAAACAAAACCACACAATAATATCTATTCAGGATATGTTTAATTCATTGGTCATAAGCAACTAAATATATGGTATTTTTTTCCTTTTGTGCAGTTAGATCTCTTTGTGTAAGGACAATTCGAAGTGTAAAAAATTCAATACCCTATTTCGTACATAAAAATAATGCATTTTTCCCCAAACGTAACAGGTATTTCATGATTGATTCACATAACTGATAAACCAATATTGCTTTAGCTAGTCTTCAGCTACAGGTAATTTTATCTTGCTTCTAAAGTCATCAATTGTTTAAAAACAACTGCAAAAGAGCTTTGGGAACAAGAAATCACTGTTATAACAGCAAATACAGTTTACTTACCATTTGTGCTGATCCTTAAAGAACACGCTTTTAAAAAAGTGTTTCAGTGTTTGTGTGCATGGCTGAATCATCCAAAATATCGGAGACAACGGCCGAAATAAGCAAAGTTAATCAGAAAATAAGTTCTCCTGCAGTGTAACAAACAGAAAAAAGTCGATCTGAGTTAGGTTTTGGAGTTTTTTCTCCAGATTTTTTGTTATTATTTTTAAACAAGCCTAGGTTCCTGTGTTCATGTTCAAGTCTGCTCACCAGCAGCTTTGCTCATCTTCACTCTCATCCTGAAGTAATCCAGACTGATGCAATTATCACTTCCCCTTCAAATACTTCCATGTTTTAATAAATAAATAATAATAAAAATAATAATCATAAAACATACTTTCAAGGAATGTTTGCAATAGGAAAAACAAAATAATTAGAATCAAAGTATGAGAAGCCATAGGGGAACCTGTAGATCATCTGTCTTGAATAAATACTGGAGGTGTAAGTGATTACTGGAATAAAAACTGTGGAAATTATATAGTCATACACTGACCAAAAATATAAACGCAACACTTTTGTTATTGCGCTCATTTTTTATGGTATGAACTCAAAGATGTGAAACATTTTCCACATACACAAAATAACCATTTCTCTGAAATATTGTTCACAAATCTGTCTAAATCTGTGATAGTGAGCACTTCTCCTTTGCCAAGACAATCCAGTCTAAGGCACACCTGTGCAATAATCATGCTGTCAAATCAGCATCTTGATATGGCACACCTGTGAGGTGGGATGGATTGTCTTGGCAAAGGAGAAGTGCTCACTAACACAGATTTAGACAGATTTGTGAACAATATTTCAGAGAAATGGTTATTTTGTGTATGTGGAAAATGTTTCACATCTTTGAGTTCATACCATAAAAAATGGGAGCAATAACAAAAGTGTTACGTTTATATTTTTGGTCAGGGTACAAACTATTAAACAAAGCAAACTAAAAATGTGTGTACTGTATACAAACAGTCAAGAACAATATTGATGCACCCATCTGAAGTCTTGAAGTTGCATTTACAACAAAGATGGAAGTGCACAAATTAAAATGTTAAAAGGGATTTTGTAAAACTAATTTTAAAAATCAACACAACAAACATGGGCTCTAAATCTTTATTAAAAACCGAAGTCTGAAGTTATATAATCTCAACAAACAATGCTATTCTTAGGTCCTCAGAGACTTCCAAATATGAAGAGTGTAGTGGGAAAATAATCCTTCACAACACGTTTTAGTTCTTATCCTGTAAATATTTAACAAACCAGCACCAAAGGATCAGAAGATTGCTGGGATTAGACTTCAAATAAAGTTGAAGACCAGTATTAGTATATATTTCTTAAATTCTCACAAAATATAATTTAATTGGTTTTTAAGATGCAAGAAAAACCTCAGAAAAAAAAGACTGATAGATAGAAAAACAACTGGAGCACACATCTGGAGCATTTCTCTTTTTGATTGGTTGGATCTAATTCAAAGTAGCTTTAGAACCAAAATTTATGATCTTAAAGTGCAATAAACACACACGTGGGTTTGCAGTGATGGTTCCAGCAAAACAAGCTACAGCTAAGGGTTGTATATTAAATTCCTGAACATCAATGTGCAGCTTAATGAGCAGCTCCACATGCATAAACATAAATGTGCATTTATTGCACAGGTTTAACGTTATACATCTGTGTTTGTTTTTTTTGCGGTTGAGACAGCTCTTCTCAATGTGCCACTGCTGATGAAGCACAGAGCACAGCCTTAATCCCTCGCAGCATCCCTCCCACCAACATCACCTTGAAAGGCTGGCTTTCATATCCCAGCAGGCATAACTCACAGAGCATGAGCGTAACATCTTCCACTTGTGAATGAAGCCACCTTAATCCTGCTCTGATTCATTGAACATTAAAGGCTGAATAATGACATTGCTAGCATACTTTACACCCACATGTGCTGACAAAAGTCTCATTAAAGAGGCATGCACACACAAACTTGTATCCATATGCACTGTGTCTAACCACAGCTGGTACATATTAGATAAATCTGCAACACTTCTGAATGCACAGGAATTATATACTTCAATTTATGCATCTCTATTAACATAATTTTGACATTTGAAAACATGGTAAAAAAAAAAAAAAGTACTAGGATAGGAACAAAATAACTTAAAAATGAAATGCTTGGTTGACCCATTATATGGAAAAATTTATATTTGACAAAGAAATATGGCAGAATTCAAAGTTGGGTTAAGGATGCTGTTTTGAAATGTGGACAGTCTATCTTCTGTCATTTTTTATCAACTCATTAGTGCTCATTCTCACAGTAATTTTATCAAAAGCTGGTGGTGAAGCGCCCAATATGCAGGAAGCTTGGTAGTTGAAAGGTAAACATTTAAGAAAATGACAAAACCAAAGGCACACAAAACAGATCTTCAAGATTTCATGCTACCGCCCAATGTTTTGAAAATCATTGGCGTGGTCATGAATGAAGACGGCAGCAGTCAGGCGGGGATGAGGGCGATATGAAATCAGGTGACAGCTGGGTGGCCAGAGGGCGGTGGCAGCCGGATCACTGGCCAGTAGCAGCTCTGACTGAACTATGTGTAAATGTCTCTGGACGGTGGATGTCCATATCAAGTGCCACTGGCCGCCCAGAAGCCCGGCGTATAAAAAAAGAGGTCATTCTGCCCATTGCACGACCTCGAAAATGTGCTTGGTCAAGGACCAATGTCACCTTATGAAGAAAAATCGTTAATCATATGTAATTTACTCACGACACTTTTATGTTTTAACTTTGTCATATCGACTACCCCCCCCCCCCCCCCCCCCAAACTCTAACCCCGTATCCCCCATCTCTGACATCCCACCTTGTTTCTTTCTCTCCTCTTTTGTTACTTTTTTCCGTCCGGTCCAACAAGGAATGCATACAAATATAATTTTCATAAATAAAGCTTAGCCTAAAATACAAAAGGGGTTTATACAAATATACACTTTATCTGTCTGAAGATCGATAAACCCCAATTGTAACAATAAAATCTTTCTGATTTTCCTGATTACAAAAACCGTCGCAGCACTGTGGTATTTTGGGATATGTGTCCGTAGCATTAGGTAAATTAGGTTTCATTAACACAAATTAAGACAGCTTTGGATGATATACAACCTAAACCTGGTGTGGCTGACACAGGAAAAACAGAACATGACAAAAACCAAAGAAACATCCTGAAAATACAATCCTCACAAATGTAGATATTTCTTCCTAAAAATGTACTATTTAGAATTTGAAATGTTTGTTTTATTCTAGACTTGTTTACATTTAACAGAAAAAATGACTGGAGGAGTGTCAAGAGTTCAACCTAATAAGAACAAATACATTTATTAAGATTAGTTTAAAAATAACTTTTTAAAGCCATTAGAAAGAGATATATTTGAGTAAAATTTGTTCCACTCAAGTAATTGGTAAGCTGGAAAAAGTTGACCAATGGTAAATATTATTAAGTAGAAACACGTGACAGATTTTAACGTGTTGCTTATTTCCATCCATTCTTCCCAAATGATGTAATTAAAATGTAAAAAATAAGGACATGAAATTAATAAAGCATTTGACAGAAAAATTGTTAGTGTTTTTTTAAATACCCTTATAATTACTTGCATTTTTATTAAAATTGATATTTTAACTTTTGATCTACAATAATACAGTCAGTAAAATAGTAACATTAAAAGTTCCTCTCTGCCCTTTGTCCTTTTTTGGTTGTTTATTTTCATTTTATACTTGAAGTTCAATATTTTTCTCAGTTCCTGTCTGTGGCCTCATATAGTCCAATTTTAACCCACTAATTCCCCAAAACACAAACTCCCACATACCCCCTCCTCAGCCCTCAGGCTAATTTCCCATTTCCATGCGGCGCCTCGTGTTAATCCTTGGTTTGACTCCACTAAGATAGCTTTGTGAAGCTAAACCACACTCTCAAAAACACAGAAACCTTCCCATCGGCAGCTCTGAGGAGGCCTCCAAGCCATGTTTGACCTCAGGGCAAAGATGCAGACATGTTTGTTTGATGAATACATAAATAGTTTACTCGCTCAGGCTCTACTGTAGTTTTAAAAATGTCTCCTACTTCATGAACCCTTTTCCTGATGTGAAGCTCTGACGCCTTTGACAACAGGAACAGAGAAAAAGGTCTTAGGGGTTTATTTGAATCTGGTGACCAATGAATCCTACAAGCCAAACACATACACGCAAAATAAAACTTATGTCTCGTTGTTAATTCTTATTTCTGGAATGCAACGCTCTCAATTATGAATATAGGTTGCAACATTTATGGATAACCAGTTCTGGATTGAGATGTTCCTCATAGAAAGAAATAAAATTTAAATAAAATACATTTTTTCAGGGGACACAATTCCTGAGTTTTAAATGATCATTTATACAAAAAACTTTGCATTTTTTACATTTTTGGAATATTCCAGTGGCAGATATTGTCCACAAACCGCGCAGTCAGAAGTCCGTGCAAAGAATTGCACCATTTATCAAACTGATTAAAGGAATTTTGTTTTGGTCAGAAACATCAAAGACTAAAAAGTTTCATGTGGTGAAGAGAAGACATGGGGAACCCCCCACCACAGCTTAAAAAAATGCCCCCCCCCCCCCCCCTCCAAAAAAACCACTCATGAGCAGACACTTGGTTGGTATTTCATTCTTTGACGCGATAAGTCTTAATCACAAGTCAATGGAGGAGGCACAGAGGTGGCTGAAGGTGCTGTGTCAGTGGGCAGACATGCACATGCTCTCCTATGTAGTGGATTCAAGTCATTCCACCAGATCAGTCCATTGGTGGGCTCTGCAGACTCCCTGGGGACTCATAGATTAGGCTTGGCCAAAGCCACTAATCCTCTCACATACCTACGCAATCATACACTCTTCTCTTTGGTTTCTTAACAGCCTCCCCTTTCTTACAGTTTTTTTAAACAGAATTTCTTCAAAACATTTAACAACAATTAATAGTCAAAACAAAAAAAAGGTCAAGCTGACTTGAAATTCTGGTTACACAGTTTAGTAGCTAAAAAAAAAGACTTTGAAACAGCAGCTTTTCCAGCTTTTTTATTGGACATTTACTAAGAAATGTACAATTAAAACTGCCTTTCTCAGTAATATTTTATTTAAATTGTGCTGAATCAGGAGCAGACCAAAAAAAGCTGTTTGAAAACTCCCTGCTTCACTCCATTCTGATGCACCCACTTGTAGAGAAACAAATTCACATACGTTTTATTTCTCCTCGTCTGAGCTGAAATCTGGTTTAAAACTGTACAGCTGGATAGCTCCAATATTGCTCGCTATTTTTGTTGTACCGTTAATGTTAGGTTGGGTTTGTGAGGGACTCTAAGCTAGCGGGAAAGAGTGAAAACAAAGGGATCATGGGAAATGAGCATAGGCTTATTACCACGCCAACAGCCCCACTCAGAAAACAACGCGTTTTTTTAAATTATTATTACTTTTGGCAAAAAAACAGCATAATTATAATCAATAAACCCCTCAGAACACTTTTACTACAGATCAAAAGATGATCGAAGTGAGGCTTTAAACATCATTTAACTGACTTAGGTCAATTGGTTCAAGTTGTTTCTTGAAAAAACAGGACGTAAGGTTTATTAGGGTTGAGGCAGAAAGGAGAATCTTAATTTACTTGTAGTTTTACAGTGATTGAGTCTTCAAACAACCAGATCTCTGTCTGAACTGCCCCAAAATTCAGAGATTTGACAAACTAATCATTCTACTAATAATCCAAATCATCCAGATTTGTGGTTTTTGAGTTTACAATCTTCACATATTTCAGAATTCTAACTGTTTGGAGCAAAACCTTAAAGATTCGTCTTCATATGAGAAACTGCAGCAGGATTTCTGACCGTAATATCTCCTGTCCGACCAGTGAATGAAGCCATTCTATTGCCTGGTAGTTTCATTTAGTGAGGACACTTCAGTCTCTTCAACCGGCTCAATGCTTCACTACATTCCTCAAACAAGTTCAGTTGGACTTTTAACTTTCACTCCATCTGAATTAGCTTTTGAAATCATTTTAATAGTGAATTTAAATTTGCTCCATTTGGATTTGCTCTTAACCCTTTAACACCAAAAATCTCACCAGCAATGATTAAAAATAATAAAAAATGACACCCATCTTTGACATACCATTAATCCAGATGATCAGCGTGAATCAGTTGATTCCAACACAGAGAAAAGCAGCTTTTCAACAACTTTGCATTGATATGCAACATATTACTAATGTACAGTGTTGCATAACGGGGCAAAAGTTGCTTTTTAATGCTTCAGAATCTGCTGAAATTACATTAATTGCGTAAAAGGTTGAAGAGGATAGTTGTAAGAATGCAGCTAAAGCTCTGAAGGTAAAGGGTTAAAGAAGCTACAATCAAATACATTTTTATGCATAGACCAAAAAATGTCTTGCTTTAATCCGGTAAGTAAAATCTTATTCAACTAGTTTATAAAACAGAGGCAGCTCAATTATAGCGGAGGAATGGAAAAAGTAAATGTGGGGTTCAATTGTTTTTCCCCCCCAGAGGATTTACCAAATTTTCTCAGCTCAACACTAAAGATCCCCGTTTCCTCTATAGAAATCCATACCAACAAATGCAAGAAAACTGCAGATGAAGTCTATAATTTTCTAATACCCCACTGAGTGTTTTCTCCTGACTCTGTAGGAATTCAGTATCAACTAATGTCTGGCCTGTACGATAAAGAGCCCTTTTGTCATTCAAAAATGACTGCAAATTAGGTGAACTACATGAAAAAAAAAAAAAAAATCAATAGATGCCTATATTTTCCAGGCTGTCACAGTGTAAACAGTGTAAATCCAAAGCCACTGTGAAAAGTTAACAGTACCTAATTCAGCCAAATAACTCCTAATCACTCCCCTGTTACAACTTTACCACAAGTATCTGATGATTTTTTTCCGCCACTAAGCTTCCAGCAAGTAACTAAGACGAGGTCACAAAGTCAAAGGTTAAAACCACACTGGCTCCAACTGAGAGATTTGGTTTCTTAAGGTGTGCACAGTGTGTGTGTGTGTGGGTGTATGTGCTTGTGTGTGTGTGCATGAGTACACCTTGTTTGGCCACTTCACCTCCATGAAAGTCCTTAACCTGCTTTTGACCAAAAGCTAATATCCTGTGTGGTTTGGCATGCTTTTTAACAGATGTCGACCTGCATTTTGATCCTTTTTCATATCCCAAACCGCTTTCCTTGCTGTTCAATTTGGTTTCCATTCACATTAGGTCTTTATGTCCTATTTCAGTCCAACCTCTTTTTGCGCAGTTTTAACCTGAAGTCTTGCATATTTCTAGTATTTTGGGGCAATTTTGTGTGTTTTCATTAGTTTATTCTTTCTTTGCCTTATCGATTTAACCCTTTCATCCACTTTCTCCATCATCCAGCCCAGCACCCTTTAATGGTCACTGGAGGACAGTCTGGTTCTAAACTGAAAGCAGATTACCGTTCACCTCTTAAACCAGGAGGATGAAGAAAAAGAGAACAAGAGTGGGGCCACTTTTGAAGAGTTATTAGTTTTAGCCCCTAAAGAAAGAAAAGGATACTTTTTCCATTTAAAAGGATTACCTTTCTGCTGTCAGAGCTGATCAATGAGGAGGAAGAGAAAGAAATCTGCCCAACGGGTTTAGTTTTGCTGACAGAAATCTGTTCATTTTGGTTTAGGATTGTGTTTTAATCACTTGTTCAGTGCCTGCAGGTGTTTAAAAAACATTTTCAATAAAAAAAACAATGCAAAACATTCACATCATTCTTTTCAGAGCCATTTTTAGGTAGAAAGTTTAGCTCATTCTTCATAAATACACATTTTTTAAAAGCGTCATTATTGAAAAAGGTTTGCCGCTTCGCCTGTACATGACATTTTAATATGAAGCAGCTCCATGAGTCATATATCGCCATAAGGAGCATGCATCCCATAATTGTTAACTCTGCCAAATAAACATGCACACTTATCTCACTTTGTAAATATCTACTGTGGGTTTGTTTAATTGAGTTTGGGTTTTAATGTTGCGATAAAATATGGAGCTGATCCTTAATGCTGCACATATTCTACGCGAGTGAAGAGATGAAGAAGAATCTCAGTGTAGAAAAGTGTTGACAGCAGAAATTCTCAGGACTTTCACTCATCTACTGCCAGAGGTTCTGAAGCTCACCAAGCAACGTTGATCCTGTTTCGGAAACTTTTCACATGGTGACCAAGGAGGAAACTGTGTAGACTAATGAGTCAACATCACATTACTTGTTGTACTGTATATGTTATTTTGATTGGTGGATTTAAATGATCATGAGACTGTCTGTACACTATTGTTAATGCAGATTTGAAAATGTGAAAAGTGTTTAAATCACTTTTTAAACATAACTTTAAAGCTAGGCAGATCACTTTCAATAGGAACATTTTCATGGCTCTAACTAGTCCTCTGGAATAATTGCATTTCTACACTATATTTGCAGGTATTGTCACATTTAGCCAAATGGCGAGTAAGGTGAGTCAGAGGTTCCAATCACTTCCATGGCTACAGGGGTGTAGAGTTTCCCTGTCAATTGTTTCTTTCATCTAAGATCTATCTCCAAACTGAAGTCTAGTCATCTTAAATCTGGCCTAGAGTTGGTCATCAATGGATTTATCTCCTCTCGTTGAGATTCTTGCAACTCTCTTTCTAATCTGCCTTAGCAAATCTACTGTTGCCCATCTCCAGCTTGTCCAGAACACATCAGCCAGGCTTTTAACTGGAACCGGGAATAGGAGGTTACGATAGGGTAACCCTAACCCTAACCCACACATCACACCAGTCTTATTCTCACTACATTGCCTACTGTTTAAATTCAGAATTGATTTTAAAATCTTAGTTTTAACTATTAATGTCCTAAAAGGAAAAAAAAAAAAAACTATGTTTCTAATCTACTGACCCCCAACACCTCCAATCAAACTCTACGGTCCTCGGACCAAAACCTCCTAAAAGTCCAGAGAACCAAGTTTAAAACTTGTTTTCCTGCTGTTAACCCTCCATAGGCCTGAATCTGGTTTTCTTTTAAAAAGCTTCTTAAGACAAGTTTATTCAGACAGGCTTTAAGCTATCTTTTGCTTGTGAATGCCTTTTTAATTTTATTGTATTTTACATGTAATGTTTTATTATTTTATTAAATATGTATTCACTTTTAATTTTGCCTCTACCAATGAAAAGCACTATTTAAATGAATTTCTTCTTCTTCTTTTGCATGTTTTTTTTTTTAGTAGGGCACTATGTTCAGCGTCCTGATTGGCTGTAGATCACTGTCAATCAATCACCTCTGTGCTGTGTCTCCAGTACAGAATGTACTTATTTTTCTACTTTGGTCTGAACTTTGAGAGTTTTAACAAGATAGAAAACTATGAAAAGTGTGTAGTGAGAGGTTTTACAACAATGCTATGCTCTCAAATGTGTTGGAGCGGTTTGGGGATTCCAACATGACTCTGGAAAATGAAGGTCCACAGAGACATTAATGAGCCTGTTTATAGAGGAAGAACTTGGCTGGCAGGTAGGCACAGAGTATTAGACCTTAGAAATGGAACCAGCTCAGTGGCCTTGTGGAAGAGTGTCCACCCTGTGACTGGAAGGTCGGGTGTTCAAATCCAGGCCGAGTCATACCAAAGACTCCAAAACTGCCTCATTAATCCCTGCATTAAGGGGTTGGGTGGATGGAGGGGGGTTAATCCACCAAATGGTTTCCGAGCGCGGCTGTGTCCACAGTTCACCGCTCCCCCAGGGAATGGGTCAAAAGCGGAGAACAAATTTCACACACCTAGGTGTGTACTTTATGATACTTTAACTTTAACCTGCTATCCTATGACCCCACCCTTACATTGACGTGTTCTCCCTACCATGAGAAAGGTGGGTAAAGGTGGAGAGGATTTCATGGACACCAGTGAAGATCACAAATTATTGAAGAAAAAAGGTTCAGCGCACTGTCTAGTGGGGTCTAGATGACGCAACTCCCAATGTTAAAGTGCGTAGGATAGTACAAGGGTTATATGTAAATGGCAAATAGCATTTATTAATATCACACTTATAGACCTTCAGCAAGGCTCAAAGCACTTTACAAAATCCCTGTCCCAGTCACACACACACACATATATCCATACAACGATGGCAACAAAGCTGCACTGGCCAGGCCAACTGAAGCAATGAGGGGTCCAGTGTCTAAAGCACTCTCCTAAACACTTCTAAACAAGTGGAAAGTCTTCCAAGAAGATGTTACTTACTGGACATACTAGTTAATGAATGGGATAATTTCATTAAGGCCGATGAACAAGCACTTTTAAGGATTTAGTGTTGAAATAGAAGTACGCCTGTAAAACAGAGAGCTACAGTACATGTGGAAATCAACCATCAAGAAAGCATGAGGGACTGTGAAAACCAAACTGATTCAGTAGTGAAGGGAGAGATTATTTGGGGTTCCTCCAGTAGTCAGATAAAGGAATAAATAGGACCTGTAAACCAGTTGTACACATGGGATTATAGCTGGGAAAAAAAAGCTGTGGGAAAAATGACTAACTATGCAAAAGGATGAATCCAAAAGTAGGAAGTGTGATGGTTAAAACATTATAAAGGTAGGTGATACAATGAAATTCAGATAGAAATAAAAAGAAGAATGCTACAGAGGTAGGTTTCTTGGTGGTAAATGATGAGACTCATGATTATGGGGCCTCCAGGAAAGCGTCCTGCTTTTCTTTAACCCCTGCTTTTTTCTTATTTCTTTAGTTCCTTCACCCTTCCCCACCTCCTCTTATCCTCTCACTGTTGTTTTCATGTGTGCCCCTCTTAGCTGACCCCCCTTTTGTCCTCCTAAATCCTTCCTGCCTCACTCCTAACCGGCCACACACACGGGTATGAATCTATCGTTTAAATTACCATGACAATAGTATTACTTTATAGCGCAGATGAAAAACCAGAGCAGCAGATCAGACAGTCATAAGTGATTATTGCTGTTTTTTCAATGTAGTATGAAACGCTAAAACAAAATAAGCAAAAAGTGTGAAAGAAGCTAAAATGGGACGTAAGCATGTGAAAAAATACATATTTGAGAAGATGCCATTTTTCAATGCAAAACCAACAGCTTCATGTGCTGTACTTTGTACACACCTGCAGCAGTTTTGACAGACATTAGAATTTAACACAACTCTACCGAGATTGACTATGAAGGTATGTCCCAACTAAAACCTTCATCTCCTTCCATAAGGGTCTTACAGCAAAGCAAATCCCCGGATGACTCTTTCCAAATGCACCTTCTGTCACATCAGTTCTGCAACCACATTTTGACTCAAACGTTCTACCTGTTGGTTCCAAACCCAATACAGTGAAATATGCACCAAAGTCAGAGACACTTGAGGCAAAATCCTCATCCATTCATCCATTCATCATCCATTGAAGGTAAATTGAAAAAGACAATGAAAGAAAGCTATAAAATATCAATGAAAAAAGGTCAATTGATTTATTTTGGAAATTCCTTGTCATGTCATGAATTCTGACATATTGTAGGTTTAGACACTCAGAGTGGATTGGCAAACCATCTAGAGGGTTCCCCAGTTGCTGACTTCAGCATCCCTGTGACACTGAAAGGGATTAAGCAGGTTTGGGAAATTAATGGATGGATGGATGGATGGATGGATGGATGGATGGATGGATGGATGGATGGTCATTTTCTCTTTTAAATCATCTTTTTGGTTTTAGTCGATTATTTTATCACTTATTTATTTATTTGTGTTGTTCTGAGCAGCTCCAAGATGTGTCTGTAAACAGCTTTGTACATTTATGTTAAAGTTTTTGTGTACAGATTAAAATAAAAAAATGTCTTGAAATTGGGGTGGAATGTAAGATCGTTTATTAAACTCATCTTGTTGTGGTTCTGTTTTTACATAAAGAGTGAACATTTCTTCTAAAGAGGAAGGCTATGTTTACTTTAATTTGAAAATTTGGAAGCTGAAATCACATGTTTTGGAGCCTGGGTTTTAGTCCTGAAGTCGAGTTTTTGCCGCATTTTTGGCAAAAATCTGAACAAGGTTCAAATATTTTGCTATTTAAACATTTAAATACTTGGTAACATATTTTTTCTGTACTGATTATAATTTCAAATATAATTTTTACATCATGTTTTTAATTGATTTACTTGTATATAAATGATCCTGTCTACAATATGCACCTCCTTTTTTTTTCCTTCTTCATCCTCTTATGAACTAAATGCTTCATTGTTCATGGTGAGTGTGTTTTCAGGCTCCTGCTGAATGAAAAATCTAGTCTGTACATAAATTAGTCAGCCTTACTTACATGCAAAAACACCATCGCACACACACTCCTGTGAAGTCAGATATTATGTTACCCCAGAGGTCCAAATTGATTTTCATTCTTGATTTTTGCATAAAGCAGCATAGGCCACAGGCACACATGCCTTCTGAGATTAATCTGAACTAGTTTTATGTGTGCGTGTGTGTGTGTGTGTGTGTGTGTGTGTGTGTGTGTGTGTGTGAAGTTTGCACGCTCACACACTCGTGCTATAGTTGGGATCGCCGAAGCAAATGTCTCTGATTCGGTTTGCTCAGCAGGGAGTCTGTTGTCTCAGTAAATTTTCCCATCACCAAAATCCAACCGAAAAATGCAGCTAAATGCCTTTTTTTTTTTTTTAAGAAGAATGTGGAGATAGTCTCTATGCCGGTAGGCAAAACATGCGTAAAGTATGACAAAATTTTACATCAAAGTTGTTCACCTAAGGTAACATCAACTGAACACACCAGAGCTCAGACAAAGAATGCTCTTTCTTTGTTACCATTAATCTATTTTTTTTTAAAAAAGCGGTGTTGAAATAAGAAACCATATAATTTTGCCTAAGATGGGGAAAACAATCAAACAAAATGTAGTATAAGTTCTTCTTACTGTTGAAAGGGTACGGAATTAAAACCAGTCCTGATTACCCTATTTCCAAACAAAGTTCAAGCTTACCTGTTCACACACTCCCACCACCAACCATACCTGCAAACTGACCGCAGTTCTTTGGATGCTGATTGAACATAGACGATCTGATCAGCCACTGGGTGCATCAGCTAAACTCTGCTTTCCCTAAAATGACCAAACACCTGAAAAAAGTACGAAAATGAATGAAAAACCAAGAAAATACCTTTCTAGACAGATAACACAGAGACAAAGCAACATATTTTATTTAATGAATTATTAATTTATTCCATCTACACTAGAATATTAACTGGTTACAGTCTGATTTATGTTTTGTATTGAAGCATGAATAGGAGAACTTGTATGAGCACAGTTACAAAACAGACACAACAGAGCCAAGGTTGAGTTTGACTGTGTCTCAGTTAGATCAGTTGAAAACTAAGGTATAAATACTCATAGGTCATATGCAAATTTGTGGTCAGTTTTCGTGCAATTAATATGAAACAAACTATACAAACCGTAACAAAAATTCAAGAGGAACTCAATTAGTTTATTATGGTCTACAAGAGGAAAATCTTTAATTATTTTCAGTAAATTTCTGATCAGAGCATAAAAGATGCATGCTGTTCTGCTTCACTTATGGACTCTTAGCTCGGGTCTCTTAAGATAAAGTAAGCAGAAGAGTTTGATCAAGAAGAGTTTAACCACGTATAGGTCCTATGTTTCATCAGCAACAAAATTGTTCTTCATTCTTCAAAATTCATGGACTCCAACCGGACATTTATACATTTAAAAATGATCATTGTACAACACATGTCAAGTCGTTATTTTTTCAAGTGGGAAACAATTTCCCATCAGTTATGAATCTTTATGTTTATTCAAATAGGACCTTACCTGAACTCTATAAGTAAATACTGACAACACAGACCTCTTCTAGACTCAGTCTCTTGTTTAATCAGCTGTAGTCAAAACGTGAATGTGAAAGTCTGTGTGTCATTTACAGGAGCAGGGCAGCCCCTGGTTGTTCATCTTAATGACATTAGATTTTTCCGCTCTCTCTTGTGGCCTTTGTGGTTTGGAAAAAGGTCCTGTCATGTTCACAGCAGCTGGACTGGTATGACCCAAAGTCCTGAGTATAAATAATTCAAAGCTGGTACGTGCATTTTCTACTTCATAGAGTAATTGCTTTTAAGCTCTATAGTAGCATTTATATATATACTAAACCCTGCAGAAGGGCCAGGAGCTCTCAAAGTGTTTATTTGTGTATGAAGGCAGCAGGAGAGTCTCACGGTTCTTTTATGAGCTTGGTGAACTCTGCAGAGTTTGGAATTTACACAAAAACAGAGGAGCTATTCACAGTCGTCCTTCCACCGCTGTCCTACAAACAATGATTAGACTCTGTGTTTTCTTTAGACATATTTGAATAAAAATATTTGACAAAAGTATAGAACACTCTAGACTGCTGTTCCGACTCACAACGGGATGGCATTTTTAAGTGAGATTCCCCCTTTCATCCCTCTTTGGAAAAACTAATCTTGTTTTGGAATAACTTTTTGATCCAGTTTACAGTTTTATTTTTAGACAAATCCGTCTCGATTTTAACTGATATGCTTCTTGTAAGCTGAACAGTAGAGAATTAGAAAACAACAAGTTTTCCTTATTACATTGGATAGCTCGGAACAGGATCACACCAAAAAACCTTCAAAATAAAACCTTTGTCTTCTATATATATATGCTGTTGTCAAAACATATTTGGCCTCATTTAATGATTTGGACTGAATTTCATTACAATGATCTGGGATATTTGAAACAAAACTGGTTATAAGAAACAGAATTTCTAGGTTCAATGCTTTTTGTATGTTGTGCAGCATTTCAACACAACTCCAATTGTGAACTGGCTTTTTATATATAAACAAAATTAAAATCAATAGGAATATGCAATGGAACATTAATACATCAAAATGTATGCTGTAATGTAGTTTAAATGAATGGAATTTCAGATTCCTTACATTCCAGGTTGATCTTTATTGTTCAGTTCTTTACAAAATTCATCTGGGGCAAAAAAAGGAGTCATAGAAATGGAGACACATGACTTGAAGGAGACCGATTGACCTTGAGACCATATCCATAACGCAAGTCCCAGCGGGAGATCCAGAAAGTAGGATAACCAAAGCTCTGTCCCTAAACTGTTTCACGTTTTCTGATTTATTACCCCATCATTCATCTTTTTTTAGATAAAAAGCAAAAGCAGAAGAGAAAAAAATAGTGCTGAAAGTTTTTTTTACAAAACATGAAAGAGGGAAACAAGGAGATGAAGAGGAATGACAAATGAATGCTGGGAATGAAGAAAGGAAACCAGAGAAGGTGGGAAAACTAAGAAATGGGAATAATAGGAAAGGAAGCACTAATCAAAAAGGTTGGTGCGGATATAATAATAAAGCCATTTAATAAGATTCCCTGTCACAAAGAATACTTGAATATGATATCCTCCCTTTATCTTGACTCTTTTTTCCATATATGAAGTTAAACTGTTTTGATTTTCCATTCAAATCAAGAATATAACTGGTAAAGGTGTTTTAAAGGTGCAGGGACAAGACAAAGGAAAGTAAGGAAGCCCCACAAAGAGAGCAGATGAGGGTGGGGAGGGTATGAGGAAAAATGAGGACCACGCTCGGGGAATAACTGCAGTTTCAGGGGTGATAAATGTTGTTTTGACACGTGTGTATCCACAGGCCCATGGTCACAGTTTAACAGCAGGAATGAAGAAAAGTCAGGGTCAAGTCAAACATGATTCCCTCAGCTCTGCAGCTCACAGGTGAAGTAAAGCATGGGATGTGCACAGTTCAGCTTTTCAGGTTTGATCAGGGGATGTGTCACATTCAGTAAATGAATAGCAGTGGATAAGAAAATCCACAACAGGAGCACACGCGCTTAAGTCTGACTAATGAAAGGTCAGTCACTTTAACTTATTGCTGCTAACAATCTGAGTCATAGAAGTAAAGGTTTTTTTATATATAAATTCCTCTGGTTTTGGTTTAACTTTTGCAAAATAAAGACTCATACAGTAAAATTAAAATGGCTTTTAAAGTCTCACTCCAATAATTTTTGAGCCATTTTGTAAAGCAGTCTTTTAATTATGATTATCTTGTTTTTATCCAAAAATGAAAAATAAAAGCTTTATTTTCTAAGACATTGGCCAAATCTGCTTCCCTACCCCTCTGGCTTCTCCCTGTTGCTCCAATTGTAGGGGCATTTAAAGAAGTAGTGGTATCCGAAAGCGTTTATTTTTTTTTTTTTTTTTTTAGGAGGAGCCGTATTGACTTAGGGCTGGCTATCCCATCGCTGGTCAGATGATCTGCGTCATATTGTGGCGTGGCGCAGAAACTATTTTCTTCCCATGGGTGTGCTCCGAAGCACAGATTACATTTAAATGAGTATTGAGTTTTTGTTCTTGCATGACTTTTTTAAATTATAAAACTGATGTTATGTTTTTTCCGAGCACTGGCAGCTACACACTTACGTAGATGACCGGCGACTGTTGATGATGTCATCGAGCAGTAGCAATGTCAGATTTAAAAGAAACTTTTTTTCCATATCTCTTTGCTTGGAGGAAGAAATTTTCTTGAGCTCAATTTTCTCTAAATTTGCCCTTCATCATCCAAAAAATGCTACAAGAACATGTTAAAAAAAAAAAAATACAATTTTCACAAGAGTGGGATCTTTTATCATCTTAGTCCAAAAGATATTAACAATCAAATACATTCTTCTTTTTTTGACTGTGTTTAAAATATGAATATAAAAGGTCAACTAAAACTGAAGGCTTAACTAAAGTAAAGTAAAATGAAGCTAAATAACCATGGCAACTCAAGGTAAATTAGACATGACAGCTTCAGTTGAAGATCTGTATCTGCCTGCATTTTAAATGCGCCCACTATCTGCTGCTACTGCTCCTTTGGCCACGCAGACACAAAACCACATTTTTTACCAAATCTGGAACCAATTACTTCTTACCTGCAGGCAGCAGGCGACCCCCGTCGAGCACACTGTGTTTACATACGGTTAATCAACACTACTCTGTGCAAGTGTATGTGTTATGCATGTGTTAGTAAAGTTATATTACTCACGATGCGAGGACAGACATCTGTTTACATGATCACTTTGCTTCCACTGAGGGGCAGACAAGCCTTTACTCTGGAGTGGCTATAAATCACTTTAGTCTAAAGACTTGTTTCAAAGTGGTTGTCTGTTTAAAAGAAAGCTCTATTGTTTTTGTTAAATGCAGGGATGTAGTAAAGTCTTTATACATGCTGCACAACATGTGATTAAGTTTATATAAAAACAGGATATCCTGTCCTGCAGGAGATGAGCTTGTCCCAGTCTGATACTCACTTAAAGTTATGATCTGGGTCATAAATTAAGTGGACTCCCGTTAGCACAGAACACTGGGATGTCCAATTTTAAAAGCTTTTAAGGTAGTACACTTTTTCATATGAATCCCACTTACAGTTTCTGAAGTCAAACTCAAATTTATGCTCATCTTGGATGGAATCAGAGGCTTGAAGCCAACAGCAACAAGTCTTCATTTTATTATCAGTGTCATGCAATTATATATAATTTACTGTCTGCTGGAAAGATGACATTGATGTATAATCATTCACTGAAAGTAAGTTGTAGTACATTTTTTGGTAGGGCACTCTATGGTCAAAACACATTTTTTCTATTCAAATTCAAAACTACTTTATTTATCCCGAGAGACAATTCTTTTTAAAGTTTAAAGACAGTTTGAGAAAGTTTACATTAAACAGACACATTTAAAATAAACAATACTATACAGTACTATAAATCCTCGACACAAGGAGAGGCCCAATAATCAAACTAAATCTTTAAAAAAACTAATCAAATATGTATATATTCCTCTATTTCTGTTTAAAATTGGGACAAATAACATATATAAATGTTATTCTAAAGGCATTAAAGTATACGGTATGTTTGCTTAGAAGCACAGTAAACTTTTCATCCTGTGATGTTTCCATTATCTGCACCAAAAAATATCATTTTCTTAAAACCTTTGCTAATGACAGATAAGCCTTTTAATTTAAGATGCAACCTTATCTGTTTAAATGTGGAAGGGAGGTTACTGGTGTGGTGCCAAATGCTCATAATCGCAAAAGTGACTCTTTCATTATAACAATTGTGTTTATAAGTGCTTATGAAAAGGCCTTAAATCTTCAAATGCTGGGACTTCAGAAAGTGACTGTCTGTAAAAGCAATAAAACCCTCAACAATCAGTCTTTTTTTTTACTAAATGTTTCATTTGTGTTTACTTAAATAGCTGTAAAGATAAACCACTACCATGACCAACTTGCCATTTTGTTTGTGTGTAGATCCAGCCTTCAAAAATCTACAAGCAAAACCTGCAAACGCAGTGTTTGGAAATAAACCTTCAAGTGTTTCTGTGGATTTCAATCATGAACGCTCGTATCCCTAAATGCTTTTTTTATTTTATCTTCACCACTCAAAGGCTGCTACAATTTCATTGTATCACCATGTACAATGACAAAGGATTCTAAATTTGCAAGCAGCTGCATGTATCCAGACGCCTACATATTGTCTCTCTATCAGCCTACTAAAACCTGCAAAGAAGAGCACTGAACAAAGCAGGGGGAAACTGAGAATTGTAGATAAAGATTAATAAAATAATTTCTTTCTTTATCATACTTTTGTATGGTATGTGGATGATTGTTGTAAAAGCCTGTCTGCAGTATTTATACTGTGGGAGTCTGCTTTAGTTTTTTCTATTGAAATGCCTTCTTCCTACAGGTTTATAAAACACAGCGGATGTATATTAACCCACTAAACCTGATGTAGTGATGCCCATAAAAAGCTAGGTTACCACTTATTGAATTGTTTCTCAGCTGAGAATAAGTACATTCACCTTAAGCTTTATTTTAGTGACATCTAGTGGCTAAAAACATCAGAAAAGGGTTTAAAAATTTTAAAATAATTAAAACAGTATTAATACACTTTATTCACGTTTTTGCTATAAGAAAAGGTTTAATTAAATTATTACTTTTTGATTGTTCTATTTAATAATAAAATTGAGATAAAGTGATCTGTAAACTCTTGTCACTAAATCCGTCCATTTTCTGAACCTGTTTATCGATATCAAGTATATCAATCCATTCACTCCACTTGACTAGATCCATGTACGTCTTCATTTTCCTTATCTGAGCTGACATTTTACTCAGAACTGTGGGGCTGCATTGCTCCAATATTACTCTGCATTTTTGTTGCACCAGAAATGTTAGATTGGTTTTATGAGGGGCTGTAAATTAGGGGAAAAACATGTAAATAGATGGATGGTGGGAAGTAGGGGCAGGCTTACTCTGTGGCAATAGTCCCGCCTACAACTCAAAGGCAAACTTCTAATGAACTTCTGCCACTCTGCAGAAACTATGTCCTAGACAACTAGACCGTTTTCATTTTCATTTTGCCCTAAAAACGGTATAGTCATGAGTAAAAGACCACTGACTAAGCTTTTCAGTGGTTTTATCTAAATCTATTGACAACATAATATCAGCCAAATCAGCACCAGAAGACAACACATTCCATCTTCTCCCAGAAGACAGCCACACGTGTCAGTTTTTCAGCCACACATCCTCTCCATTGTGAGAAAATCTGAGAGTAAATGGATTCCAGTTCCAAAGCATAGCCTCAGGCATAAACAACATACACAGAAATGTCATTGTCTGACCCTGCTGGGAGCATTTCAGAATTGAAATAATAGTTTTCTCCTAGAGTAACTTCACACAGCTAATTACAGACTGAACAATTGATGAATTTAAGCAGAAAACAAAGAATAGGGTTTTTTACAGAAGATTTTCCTTACATTTAAGTTTGCAACAAAATGCAGAAACAGTTTAAAGTCTGACAGACATTAAAAGCTAAAAAGAAAGAACACCAAATAAACATCATAAACATAAATAAAACAGAACAAACAAATTTCTTTGCTATAGAATTGGTCCATTCCGAATTTTCTAGAAAGTGAGTTACTATGCTTCCATACAATAAAGTCATGTAACTTTCTAGATACTGTCTTTGATATAAAAAAAAGAAGAAAAATATTTGGAAAACCAACTCTTTTAGTAGAAGAATTTAACCTGTGACCTCTAAAGGAAACACTTTGCAATCAGAAGTAAAGACAGATACACCTATAGATTCTGCAGTAAGCACACACATGGTAATGAACACATAGTTATGGTTGCCAGGATGATTCATGAGAGTTTGGTTGTAAATTTCCTCTAAAGACCAGACTTTTGACCCCAACTACTTAAGTTTTCACCTAAAGCAATCACATATATACAGTAGTCAGAAGTTTTTCTCCTTGTTTTACTTCAAGCTGTCTCGCACATTTTTTCTCACCTCCTACTCACCTTTCCTCTCTGTCTAAATCAAAACACTAAAGTGCGTAAATGCCAGTTTTATTATTACAGGTGTTGTTAAATGAATTTAAACCTATTTTTCCTTGAGAACATTTTATTTCAATGATTTGTTCTCCCTGTGTGCAGCACTTTGGGCCTCTTTGGCTGGTGGTGGAAGGTGCTTTATAAATAAATAAATGATGATTTAGAAGAAAAAACTTTAACTTTTTTTTTTTTTATTTCTATACTCTTCTTGGTGGTTTACTGCAGTCACGTCATCTTTGTAATTATCTGTCATTACATGATCTGTTGGAGAAATTTGTGCTTTTAGATTTAAGTTTAAGCTGCTTAAGTGAAACTACAGAAAAATAAGTGTCCAAATGGAGAAAACAGTAATGAAAACACAGAACACCTTACTAGTCTTTTTTTTCTTATTTGTATTTCCTTCTTTGCCTTTTAGCACTTTAGGTCCTTCCCTGAGTGTGATCTGTGACTCCAGCAGGATCTGGTATCATTACTGAAATATAAACATACTAAGCATCCAGATGCTTAAAGAAAATGGCTTCACTCTACAGGGACAAAATCTTTCTGTGTTTAAAAGCAGAGCAATCACTTTCCACCCCTTTAACTGGAACTGCAGCCAACTCCTCTTGGGTTTTTTTTTTTTTATATAATTATTCCACAGCTCCTCCAATTGATGAATCAGATGAATGAAGATATCGAGTGTGATCATCCATATTCATCATGTAAAGTGATGCGTGAGTTGAAAGCTATTTCTACTGTAGGAGTGTCTCTCCACTTTTGTCAAGCGTTGGTGTGAAAAATGTCTGCCTGCGCTACTTAATACTAGTAGACTCATTTTTTACAGCCTTCAATGGACGAGTATACACACGTGCTATGTCTGTGTTTGCATGTGTGTTCATGAGTATGTGTGTGTGAATTTGTGTGTGTCTCTGGATATATGAACTGGTAAAATTGATGTTTCACCCATAGGAACACTGATTCTATCCTCAGTATAATGCTCTGAAAGTAAAACAAGAAAGTATAGAACTTAACTGGTAAACTAAACAAGACAGAAGATGTGTAGGGTTCTTACAGCAAACTTGGGTTGCAGATAATACTGCCTTTGAACATATTTTCTTTTTTGGACATATGAAACAATAAAAAATAATCGCCTTTCAACGTTTAGATTTTTTAACAGCAAAATGGGAGGGAAGTAAATTCAGCTTCAGCACTAAAAGTAAAAAGATCTGATGAAGCATTTCCTGCAAACTGGGTTGCTGCAGCCTCCTGGTGGGAGCCAGTTTCAGTGCAATTAATACCTGCTGTACGGCCAGAGCAAACTGACACTGAAGCCAAATCAGAAAAAAACTCAACAGACTCCAAATCAACAGACTATTATGACCCCTAAATATTGTTTGAGTTCTTCAGTCCAGTCTTTGATCATGTTTGCGTGAATAAGTATCTTAATCTAAGCACGAGGTTCTAATGAAATATAGAGATGAGGCTATGAGCACAGCTTCACCACATTGAAGTCTCTAACACTTCAATTAGTTCAGAAATAGGGATGGGCCTGTATAATTTTTTCCAGCCAATAACAATAACCGATGTTTCCCCTGCAACCACGACCGATAGCTGATATTTGCCGATACCAACACAAAGTTTAGATTTCCTTTTTGTTTCTTTATCAGAAATGCACAACTTTTCTTTTACTGGACAATCACATTGTACTTGACCTTTTTAACATACAGCAAAGGATCTCATAGGAACCAGTATCACTTTAAAACTTTCATATAAATATATCTGTAAGCTTTCAGACCGTTTATTGAATATTGGGCATAACTGTAATCCATAAACTTCCCATTACCAGAGATCTATTAGAAACATTTAACCCCATCAAAAATAACATTTACCTGACAGCAGTCAAATTACTGAAAATAACTGTAAACATTTAAAAGATTAAGTGTTTCTGAAAACAGAAGAATATTGGTGGATTTTTTTTTTATATCTGACTGATAAACTAAAATTATGCAAATATCTGCTGATACTGATACGTGGCACCAATATATCACCCCATACTGAAATTATTAATAATATTTAATGTTATCATCATAGAGTTGCTGTGAGGATTCTTCAGATAGGTTGTTTTTTCAGTGGTGTTTTTGGTCATGTTCTGTCCATGTTCTGTCCTCTGTCGGTCAGGTTCCAGGTTCATGTTAATCATCCACAGCTGTCGTCATTTCTGGTATTTGGCCTCAGTGAGTAGAAGTGTGTAGTTTTCAGGTTTACATTATCAGGTCATTTTGTTTCTCCAGCGTTTTTGTCCCATTTAAGTTTATTTATGAAATGTTTATGTTTCTGGCACTAAGCCCAGTGGCCTGCATTTTGGTTCTTACACCTCCAGTTCTTGACAGTTGTATTCAGTGTGACCAGCTGGGTTTCACAGCTAGATTTTCTTTTGCATCTGTTTCTCTACACAAAGATTCAAGAAGCCTTACCGTCACATCTTTTCAGTTCTCCATGAGGCAGCAGTTTCTCTCGCTGTCCCTGGCTGGCATCGGAGCACGTTTTAATGTGAGGCAAAAAGGGCACGTGCTCAAGCATCCCTGGGGCCCTATCTGTACGCATGCCTGTCCTGCATAACCTCCAAACATCTCTGCAACTTCAAACTTCCCAATATTAAAACCACAGCTCATCAATGTACTCTGTCTAAAGTTTTGTCAAAATCTACAAAGACAAAATTCAGCTCCTTCTGACTTTCTCTGTTCTTCTCCAGAATCATCCTTTTGTCTTAAACATTACTTTCAGTCAGACAAAAAATAAAAAAAAATACTTGTAAAATATATAAAAGGCCCCAGTCTTTCACTTTGTTACAGCAATGACATACAGTGAAATCCAGCAATACGTGTTGCTTGTTCAGATTTTGTCTCTGCCGACACAGAAACCAGATCACTTTTCCAGCTGGCTTTTCAATCAACACGGCGGCTTTTCTGATTATTATAAGTGTCTTAAATACATTCCAAACATAAACAAGATAACTACAGTAATTTACAAAAATATCAAAAGTATTGTTGTTTTGAATTTTTTTGCCTTGCCTTTGCCTATTATTTTAATTTTATTTTGGGGTTTTTTTCTATATGTGCATTTATAACGTTTGTTCACCCTAACTTGGTTTGTATATGAGCATTTATCAAAATAAAAAAAGAGGTACACACATTATCAAAAATATTACTGTTTTTTGTTTTTTCGGTCTTATATGTGTGTTTGATATTAACAATTGTTTATTGTGCAAGTGACTATGAATTTCTGTAAATTGAAAAAAGTACAATAAAGTTTATGGGGGAAAAAAATCCGCACGGCGGCTGCGCAGACCATAGGAAGCGACAGATCAAACCCGGAAGTGACGTCAGGTGTAAACACAGCTGTGGAGGTTGCTGTCGAAAAATGGTGTACGTGTCGAACGGTAAGTCGTTACTACGGCCTATTACTGTATTTTCTTAACTTTTCGAGCAGTAAACACGATCCTGGCCTTTTAGTAGAAATATAAGAAATTCCCGAATAACATAAAACACGACTAAGATCAGAACACGGTAAAGTTTTAAAGAATAGGGCTAGATATTTGGAGCTAATTAGCTTAGCATAACTGACTGCGCAGCCATTTGGAAAAGGTGTTAAATTCACGTAGCAGTGAATTTAAGGATTGTACATGTTTTTCTGCAACCTGACAGTAATGCCGACCCCTAACAATGTTTTTTAATTAACTGTTTTCTTGCATTTAGTCCCTCGTAACAAGCCCTTGCGTAGTTTGCATTGGACTGTCACTGTGTGGCTGAATGCTTTCTTAGCTGTTGGAAATGTGAACACTGACTGGATACACATGTCAGTCTCACGTCCATCACTTTTTTTTTCTCTTCTCAGGTCAGGTCCTGGACAGCAGGGCTCAGTCGCCATGGCGACTTTCCTTACTGGTAGATCTCTTCTGGGATGCACTGGAATTTTTCAGGCTCTTGTAAGTCCTGTCACGGGTTTAGCAAGACACAATTCTTCTTATTTGTTATGAATTGTCTTCTTAAGGACTAAACAATTAATGGTGAACAGTATCAAGAACTTTGATCAAAGCATGCCAGCTATAAAAGTATTGTACTCTTACAGCTTCAAAACCATGTTTCATCCTGACTTGACGAAGGACGGAAACTCAGCTTCATCACGCTTCAGTGACGGCAGAGGGTAGGTTGAAACTTAAGCTGTTTTATTTATTTATTCATTTGAAAACATTTAGTTGTTTTTTAATAAAAAGTATTTTACACATTACTACGAAGTATTTGATCATGTTTGACTACATAAAGAGGTGCCATTTGTTCTTACGTTTTCCTTTAAACAACCAAACACCCTTGGGATCATGTCGAACTGAGAAGTTAGAAATGAAACCACATACCGGTTCACTTTTTCTACTGAAGCATGACAAGCAAGCCCCACTCTGTTGAAAACTGTTCTTGGTGTATAACATGTTCTTGTAACATTTTTCAGATATATATTACGAAAATTAAGATTAAAATGGCAATTCTGAGTATTTCTTTATTCAAATCGATGTAAATCCAGAGCTGAAAATTTTTTGTTTTTTTAAAGATTGTATCTGTGACAGAAAATACGCAGGGTGAGCCACAAGCTCCCTGCTCTGCTCTATTGTGATGCAATGTGGTGTAGATGACTCAATCCATGTAGGTCTTTGTTTCTGGTTCACAACTTTAAGGCTGGATAGCTCCAATATTGCTCGCTATTTTTGTTGTATCGTTAATGTTAGGTTGGGGCTGTGAGGGACTGTAAGCTAGCGGAAGAGCATGTAAACAAATAGCTAAGTTATGAGTAAGGGTTAGGGCGGTGGGGATGCTCTGAACCAGTGGTCCCACCCACAACTCGGAGGCAAATTTCTAATGAACTAATGCCCCTCTGCAGAATCTATGTCCTAGAACATGTTTGGCTAAAACAACATCATCAGAATTAAGACGATTGGGAACACTTTAAAATAGATCAAAAGTGGATTGGAGTGGGACTTTAAGATTTTAGAATCCTCTGCCTTCTCTTTAGTTTGTCGTTTGCCCTTTCAGTCCTCCAGGACCACCCGGTGGCAGGAGACGGATAGGAAGAATAAACCATGGTGCAGGACCCAGTGCTCCACCAATGGGTGGAGGAGGATGAGGAAGGTGAGACCTTTTTACTCTACAATCTATACTAGCAAAGGCAACACTTCTTGCATCAGCACATATGTGATCAGCTTAAAGTAAATACAAATGAATAGAAACCTCAATGTTTGTTTTATGTCATTCATTTTGCAGCAGATCCCACAGTTCCAACCTATGACTTGCCTTAACTTACAAACATATTGATTATTTTTATTGTCACTTGTTTTGATTGAGAACAGTCCGATTCTCTGTGTGTTCTCTGTATTTGCATGTTTTTCAGGTTATAATTTACTGGAACTTGTAGTTAATTTTAGAACATCCTTTTAAGGTATGTACAAGCATTATTCTAAAATGATTTTATTCTGATTTTCTTTTAGGTAAACGCCTACACGTGTAGTGTAGGCGCGGGGCCTAACTCAGCAGCTGTGACAGCAAACCTTGCTCTGCTTGCTGTGCTAAAGCCCCTCTTCATTTGCTGCTACTGCCACAAGCAGTTTCCTGACGCCTCTCTGGGAATTCCTTCATTTAGGGACCAGAATGGCTGATCAAGCAGCAGCCTCCTTACCTTTTTTTTTTTTTTTTGGACTTTAGCTCTTTCTGTGACATCAGTTTCTCACAAATGTACTACATGCGTTTTGCTTATACATTCTTGAAATTATTTAGGTTTCTTTACTTGGTTTCATGTTTCAATAAAAATGTAGTGGTGAAGTGGCTGATTGGTATGACCAAAGTGAGCTTGATTCCATTTTCCATCGATAATCTCACTAAACACTTAATGGTTGATAAATGGATAAACAGCAAAAATATCAGAGTAACCCATAAAACCTCACACTTAAACTGCTATACTAAATGAATATTATCTTCAAATGAAACATTAATTTCCAATAAATTACAAACATGTAATTTATTACTGGGTACACACTTTAACACAGGGCGAAATTACATAAACATTCACATAATATAAACAACTAGGTTAGCTCTTCTGTTTGATGCAAAACTAGAAATAATACTTGTATCTTTGTCCATAAGACTGGGTTTTCTACTGTTAGCGTGTCGGTACGACTTTTCCATGGACATGTTTTTACCAGACAAATGCAGCTCTTTCTCTGAGCATTCGAACGCCAAAGCGCTGCCACTCCCTCTGATGGATCCACATTTCCTGTGTGGTGTCCAGACAGGCCAGCACCGCTCCCCCCTTCCACATGATCAGCCGGGGGTCCATATCCTGCAGAACACATGTGCCATTAGAAATTATAGGAAGTTAGAGGATCTGTCTACTTAGAATATGAAGTAGAGCTTTAATGTTGCCTTTCAGGTGTGTAAATGCCAAGTTGCGTTAAATTAAAAGTGGTGTCGCATTTACAATGAGATTATTTTAAAAATCAAGCCAGTTTATGGGAAATCAAATTCTAGAAACAGAAAGTGATTTACAGCCAAACAAAATTAAAGAACGTGTTTAGAAGTGACTAAGTCAAAGTACTGACCTCCTAGCATTTATACATGTAGAAAAACCTCTAGTACAGAAAAAGACCAGAGTTTAAACTTCTAAAACACAAATACTGATGTGCACAACTGGTAAGAAATCACACTGTTGACTGCAGTAAATGTTTCACAAGAGGATCCATCTGTAGTTTACCATAATGCAATTCTTCATTTAAAACATCTTTTTAGTTCATTGTTACGTTCTTGGAAGATCAGATAATTTATTTCCATAAAAATAAAATAAAAAAGGTTTACCGACTCTCATGGGTCTTTTTTCCATCTGTAAGTTGTAGTTCAGATCCAAGTTTCCTGAAGTATTTGCATCAGTTACCTTCGGTCGTGTTATGACTTCCACATTATCGACCAGCCTTCTGAAGGACGGGGGCATCTTGTTGATGATCCGATGAAGCAGGAATTCCTGAGCACCTTGAAACATGAGCCCCCCACCCACGATCAGGATGGAACTGTACATCTTACGCTTGGTTTCATCTGATGCTGTCACACAAACACACAGCAGTGAGACATCTTTTCCTCTTTTCAACTTATGTTAAAAGTTCCTTCTTTACTCCACAGTTTAACTTCCTTACCACAGCAATCAATGCTATGCAGGATTGCCTTGTCCAGCCCCAGTGCTTTGCTCTCAAACTGGCTCATAATAGCAGTCTTTCTGGAGAGATGTCCTGACAGCGGCTCCTCTGCTTCTCCTGCACCCATCAGACTCTCTCCCTGGGTGGGCCCCAGCTCCATTTCCCCTTGCATTACTCCTCCGCTCCCCACACCTCCTCCACAGCTCCGAGGAAGGTCTGACGTCTCCCCAAATCCACATTGACTGCTCATTTCACCCTCTAAGCCAACAGGTCTGGCACCTGCTCTCCGGTCTGCAGCAGACTTAGAAGACTTTTGGAGAAAACAGTAGAATGAGGAAATAGAAAAGTCATACTTCAAAAGCAACATTTTTCCTTTTTTCATCTTTTACTTGATCCTGTTTGCTTTGTGTGGAAAGCAGATAATGTTCATCATGGGGATCCTCTGGGTCGCCCTGGTAACGGTGCTGAAGCAGAGTCATCTTTTGTCCAACAATGCCAAATGTGGTTGGATAAAAAAGGCCCATGGGTGCCTAAAATAAGATTTGAAAACAACCCATTAGAGCTTCGCCAATAATGACTATATATATAAAAAGTGTATTCAAGTAGGAACAGATACCTGTAACTTTTCATCTCCAAGTCGAATCTGGTACAAAAGAGCAGGAGCCTCAGGGAAGCGTGTCTGAAATTCATGATCTTGTAATCCTGATATGTCCTGTTAAAATTACAAAAAAAGAGGTTTGAAATTAGCTAATCAAATCCTAGATTTAATTGTAACTTTAATTAAATAAAATATTGAATTTAATGATTATTTTTGTCAACACACTTGATTTAGATGACAGAAAATCTCCTTTAGATGCTGTAGGAGCTGGCAGTCCAGTCTCTTCGAAAGCTGACAGTCTCTGTAGGGAAACCCTGCCCTCTGCAGGAGCCAAAAGAAAGTGCGGGTCACATCTGAGCCACCGTACGCCAAACACAACCTGTGGAGTCAGACCAGCAATGAGCATGAATTAAGCTAAAAAAAATAAAACTATAAATGGGGTTTTTTTATTTATTATGTAAAAACCTGGAGTTCCGATGAGACACTCCATCCTCAACACAGCAAACACTGGTCTTCTGATCACCTACATCTACTACACAAGCACTGCTCAGCCCACTGCCAAATGTGGCACACACCGACTCCTGGTGCACAATGATTGCTGGACACACGAGCAGAAAGCATTCAGTCATGTTAACAGCATAGATTTCTTTTATCTACAACCACAAACAACTACACAATACCTGAGAAGCCCATATTAAGCAGCAACATGTTGACAACTTCTTTGACGTGCAGTCTGTTGTAGATGTTAGGAACCAGCAGGATGCATCTGTAATACTGGCAGCCAAGAACACACTATATTGCTTTAACAAAGAAAATTATAATTAAACAGAAATAATGCTGTTTGATCCCATTTTTACAGTTCAATCAGATGAAAGCTTTTAAAAAATCTGAAATCTTAACTAAAGGATTGAAACAAAGCACAAAACTAGAAAGAAAAGTCCACTATCCAACCTTCAAGTCTTTCAGAGGGATTTCTAGGTGCTTCTGAATGACATGACTCCAGATTGCCTCCAGATCAGCCAGGACTGCAGTCATTGATCCTCCAGGCCCAGAGTGAATGTTAAACTGCCCTCTGACTATAGGCCAGTGGATATTATAGCAGTCAGATGGATTTACATGAAGAGCCTGCAAAAAGAACAGAGGAAGGTGAAGAAAACCTAAACTCTGAGGAGCATAAGGAGTCTCAGACACGTGCACCCACCTCCTCTCCCACCAGATAAGGTGGGTGGTGCCCTGTGTTGGTCCACTTCACCCTGGAGCTGCTGTCTAAAACTGCTGGACGGATCTGACAGTTATATGCTCGGGCCTAAAACACACAGAAGTAAGGAAAATAAATACGAAGTTTAACAAAAACTGTGTTTTTTTTCACGTTTGTTTAGATGTTGAGGTTTCAGATTATTGAATCGCAGCAAAGATACAGTGATGAAAGTCAGGCCAGGAAAAATTCCCTGAACTTTTCTTTGAGCGATATGGCGGCGCGGAGCGAAATTTTTGAAAAATCCATGGTCTTAGATGCATTCTGGTACATTCTGGCAGCTAGTTATTCACTTCTTAATCAGGAAACTAAGACTAATTGGAGCATCATGATTTGTCATTCAAACCCCTAGTTTGACTAACCATGACTTGCTGGTCCTGAAAAAGAATTTAGATAATTGCTAAAAGTAACACAATCCTACAATCTAAGCTTTTCCTTAAAGCTGCAAAACATACAGTGGCTAAAATATAGTAACATCAAAGCCCCAAATGGCAAAAAAAAACACCAGTAACTATGATATTCTATGAAAGTACCTCATTTATTTGAACGATTTCTGCTTTAGAAATACTGTTTTCTCAAACTATAATTATATCAAAATATGGGATCTGCTTTAAACTATCTTTCTATAACAAAATACATAAATTCCTTAACACCAATACTTAGTAATCTGGGAAATATCAAAACATACAAACAAAATTAAACAATGTAAACATTCTTTTTTAAGGGAGTGTGGGTCCAAACCACCAAATACTTATAATTATAATTAATGTCAATAATATGTTTTTGAGCAAAACTGAACTAAATAATTGGTAATTAGGAATAAATACAAATAAATTAGATAAAGAAATGTATTCAGATGTTTCAGTTTTGATCAATGTGGTCTGTTATTCTGCAGTCAGATCAAGAAAATCTACAAGGGGGGTTTCAAACAATGTATAAGCATGTTTCATACCATGGTCCGGTGGAATACTCGATTCTGATTGGCTGCTGGGTGTGCATTAAAACCTGATTCCGGTCACCTAGTTTAACTTATTGTATCACTGCGCCGGCTTCTTTAAAACCTTTTGCTTCACCATTTGGACAAAAACAAGCAGTAAGAGGTGAACTTTCTCTCTGATCTGATGCTTTATTCAACCCATCGGGACGATCAGCATCTATATATATATCGCTGAATCTTGACTGCAGCGGTGATGCTGCGCGACGGACTATGTGTTACGTGATGCGTCGCGATATAGTCCGCTTTTTGTGAGAAAAGCAATACAAATCGGGAAAAAAAAATTAAGGACTAAAAACTGGTTGATATGTATTGCTTTTGTAAGTGACCGTGGTATAAGCGGGTTAATGGCCTCAGTGTGCGTTATTACTTTAACGCACTTCGCGGAGGCAACCGTCCGACGTGAAAAAAGTAATAATAACGCACACTTCGTCAGCCATTACCCTAATCTCTGCATAATTTCCACCGTAACTAATTGTATTAGAACGGAGAGTGAAATTCTGAACAACAGTTGTACTCACCTCCAACATATTTGTCTTGTGAACGTACGTTGAAAAGAAATCGCCATATTTGTCTTTTTCCTCCAGCCAAGACCACTCAAATTTGTCTTTATCTTCTTCTCACAACTGAGGTCGTGACCACGCTCAATAATGACGATGCCCACCATTATTTTAACACAAATTTAATCGCACACTCTTGAGATTTGTTTGTGAAAGTTTAGCGTGGGTCCGCTGACCACGTGGTACAGACGGAGCCAATTAGAGCCGTCGACGCATCCAAAAGCAACTAAAACGTCCCGTCATTGGTCAATTCGGCCAGGAAGACAAGACAGCCGGGCCCATAGAGAAAGCGATCCACGGAGAAATATAGAAAATAAGTGAAAATTCGCAAATTTCAGATATTTTTTTCATCCGGAAAGCGATCAGGTCTTTATTTCCCGGAAAATACGATCGGCTTGCTCAAAGACCCGGATTTCCGGGAATTCCCGGAAGACTTTCATCTATGAAGATAACAGTAGCCTCAAAATTCTGTTTTTACATGAAAATGTTGTTTTCATAAAAAAGGAAAGAACTCTAAAGCATCTTAAAGCTAATAGGTGGCTGGGTCAGAGCCTATGCTACTACAATTGCCAGTTATTGCAGATTACTGTAACAGACAATGAGTCTTTCCCGAACTGTGGAACAATTCTGACCATCTCCTCTTTGCAGGATTGTTGTCGTTAAGCCAGATTGTAGAGCTCTGCAGTAAGAACCCCCCTTTCATGTCATGCCTCAGCATCATCATCAGATTCAGGTCCAGGCCTTGACAAAGCCACACTAAAGTTTGCATTTAGTTCTTCTTAAACCATTAAGGGGTGAACCTGTTGATGTGCGCAATGTTTTGCTGCAGAACCGTTGAGAGATCACAAACAAATGCAGAACATTCCTTCAGGGCTTCATCTATAAACTAAAGTATTCCTGTTTCCTTTTACCAAAATAGGTCTCGTCATTTTCGAAGCACCAAAACAGCTGCAACCTATTTTACTGCCACCACCATATTTGTGGGTAGGTATGATGCTTTTTTTTTCCTGAAATGCAAGTGACTTTTACATCAAATGTAATGGAACATACAACTTCCAAGCAGTTTTTGTCTGCTTAGTTTACAGAATATTTTCCCCAAAGTCTTGGGGGTTTGGATGTTTATTGGAAAAATGTAGAGGATCTTTGAGCAATGGTCTTTAAACTCTTTAAACATGCAAGGTATTTTTGGCTTGTCTCTCTTTTTTTTTTTTTTACTCTGGCTCCAAATTAAATTAGATGAGACCTCAAGTTTCATTGTGTGGCCCTGACCTTCTAGCAGAGATGTTGCTGTGTTCTTGTGGTACTTTTGGATTGGATGCCCACTTTTGGCTAAATTCACCACCGTTTCAAAATGCAGCCATTTCAGTCGTGCCATCTGGCTCTGGTGTAATCAGCTTTCTAATATGTGACAAAACAGATGCTATTTATATTTTACCAGAAGGGGAAATTCTTTTGTGTCAGTATAACAGCCACACATCCCACATCAGAGGTCAGCTAACTTTTTTAAGGTCAGAAACGATTAAATGTAAAGTGTTCACATTATTTTGAAATGCCCATTTATCTCACAAATTAGTACAAGTTAAGATGCATTTTTCTGCTGAATGCTGAAATAGATGTATTAATGCATGTGTTTATGATTTATTTTCTTCACATGCAAACCTGTTCAGCAGACACCGGAGTCCTTCGCACACCATTTGACATTTTCTTTGACCAAATGGCCTGGTCGACCATTTTCAGCCCATTCTGCCTCTGCTCATTACTCTCTGGTTTCTGCTGGACACAATGGTAAAGTAAATAAATTATATTAAGAGTAACACAAATCAAGACCACAAAAAGGAATAAAATACATAGTAGTTCTGCTAAATCTAAAAAATATTTTAACAATTGTGCTGGGGTACTTACATTTAAACCGTCTCTTATCAGCCATGGATCTTCATATCTGGGCTGCCCACTTTGCTTATGTCTCCGTGCAATTACATGTGGTACAGTGACTGGAAGAGTGTCTGTCGCTCGGCCAATCCGGACACTTCTTGAACCAGGGTTGATCACGATGACAAAGTTGGTTTGAATTTGCTGGGAAACAAAAAGGAAGCATTCCATTTTCATGAAAATAAACACAAATAATGTTGCACTCAAAGGCAATTAGGTTAAATTGATTATTAAATAATGGTTGAAAAAAAATCATGCAATTCTCCTTTTATGAAAGGATCAACTTAATGTGTGTTGAGAGTGACACAAATATTCAGGAAGGAGTGAGCAAACATTTAAAAATCAGAATAAAAAAATGCAAAAGCAAATGTGTATGTTTTCATTAAGGGCATTAAGGCTGTGCTCAGAATAAACGGCTTCGTTCAGAAATCTTGGGAATTCTAGAACTCTTAAACATTACAAAAACTTTAACTTTTTAACCATTTTTTTAAAACAGACGTGTTTCATGGAAACATATGACGACTTAAATTCAGACCAGCATCATGGGAGGAAACAACAATTTGTGGTTGTGGAAAAGTTTCTTATGTAAAACCTGGAAGTATTTTGAGGGGGCGGGGGGGGGGACACACACAAAATGTTCCTATTTCATTATTATTATATTATTATTTTTTAACAATTATGAAATTATAAAAACACACCAAATCAAACGTATAAAGCACAAATCAAAGTAGCCAATGTGATTTCAAAACATGAACGAGCAGCTGAACATAACGGTACGGTGTGCTTTGAAATTCACCCCCAATTAATAAATAAATGATTCTGGTTTCGGAACACAGTGGACTTGAGTCTTACCTCGTGGGTGGCTTCAGGGATAGCTGCAGGAGTGATGGGTCGTTTCACTCCGCGTTGCTGCTCCTTTTCCTTGTCTCGTTCCTTTTCTTTTTCCTTCCCGCCACATTCTAGCTCTTTCTCTGCCTGAGTCATCTTTATTTCAGCAGTTTTGACTAAACATTCAAATACACCGACTTCTTTATGTCCTAGTGTGCAAAAAATGAAGAAACAAACGCGCTTCGAAAAGAGGTAAGGGGATCACATATCCTACTTCCGTGTTTGGTCACGTGGTACACGACGGCTGTTTTTTATTGGTTGGGAAAAGTGTCTGTTGAACCAATTAAAAAAGGATGCATTAAAAGGTTTTTTTCACGTTTAAGATTGTTTTTATTATATTTTTCGAAAACAAATAAACAATAAAGTAAATAAATAAATAACAACAGCAGAAGTTTAGAAACTCTCCTGGATATTTTATTTTTGGCCGTGATTATTCAAGGCAAAGAACATTGATTAGTGTTTCATTCTCCAACATATTTAAATTAATAACACTTTCCTTCACTAGGAAGTATGACTGTTCCCCTACAGTTTTTCTGATATCAGCTATTTCCACGACAATGGCTTGTGGTAAAGGGATCATTCTTGTTGATTGTTTATTTTTTTGTAAAAGAGAAAAAAGGGTCGTTCCTCCTTTTAGAAAGGTCTCACTGGATCACATAAACAAAAAAAGGCAACAAAAAGGATTCTAAAAATAAAACTCGCCTGTATTTACTTTCACATATCAACATAAACAAAAACACAGACACTCGTAAGGATAAAAGTAGACTCAGTTTACTATTTTGAAAAAGTTTGCAAAACAGAAGGAAGTAAAAAATGAGCACATTTTACCGTTTATGATTACTTATATTCACTTCTCACAAAGTTTACAGTTAATATTTAAAATCCGGTTTCATCTAAGGGGACTATTAAGTGAAAACAGCATTCGAATACAATACAATATATAAAACAAACAAACAACAAAAAGAACACTAGTACAAGCATTACATATTTAAATACAATATTTAAGAAAAACAACAATAAATACTACAATGAGGTTAGATGTGTTGTTAAGTTAAGTAGATACATTTTAAAAAGTAACTGTTTTCAACAGAAGAATTAAAGTGAAGTAAGATGCCTTTAAAGGAAAATAAATGTTTGCTCTGAAAGTTGGAACCATTCTAACTTCAATTCCAACAATTACACAATAGCAGTGGGAAGGTACATGTTAAATAAAAGTTCACTTCCTTTGAAGCAGTGAATTAAACTTTATGGGCAGATATTATATTGAATTATTATTATTATTAAATTAATATTTATGATGTATAAATGTGTACCTGTTTATTTATCTTGAACAATAATTTATATTGCCAACATTTGTATAAGTATGTATGTTTCTGCGTGTATATATGCATATACCTATATGTATAGGTATATAGGCTACGTGTGTGTATGTATAATACAATACATATGTTTTGGGGTTGTTGGATTTTTTTCCAACTACCCAGTAATCACACTCCTCAGCCTCCCTGAGAAAGTCTATGCCAGGGTACTGGAGAGGAGACTCCGTCCGATAGTCCAACCTCAGATCAGGAACAACACTGCGGTTTCCGTCCTGGTCGTGGAACAGCGAACCAGCTCTCCACCCTCTTTAGGGTGCTGGGGGGTTCCTTGGGAGTTCACCCATCCGGTCCATATGCGTTTCGTGAATTTGGAGAAGGCGTTTGACCCAGTCCCCCATGGTATCCTGTGGAGGGTGCTCTGGGAGAATGGGGTCCGGGGAGCCTTACTGAGGGCTTTCGGGTCACCGGGCATCTTTGCTTAGACTGCTGCCCCCGTGACCCGGTCTCATATGTGCACAAAAAGATGGATGGATGGAGGTTTTCTTTTTTTTTTTAATGCATTTTTGTTTATCTAGTTTATCATTTCCTGGAATAACATTTTCTAATGACTGTATCTGAACATGAAAAAAGTTTTTAAAAGTTCTAGTTTTTGAGATTATTCTAATAATAATATAATACAGATGGAATAATTTGACTAGGTTGAATAACAAGAATCAAATTGTCAATCCAGTGAATCTTAAACAGGAGACCCTTCAGGTGTAAGCAGGTATTTTTTCTTGGAATTGCTTGGCTGTTTCTCTCTATGCCTTTCAACAGCTTGTCTTAACTTCGTTGTCCTGTTTTCACTGTAGTAAACTCTCTGTCTGAACTGAAAATATGAGAGCTTCTTTCTGTCGCTTGTTTGGATATGAATCTTCTTGTAAAGTTTGTTTAAATCTTTCATCAAGCAAAACGTTGTGCATGTCCTCAGTTCCAGAGGTAATTCATGGGACCTCTTCTTCTTGTTTAGCTGCAACACCCAAAATTTGGACAGGTGACTGGCATTTTTTGCTTGGCTAGCCACCATGTTAAGAATCAGAGGATAAAGATCATGTGCTGCAGCTGGGATGGACATTTCAGGACGGCTGTTTTGGGGGTTAGAGAAGCAGAGCTCGGAGGATGTCTGAGAAAACAGAGAAAATATTATTTACAATACAGGAACAATACAAATATAAATGCGGGTACATCTAAAAAAATTAGAATGTTGTTAAAAAACGACTCCACTTGTTGTAGGAGCTCACCTCCAGCTCAGAAAGAGGAAACCACCTTTTTGTTCAGGCTGTTCTCAGCTGCTTTACACTTGACTGCTAACTACCACAGTGAATTCTAAAAGACCTGCTTAACTTAAGTCAGTAAACCATCCATCAATTTTCTAAACTCGCTAACAATCCCTTTTGGGGTCACATGGTTGCTGGAGCCAATCCCAGCTGCTGTTGGGTAAAGGGCCACACAGAGACATAACTAGCACAATTTTAGACTCACCAATCAACCTTTGAAGCATGTTTCAGGACTGTGGGAGGAAGCCAGAGTGCCCAGAGAAAACACACCGGTGCAAGAGGAGAAAATGTAAACTACACACAGAAAGATCCCAGCCGGGATTCAAACCAGGGAACTGTTGCTCTGATGTGAGAGGGCTAACCACTACACCACAGAGCAACAAACTTTACCTCTGCTAAAAGCAGAAATGGAAATTGTTTGGTTTCTCTCACTTTCCTCTTGACAACAACTCCAACATCAGTTGAGTTTGCCGGCTAATCAAGCACAGTAACACCTTTGGTATCTTTGACAGTGTAGGTGGGTTTCAAGACTTGCTAGACCATAATCATTTTCCCTCCTCCAAAGAGGGGAACAAGAGTAATAGTTTGAGAACCACTGTGCTAGAGAGTAAATGTCAGCCTCTCCATAGAGCTTTTCAGCAGAGGGCAGCATGAAATGTTGTAGAGGTTGCTTGTAGGTGGCTGAATTGACTGCAAACTTTCAAAACACAAATGAAAAACACCAGCAGGAGGACTTAGTGCCTAGAATCCTTACTGACCGTGGGCTTCAAGCAGTGTGGATTTTGAACCTCTCCCCTCTCTCTCTAGACTCTGGGAGCTTGATTTCCAAATAAAATGAAAAACTTTACTTTAATCTGAAAAGAGGACTTTGGCTCATTGAGAAACAGTCCAACTGTTTTCCTCCTTAACCCAGGTCAGGATAGGCTTCTTATGATGTCTGTGGTTCAGAAGTGACTTAACACAAGGACCGAGACTTTTGTTGCCCTTGTCTGTGTGATGCGACTCTTTGTGCATTGACATTGTGATGCTCTTGACGTGTATTTTGCTTGACAATCCTCTCAGGGCTGCATTTATCTCTGTTTCCGGTTGACCTTTTACTTTTTCCTTCCACTAAATTTTCTGCTATCATACAACTTCACTCTGCGAACAGTCAGCTTGTTTAGCAGTGACCTTTTGAGGCTCGCTCTCCTTGTGAAGTGTGTTGATGACGGTTTTGTGGACGTCTGTCAAGTTGACAGGATTTCCTGGCCTACTAACTCAAATTGAGGCCATTGAAACTGTGTTTTGATTCCTTAGCTGATTATGGTGCGACATCATGACTTTTCAACATGGACCTTTTTCATTATGGACAGGTAAATTAAGATAAAAAATATGCAATCTATGTGTAGCGATTTAGTTTTACTTTTTAAAAAGACAAAACATTTAACGTGTTATAAGGTTAATGTGGTTCAACTTTGAAAGCAGAAAAAAACTTACATTCTTTGCCTGTGGAGAGACGATGAGCACACAGTCTGCGGCCTTAACCTGCTCGGCCAGCCAGCGCATCGGCCCCTGCTCTGCGATCTTTTCCTGCTGCCACAGATCGATTGCCACTTTGCAGCCACCATGGCAGTGCAGAAACTCTGCCAACTCAACTATGACAAGCTGAAAGGCTGAATTTTCAGCTGGGTAAACTATAAGAACTGGTACTGGAGCCATAGGACGTGGAAGGAGTATTTTAAAACTGAACGCCGTGGCAATTTTAGGACCACAAATTTGACCTGCGGAGGATAGAAACGACAGGGAGAAAAGGTTTGCCATGTTGATCCTTAACCAGCAAAGCAAAGCTAATTCTACATTTTACACAAGAAAGCCCAATTTCCAAACAAATTAGTACAATTTAAATAAAATATAAAATTAAAGGAGTGAAGGAGTGTCCCTGAAAACAAAAAAGAAAACCATGCAGAACTAGAATTATTAACAATGTGACACAATTTTTCAGTAAACTAGTTAAAAAGAATATTGTTATTTGGGAAACAGTGAATTCGTCTTATTCCTACAAAATGTGGATTCAGAAGATCCTTACGGATTACAAAGCAGAAACTCAGGGCCACCAACGCTGCCAGTACTCCAAGAAAGACAATCAAGATGTTTGTTCTTTTTGGCTCTAAAAAGACAACACAATTGCATTCATCCATAGTGATTGTACCGATAGGAAAAAAACATAAACATTTTTCAGATTGAAATGTCTTACCTGGCTCAGCTGAATCAGTTGAGGGTGCAGATGCAACAGCTGAAGAATAGAAAATACTAGTGAGCACAGTCAAAGAGATGCTGAAGACCCTTGTCATTATTAACGTGCATCCGTTTTTATGGACAAGTGACAGGCCTTATGTAATTTGTGTTTTTTTAATTAAAAGACGTTTTCTCTTAAAAATGGTTTATTATTTTCATGTTCACTTTAATCTTCAAACTCAAAGAACCCATGTTTTCGCACTGAATTTAATGGAAAAATTGTCAATTAGGTTTGTAGTAGACTGTTTGTCAGTGTCTCGGTCTAAATATCTTTTGAACAAACTACATGAAATGTTCATGCATGCGTAGGTTTTCTCCAAATGTCTCTTGCTGGAAAAATCCTATTAATTCTTTAGTTTCAAACTTCTGAAGAAGTTAGGATGGTTTAAGCAGCAAGTTCAATCTTGTTTAAAAAAAAAAAATAAAAAGAATTAAGGAGTTTGCTCACCTGTTGGTAAGGGGGTTGTTTTGTCAGGTCCTACGGAAAAAAACAAAGATTTAAACATTTAAGGTCTGTTGAATTTTAACAATTGCACATAATTCTGTGTCATTGGCTCATTTGTGCCACAGGGATAGACGTCAGAAACTACAGGCTTTCATCTCTGTGAGTTTTGTAAAGTTATGGAAGTTACTTTTTGCTTCCCGCTGTTTTGTGTTTAGTTATTATTGGAGTCAAGGTTTTTATAGTGTTTTTATATATAGATATTGTGGGTTTTTTTCCTATAAACAGGTCGAACATTCATGCAGCTGGGCCTCTCTCTTTGGCTTGTCACGTTGCTCCTGTGAACAGCTGCTGATGTAGCTTTAGCATAGTGGGCATAGAGGACAAAGAGTATCTATAAAATAGTTATGGAGTTTTATGATTAGCCAAAATAAACTGTGTAATAAATGTAAAAATACAAATTTCAAATATCAAATAGCAAAAGAAAAAGTGTTTTGTAATGTAAAAGACAGATAGCAACCAATTTTCATCATTAATTGATCAAAACATAATGTAATGGGAACGTTTATTTGGTAATTCAATATCTTAAAAGGAAAATTAAATCAAATTTTTACTGGCAAAAACCTTTTCATTTCAAAGATTTGAAAATGTATTTTTTTAACTGATAAGAGAAGTAAACTACTTGGAGACAAATAACACTTTGGAAAATAAAAATTGCAAAAAGATTTAACCTCAAATACAAAAGGGGTCTATGCAAATATGCATCTTCTGTGTTCAAAGTTACAGAATATCAGTTCATCAGGAGAGGCCCTCAGCTCTGCTTGTCTGCTCAGCTGTTGGACAGGACAAGTTTAAAAAAAACCAAAGGGGTAGAAAAAAAGCAACTACTGAAAACAGAAATGAAAACATTTTTTAAGGAAATTTTGGAATTTTGAGATTTAGTTGTTCTTTCATTGATTGCACCTCTTTTGTCATGGAATGTCAAATTGTTACCAACAAAAGACTTTGCGATGTAACTTATCTTTTCACAGCTTAATTGTTGAAATAGAAATCACATTTAATCTTTATTAGATTTGACAAAATATGATTGTCAAAAATAATTATTTCAAAGCCCCTCCTGGTACAGGTTGATGTGACCATGTTTCCCTCATAATGTTTAAGTTTGGGGGTTGCACTCTTGGCAACCTTGTACAGGGTTGTTCTGATGACCATGTTACTGTGTTTTAGTTGACTCATCCATGTTCTTTGTACTTTTCTGTTATTTGGGCATAGAAGGGGACTAATCTTGATAAAAATCTGTGTTTATTCTTAACTTTTTATTTTCTCCTGTTCCTTTTGGGCATGACATGTACTAAATCTTTACATTTCAAATTCTTGAAGAAAACGCTTTTTAGACAACAGAAACATATCAACAAATTGAAAAAACAAAATGATTTTCTTACTTTTTGGAACCCAAACTGTTACTGTCTTGTAGAGGCCGTGTGTCAAACGGGGTAAAGGAAGATTGTAAACTGTAATGGTTTCCAACCCTGGAGTTACATTTAATAAATAATAAAACCATATCTAAAAGAGGAAAAGATAACAGTTTTTTGCAATGGATGCCAGATTTTGATATGTGTATTTCAAATTACCTAGATAAATGTATTCAATGATTCTTGTTTAAAAATGTTTGCTCATACCTGCTCCAATCCAGTGAGGTCTGTTTTGGCAATTGAAGGAAGATAATAGCAGTTGACATGTCCTGAAGGAGATTCAATGGCTGTGCTTTGTAGTTTCTCTATGCTAGCTAAAAAAAAACAAAGAAACAAATGTGAAGCACGTACAGAGCTGTATATAGTGTAAAGAAATGTCAGCAAATCAAGCATCCATCCATCCATACATCCATCTATACATAGATATATAGATAGATAGAATTTATTCCAGACTCATGGTCCAATCAGCAAAAAAGAAGTACACAGACCCACCACATTTAAAAAATTACACAGTGTCAAGAATACACAAGTTGAGGAACAGTGTATAGTTACAGTTAATAAAAAGTTAATAAAAAATACTTAATAACAATAAATTAATTAAAAAGGATAAGAATAAATACCAAGATAAAAAGAGTACATATACATACCACACCATAAAAACCTTAATTACAATGACAAATAAAAAAGACGGTCCCTCCAGTGTTTCCATAAATTTGATCAGAAACGTATGGCACTAAATCTAATGTTGCTTATAGCCAAGATGAGAGTATTCTCTGAAACTCCCATTTGATTCTAGGGCCATGCCTGTCATCTTCAACACAGACTGCTGTTCAATTATTGTGGCTACTAAATGACCTCAAACCACCTCTATCTTTATGATTGACAGGTTTGTTCTTTCAAATAGAAATACAATAAAATTCTCTGCTTATATATATGATTAATGATTGCACATAAGGTAAAACTTTTATAATTTTATTTTGTCTTTTTTAAATTTTTTTGGGCAGTTCTCTGCTTCAGTGGAGATTGACGGACTCCAGAGTATGTAGGATGCTCTTCTTGACCCCTACAGAAAAATATTTCCAAATGACAATTGCGTCTTGAATATTTTTGCTGACCAAATCACAAATTTAAGAGTGGAGGACTCAGGTGCAGACTGTCAGACAGATTCAAGTCTGTACAAGACAGCACAACATACTAAAAAGATGGAGCAGCAAGGAATAAAAACAGACACAAAAACACAAAAAAATTGGAGGCATTAAACAATGAACCAATTATAGGTGTGTAGCAGATGGGAAAGACATATAACTAGGGGCAATACTCCAGGACATACTAGGGCAGAGTCATTTAGAGTGTATGCTAAAACAAAAAAAGGAGACACATCAGTAACTGCACAATTAAACATCCCTGCTTGTGTTGTGTTAACACATACCTACCAAAATTGACTTAAACATCTGAGATGGGAAATAACTATACAAAACTTAAAGATTCAACCACCCAACTATGTCTTTCAATGAACTCCATGTAAAAAAAGAAAAATGTTCTAAATCATGAAACAAAATAATCTTTCAATCATCTTTAATACACTCCTGTCTCCTAGGTTTAAATTATTTATTTTCTTTAACCTGCCTTAAATTGAGAATATGGAACACTTTTTATTCCCTAAAGATGATGTTTCAAGACCCACTACCATGAAAATTTGATTTTTTTGGTGTTTTTAACATGTGGGATTTTTCTGATGATGGATACAAAACATATACAAAGAAAATTAGGATTAAACCTGCTTGCATCCATGTACGTCTTGCTTTTTCTTCTCTGAGCTGGAATCTGGCTAAAAGCTGTAAAGCTGGATAGCTCTTAAATTGCTCGCCATTTTTGTTGCACCGCTAATGTTTGGTTGGGATTGTGAGGGGCTGTAAGCTAGCAGGAGAGAGAGTAAACAGGTGGGTGATGGGAAGTGTGGATGGGCTTACTTATTCAGAAGTGAAGTTCTGATGAACTACATCCACTCTGCAGATATTATTTGATTTTGCCTTACAATGACACAATCACAGCTAAACTACCACTGGTAACGCTTTTTAAATAGATCAACAAGGAGCGGAACTTTAAATTATAACAAATTCCACTACAACTAATTCAAACAGACTGATTTTCTTTCTTCTAAATAGTTTAAAATGAAAAAGTAGAGTTAAATGTCTTCATAGAGGTCTAAGTAAAACCTCATTGATTGGCGTTAAAGCTGTAGTTCTGTATTGAAAACTAAAGGGGAGTTCATATGTAAACTAAAATGTGAAAACAATTTTGACATTAACATCAAAACTCTCTTACCATCAATGTTTATGGCCCAGCTTATGTTCAGCACGTAATCTTGGTTTTCTGCCAGAGTTACATTCAGAGCTGCCACTTTGGACGGGGCCTCTTCAGATCTTGTGTCCTGAAAATCTTACAAATTAAAAGCAAGGATGGGTTTAATTGTGCCATGTTGGTCATATTTTCTTTTACTTGAATCTGTCATTTTTTAACCCTCGTATTATCCTCAGATATTACTAGCACATTCAATAGTTGTTTACCCCCACCCCCCTGTTATGTATCAACTCAAAAGTATCAAGTCCTGCAGGTGTGGGCATGTTAGGTCACACACAGACAGACAAGTTTAACACAGCTAAAACAGCCTGAGGTCTGTCAAATTGACACCAAAGGAACACCAATGTGTGCAATATGTGTTTAGCACATTGAAAAAAATATCAGCATGATAATTTTATGCATAATCAGTTGTCCCCATCAAATTAGGAAAAGTCATTAAATATGAAGTAAAAAAACCAAGAAGTCAACTATTATTTTTTGAATTACAAACAATGAATTGACCCCAATGATAATAGGAGGGTTAAACCAATAGAATGAAAAGTAGTTTTTGTGAAAAACAACTTTTTTTGAGCAATAAAACATTTAGAAAAGACTGAACAACCTAGCTGATTATTGAGAATACATTATGCACTGTGTTGGCGAAATAAATCATGGCAGAAAGAACTGCAGCTCAGTTTTATGGACTAATTAGTAAAGTGCTTGTACTGAATCAAAAGCTCCAATCCCTTCAAATGAAAGGAAACCTGTTTAGTTGGAAAATAACAAGACCAGAAAGACCAGTGGCAGCTGGATCGAAATAGACACAATTATGAGTTTCTTTGATTGCTGGGTTAACGGAAAAATGTTTTAATTCAAACGACTGAATGAAAAAAGTTTCAGTTGGTAAAAACAAGGAAATCTAAAGACAATTAACACTCTTAAGTGGAAAAAGTTCAAGTTGATGGGGCATATCTTGATCTAAACTTTTCAAACATCAATTCTCAGTCTGAATAATCTATTTTAAAAAAGATGTTAAAATCGAAGTGTGTGCTTCTGTTAAAATTTCCTCAACTATATTATAAACTAGCTTATATCAAACCTTTTTTCATTTACAGTTTGTTAAAAGTGATTTCATTTTTGCAATCACAGTTGTTTTCTACAGTGCATAATTGACTATTAAAGCTGCTCATTTAAATCTGTGTTAATATTTATGTCATGGGGCATTAAAAATGTTGGTAAAGAAAATAATTTATTTTTTAATATTTAATATACACATTTTTATATTTTTATTAATAACGAGAGATAACACAACACAAGAAGAATAAAACACAATAAAGGTAATTAATAAAAGTGCAATCAATTTATTGTTTTTTTGTTTGTTTTTTTTACATAAAACACCTAAAATAGTTTGGCCACAGGAATCATTCAGGTCGATATGTAAAAATGAATTTAGCCAAAACTACTAACTTTTTGTTATTCAAACATTTTACAGTCAGTTAAATAACAAATATGGATCAAGGTAGGGGGGGGGGGAGAAATATTAAAAATCAATCTTACCCTCATGTAGTTTACATTCCACATCCTGCAATGAAATACAGAATTAGGTGGTTTTATATCTCTGTTAGTTTGAACAGAAGCGATGGAGAACTTACTATTTGAGCGGATGTCTCAAGAAATGCTGCGAAGCAGAGAAAACACAACACCAAACACATCCTCCCAACAATCTGTGAGACTTCAAAAAGGCAGACGAAATTATAAAGAACGCAAATAAATGTAAGTAGTTACAACCACTTGGCTCTTTAGAAACCCTACTTTCTGTGCAGGAGGACCTCTTTACTGAGAGGAGTGTTGGAGACTCAACACAACGGAAGACAGAGTCAGTGAACACACCACTTGAAGCCACGCCCACAGGCTCTGGTTTTCGCTGCGGTTCGAGGAAACAGCTTTTCTGCGATCCCAGGTAGGTTTGCGTGTTTGGCTGCAACGTTTCACATCTAGCAGCGCCATCATCTGCAAACTTATGTGTAAAGAAGCGCGTTTGCATCTGTCTCTGCTCCATTCATATTGTCTTTTAAACGAGAAGTTCCCTCACGATTTTGGAAATCACTACCTACCGTAATCATAATAATAGCGATTTTTTACAACAGTAAACAAACGCAACTGGAACTTTTGACACACACAGACACACAAAACTTTTTTTGGGGGCATGGAAAGTTATGTTCGTTAAAATGGCTCATAAAATGTGAATAATCTTGACCTTTTCCACGCAAATGTCACGAATGGAAAGCAATGGTTAACTTGAAAAGCAAAGAGTCATAAACGGCGGAATCTGAGCGTCAGCGAAAGCTTTGACGCCTGAATTCACCCCCCCCAGCTGCGCGTTTTCTTCAGCGGGCCCCCTCACTTTTCTGACTTTTTCAGAGTTAAAACTTTGGTTTACAAGAGAAGCCATCGACCTTTGTCAAAATAGCAAATAAAAGTAACCCAAAAAGACTTTTTGATGTTAAAGTAACGTTTTCTTTTTGGTTATAAGACATGATTTAAGGCCAGTCCTTCTGCAGTTTGCATAATCGCACTTGCAAGTTTTGAACATACTTAAACTAAGATGTGACCTTTAATGGGTTTCATTTGGGTGCTTTATGTTCACATGCATATTACACTTATTAAAGAGTAAACATCCCTGATTCTGTTTTCCGACTTGTTTGTTCTGACTGTCGCTTTAAGACAATTGATTGAACAGAACAATGCTTCATTTCATCTGGGTTTATCACTGCAGCTGTTGCATAAGATCTGCAGGCCATCGACTCAGTCTTTTTAACAGCTGTTCTTGAAGTTAAGTAAAATGTCAAATTCAGACTTTTTCTGATGTGTTTTGCTTTTTTCCTGTCCATAATACATCCATGGTACTTTTGGTTGAAGCAGACATTCAGTTTTTTTAAATTAGAATAGCAAATAAGAGGTGTATTTCTTATTTTTAGATACAAGTCATGGTAATAATCTGCACATCTTAAACATGAAAAAAAATGGTATGAAACTTTGCTGTGGGTGCAGTTCAAACATGTCAAATTACATCCAAATACTAAAATAGGCGTGGTGATTGTACTGTCATAAAATAGGTTTACAGGTACAAGAGCTTGAGTTCACTGTTGCTTGGCAAGAGTAAGGCTCTATTAAAAAATAAATAAACAAACAAGCACACACACTGTACTTCAACTGTGATTCTTCACAAAACCAGAATTGGAACTCCAGGTGAGTCGTACCTGCCAATCAATTTTTACCTTTAGTCACTGCCAATACTAGAGATTTCCAAGTTTCTACTTCCAGATTATCATCATCATCTGTGTTTTGTTTCTAGAGGAAGTATGATGCTTTCTGTGGCCACAGTAGCTCCAGCAGGAGCTCGAAGATTTTCTGGGATCACTTTGGGGAGAACATTGAAGAGTGGAAGATGCTTCCTTACCTGTTCGCCCAAACATCACCTCATCCCCAACATCAGACAAGAAGAGAGGTTTTCTGGCTCTCCCTTCAAGCATTATAGATGCTTCTCTGCCTCTGCCGTTGACCAGAATCAAAGAACGCCATCCTTCAGCTATGTGGTTGTTGGGGCGGGGTCAGCAGGCTGCGTCCTTGCCAACCGCCTCACAGAAGACGCCCACGAGTCTGTGTTGCTGCTGGAAGCCGGGCCTAAAGATCTGTGGCTGGGGAGCTTAAGACTTTCATGGAAGATCCACATGCCAGCCGCTCTGACCTACAACCTCTGTGATGACAAGTAATTCATTTTTCATCCTTCCTAGGAAAATATAGTCTCCAACAATTTATGTAGACATGATCCCAATGCAAAGGCTCATTCGGCATTTTGATCCTATGCTGTGTTCCAGGTATAACTGGTACTACCATACTTTACCTCAGGCCCACATGAACAACAGGGCGTTGTATTGGCCGAGGGGGCGTGTGTGGGGAGGGTCCTCCTCTCTGAACGCCATGGTTTACATTCGTGGACACGCTGAGGACTACAACCGCTGGCACAGGGAAGGTGCAACGGGCTGGGATTACCAGCACTGTTTGCCTTACTTTAGGAAAGCTCAGTGTCATGAGCTTGGAGAAAACAGGTACAAAAATATTTTTTTAAATGCATTTTTATTTGGTTTTTATTCAGCATGAATGACTCATAAGTAACTGCTGTGTTTGGAAGTTATATGACCTGTCAAAGGCAGTTTCCCTAATTCAACCAATCAAATACACTTTTTCCCGCACAGCACTTTTTACCTAAAATATTCAACAAAATGATGTACATTTAAAAAAGAAAGATATTAAAACAATGGACACAAAACCAAAAGAAAACAGATTTAAATTTGCATCAAAATGCACTGTTTCCTAGTTTTTTTTAGATTTAAAAGACTTTCAGTGCCCAAATATCCAATGGCAAAGGTGAACCAGCAATAGAAAAGCCTGCTTAGCTAAATGTTTGCATTAGAACTTTCTGCAAATATTGTTCTGAGCAATATTTTTAGCACCATTACTGGGCTGCAGGAGAAAATACAAAAAAAGGCCTACATTTTTTTTTGTCTAATCAGATTCTTAAAGTTTTATTTTGGAAAACTACTGGATTCTCTCCACTACATCCGACTCATTTTGACACGTCAACTCGCTGGATCACATGTCCAAAATCTGTCCGCCACTTTCCTAAAGCGGCTGCACCAAACGCTAAATTGTAACCCTCGAGCTAGCAAAGTTAACAAACAACAAACACATTTAGAAAGTTTATTTTTTTCTCGGAGAACCAGTGAAAAAAACGAAGAAGAGCCTTTGACTTTAAAATAAAAGAAAGCTGCATTGAAACTAAAAAAATAGGCGTCTTTACCCACAATATGGTTTTACGAGGATGCTGCTAATAGAATTGCTCAAACGGTGGATTCACATTCATAATTGTTTTTAGAAAAATAACAGTGTCAGTGACCTTTTCTTTTTTCAATATTTAATCGCCACACTTTAAAAGTTGGCTGAGGCGGAAGACTGCTTTATCACATTTTTCTTGCACGAAACCTGGTCTACAAATGAGGTTTAAAGCAGCTGCAAAGAATAAGGATAAACTTTACACCCAAATGTTGGGAGAGATTGGGAACTAGAAAAAAAAAATCAGAAGCCCATTGTAGCCGTTTCATGAAATATTGTCAGACAATAAACAGGCCTGAAAATGGTTTGGGGCCTTCGGTTTAGAGGAGGAGGTTGTTCGGAGATTGTGATGTTTTATAAACTATGCAATACATTTGATGACTTGAACAATCGAGGCGCTATCAGACTCAGTTTGACAGGAAGCTTTAGGTTTTGACTTGCATTAAATCATTTCCTTCTGAGCTATATTTCTCCTAAGCAAATACTGCGAAGTTTATACATTTATTCTGTGAGTAACCCCCCCACTCCCCCACAAAAAATAAGTAAATAACGTGTTTTTACCTTGTAGATGTGTGTGCTTTTAATTAATCAAAAAAAGACAATTAAATTTACATAGTTCAGGCAGTGAGAAATCAGTCTTTTTCCATTAATCTTTGAGGGAAGAGTACTTTTACTCAAATTTAGAACATTTATAAAAACATTCATGAAGTTATGGCTGGTAAGGGATAGAAGACCACTACTTTTTACTGTGAGTGTAGTAATAAAAAAATCTGGTAAAATGATCTGTTATTTGAGTTCTGGAATGAAAAAAATCTAGAACCACACAATAATTTAGAACTACCCTTTCATTTCTTTTTTGTTTGGCTTCTAAAGTGTATCAAGTGTTGTACTCAGGGTTCTGTCTGTCCCTTGAGGAGAGCTTGAGTGTCAAGATTAAAGTTGATAAGCATATCTAACTGTGCCAACCACAGTACCTATATATCGGAGAACAGGAAACTCTGATTAGAAGCAAGTTTTTTTTATTTTACAGCACTGTTTTCTGAGAACAACGTCCTGGAAATTTTTTAAACTTTTTTTAAGCTTTGGAAGCAGCAGCACATGAGATATCGAGCTGTTTTTGAGTGGATTTAAAAACAGTTGTGTGCAACATTTGAGGGTTTTAAATGTAACAGTAACACCAGAAACGTGTGAATTTTGGGTTTCTCTTCTTGTTTTGAAGTTGAGTCATGGCATCTGGACTTAAAATCTTCTTCCTTGAAATGTTTCACCGCTCATTCAAGTGGCTTCATCTGGGACATTTCCTGTTTTACAGGTATAGAGGGGGCAGTGGACCTCTTCACGTGTCTAGAGGAAAGACCAACCATCCCCTTCACAAAGCTTTTATTGAGGCGGGACGGCAGGCCGGATACCCGTTCACCGATGACATGAATGGTTACCAGCAGGAAGGCCTGGGGTGGATGGACATGACCATTTACAAAGGTTAAAGGGACATTTAAGTACATTCACAAACGGTTACCCAGTTACATAGAACGTTTGCTACATTTGTAGTTTATAGACTAATGTGTTTTGCATTGTCCTTTGAAACGACACAAAAAAAAGTTGGTCTGACAAGCTTGAACCAAAATAGGACTAGATTAAAAATATCTCCAATAAGACTTTGGCTTAATCTGAATTCATCACATACCCTCTCTGGCGCCTCCTTTTTGCTACATTTGTAGGGACATTTGGAGCCATAGCGACTTAAGGCTGTTTTTTATTATTTGAACAGGTTTAAACATATTCTGCTGCAAAAAGTGTCTTGTATATTTCTGGTTTGTTTTCAGCCATTGTGAGCTGTTTGGAAGGTAGGGTAGTTTTCATAGTTTCTAATGTGCTGTGGCAGTGTATTCCGTAACTGTTTGCCTCTGATTGACACCACTGTTTGGCTAAATTTAGTCCTGCGCCTTTGAACATTACAGTCCCTTCGAGTTAAAGCCTGTTCCAATATTTGTTTTTTTACTTATAAAATCTAACAAGGGAGGAGGGGGCAGAGCATTCAAAACTTTAAAAATGAGACCGGCATCCATGTACATTTTGTAACTTTCGAAATCCATTAGCCCATACTTGGTTAGAATGTCACAGTAATGATAACGCAGAGGCTTTTTGTCTACAACTTTCAGGGTTCTCTTAAAGAAAGACTTGAGGAATTTCAAAGTACTTTTATTGGTCTGGGACCATTTAGTAAGACAATAAGTTATATGACTAAAAATCATTGAATGCATATAAACATTTGCTGCCTCAGTAAGACCTTATTTGCTTAAAATGTGACAGATTCAATTTGATAATATTTGATATTTTTTTACATGATCTTTAAAAGTTAAGTTTGAATTGGAGATTTTGGCAAGATACTTGAGTTGTTCTAGAACTTCCAATCGCTCTCCATTGACCACTACAGATAATAATAATAATAAATAATAATGAATAATTGATACGTTATTTATCCCTTAAAGGGGAAATTCCTCTCCACATTTTGACCCATCCCCTGGGGGGAGCGGTGAGCTGCCGGCTGGCCACGCTCGGGGGGTGGCAGCTGGCTGGGTAGAGCCGGGATCGATCCGCCAACCGTTCGGTTGTTAGACGACCTTCTCTACCGCTCGAAAACTAAACTATGGCTCCAGACAAAACTGCAGCTGCTTCAGCTTTTGTTTTGGCATGAACATACAGAACTGTATCATCTGCATATAATTGTATTTTTGTATTCTTGTATACATCTGGCAGGTTGTTCACATACAAACTTAATAGAAGTGACCCCAATATTGAGCCTTGAGGGACTCCATCTGAACAGTTAAGAAATGATGGCTGTGAATTTTCAATTTGTACAGCTTGTTTTCTGTCACGGATAAATTATTTAATTTAGCAGAGGACACTGTTCAAGTAATTAAAATAAGTTAACTTTGTAAGGAGAACATTATGATTAATAGTGTCAAAGGCACATTTCAGATCAAGGAATAAAGCACCCACAGGGCCTTCCTTGTCAAGCAACTGTTTCACATTTTTGAGGAAATAACAAGTGGCTGCATGTTGCTGTTTAGAGGCAAAGTTCTTAAATATATTTGCATTTAGATGCAAAGATTAAAAAAAAGGATTTTACACCTATGTTGTTGGGTTTATATTCAATAGTAAAAGTAGAAAAACGATGTTTAAATGTTTTACTTGATTTTCTTTTTTTTGTGCAAGTTAATCTGCTTCAGCAGGAGTATCTTATTTGACACACAGTATATTTTGTTTTGAAAAAAACTTGTATGTGCTGCTGTTTAAAGCAAAAGAAGTTTAAACAGAGAGAAAAATATAACTGTAATATAATTAAATTATTGTGAATATTTAAAGGCAAAATTTTATAAATTAATTTCCCAATGACCACAAAAACATGGACAAGGCGTATTTTTCTAAAATGTTGAGGTGGGACTTTGAGGCTCTCTTGGATTATGGTTTGCAAGCCTGTTCTAAGGTATTAGTTTAAAAAAGCACAACCGTCTGCAATGCTGTTTAAAAATAAGTAACTTGAAGAACATATGATAAATGGAAATTCAAAATCTGTTATATTTAAATAAATAAAAATATCAAAAACTGCTGATAATGCAACTGTGAGAAAAAGCTCTGATAATATTTTTACTGATTACCAGAAGTTTACTTGCTCACGTTAGTTTTTGATGTGCTCTTGCTTATTAAAAGTGTTTTAAACTTAAATTAGAGCTTTCCAAGCATTTCGGTGCAGCCAAAGCCTCCCACAGTGAACCCAAGTAAGTAGTGGGTTCCACTCTTTCTTTTACTTTTCTAAAATCTCCAGGGAAGAGATGGAGCACGGCTAGCGCCTACCTCAGACCCGTCCTGAGCCGACCCAACCTAAAGACGGAGGTTCGCTGTGTGGCCACCAGGATCCTATTTGATGGTGGTCGTGCTGTTGGGGTGGAATACACACAAAATGGACAAAAGAAGAAAGTGAGAAGTCTCTCATCTTTTAAGACAAATAAATGTATTTATTTTAGTATTTTTTAGGCTAACATGTTGGGTTATATTTGCTCAGGTGTTTGCAGAAAAAGAGGTGATACTGAGCGGAGGAGCCATCAACTCCCCCCAGCTTCTCATGCTGTCTGGGGTGGGAAATGCAGATGACTTGAAGGAACTCGGCATTCCTGTTGTTCAGCACTTACCAGGTACCCATTCTGACAGTGCTTGTAAACATTTCCAGTTTGAAGTGAAATAATTTGCGCCAATTGGTTCCTTTCTTTTAACTAATACGAAGAAGAGATCCCTCTGTACTGTCAGCTTCAGGATAAGATTCTCCTTTGTTTTTAACTGTCTTAAAGGATTGGCACCTTCCATTTATCAGATCTTCTCAGTCGTTACAAACCCTCCAGAACTCTCAGATCCTGAGGCTCTGCTCTCATCTGTACCCTCGATGAGAACCAGGACTCACAGCGAGGCCTCTTTTCGGTACCGGGGTCCTCATCTGTGAAGGAACTCACTTGAGGATCTGAGAGTTTCTGCATCTCTGGAAATTTTTAAATAGAAAATAAGACATCTTTTTAACTTAGCATTAACATAACTCATTTAATCAACTTATTTATTTAGTTGACTTTTTAGTATTTTATGGCTTTTATGTTTTATCATTTGTATATTTGTACCCTTTCTATATTTGTAATCTATAGAATGCCTCCTCAAAGTATTCGCCTCAGCGTTTCCTCCATTTGATATTTTTCTTTTATTGTGACTTTTATTCTATTGAGTGTTAGAACTTTTTATTGTTTTAACCTATATATATTTATATACTTCTTTTATGTCTAGTAATTCGTGTTCTACACGATGTGTTGAATAAAAGTGCTCTAAAAATAGTTATTCAAGGAGTATTTATTGCCATTTTCAGTGAACAGAGCAGTTTCACAGAATAGAAATTTGCTGCAGTGCTAATGTGCGACATAAAACACTTAATAGAAAAAATGAACAACAGTGAGCAAAAAAATAAAAAAATGACAATGGTCAGAACAATAGTAGAAATATTTGTGCAAACAGTGCAAACTGAGGATGGTGATGATTATTGATTAATTTCTGTGTATTCTCCTCAGGTGTTGGTAGTAACCTACAGGATCACTTGGAGCTGTATGTCCAGCAGCAGTGCACTCAGCCCATCACTTTGTACAAGGCGCAAAAACCTTTTCACATGGTTAAGATCGGCCTGGAGTGGCTCAGCGTGTTCACTGGTAACCACATTCAACGACACTAGAACACGAGAACCTACAAACTTAATGATGAACACATGCACACACATGCACACAGTTTCCTTAACCCCTGGATGCCTGAATTTATTTCCAGGTATAAAAAAAAATCCACTTATGGTTTTGCGCTCAAGTAGATGCTAAATTAAGGTAATTTTGGAGCCAAAGTGGTTTGTTGCATATTTGGATCAATAGGCATCAAGGGGTTAAAAGTTGTGGGTTATGAGTTTTGATTTGTTGATTTGTCTTGCTTGATTCTTAATATCAGCAAGACACAGATCTTGAAAAACTCTTAGTCAATTTTGTGATCTTTCCTCATGTGGCTAAAAGGTGGCTGCATGTTCAGCAGCTGTCTGTTTTTTTTACTGCATACTGACATGTTTTGTCAGCTGACAGATAGAAGTCTGATTAAGGCAGAAACATTTGATGCCAGGACCAAAAGTCACTGATAGATTTGTGTTTCATTTCTTCCTATGAGCCTGGAACTTCATCCTGATGTTTGGGTTTGATTCCCCCCTAGGTTATGGTGCAACCGCACATCTGGAGAGTGGGGGATTTATACGCAGTCGACCAAACGTAACTCACCCTGACATTCAGTTTCACTTTCTTCCTTCACAAGTAATTGACCATGGGCGAATTGCTTCAAAGATTGAGGCCTACCAGGTATGTTTGAACTAGACACCATGTGTCTTTCTATTGTTTATGCAGGAGACAAGTCTCTACTTCAGAGATGGATCAGTGAAAATGTTTGTGTTTTAAACATTACACTGTTATCTGCTCTGTGCACACAGAGGAATCAAGAAAACTAAGTTACACAAGCATTGCTTGTGAAGATGTACACAACTTTCCTTGGAAAGCAGTAACCGCAGATAAATAACTCAGAAGTAGTATTGCTTTTCCCAGAAATTACCAGAGAAGTGTTCTTTTTCGTTATTAGCAGTCTGTTTCTTAGAAACATATCTGGAAACAACTATTGCAGACTCAATTGCACAGCTATTTCCGGTTTTTAAAAAATCCCTCATACATTTTTACTGCATGAGGGATGAACATGATACGTCTATGTCAGTGTTTTTCAACCTTTTCTGAGCCACGGCACACTTTAACCTTAAAAAAAATCCCGCGGCACACCAGGATCCAAAAATTAAAAAAAAAACACACAAAAAAAACGGAGAAACTCATAGTCTGTATTGATCTACAGTCCCTCCACAATCTCACATGCATTTTTGAGATAATTGTTGCAGAAAAATCTGGAAAATGCAGCTGTTTTTTTCTAAAAGATGCAATAAAAGTTAAGTTAGAAGATTTGAAAACAGTTTGATGTGTGTTCGTTGGTTTCAAGGCGTTTAACAACAGATCTTGTGCGCGGTCATTCTCACAACCCAATGCATCATGGGAGATGTAGTGCATAAAACGGCCGGCGGAGATCGCGTCTCTGAGCTTCATGGTTTTGTTCTCTTGTTCCACGGTCTGACACCAGATTCTGTGGAAAGCTACACCGCTAAAGACGAGCTTTAGCTGGTATTTTTGTTAGAACTGAGCGACTTTACAAACTAAATCGGGACAAGGAAGTGAAGACTTTAACCACTTCTGATTGGTCAGACTGATGACATGTGATTAAGCCTCTCAAGAATGATTGGTGGAGACAATTAAAGGGGCGGGACTTTTACAAAATACAGCCGGAGCTGCAGCTGAATCGCGGTACGTCATTCTTATCAAAATGTCTTTAATAAAATAAAATAAACGCAAAGAAAAAGTATTTTACGATCTTTTATATTCCTAACTACTCAGTGTTTTATCAAGTCCTGTTTGGATGAACAGAGAGCTGAAATCCAGGAGATGGAAAATGTTTTTATATCAGTTAATGAGGGCAATTCCCCACAGCACACTTGACCATCTCCCACGGCACACTAGTGTGCCGCGGCACACTGGTTGAAAAACACTGGTCTATGTGAAGATATATGTTCCTTTTGTTTAACTTCTTTTGAGTATTATATTGCTCAAATATAACCGATTCTAAAAATTCCACAATTGGATAGAGTTTAGTAAACCTCTGGGATGAGAAGAGAGAACAACACAACAAAAGGAAAAAATACAAGCAAAATAGGGCAGTACAACACTACAAGAAGTCCATTAAAGGACGTTTTATACAAATAATTATGAGTTGGATAGTATTTGTGCATGAATATGATAGTTTTTTTGCAAGTGTATGAGTTTTTGTCCAAGTGGATATTAGTATTTTTTTCTCCCTCCTTCTTTTTTTTCTCTTTTCTTTCTAACTTGTTCAGTCCAACAACTGAGCAAACAGATTAGAGCTGAAGGCTTTTTGTGTTGGAGAGGTTTTACTTTCACAAAAAGAGGTTATATAGCTTCGAGAAACCAGAGTGTAGATTGGTATAAACCCCTTTTTGTTGTATTAATTTTTTATTTATTTGTTACATTTAGTGTGTGTGGGGAGGGAGAGGGGAAGAATGTGAGGGGGGGGGGGGGGTAAAAGGAAGAGAGGTGGAGAATGTGGGGGTTACAAGCGCTGATTTGAATAAGTTATTATTTTAAGCTGTGTAACAATTATACCAGCTCTGCGGCTGCCCCTCCCCGACCCCACCGATGTATGGTGGTGTGGGTGTGCTGTGTGTGTGCTGCAGGTAAAATAGGAGGTCTTCAGTGTGGCGGCCCCACCGCTGCCAAGCAATAGAGCCCCCCCACTCCAGGGTCCCTCTGTGTGTGGTGATTATCAGTATTTGTACATAAAAATAAAAGTGTCTGTGCAGGATTGTTTGTGCATGACTATAATAGTAATGATGCAAGTGTTGGGAAGAGTTTGTGAGATGAGGTATAGATTATCTTTCATTGGGCCTCTTAGACAGCACAAATGATGCATGCAAACTGCAGCATTCACTTTAAACGACCATTTGCAGAATCTCTATATAAGGCAGCACACAAAGGGACACTTCAGGAACCATTAGCCGCGGTTACATGGACAGAATATCTTGATCGGATCAATGGTCGGGTTAAAATTCACCCGTGCACATGGGCACAGAAAACCTTTTTCAGATTAGAAGAAACGTTCACACGGGTCACACTTTCGGTCAGAATGAATCATTTGGGCATGCGCAGTAGTGTTAAAACTCCCGGATGAGGAAATAGGTCCCGTTAAAAACAAACCGCTGCCACAGACATTTATTTTATGCAGCAGCTCCGTAATACGAGACGATCTTCCAAACGTGCTTTAATTAATGTTATGAATATTATGAAGCGCCTGTTCGCTCATCGTTTTATTTAATCTGTGTGGTTGGTGCTTTTTCTGTGGAAGAATGGAGCTGGAAGAAGGGTTAGGACAGGCTAACACAGGCTAAAATCATTAGCCTTGTGGACACAAAATCCAGGACCATGCGAGAAACGCAGCTATCTGCATCTTGGCTGCACGTAAATATGTGGGAATAACATCAGCCTTTATTTTGTCGGGACACAACTGGAAACACAAATCCACGTGATTGTTTGAACAGTTTCTAAGGACTGAGCGACATTTATTTCTGCTTCCCCAAACTCGCTGCGTGAGCTGGCGGCTCTCCTGAGTCCTGCAGCCGCTAACCCAGAGCGGCGGGACGGCTCGCAGTCTAAATTCTCCCACACATAACAAAACAACATGTAACTAAGCATCCTCCTCCCCTCAGACACAATGTTATAAATCCAGCTGCTCTGCTCACTCGGGTGCCAGTGGACCGAGTGAGCGTCGGGGGGCACGAAGTGTTCCTTCCCCGCATCTCCCTCGTGAGGGGTGTAAGAGAGGGGAGAGCCAGCGGAGCGAGAGCGGAGCGGCGCTTTTCACGGGGCCTCCGCAGAGCAGCTGGTCGGTCCCGTATGTGCTCCAAAGCTTTCTCTCAGCGAAACACCATCTATGAATGATGTAAACCAGAGCAGTAGTGACACGCGATCGGAATGACCGTTCACATCCTCCAGGATCAGATAAATGATCGGTATAACCCATTTTTCTGATCGGAAAGAAATTTTGATACGAACAAGTCTGACCGGGGAAAACTATTCCGAACGGCGCGTTTACATGACGCATTTTCTGTCCGATCAGGCATTCTTTCCGATTACTTTTGCCCATGTAAACGCGGCTAATAGGCAGAGACATGATCAGTCCGTGCCACAGACCAGCGACTCAACATGTATGCAAGCCCGAGACCCCCTCTGACATTGCCAGAGAGGAAGTTCAGATCATCAGCTCCAGTCCAGGACAATCCCATAAGCACCAGCATTCTGCCACAAATGGAAGCCTAACGATCATTGGGAACCAGAACCCAAAAGATATCATTTTAATGATTCCACAGACCTGCTAATGTATCCATACTTGCTCGTAGCTAGAATAGCTTTAGGAGTCCCCTCCAGTGGGAACGAAGAGGACAACTAAACCGAGACCACTGGCATCTGAGGGACACATAGCTGCTGTTTCACTTGCACTTGATCTTATGTAGTGTTGGGGTAACGGATTACAAAGTAACAAATTACAGAAACGTAATTCCTTCCTATAGTATTTCACCTTTTTTCTCCCTAAGCTACAACTGTTTGCGTCTCTGCGTCAATATTAGGTAATAGGAGTCAAAAAGAGTCAGCGCACAATGTCCTCCACAGAGGGGGGGGTAGCCCGTTAGACTCGCAGTGCAGAACGTTGCACAAAGGGCAGACATAGAAAGAAAGGTGCAACTCGTTTACAGACAATACCAAAGGTCAATGAAAATGAACACGGAAGCATTTAATAGTTCTTTGTGTTTTCTAAAGAGTGACTTAATATCAGATTGGATTGATATAAATAAAGGAGTAACAGGATCATCTCACTTTCTGCAGTGACACAAACTTATTTTGTGTCATTTTTCACAATGTTGTCTGAATTCTTATGAATCCAGGGTCTGTCTTTAACCAGGTTCATACTTCACACCAGTTCTTTGCTTTAAAAATAAAGTTAAGTGTTTTTACCGTGTATGAGAGGTAAAAAAGTAAAATAATGAGTAATGAATTACCTTTTCAAATAGGTAAAGAATAAAGTAATGTAATTACTTAATAAAGTAATTTAATTACTATTTTGATCCAGTAACTAAGTAAAGTAATCAATTACTTTTTAGAAGTAATTTACCCAACACTGCTCTTATGGCTGATTTTGAACTTAACAGGAAGTTTGAAGCATCCTCATGCAGTTGCTTTTTTAAGACCCACTCCAATCGAATTTTGATCCATTTAAAAAGCCTCACCAGTGGTCTGAGACATGTAATTACTCAGAAATGTATTTTTGAGCTTAATTTCCTTAATATATGTTATCCATCATTAGAAAAAGGTCACAAGAATGTTAAAAACACCAAAAACATGATTTTAAATGTAAGCCGAGTACATATGCAAATTTAGTATGAGACGTTTTTAAGTTTTAAAAAAAAAAACAACTAAAACCTCAGCATCATGAATTAAAAGTGGTCGAGTTTCAACAGTAATATTGTTGTTAGTTGAGGCCAAATACAACAAAAAGGCTTTATTTGGCTTGTGGGAACATCTATATTTATCTCTTAACAGGGATTTTATTTAGCACACTTAAACTGTGAATCTCAACTTGTCTTGTGTACAAAGGTTTATGCATTTTTCCCATTTAAAAACAAATACGTTTATGAAAACAAAAAGGCATCTTTTAGGTGGATAATGTTTTGTCCTTGTAGGTGCATGTTGGACCAATGAGGAGCACCAGTATTGGGTGGATGAAGCTGAAGAGCCCCAACCCTCTGGATCACCCAGTTCTACAGCCAAACTATCTTTCCACAGGTAAGAACCGGTCTCTCATGACGCTGTGGAACATTTTAACGACAATAGGAGTTTGCTTTAGGCAAAACAAATTTTCTTAAATTGCACCTTTACCCTAACAATTCAACTTGTCAAGGTGTCAATGAAAGATTAAAAAAAAAAGTGAAGAAAAATAAAAAACTGAAAAAAAGAACAATAGAATATTCACAGAGCTTCAGAATCTCAGTCACAGCTGATCTGCTCGTTCACAGTTTGTTTCAGATTGTTTTAAATGCTAATAAATAGCTTTTTTTTAGCAGGAATGTTTTTTTAAGGTATTTTTAAAGCTGCATTTGTAAGTGTTCAGTGTTGTTTTAATGTACTTAAGAACATGTGGAGATATTCCATCTGAAACGGAGAAACACAGCTTTGTACTGATATGCAACCCTTTACAACATTGAAGGGCTTACCAATCAGAAGAATTCAGCTGACTTTGTTGATAAAAGAAAAAAAGCCATTTTTGTCTGCGTCAGAATCAGCTGATGAAATTGTTGATCGCGTTAACAGTTGTGGAGTTACAGTATGTCAAAGAGTTTATTTCTGAGTCGCCAGTGACAGTTCTTGGTTTCAAAGGGTTAAAAAGCAGCTTCTCTTTTTTAACAGACATTTGTCATAGCAGACTCATTATTACCTTTACTTTTTGCAGACATTGACGTGTGGGAGTTCAGGCAGTGTGTCAAACTGTCCAGAGAGATCTTTGCTCAGAAGGCATTTGATCCATTTCGTGGCCCTGAAGTCCAGCCCGGTCCTCAGGTGCAGACTGATGCCGATATTGACGCTTTCGTCCGCCAAAAGGCAGACAGCGCTTACCACCCTTCCTGCACCTGTAAGATGGGTTCTCCATCAGACCCAATGGCGGTCGTCGACGCAGACACGCGAGTTCTCGGCCTGGATCGGCTTCGCGTAGTCGACGCTTCCATCATGCCCAGCATCGTCAGTGGAAACCTAAATGCTCCAACCATTATGATTGCTGAGAAGGCTGCAGATATCATCAGAGGTCGCCCTGCTCTTGTTGACCCAGGAGTTCCTGTGTACCAACCACCAACATTAGAAACACAGAGATAAATAAAGATAATGATCTGAAGGGCTAATATGGTTTACCTGACAGGTAAAGGGTGGGTCAGGGACAGTTGACGGCTCCATCCGTAGATCCACAAGTAATCATGTTAATTATTAGTCTTATAATGGGAAGTAATCTTTAAACGTGAGCCCTTTTCATTTCATGAAACTAAACTGCCTCACATATTGTTGTACTCGTAAGGGTATTTGCCACTGAAGATGCTCAAGTCTACCTTCATCAGGTAAACTTCATCTTAGTTCAGACCAAATAAACATCATTATTGTGAAAATTCCCTGTAGTACATCAAGCTTTCACATCGTCCGCCTTTTACCAAATTGACACAAAAATACACCGTTTTCCATGGTCAAATCAAACACTGCAGAGTAGTGCCTTTACAAATCTAAATTATTCATTGTTTTTATAGAATGCCTTTATGTAGAAGAACTATAAATCTCTAAGCTAAACTGAATTTTTGAACAAATAAGAAGAGAAAAATCCTGGAAAAATGGTCTTATCAAGATCTTAAAAAATTAAATTCTCTTAGACATGTTAACTAATCTAAGATTATTTTGTCATTGAAAAATGTTCTTGATTATTTGTCTTGCAAAACAAAAAAATAAGACATTTTTTCTTAAAAATGTTCTTAAATTTAATTTCTTAAGATTCCGTTTTTGCAGTGCACATACTTTAATATCCCTCCTGAGTCTTGCATGGCTCATCTATTTTAACGACATATTCTTATCATGGCTTTTTCTGCAACCACAGCATGTGCACAGGAAATCTGCACAAGTGCTTTCACAGAGAGAGAAGCTGTACAGTTCTGATGAAATGTGAATTTGGTTTAAAAAGCACACGCTGTGTGCAGATAAATCTGAACAAATACGGTAAACGGCAATTCTAATGGCCAAACAATGTAAGGAGGTGTTTCTTCAGAAAGGAGTAAACAGGAGGTACCAAACACTTTAGGCCCATCAGTGACCAGAAATCGCTGCCTTTCTCATTTATTAACAGAACAAGCCTTCCAGTTTACAGCCACTGCAGTCCCATGTGTGCTTCAATGCTCATTTCAGTTTCCTGTACATACTGTATGTGCAGTATCATCTCAACGGCACTTAAAAACTGAAACCATGTAGGGCTCCATGCATCTTCAGTCACTTTTCTCTTCATTTTTTTATGTTTCATTGATTTTTACAATGTTGATCATTGTGTATAACTGAAGTTTTGAAACAAAGGTTAATCATTGGTGCTGAATGATCAAAACAGTTTACATCATAAGTGACTTATTTTCAGTATGTGATTAGAAAATCATTGCTGATTTTACTGTTGACTTTACACATGATTTTTTTTTACTCTAGTCACTTTTAGTCACTAAATCATGACCCATCATTGAAGTTCTGATTGTTTACTAATGTGTTTGTGCAATAACATCAATCATGTGAATGTAGGAGCAAAGGATCAATGGACCAGAAAGGGAAATAGCTCATTTGAAAGATTTTTTTATTGTTTTTTTTCTTTGTACTGACTGTCAACAAACCATTGTGACTTTGTCCTTGTAGTTTTATGCAGTGATCATTACAAAAATGCAGCAGGTTCTATGTCATTTCAGGCAAAAATTCAAATGTACAAAACAGAGTTTTTGTTTTTATTGGTACAAAATCTATCAGGTATAAGTTCTTATGCTACAAAGTAGATAGAGCTTTATTTTTAAACAGTAAATAGGCAGAAAGAAGAAATCTTCAAGTTAAAAGTTGTTGTTTTTTTTACATATATTACAGATTTTTTTTTAACATACGTTTGTAGAGCAGTGGAAAGTAGAAAAAATAAAGCTGTGCTGCACAACATAGCTTTGTGTTTACTTCATGTCCTGATAAAACATTTCGTGCTGATGTACTACAGACAGATGTCTGAGTTCAGGGGTTGCTTTCACTGATTATCTGCGTCCTGCTCCATTTGCCATTTATTGAAAAAATGAGTTTAACGAAGAAACTCACATGCCAAATAATGTCAGAATAAAAAAGCTGGTTAGGAAAATATTTATTTTTTTCCTGTATAAACTCTTAGCTCGAGTCCCTGTCCCGTGTGTCCAAATAAAGTATTTTTTTCTTCTTACGGCTTCTTCCAATTATGGCTTATTGTGATTTGAATCTTTAAGATTTTTTTCCTAAACGATTTACAAATGCAATCAGAATCAATATAATGGAATTACTGGCTTCCATTGCCAAAAATGCAATTCAATTTTCTACTATTGTTTTATTAAACTACATCAATAAATTTGAGGCGACACTTGAGGTAGCCAAACCGAAGCAATTCCCAAATTAAAAAAAAAACATTTTTGAGAAAATTTCATGAAAATTCTATTTTGTGCAAATGCTGCCGCTGTTTCCCTGAAGCTGTCAGACCTGGATAGTGGGAGAGATAAAAACATTTCGCCACCAGTTTGAAAATGCATCATTCTCTCATCTTTGCCCTTTAAAGCTTTTAGGCCAGCCTAACGAGTGGGCACATTTACAGACTGCAGACCCCGACATGAATGAACATTTTATGTACATCCAACTGCAATCTTTTAATAAGGTTTTTTTTTTTTACCTTGAATGAGCTGAATAACATTTTCTTTATGTTTAAACATCTTTACAGGTTTTTGTTTTTCAAAAGCCCTTTTGTTACACAGATCCAATCGTATATTTAAAAAAGAAAATAAATCCACTTTCACTATTGTGGTGCTTTTACAACATACAGTTGACTTCTAAATCTGGCTTTTTTTCTTTTCTTTTTTAAAGTACCAGTCGAAACAAATTTGCAGTTGAGTGGCCATGACTCACAAATGATCGTGTTTTTCTTCTCTGCACAGAAACCCGTGCCAAAGCAAAAAGGAACGCTCATAAATGAAAGTCAGCAGCTTTGAACGATGTCTTTCCCTGAACACATTCACTCTGTTATTGTTGGGAGAAATATTTGATAGGTCACTTTATGATGAGCTGTTTTAAACTACTCATAAAATAATCTGTTTGGATATACATGAGTCAATAAAACATTTTTGTTCATGGAAATAAAAAAAACAACACCTTCACTTCAGTTTAGCCCCTGAATTCCAATGAAAGTACTGGAAATGAGGAGGCATTGAAACCACACTTTGCAGCTGTTAAAGCAAACAAATGCTGTAAACAACGGCAGTAAAGTGTTTAAGATTACATAAACATATTAAGTCTTACAAATAATCATCAACCATTATATTTCTCAGTATGAAGGGATTTTCTTAACTTCAAAAGGGAAAGCATGCATTGCATATTCTGATTTACAAAGACAATTGATTGTGTTTACCTAAATGTACTTATTATAACAGAATGAAAGGAAATTACATGAGAAAAAGGGAGATAAAGTTGGATTGTGTCAGTGAGCAGAGACAGGAGGATATGCCTTAGGACAAAGTCTATTTAAACCGATATGTCATCTAATTTTCAAGTTAGAATCAGAGTAATGCAGTGAGTTCCATGTAGTTCTGAATTCACTGCAGGGCTTCAAATTGACTTTCATTTATCAAAAATACTACATTTTCTTTTGTGACTTGTATCTTGCAGGTAAAAAAGTATAGCAAAGTCCCTGCAGCTTTTGGTGAGATTTAAGACCCACGCCAATGAAAATCGTGTTTTTAACATGTTTGTGTGGCATCTTTCTCATAATAGAGGACATGTAAAAAAAAAAAAAGATTAAAATAGAATTTTTGAGTATTCTTTATTCGAATCTTTGTGAATCAGGAGCAGACAAAAATATGCCGTAGGAAAAAGCTTGTAGGTCTAACAAAGAACAAACAACATACTCATAAATCCATGTGCGGCTTAATTTTTCCCATCTGAGCTGGCATCTGGCTCAAAAACAGCATAGTCATAATAAAAGACCACTGCTACAGTGGTCTTTTAAACATTACACTTTTACAGTAGATCAGAAGTTGATGGGAGTGGGACTTTAAGATTTAGTTAATTAGAGAAATCATTAGTTATTATTAAGAGTAGACATTTTAAATCAAATAGCGCATTAGCCAAAAAAGCCCCAACTTCACTTGTGCTTTTTAGGAATTCAGGGTGTGACCATCTTTCTCTGTTTTGGCTTCAGTGCCTAACATCACAATTTCTTTGTTATTTTTGGATCAGAAAACTTAAGTGCCCATAAAAAAGAAATCCAAGACTTGTTTATTGTTGGTTGCTTTAAATAACTAAATCTTTTTTTTTTTTTTGCATCCTAACAAAACATTTCCAGCTCAACTAGAGTTGTAACACTGGAAGAGACTGAAGTACATGTGACCTGATTTCACACACAGATCATTTTGGTCGAGCAGACAATGGCTGTTGTAACCGGCAGCTGGAGAGCTGGATGTGGTGTTCACAGTGTGTTTTCCTTCAGATGCTGGCAACATGCAGAGGCAGACTGCACTGAGGTGGGATGGGGGGGGGGGGGGGGTCTGTCATCTGTCACTAGCTTCAAAACTGAAGCTGCAGACTGAACCTTTAGCACTCGGCACTGAAGCCAGGAGCTGGCTAAAAAAATGGAGATGTTAAGGTTTTAAAATGTCTACGGGAGAAAAACAACTTTTGAACAAAATTACTTCATTTGTGTATTCTCGGGTCCACATATTTGGAGTGGTGGGCGTGTTTAGGTGGGCTTTTAAAAGTGAGTCAACAGTCCATGACTGGTAATGCAGCAGACCAAAGACAGGCCCACTATCATAGCAGGACTGACCTGAAGCTGTAGTGGTAAATGCATTAAAGCTCAGTTTGACCCTCAGCCAACTTTGAAAGAAACTAAAAAAAAATTAAAAAAAAGAAGCTCCGCACTGAATCAAAAAGATGAAAATTTCAAACCATTTTACTAAAGTGGCTTGTATTTTTGTGCAACAAGAAACCAGCTGACAGGTAAATTCATAAATTCTAGTTTCAGATCTCCACAAACATTTGACCATTGTTGGTCTTCCACCAACAGAACAAAAAAAACAAGGCACTTTTGTTCTCATCTGCCTTCCATTTTTGTGTATTTTGCTCCTGAATGGAGGTCGCTTTGCTGTTAAATAAAAAATGAGTCTTGAAAAAGAAAGTTTGTGGGCCGCTGCTATAGTGAAGTGATGCATATCATCTCATCTGTTAAGTCCTCCTCACATCTGACGGCCACATACGGCTCCTCGTCGCTGTAGTCGCGCACGCTGTGGTCCCTCAGCTGTGTGACGGAGTCTGAGCCAGCGTCCCCTGCTCCTTCACTGCTGCCGTTTGCCATACTTCCATTCAGCAGGTTGCTGGCTGCACTCTCCATTTCATCGATGGTCATCTCACAGGCGTCTGCAATTTCATGTTTGGTCGCAGACACAAATCTGGGGTCCCTGGCATATTTACCTAAACCCTCAGAGATCAGTACCTGATACAAACAGGAAAAAAAAAAACACCAAAAGTAATCAAGAACTTTAAATATCTTTGGATTTAAAAGTCTAAGTGTCTCAAAAACTAGCACTGCCTAGGAAGAATTATGTTGAATAATCAAGAAAATGTATTTTATAATGAAATGATAGCAGCAAAGACCACTATCTTCAGGTTTCATTTTGGATGAATAATTTCTTTTATGATTAGTGACTTCTGCCAATTCAATCATGAATTTGCAGTGATCTGAACCCTATTCTTTGTGACAAAAAAAAATGAAAGTCCAGACATGCAATACAGTTTACTTACAGCTTCAACCAAACTGTTAGCACTTCCTCTGTTCTGAAGAACGTGTGCAGAGTTTTCTGCAGGAAGCTGCAGACGCGATGGAGAATGGCAGCAGCTGTGAGCGCCATCCTGGCCGTCTGTGTACCAGGAACTCCTCTTTGCTAATCCAGGGATGCTTCCCACACTCCCGGAGCTTCGCCAGTCCACCTGAGCCCACAAGATTGACAAATTATAGACATTTGATTCAACAACATCATTACAAAACATTTACACAAGCATTTTTGACTTTGTTATTATAATTGAGGTAAAGGTTTCCTAGCATGCTGTAAATTTTGTTTCATTTATTTCATGGCAACTACACAAGGCTTTTATTTTGAAGAGTAACAAACAAGTAAAAGAAAGTTTTGGACTTTGAACATGGAAACCAGGTAGAGAGAGAAAATTATTTTCCAGCCTTAAGACATTGTTATTGTGGTGACCATTACTGACGTTAAGGCGATCACCACTTTGAAATGTAAGAACAAGCACCAGGGGGTTTAGACCTGTATGAGTGGCGTGTAGCAGGGAGAGCAGTCACGACTGCTGGGGGAGGCTGGAGGCGTTGCCCAGGAGTGAAGCGACCTTGTCGGAGAAGGCCGAGAAATTCTGCTGGCATCCATACCAGCTACTGCCATCACCTGAGGAAAGACAGAACAGTGATAACACCACTTCAGGTAATAATAAATCGTCCCAGTTTTCAGCAGAAGTCTACCTGTTGCTGCATCAGGTGGAGTGGAAGAGCAGTGCATGATGGAGAGGGGGGAGCATCATCTATACTACTTCTTCTGCGAAGACACTCAAAACTAAATGTCGGTGTGTTGGAGGCTGAAAACAAAACACAAAAAAATAACAACAACTTATAAAGTACTATAAAAAATGTTATGATATAAATCTGGTATTTTCCACATAGCTGAAATATGAAAAACCAAGTATTAACTGAAATATAATCAAGAATACATTGATGAATAAAAGAATTTACTAACTCAGACTGAAAGAAATGCTTACCTTGAGGAGAGGGTAAAAACCATCTTCTGGGTGATCGTCTTTCGCGTTGACAGATAAGCTGTTTGTCATCATCGTCATAGAAACCATCAGGCTGACACGCATCCCTGAAAACCTCATAATCTCCCTCTGCTTCATCACTATAGTCCATGCAGATCAGTCTTTGAAGAAAAACAAAGAAAAGGAGGAACGAATAACTTATAAGCCTAAAAATGTTGTAAGAGGAAAGAAACAGTATTGATCCATATTCAATTTCATGTATTACTTGTTAATGTTGGAGCTTCAGTTTCTCAGCACGAGTCATGACAACGAATAGTAAGAACCATTTCATTTTGCTGTTAGAGTAAAGAAAACGGGTCTGGTCAGCCGTGAATCTTTACCTGTCCTTTGTGAGCATGATGTCATCTTCATGAAACTCGTCACCGCTGAAGTAATCACCTGAACCTCGCTCATCGTCGCTGTTTGCACCCCCGGGTTCCTCTCTGCGAATGGTTGGGTGAAGCCCTCTGACACTTCCTTGTGACCTGTTACCAAATTAAGAAAAAAAAAATCTAGTAAGATGTTGTCATCTAAATGTTACAACTGAACTTATTATCCATAAAAACAAAAAGTCAGAAGCACCCCCTTTAGCACCCGTTGAGTCACTATTGTGACAGAAAATCCTCATTATTATCATAATTTTTAAGCAATATTTTAAGTTATTTTGTTAATTTAACCACATACCTGACATATGTTTCATAGTAGCGTGTCCTACTTCAAGGAGGGTAGCAAAGGAAGAATAGGAGGGTAGGTTTTCATTTGAAACTGAACTCATGGAGCAGGTTGTATCATGCAGTATGACAACACATGAAAATGACGAAAATGACTTCAGGTAGTGTTTCATAGTACCTGGTTTTGTGGAAACGTGATCATTAACCAATACAATAAACATCGTGGATACGATATTCTCACATTACTCAAACTTTTATACAGATTTTATGACCTATGACGGTAGAAATATGCAAATTTAATACCAACTCATTCTCAGCATCCTTCTGGACATTTTTGGCAGGTGAAGTTTACAGCTGTGGCCAATTTGCCCCTTAAACTCAACAAGCTGTTGCATGTTGTGACTACATATGGTATCTGGACTGAGTGACGCCTCCCCCATCATGTTCTAAACAGGAAGTACCCGCTGGATCCAAGAAGCCAAAATAAACAGTTCATATCATCAGATAAATAGCAAATAATTATAATATATTTATCAGAATAACCGTTCTTGATCTAATACCTTTTGTTTAACATTTTCTTCAAATCCTAATTTTTTTTCCTGATACGTTTGCTGTAGCGCAAGGTTTTCAAGTTATGAACTGGCCAATAAGATGTCTCAACTATAACATGTTGTCTCACGTCAAATGTTCAAAATGTTTTTCTTTTTTTAGATTTTGCATAGCCCACTTTCAACGAGCTCACTCCTGATAGGTGAGAGCGGTTGCCATAGAAACATTGACTCAGACCTATTAGGACCAATAACTGCGTACTAACGTCGTCTGGCTCTAACATGGCGTGGTCTGTGTTATGAAAAAATGGCGGCTGAGTTGACTTCATGACTTCATGACTTCAGCTGGAAGTAAACCATTTCCTATGGGTGACGTAACACTCACTCTGTCCAGTTCTCATATACAGACAATACTAAATGTGCATCATCAAAAAACTTTACTAAAAATGTTAATGAATTGTTATGCTAAACTGTGATTCGCTGATATGTTGGTCATTGGCTGAACACACTAGAGTAAATAGGTAATTGTCTATTACAGTGAAGAGAACAAAATATTTCTGTTTCATCCGTTTTCTATGAATGGACCAACCTGGTGGAGTGAGACTTCCACAGTTTGTTGTGCAGTGCTTTGCTGTACGTGGTGGGTGATCTGTTTCGGGTTGAGGACGGGCAACTTCTCTGTAATAAACACTTCTGCTGACCCCCAGGTGTTGTTGAGAGGAGCGAGGGCACATTGGCATTATTGAGGTTGGCATTGGAGGGTATTGGGGACCGATGGGCCGTGAAGTTACAGCGAGGGGAACCGTCAGGCAGAGGAGTTTGATGATGGTTATACTCTTCCTCTCCTTCTCTGCCACTGCTGCTGGTTCTGTTGTTCTGGGTGGGTGCAACTGAAGCACTGCAGGAAAAGGGCAGGATCTGCAGCGGCCGCTGTGTGACAGTGGTGGGGGGGTGAGAGCCCTGCTGGTCCCCACTAACACAGTCAACATGGTTTCCAAAAAGACCGCCATTGCGCTGTAGAAAAAAAAAAACAGAAGAAAAGGAAATGCAAGAAAATAATATTGATGCTTGTCATTTTCAATGAGGGATATTTTAACAAGATAACTTAGTCTTTAAGGGGCCTATATTGTGGTTTCCTTAAGCCTTTCAGAGTAAACTATAAGCTTGACCTATGGCATGCTAAAGAACCCTTTTTTTTATATTACTTACTTTCGCAGCTCATTTTCCTACCCGTAAGTAAGACAACTCGTTCTCTGAGGCACCACCCTTAGCTCCGTGTGGGTGCCACGCACTTCTTGACATCAACCTAGACCCGGCCTTAGCAGCGTGTCTGAATTTCACCCGCGAAAACAAAGATAGATAGAAGATGTGCCTTTTGTGTTGCTTTTGCCAATAACCGCTAGCTCCGCTGAGAAAGTGGGTGTATGTGCTCGCCTGGGGTCATTGCTGGCAGTGCAGACTCTTCCTGGAAGGGGCTGTTCCTCACTTATCTACATCACAATGTCAGGAGCTGCTCACTTTTATGCATTGGGAGGGGCTTGTGCTCAGAGAACAGGGTTATATAGGAATACTCAGAAATCAATAAATGGAAAAAAAAAATGCTTTGGGGTTGTTTTTGTGAGGAATAAACATTGTCATACATTTAAAAGATCAGAAAAATTGTTTTTTGCAAGATATAGGCTCTTAAATTTCAAGAACAATAATGAAATGTGTGTTAGGATGATTAGTGACAGGCTTTTACCCTGTAGATTTCCTCTTCTTCCTCAGCAGTCACATCTACAAGCCCCTCCTCCTGTAGGTCGCATGATATGGCTCGACGAATTTCTGGTCCAATGTCGTGAAGCGTGCGCAAGCCGGCCTGCAAAAACAGCATTCTTGATATCAAACGTTTGCGTTGTAAGAAGCATTGCATGCATGCATAAATATGTGTAGTGCAGCAATGGTGGGCGTCAAAAAGCAAAAGCAAACTTTGTTTTGGGGAAATGCATTCTGTCAAATTCTAGGTCTTCTTTGGAAATGTTAGCAGCATTTAATGGTGATTGTGGAGTCAAGTTTTGCTGAACTGTGGGGCTTCTGGGTCACTTGTTGACAAAAAGACTTTAGCATGAAAGTCAGTCAATGATAAAAGTGGCTGTACAGCATTGTTTCAATCTAAATAAGTAGCACAAATCTTTGCATTTCTGCAAATGGAAGAGAAATCTGTTTGTTAATAGGTAGTCAATTATTTTACAAAAATATGTCAGAAGTTATCAACAAGTGATAAAAAAAAACAAAAGGTAGATATTAGAGCTCATTTGTCAAGATAAGTGATACAGAAAGGACCATGTCAATATGCTGAAAACTGGGAATTTAACATTTAATAAAATCACTTTATTGTGGCATTCATTTCAATTCTAAACACATCACCACTTTATCGTGGTGGAAAAGTTAGACTTCCTCAGTACTGCCAGGAGTGGAGGAGATTTTAGAGCTCTTTCTCTAAAGATCTCTCTGTTCACATTGGTTTTCAGTAAGATTATAGAAATGTCAGGTTTAAAAACCACTGTGATGAAGTCACAGAGACACCCAAATACGAGGATTTTACCCTGGAACAGGCCTGAGGGACAGTCGTGTTCATGAGGATTTGCAGGTCAAGCCTTTGGATTTTGGCCAGGAAAAGCTTAAATAAGCCACATGTGACCAACCCCACGTGGAGCCCACATGTAAGTGGGACACAGACATGCTTTTGGTGTTTTCATCTGAATATGGGATGTGCTGCTGACAGAATGCAAGTCTCTATCAAGACATTTTTAAATGTTAGTGATGTTTATTTTTGTAAAAACACACAGAATAATTCATTTTCATCAATGTGTTTATCTGAGACAGGCCCAAATATTGCTTCACTTACCTGCAGAGCCAAAGTGGTATTCAGCCTCTCCCATGATCGTCTTCCCACGAGCCCTTGCTCTTTGCGCCTCTTGAACTTTCTAAAGTAGTCCTGTATCAGGAAGGTGGCATAGAACTTCCCCACTGTTACCTCGTCATCTGAGTGAACAGACCACACACACCAGAGCCTCCAGCATCAGGACCACAACACTGACAGACTAACACCTGAACACCAGCGCTGACTTTCCTAATAGCCCTTGAACTCTTACCATTATGCTAAGCAGCAGTGCTACAAAAGACAAAACATAATGACACCAAGTCTAGAAATAGCCAAAGCATTTAATCAAGATAAAGCCTAAAATTTTCACAAAATACCAGAAACTCTCACTGAGCTCGAAACCTGTGAGATATTCTCAAAAAAACGATAAAAGCATCTAGAAAACAATTATCTTTAGAATATTTGTACTCTGGTATAGTCTACTGGCACATTCAATCGCACATAAGGAGACACATATAAGGGCAATTTTTGACCTGAGACCAGAATGCAATGCAGGGACAGACAAGCAGACGAGGAAGAAACTTCCACAAAACACATCCCAAAACAGCTAAATCTGAAGCGAGAAGTGCATGCAAAAAGGAGCAAAAGACAGGGAAGTTAAAGTCATATCTATGACCTATAGCTGAGAGAAAACCTGTGACTACACACGTCTGCCATGCAGGAAGGCTACTCAAGCAGCGGTCTGATTCTCTCAGATAAGCTGTAGTTGAAGCCGACTGGGGACCGACATGGGCGAACAGAGGTCAGCTGAGTCAGGATGTGTAGGGAACTTTTCATTTTGCTGCCATCCTTCTTAAATTGACCAAGTAATTTAAGAAAAGCTGACAAACAACTTTGGTGCTTTAAGATGAAACCCAAAATGGTTGGGCATGGTAATGATGCTGGATGATTCATTTTAAAGTACCTGTGAGGTTCCTCTACATTACCTGACCCAGTCAGACATTACATTACCAAAGGCTCTATTCCAAAGAGAGAAACAGCTAATGAAAAGGTGGAGATGTCAGATTTTTCAAAGCCTCCGCTTTCTGCCCCCAAATTTACGGTGAATAAGGAAGTACCAACGGCTGCAGCTCCACTGAAAACCCCTAGACAGAGGTTGCAGAAGGGAGAATTTTACTGTTGATCCTCCTGCTAAAAAGTCCCATTTTACACTTAAGTGTTTGTTCAGTCCGGTTACGGTTGAGTTGGACGGAACAAACTAAGAAAACGGCAGATTCCAAATAATCTATCTAGTTTTAAATGTCTATAGTTTTTCTTCACAAATCAGAATACTGAGAACATTTCTTACAAATTAAAAAGTTTGATTCTGAAATCAGTGTATTTGAATAACTTTTGTAGCACTTACACAATATTTGCATTTTTCAGAAAATGTTCATGTATTTTCAATTAAGGTATAATATCTGGGCTAACTCATGAAGACTGTGTTTTGATTCTCTCTTGAAATACAGCTTGTTCAAGTTTTCATAAAGAGGTAGCAGCAATTTCATGCCACCAGACTAAAACAGAACTACTCCAAAGAGCTCAGGACGGCAGAAAGAGAAAGGAAGAGAGCTATTGGCTGAAAGCAGAGGACGCTGTGCAAGAAAAAAGCTGGACAGACACTATGTTAAAAGATAAATCGAGAAAAGGGGGGTTAGAGCTCAGCTAATAAACACAAAGCCATGCAGTCACACTGAGCTCAAGCAACTGATAAAGGATACTGCAAAAGCTGTACAGACAGCACAAAGTGACATTCTTGTTAACGTAATGTTCTGCAACAACCTTTATAAGGATTTTTTTTTTTTGATTAATGGAAGTTTTTATAACTTTTGACTGAGGAAGTGTGCAGAAGAGAGAAAAAATATGCATCTGTACAGGTTGAAGATTTGATAGAGACAAAATGACAGCAATAGACTGTAAAGAATTGTGAATTAGTGGAAAACTATTGGGATGTGATGTTTTAAAGCCCCACTCCACCTTTTGACCTAAAGGGAAATTGTTCCCAGTGGTTCTTTTATTATGATTGTCGTTTCTAGCCAAAATAAAAAAAACCTGTCGTTTTCTAGGACATAGTTTGTGCAGAGCGTCAGCAGTTAATCAGAAATTAACTTCTGAGTTATAAGGGAGACTGTCGGCACAGAATAAGCCCGCCCTGACTTCCCATCCTCCCTTTGTTTACGCAATCTCAAGCTATTTTACAGCCTCTTACAACCCCAACCTAACATTACCGGCACAACAAAAATAGCAAGCAATATCGGAACTGTCCAGCCGCACGGTTTTGAGATGCCAGCTCAAACGAGGATCTATTTGTCAGCAAGTGGATGCACTGGAATGGAGCGGAGCAGGGAGTTTGTAGCCTGCTGATTGCAGCAATTGCTTCATACCTACAGGCTTTTCATAAACGGCATTTTTTTTTCTTGTGCTCCTGATTCACCACAATTTGGATAAAGAAACACTCCATAAACACCATTTTATGCTTCATTTTCTTCATATTTGCCCTCAATTATGAAGAACATTTTAAAAACACTAAAAGCACTATTTTCATTGGAGTGGGTCTTTAAAGGTTATAATGAGAAATCAGGAAGACAGCTCATTCTCTGATGAAAATCTTTCTACGTCCATCTAAAAGTAGTTCCTTACTTTTGTTTTTTTTTTTTTTTATTCCCTTTTTAATATATAAACCAGAAGTTCTATTTTGTGGCTTCCCCTGAAATCACACATGCAGGCTTACATATCGCAGAACTACTCCCATCCTGACATCACACATCTGTACCTCATCACAGGTTTGCAGATCACTTAAGAAGTTTTTATCAAACCTACATCTTCCTAGAGCTAATAACTGTTCAAGAAAGTACAATGAAAAAGAAAAATATTCTAAATTAGCAAAGTGTTTGATTTAAAAACCCTATATTTATAGATTTATTACTGCTGTTGCTGGATGAACAGCATTATTCATGAAGTGCAGGTTTCAAGTTTCATGCAGGATAATGGAACATTATACAGGTGTCTTTCAATGGCAGCTGTGTAAACATGAAATACTTCTCATGTAATACAGGACAAAAATTTCTGGGAAACCAGACACACCAAAAGTCTGGCAGAAAAGTCAAGGCTATGACAATTAGAAGGCCGTTCAGATCAAAACAAGACGATTCAAAAGAATTTCTAAAACACTGACAGTTCTTCCGAACAAAACAACTGCGGATAAACCCTTCTTTGTCCTTTCAATCTTAGTAAAACTACTATTTTATCTTGGCTGAGTGTTGACCTTTCCAAATAACTGAACACCAGGAAGAGGTACAGTTTTAGTGACACATTTACAGATTTGTAATCAGTAGCATTACCTAACCTTCATGATTTGTTGGCATAGTGAGGACATTTGTGTTTGTTGCCTGCAGATTCAGTGAATCGTAAAATCCACTTTAATAAACCTGTCCAAATAACTAACTTACTACTTACTGAAATGTTTATGTGATAGATGAAGTACTGCAGTCTATTCAAAACAAGTGTTATTTTTCCAAAGATTTAAACAAATTTGTTCAGAATCAACATATATTCCTAATTATGGCTTTGTTTTCTTGTAATTTGTGACTGAATTTGTTCTTAGAAAAAACATCCACTTCAAAAAATAGTTTGCCAACAGAGCAAAATGTTGATAAATATATTTACTTACACTTGTTTTGTTCTGTTGGATCTTTTATCTGCTTATTTTAAATGATAATTTGTTACAATTAAGATATATTTCCTTGAAGCTAAGACTTAAGTCATTTTATTTTAATTCAATGTTGCCCTTTAAGTTAAGTTCTTAAGTCACAAAAGCCTGTTTGATTCATAAATAGACAAATAGTCTAGGTTTGATGCTCTGTCAGACAAGTTCATTTGGGAGCAACAGATAAGTGGATCATCAGTGGGAACGAGTCAGAACGCAGTGAAACCAGGAGATAAAAGCCTTCCTTGGCTGCTGTTTTTTGTCTGCTTGCATATGTAATGACAACTGACCACCAGCGGGAGGCACCACTTGATCCAGGAGTTTCATACTCGTCCTCTTCCAGATCTTCTTAATAACAACTCGTAGCTCCTCGTTTGCTTGATCCAAGTTACCTTAGATGCAGCAGAAAAACACAGTCAACACTTCAGTTAGAGGCAACAAATACACACACAGCAACAAAAAGGCACAATTGTTACAGGAAATAATGAGCATTCATGTTCAACGTTACCGTCAGGAGTACACTATCTGGTTTACAACTAGATGGGGATTATGTGATATTAGAGAGAATGAGGGAAGAGGAATGATGTGAAAATTTGAGAAAAACAGCCTAAAACCTGCCAGTTTGCTAAAAACTAAAGATTACCAAACACGCCTTTTATTATAAAAGAGAAGTCCAAAAAGTGTCTGAACACTTATGTTAAATACTATTCAAAAACTGCTGTGAGCTGCACACTCACCCTCAGTCTTGATCCTGAGAGCGGTGCGGACCAAAGCAAACAAGGTGGCATTAAACATAACCGTCCCGTCACTGTTGAGGGGCATGTTCATAGCAACCAGCCGCTGCAAGACAAATGAAACTTTAGAGCAACGCGGGGGCATAAAACGCTCATTTACAAGACGAGGATTTATATTCTGTGGAGCCCATCTGAGTGGAAACCCACCTTACAGGCCACTCTGTGAGGGCAGAGCTTCCCAAAGCCCAGAGGAGGCTGAATCCTCCGCAGCAGAGTTACAACATCAAGATGCTTTATCCTGCCCCTAGCAACAAGATACAGTCAAATAAAAAACCCATTATTATCCCAGGAGCAGTTAATATTAGAACAAACCCCAAAATATTCAATAGAAACTAAATGTTTTCATAATTAATAATGTTTCCTTCCTTTAGAAGGTCGTTAACACAATTACGTCTTTATAATCCCATTTGTAAAACATACATTTACATTAATGTGCAGAAAAGCACAAAAACAATAAAAGAATGACATGAAAAAGCGGCTTCATGAACGCACTTGGCTTCCGGATCATATTCCGACCAGATTCTTTTGAACTCATCCAGGTGGTGTGGCCCCAGAATGGACCAATCACGAGTCAGATAATCAAAGTTGTCCATGATGACGGCTACAAAAAGGTTGATAATCTGAAAAAAGAACATGTCAATGTTTTATTGTTGGGTTTAGAGGAGCTTCAAGTTGAATTCTTTGACTAAACACTGATGTCACTAAACGCAGAGATCTGTCTACAAAGTACCAAGAAAGCACAAAGCATGTAGAAGCTGATGAAATAGATGATTGCAAAGCCGCTGCCACAGGTTCTCTCCTCTCCAGGATTATAATCCGACTCGGAGTCGCACAGTTTGCCTGGCAGACAAGCCAGCATGATCTCCTGCCATGCCTCTCCAGTTGCGCACCTGAAAACGAACAGAAACCATCCTTAATCCTCTGAAGAAAACCTTTTTTTTTTTCATTTATAATATTTAATGACTTTTATAATATCCTGATGCAAACAGCTCAAGTTAGAAAAATACTCAAACCTGAAGAGCATCAGGACAGCCTGAGGAAAAGTTTGAAAATTGTTGTTGCGGTTAATTTGGGTCCCGTCCACCATTGCAATTTTTCCAAACACCTAAAAGCATCAAAAAATAAATAAAAAACATATCTAAAGAATTAATAGCAGTCACAATTCAGAATTGATATTTAGCTGATTTAAAAACTTTAAGTTGAAAACTCTACTAAACATTATTCAATCGTTTTTTTTTTTCCAGGAGACATCTGTTTGCACGGACAACTTTAAGACAGACACACATATCAGCTTATGTAGTAAATCTATGGAACTCACTGGACACTACATTACACTACAAACAGTCACATTAGAAAAATGTTTAAAGACAAGACATTAGATAAATTCAAGCCAAGAAATGAACTAGGACATACACATATGTAAGCTGGAGACCAGGATGGGTTAGGGAGGGGATAGAAATGTAGAAATATACAGTTTTGAAAGATTTATTGTTTCTGTTATTAATGTCGCCTTTGTGCTCATGTAAATGGCACAGATAATATAAGAAAGAAATTCTTCATTCTGTTCCTATTTTTATTTTATGCTGTACCATGGGGTTTGTTTGGGTATGGGGGGGGGGGTGTTGGCATTGTTTGTACAGTTTTATTCATATTTTTTGTGCAATGTCTAGCTTTTTGTTTTATAATTCAATTGTTTTTTTTTATGTGAAGCATTTTGAAATAGTGGTATACAAATAAAGTTTTGTTTTTATTTGATTTTATTTGTTAATGTTGCACGTTTCCTTGTAAAACAACATGAATAATAACAATATTTTAAAAAAAAAAGGAATTCACCAACCTGGAGCATTTGATTTAATAAACTGTTGTATAAATGAAACAATCTCACTCAGAATTGTCATTAGCGTTAATTTTAACAGCTTCCATTCCAACATTACCTGCATTCCAATCACAGCATAGATGAAGAACAGCATGGCAATCAAAAGGGCGACATATGGAAGCGCCTGGAGGGAACAAAAGAGAACCTCTTTATTTAAAACAGGAAAAAGATTCATTTGGAATGAAGATTTAATCTGATCATCTGTGTTCACATAAAGGATTATTTTAGTTATGTTTGACATAAACAAACCCAAAGTAATAAATCATCTCTGAGCATATGATTGAATTTAAAGAAGTCTACATTTGAGGAGGCTGTTGGTCAACCAATCTACCATTTTAACATTTTAATTGTAAAAACCAGGCCACGCTGTTCAGGTTTCTAAAGTCTTTAAAGTTCTGTGCAGAGTTGTGTGCATTCTCAATGTGAAATTGTGTCCTCCCCAGCAGTCTTACAGACTAAAAAAAACAAATTTTCAGGTGCATTTCGGACTTCTTCACCTGGAAGGATTTGATGAAAGTCCACAGTAAAGTCCGGATTCCCTCCCCTCTGCTCAGCAGTTTGACCAGCCGCATCACCCTGAACAGGCGGAAGAAGGTGATGGAGATGCGAGCGCTGTCCTCTGTGTTCTAGGGTGGAGGAAGTGAAGAGATGTAGTGCTTCCAGTAAAATAAAAAACTGTCAGCCAATGAAGTAGACACGCGAAAACGTACAGATTCTTTCAATAATCACGTAAAAATGGATCCTAATCCAACAGAAAATTTTTCATCTTTAAACAATAGAAATGAGTACAGTTCATGCAGAGTAACTGCGCTAAACCCAGACTCAACATACATTGAACTGATGGTAAAGACAGGCAGAACTGAGCAAAAGACAGGGATTCATTTCTCATGCTTGATACAAGCACGGAGATGGAGTGTTATTGGTCTGAAAACGTCACAAACACTACAAACGGGAGAATCCAATGCTCAGAAAAACTTCAATCAAGCTTATCTTAAATGAAGAATGAAAAAAAAAAAAAAATAAGACAATTTTCCTGCGTCCTGTGTCATGCCATGCACTCAGACGGGACAAAAACATGTCATCCTTTTAAAACTTGGGTTAAACTGCAGCAAACTTGGATTCAAAACAAAACTCTGGCGAACATTGAGCTCAAAGACAAACTCACTTTTCCAGAATAAGTGAGACCAGACGTTCTGGTTTGACAAAAAATCTCAATGTTTTCAACTCAGCGACACAAGAATACGATGCAGATGCTTTGATTTTTGAATGATAACAAAACGGGTGAGGGGTCTTGAATAAAGAGATGGGGGTTTGGTCTTACCCCTGGCTCCACTATCACCTTCACAACAGGAATGGCTGTTGACTTAAAACCAAAAGCTTGAAGTTAATCCAAGTTATGTAAGCCGGCATTACATCGCTAAACCACTGAGAGGTTAATGCTGGGTCAACTACTGACTTCAGCTCAAAATTTTCAGCATCTAACGGCAGAGAAAGAAATACAGATGCATCAAAATCGATGCATCGTAAAAGAAAAAAAAAAAGAATAAAGAAAGAGTCAGAGCTCCTATGAAAGCTCCTCCTGCAAATGTTTTCTTGGAACTTGTCAGCAGAAAAAACAAAACGTCATAAAATGTAATGTGGCTACAGAAAATGTTTTCCTTTATGTAGTGCGGAAACAAATCCACTCATTTTAGAACAATTCATCCAATAATGCAGAGCCAAAAATTAGAGGACATCCCCTAATAAAAATGCCTGACTCATAAATACAAGTGATTAATTCCAGTCTTTGATAGGTTTAGCTTTTACTCCAAAGGTGAATCTCAGTTCCAGCCCACAGCTCTGCCCTTTGAATTAAACAACATTTAATTTACAACCAGATTTAGGGACATATCATATACTATCATGTTTATGGCATCTTTTTGTTGTAAAAAACATTATAAAAAACGTAAAACTAAAAAAGTGAATAGTGGTATGGACTAAAATGTTTAGCTTCCTTAGGTGTTTTCAGGTGCATGAATAATATTGTGTTATGACAAAAAAATGCCTTCGCATTTTTATTCAACCATCATGCATATTGTCACAACTAAAAATGCCAGATGTGAGCTGAAAATAAAAGACAATTCCAAATGCCAAATTATTTCCTGAAGACCATCTGTGGATTATAACATCCTAAGGTCTTTAATTTAGAGGCACAGAGAGAAATGGGGAAAAAGTTGAGGGAGGAACTGAGATTCAGCCTTTTGTTTGAATACAAAATGTTGCAGTACACACCATTTCACTCAAAATACTTTGGACAAACCCAACATATTGATGTGGAAAAGCCAGCGAGAGCATGAAAAAGTGTTAATGTGAGCGTTCCAGGAGACAGAGAGGCCTTGCAGTAGCAGCACAGAAGATTGAGATGATCAAGAGTTTACAAGTGTGATTGATCAACACATGCAGAACAGTGGAATATTGTCACCCTATGCAAATCCATAAAACATGGTTAGGGCTTATAGAAAATCCACTTTTGTCCTCATATTCTGTTTTTATTGGGTTTTTAGTTTAGTCTACTCAAGTCTGAAGCACAAATTAGGCTATTGAAATTGTAAGCTTTACATTAGGATAGATCTTAATGATCCACACCGATGAAAATCCTGTTTTTAGTGTTTTTAACAGGTCTTTGTGAATTTTTTAAATTCCTATAATTAATTAGTTTAATTATTAAAAATACATAAAAAATATGTTCAAATTTTAATTTCTGAGAAATTCTATGTTCAAATTTTTTATCAGGAGCAGACAAAAAAAATGCTTTAAAAAAAAAAAAAAAAAAAAACGTATTTATGCCTTACAAAAATATAATGGACGAGCCACAAACTCCCTGCTCCACTACATTCTGATGCATCCATTTGTAGCCAACTAGATCATGTACGTCTTTGTTTTCCTCCTCTGAGCTGGAATCTGTCTCAAAACTGTATCTGGATAGTTTGTATATTGCTCCCCATATTTGTTGTACCAGTAATATTAGATTGGGGGGGTAAAGTGCTGCAAGCTAGCAGGAGAGCTTGTAAACATAAGAATAACGGGAAGTGGAGCAGGCTTACTCCAAGATAACAATTCCACCTACAACTCAGAGGTGAATTTCTAATGAACTCCTCCCGGTCTTCAGAAACTGTCCTAGACAACAACACTTCTTTTTGCAGCTAAAAACGGCTCAATCATAATTAAAAAGACCACTAGCAACACTTTTACAATAGATGAAAAGTTCATCGGAGTGGGGCTTAAAAGTAATTAATGGAAAGGCTGTGGTTTGAAATTTAAAGTCAAGATGTGTTGCTGCCAAAACAAAGCACTCTGGGTATTTTTTGTTTTTTTGTTTTTTGAAGACACATGTTGTGGTAAATGATTACTTACATTGATCTCAGTGATGGCAATGTCAACCACGCTACCCACAACAATTAAGGCATCAAACGTGTTCCATGCATCAGCAAAATAGTTCTGCAAGCACAGGCAACAAAGACACAGAGAAAAAGAGAGAGACAAGACAAAACAAGATGGAGAAAGAAGAGTTGAAGAAAAGAGATGTGAAAAATAGAAAAAGGTTAAACATTAAAAACTGAGTTTTGAAAGAAAAAGCACATGAAAGTCAACATCTTTTGTGTTTTAATTCTATCATTTCTTATCTTCTAACATATTTAGATATTAAATGTGTTCAAACTAAAGAACACCATTATAGCTGATCATAAATAATATTATTGGATGATGATGAATATTTATATTTTCTTCTCTGGCTGCTTCTAAACTAAAAAATGTAAGATAACAAAATCTATCTAGTCTTCATAAAGGCAACCAAAACCTCAAACCAAAAGACTTTTTTGATATTTCAAAATAGAACGTGTTACTTTAAAAAACAAAAAAACTGCAAAAGTTTGTGTTTTTGTCCATGCACTGAAAAGGTTTTTGCTCCCCATAAGCTGCATGAACCTAAATGCACGAGTCCACTGCACTCGAACCACTGGAGGTCTGCCAACAAGAAACAGAACGGCCAAATTCTTGCAGGCAACAGAAATCTGACTTTCAACAGAAATCCTGCGTTCCTCAGCAGAAGAAGATAAAAAAAGGAGAATAAGAAGGTAAAGGAGGAGGAAAAGCTTGAGGGAGGAGAAAAGGAGAGCAGCAGCAGCGATGGGAGAGTGGGAGGAGGTTGACAGAGGGAAACATACTAACGTCTGTCTACCTGGCTGAGTATGATGTCGACTACACTGCCAATCACCACCAGAGCGTCGAAGACATTCCAGGCGTCCCCGACATAACCCTGAACATGGGGGCATTCACATCCAGAGTGGGAGGACGGGGGAGGAAGGGATGTTTACGAGGGACAGGATCAGAGGTAAAAAGGTTACAGAGGGATGTGATGGGGAGGGTGGAAGGGCTTGAAGGGAATATCTTTAAACATATAAAGGGGACTCTTGATGTTTTAAAGAATTTAATATTGTTTATATTTAAAATAATGCAGTCATTTGTGAAAAAAAAACTTAATCAGATAAAGTTCCACTCACTCTGGGTTTAAAGGCGACGAGTTTGAGGATCATCTCTACGGTGAAAACCCCCGTGAAGACCATATTGAGGATATCCATGGCGTAGTTAAACAGAAGAGACTGGCCGTGGTGCTGAAAGATGAAACAAGCACCTTAAACTGTACCGCCTGTTTATAAGCAGAAGATCGGGTGGTTTCCAAGGAGAACTCACCTGGATGGCCAGGCACAAGGTGTTAAGGATGATCAGGACAAACATGACGTATTCAAAGCCAGTGGAGTTGACCACATACCAGAACTTGTACTGGTAGGGGTTTTTGGGAATGTAGCGACGCAGAGGCCGAGCTTTCAGAGCGTACTCCACACACTGACGCTGCGACGTGTTGAGAACGGAAACAAACCCGTGCGTTCTGTCAAAACTGAACTCTGAATTCTCGATTTTACACAATAACTAAAAGAAAATATTCAACTGATCGGCTTCACACCAAAAAATTTAGAATTCCTTCCAACCTGGTTCTTGTCCAGCTCACAGTTCTTGTATTCCTTCTCCCCCTGCTCCTGAAAGGTGACGATGACGAAACCCACAAAGATGTTCATCATGAAGAAGGCGATGATTATGATATAGATGATGAAGAAGATGGAGATCTCGATGCGGTAGTTATAGATGGGACCCATGTTTTCCCTGTTAGAGTCAATGGCCTTGTACAAAAGTCTGCAAAACATAAAAAGTTGGGACCATAAGCAAGTTTAATGCTCCAATCTATTGAAAATATTCTAAAATAAAAAGAAAAATAAGTCATCTATTGGAGACAAACACTTACGTGGGCCATCCTTCAAAAGTGGAGACAGTAAAAAGAGCCATCATGGCCATGAGAACGTTGTCGAAATTGAAGTCACTGTTGTACCAAATCCTCTCCTTAATCATGGGTAGGGCTGTGTCCCCATTGCTGTAAAGAATGTATGTTCCTCTGGAAATAACAAACAAACGTCTTTAGTAATTTATCAGGCCAGAAATGGGCATTAAAGCAGACACTGTAAAATGCTCACTTGCATTCCTCTGGGCTGGACTTTGCATCATCTGTGCATCGATAGAATTTTCCCTATTTTAAATCAAGAACAGCACAAATGAAAAGTATAAGAACCTCCGTTAAATGTGTCTCCTTTTTCATTGCAATGCAGCGTCACATGGAGTTCTGTTGCATACACACCTTGAAGAGCTGCACTCCAATACAAGCAAACATGAACTGCAGCAGTGTGGTGACAATCATGATGTTACCGATGGTCCTGATGGCAACAAACACACACTGCACCACATGCTGTAGAAAAAACAGTTAAAAAATGTCAGCAGGAATTATAGGGCTGCACCAGAGCAAAAAGGCTCACTAACAGTATCCAAAGCAAAGACTCTTTCAGACACACTTTGGTGCTTTTATTGTGTGTACCCTGACCTTAAGTCCCTTGGCTCTGTTGATGGCCCTGAGTGGACGGAGAACACGTAAAACACGGAGAATCTTCACCACTGAGATTGCTGAGGATCTGCAGAGGTAACAAAAACACGTGAGTGAATCCTAGTGATCAAAATATCATTGCAGGTTTCGTGGGAAGTCACGTTTTTCTTAGATGTGAAGATTTCATTTGAAAAAACATTCCTTTTGAGATTTAAGTATGTTTTAGTGTTTTACCCTAACCCCCCCCCCAACATTGACAGTCAGATGCTCAGTGGAGGATTTTGAGGATACAGAAAGCCATAAGACATTGACTAAGCATTTATTTTTGTGTATTTTAGAGCTGTGGTCATTAAAACAAATAAAATGCAAATATTGGGAACACAAAGTGTATCTTTATAAATTATATTATAACTTAGGCTAACAAATGCAGCCACTTTTAGATTTTATGACAGAAACTTCAAAGTCACACTTACTGGATACCAAAAGATACCAGAGACACACCAACAACAAGCAAGTCAAGTAGGTTGAAGTAGTTCCTGCAGAAAGCCCCCTTATGAAGAAAGGCTCCGAACGCTGTCATCTGGACAACAAAGCGAAAGCAGTTACATTTAAAATCAGAGAAAAACAGATCACAGTAACAAAAACAAAGCATTTACATACTGAAAGGTGTGCTAACAAGCTGTAAAATCTAAAGCACCTTTTATTAGAATGGCACCTTTCAAACCTTTTAATGCATTTTTATAAACAGATCATTTTAATGTAGATTTAACTGCAGTTTCAAATAACCTGGATAATAGATTAAATTATTTAAAGTTACATAGCTTATAAATCATACTAAAAATGGTTCAACAAACATCCTGTTGTTTTATCCTGGATTTAAACACAAACAATTTAAAAATAAAAGCAGTCAGAGGCATTCACGCACAGAGCGACATGCATGCACAGACAGATATTTCCTTAATGTATGTATGTTACATTTGCAGAATAATAACAGATGGAGCACAGTAGGATGGTCTGTGCTCCATTTTTTCATTTTTAAAAACATATTCATACATAACTTTCTCTGTAAACAACAAATTTACACTGTGGACACAACAAGGCAGACTTGGTTCTGACATGCAGGGAGCAACAGAGTCGAGACTAAACAGACTTGAAAGCAGATTTGTGTGATAGTTTGGAGGAATCATCAGGTTCAGGCAAGAAGGAAGGACAGCTTAAAGGTGACTTTTTATAAAGTCATGTGAAAGAGAAAGTACGTTCAGTTTCCTAAACCTTTCAATTCTAAAGATTTTGTTTTTGGTCATAATTGCTGTCGTTTGGGATTATCATTGTCTTGAAATTAAAAAAATAATCCTCAGTTAACAACAGGTTCATTTTTTAGGAATGAAAAAAGAACAAAAAGCTCAAAAGCACAACCTAAAAAGGAATAAAGAACCACCATTTGTAGCAATAATGTAGTCATTTACTGTGTGTTGATGCTACTTTTTGTTATTTTTAAAGAATTCAGTTTAGCAATACTTTATTTTCTGTCCAGCGGTTCTGCATTAGGTTAATGGGTTAATTTGCTCTGCTGCATAAGCTGATATCACCAAATATTAATAAAACACTTCAGAAACAAGAAGACTGCAGTCAGCAGAGTAGGTGCAAGTTGTAAAAATTGACCTCAAGTGACTCGTCTCCATCACAACTCCTGTCAGTTAGGACGTTTGCACAGATTTGATGGCTTTGATCTGTGCTAAAAATCCATGCTTCCATTCAAAAAATATCCACCTTTATTGCAACTGAAAAAAAGTGAGAAATCCCCTCTTTTATTTGGAACAAGCATAGCACAGTATGCTTTCTGCATTCAAGATTTCTTTTTGCTGACACTGTCATTTCTTGTGTTCATCTGAGATTATGTTTAGTTTAATAAAAATGTTAAAAAATAAAAAGTTCTGTACGTTCTATTTCACATGACCATGTTTTTTATTGTGGACAATCTGGCACTGAAGTAGACATGCTGGAATAATTTAAACGTAAAGATGTAAAAAAATAAATAAATAAAAAAAAAAAAACAAAGAAACGCCTTAAATACTGGAGTGTCTGAATATATTACATTAAAAACCTAAATATTTTTAAAACGCCATTGAGATGATGTCAAACCTAAGGGGGAAAGCCATGTTTAAGCAGTTTTAAATGATATTTGCTTGTAAACATTAAGTAGCTTCGCATTGATCATAAAGACAGAGAATGGACCTCGATGAAAAAGTGACTTGGACAAAATCTATTACAAAAAAGTCGCACAAAAAAACGTATGGCCCTGATGTGGGAAGCTTGGCTCCATGAGAACAACACGAGCAGACGGCCGTCATGACCATAGTGCAAAAAAACGGAGGAAAAAGAGGATGTGTGCAGCAAGCTCGGAGGTGGTGGTTGGTTGCTGAGACAAAGCAGCAGTCGCCATTGTTTACCTTAATAAGGATCTCAAATGTAAACATACTAGTGAAGACATAGTCTGCATAGCCTAGGATCTGAGGAGGCAATCAGAATGACATAAGCACGAAGGGTTACTGAAGCTCTACCCAACACAGCACAACACAGCACACACAGGACATTTACCTTCAACAGGATCTCAACTGTAAAGATTGCGGTGAAAGCATAGTCAAAATAACCAAGTATCTGCAAAAAGCAATGCACAAGTTTAAGTCATTCCAGGATAACAGCACAGTGAATGATCAAAACCGTACAGCTAAAAGAGATTTTTATTTATAGCAAAGCTGCACCAGGCAATATGTAATAAATGTATCTGTCTGTTAAAAACCCACTCCGATAACAGTATGTTTTGGGGTTTTCTGGTGATAGAGGGATTTTACAAAAAAAAAAAAAATCAAGCTCGAAATTTCCTGAGTCTTTCTTTTTTTAAATCACTGTAAATCCGGTGGAAACGAAAAAAATGCTGTTTAAAAAAATAGCTTATTTGTGACATCGAAAATACGCTCGGCGGGGAACCAGTTCCCTTGCTCTGAGTTCTCAGTTTTAGGAAGGGGTAGAGGGGCGGTATTGCCCAGCACTAACAGTCTTGGCCACATCTCAGATAGGAATGGGCTATATATTTGCCTGATTTCAGTTATTCAGTATCAATCCGTTACTAAAAGATCTACTGACATTGCTCTGACGATGGGAAGCTTGTGTTTACAGTCATAGCCAGAATGGACTGTTTCCAGGTATACTTTATTTTTGATAGGCATACATGTTGTTTGTAACAGATCTCTGGCAATGAGAAGCTTATGGTTTACAGTCATGTCCAAATTCAAAATCTTTTCAGATATGTTTTCAAAGTTTTAAAGTGATACTTGTTCCTATGCGAACCCTCGCTGTATGTTAAAAAGGTCAAGTACAATAGCAAAAGAAAAGTTGTGCGTTTCTAATAAAGAAACACAAAGTTAATGTAAACATTGTGTTATTCCAGATACTTAAATATCAGTTTCAGCAAAAATCGGTTATTGGCCACAGTTGCAGGGGAAATATCGGTTATTGGTATCGGCCTGAAAATATTTCTAATCTCAGAGGCAAACTTCTGATAATCTTCTGCCGCTCTGCAGAAACAACATACGTTTTTTAATTTTGGCTAAAATTAGTATTATCATAATTAAAAGACCACTGGGAACACTTTCAAAATAGATCAAAAGATGATCGGCGTGGGTCTTTGAACTTTTAGGTTTCATAATCAAGGTTTGGCCATGTCCCCGATGTTCCTTAAGTTTTGCTTCAAAAAACTTAAGGAAGTACTACTACTCAGGCAGTGGGGAGTCTGTTGTGACTAGACTCGCTGCAGGACATAATTTATTTCCCTGAAAGTTTCATTTACACTTTACTGAACTACAGGGTCCAGGGTTATTTGTTATTTGTCTTTGTCTTAAAATTACCTAATGCAGCTTCTTTTATTTTGTAGGAAAAGTAATCATCCACTTTGTTTTATCATTTTATTTTGCGTGTTATCCTTCAGCCTTTTCACAGTTACGTGGCAAAGCATGACAAAGCCTTTACACTTCAGCTCTGCTGAATTGCTTTGGTGGTTGATAAATGGAACAGGATGTTAAACCTCAACAACCAGAGAGTGAAGCAGACAAGTACAGCTCATCATGAGAAGGACTTTTCCTCCCTTGACTCGTGAGGATGTCTTTGATGGAAAAGACATCAATTTCCCCCACGAGGTGCATAAATATAAAGCAACTTTTCTTCAGCTCATTTTTTCTACCTACAATGTTGCGAGCAGAGAAGTTGCGGATGGGATCTTCAGCAGCCAGAGAAACTGAGCTGAGCATGATGAAGACCAGGATGAGGTTGGTGAAGATCTGATGGTTGATCAGTTTGTGGCAGAGAACTCGAAAGCTGTAAAACAAATAGAAGAGTAAAAATAAACAATATTAAATCAATTTTTAGATGTTGAATCTGAAATTTTCACCACAGCTACATTCTAGCAGACACTGATGCGACCACACAGGTGAGACCCACGGGTTGGTGCTGCTGAAGATGAAGAAGGCGCTGCCTTGAGGGATGGGCGGAGTCTTTTCTTTGATGGTGAGTTCAGAGAGCCGTTGAGGGCGGGGTCCTGATGGGACCTCTGGGAGAATGTCGTTATTGTCGTCATCATCAACATCATCTCCTGGAAAACATTTTCGGTCAACAAAATAAATAAACAAAATCCAATTGGTGTTTTCACAGAAGAAATTTCTTTCCAGAAAGAGAAAATTGGATTTGATGATGCCATCTAATGGTTATTCCACTCAAAGTTTGGATTTGATGCGTTTTGTCTGTTGAATTTTTTTTGATGCATGAGATTTGCCAGCTGTATATTATCAGCTGGCTTTTTATTTATAAGTAAAAAGTGGAAGGCTCATTCAAGTTGTAAAGATGCGGAATTATTAGAAGACGCATAAGACGTACTTTTGTTTTTCGTTTATTTTTTTCTTGACATACTCTCTACAAATCGCACCTTTAGCATGCCACCTTTGTCTATTAATATTTTTCAATATATTTTATTTAGTTTTATTTTATTTTTAATATTTTTAAGCAAACTATTCTCTGGAGAATATCAACCAATCAAAGTTTATTTGTTAATAAGGCACTTTACCAGCGCCCATGCAGACCAGTGGTTGACAAGGATGACAACAAAGGAAACTATCATACAACCAGATAAAAATAGTTTAAAAAACATACAAGAAACACATCAGACAGTAATGAGTTACCTCTTGTTAAAAGTCTCCTTTGGACTTAATCTATTGAAAATGTTTTCTTACCTGGAGACTCAGCAGCAGGATACGGCTCTTTGTCTGCCTCTAGCAAGTTCTCTGTTGGAAGCTGAACAGTGAAAAGAGGATGAACACTCAAAATGCATTTTTATTATTACTAATGGATGAAAACTGCTCTCATGTCCAAAAACTGATCAGGAATCTTGGTTTTACCTTTGACTCATGAGCTGCTTCAGTTATCTCAACCCTTTTCCTGTCCGAACTTGTTTCCCTTTTGACAGCAGATAAAAGTGAAGAAGAAAAGAATCAAATCGAATCATAAAAAATATGAGTTCTGCACAGCGATTGAATTGAAATACAAAATATTAGCTTTTTAAGTTTTACTTGGTACTATTCCTCCTCTTCTTGGCCTCTTCTTCCTCCTTTTGCGCCGTGTTGAGGCTCTCTGCGTCGGCCAGGTTATCAACAGCGATAGCCAAAAAGACATTTAGCAAGATGTCTGGTCACATCCGTTAAATAAAAACCTTCCAGATAAAAAGGCCCACTATGCCTAAAATAACAGTGAACCAGTTAAACGGAAATGGATCATTCCAAAGGCAAATGTTTGTTTGCTTGTTTGTTTAAATAGGCAGATGTTTAGGGCAAGAAGGATACAGTTTCCACAGATGAAGAGGATGATGAAGTAAATGCAGACCACCATTCCAGAGGAGGCTGGTCCCCCGTATGCCATGATGCCATCATACATCACTGTGTTCCAGTCTTCTCCAGTCAAAATCTGATGAACACAAAAAGAAAGAAAGCAGAATTTAAAGGTCCTATTAAAATTAATCTATTATTAATATTTTTACGATTACTAAAGTGTCAGATTAGTTATTAATTTCTGCAAACTGTAGCATAGCAAACCCACAACGTGGCAGGATGTTTTCAGTTCGGATTTTAAACAAACTCACCTGGAACACGGTGAGCAGGGCTTGTGGGAAATTATCAAATGTGCTCCGTTTGGTCACCGTCTCATCAAAGTTGAACTTGCCTCCAAAGAGTTGCATGCCGAGCAAGGAAAAAATAATAATGAAGAGGAAGAGCAGCAGCAACAAAGAGGCGATGGACTTCATGGAGTTGAGCAGTGAAGCAACCAGGTTACTGAGAGACGCCCAGTGCCTGGAGGGGAGACAAATTACAAGAGATACAAGCTGAGTTAAAGTAAAAAAAAGACTTAGAAAGGATAAAGAAAGCTCACGTCTAAAGATTTCTTTCTTTTCTAAAGATGAAACCTTATTCATAGAAGAATCTGCAGCTTCTCACTCTTCATGAACAAGAGTTGAGAGTTTTTCACAAATTATAATTAACTTACACTGCAAAAATTGAATAAAGGAAAAAGACCCTTGCTTCAGGAAAGAAATCATACGTCTTGCAAGAAAAAAAATGTATATTAAAAGTTTCTTGATAGCAACACAATCTTATTTCGAGAAAACATGTTTTAGTGACTAGAATTGTTTCTTTAAATAAAAAGTGAGACAATTTTTTAACTCAATGGCAGATATTGTTGTTTATGCAAAGAAAATGTAACAATGGGGTAAGAATTTGACCTATATTTAAGTATATGTAATTATATTTCACATATAACTGCACATAGAATATGAAGAGAAACATTTATTTAAAGAAAAAATATAGTTATATTTTAAGATGGGAAATAATAGTTTTCTGTGTTGGCATTACTGCAGTTTTTAATTTGTGCAGGATGCTTCATATTTAGCGTCAAAACTCAACATAATTGCTCACCGTGTAACTTTGAAGATTCTGAGGAGACGCACACAGCGGAAAACCGAGATCCCCAGAGGAGACATGATGGCCAGCTCCACCAGGATGGTTTCCACGATGCCTCCACACACCACAAAGCAGTCAAAGCGGTTAAAAAGGGACACAAAGTAGGCCTGCAGTCCCAAACTGTACATCTTCACCAGCATCTCCAAGGTGAACAGAGCCAGGAGAACTTTGTTGGCTACATCTGCAGATTAAAACCTTTATGTAAACTGTCTCTTTTCACAAGCAGAACAAAGCATGGGAAATGAAAGGGTGAAACCGATACCCTGGACTTCCGTCAGCCAGTCTGGTTGGTTGTAGTGCTCAGAGGCGATGGTGAGAGTGTTGAGGAAGACCAAGATGATGACGAGCCAGTAAAACGTCACCGATTTGACAGCTGCACGGCACTTCCTGCGACACAGACGGTTCCAGCGTCGCCACTGACGACTGATGAACACAAAATGAGTTCGCTTATATTGTTGTAACTACTTGTGTATTTGTCGACTGCGTTGCATGCAGGAAAACATTGGTGAAATGAGATTAATGAGCAGCATCGCATCCAATCCCCACAGAGGAAAAAACTGTTTAGGAGTCAGGGGTTGATTTTAGGTACTGAAGAGATTAAAAAAAAAAAAGTGGTTAAAAACACACAGGTGTCATCAGGAAAAAAACAAACAGATGAGTAGGTTAGGGACCTGAATCAGTCAAAGGGACAAAAGTCTCTCATGCAGCATGAGTGGACTGAAGAAATGGAGAGAGCATGTCAAGCACAAGATGTCACGACACATTACTAACCTGCACTTTGACTTAGTAATTTTCTGACTGTTGGGGATGAAACACAGACGACATCAGAACAGAAATCTCTCTACCTAAAACACATTTTAACCATCTGTCGTGTGCATTAAAAGCTCTATTGAAAAACAAAGTAAACAAAGTGTTGCGTGTAATGTTTCACACCCACCACAGTGGTCCACAGCACAGCCATTTGTCCTCCTCTGCATTGTGGTTATCGGTGTTCACAGATTCCGTCTCACTCGTTGGCACACTCGCTGCAATGTCCAAACACAGTCAGGAAATGAGGAAAAATATAGCAGGATGTTTTTGTTACTTTCCAAAACCACATTTGCACTAATTATGACCCATTATTTGCTTTATTTGACATATTTTTAAAAGGCTTTTTACAAAAAATGTCATCAAAATTTAAGTTTTCAAGTCAAAGCCCAAGAAAATAAAAAGGTAAAATAAGAAATGAAACAAATTACTTTGATAAACTTGACTAGAGCTTTGATTTTTACTTTATTTAAAAAAACAAATTCAAATATTTCTTAACAGTACAACAGTTTAGATCAAAATCAAGAATTTGAGGGCTAGTGTCATTGTAGCTTCCTATTGTCACACACTTGACCCAAGTGGGCTAATCAGCATACGATAAGGCAGGGTTTCAGAGAACCCAGCAGGATGCCGGCCCTCAAGCCTGGAGCCCGACACCCCCAGTTTAGGTATCTAGTCCACCAATTTGTAAACCTTTAAAAGTTAAAAGTACGGGGTGTGGGACCAAATTCATGAGAAAACTAGAAAAATGAATTAGTAGTGAAGTGCTGAACTTGAGTCAAATTAATCTCATCCTAAAAGAACACAAAGCCCCCAATAGAAATGTTGTACTTTATATATGAATCTCTGACTTTCTTTATTCTACTCTGTGCACAATGAGCTTTGTTTACTTCATGAAAATATAACATTTAGAAAAGATGAAGTACGTTTCATGCATGGAGGAAGGATCATTTCTGATGACACAAAGGAGGTAAAAAATAAAAAATAGAAGAGATCACAATGAAGGATGAAAACACAAACCCATGGATGTTCGGCTTTCTCCACTCCCTCTTTTTAGTGTTTTAAAAGGCATGTCAAAATAAAGCAGACATTTCCCCTTAAAATGCTCAATTGTGTCAAAGACATTTCACAGAAGCAAAGAAACAGAAAAAAACACTTTATGGTTTCGTTCAGACTGAGTCCTGTTTAGTTGCCGTACTTGCAAAGACTTTCCAACCCCTGTCCTTTACTGTCAAATATTTAGGTTTTTTTTTAAGACTTTACTTTACTCCCACATTTTCACTTGTTTTGGTCTTAATTGTTGGTTACTTAGATATTTTTCACAAGTTAAAACCATATTGCAGTGAGTGTGTTTGTGACATAAATGTGGTCATGATGAGAATGGTGATGATGACACAAAGACCATGCAACCACCAAGAGCAAACAGTCAGCATAGCCTGTCAATGGCGAGGACCCTCCAGGACAAAGATGAAATGACGCGATGAAAATGCCCACACACAAACACATTTACCCTGTGTCTCTGTGGACTGAGTGAACCAGCCAAACTTTCCCTTCTTCTTCTCTGTGAGGTCAGCCAGCGTGACCCCTTGGTGTTATCAACATGCAGTTCACAAAGCAGACAGCAGAGGCAGCAGCGAGTCAGTACATAGAGGAACAAACTAATGACACAGAGCTACTGTCACCAGAACTAAAGTACAGAACGTTAAAAGATTAAAGGTTTTTATGGCAGACTCATAAAGTATGATTAAAACAATAATAATGTTATGTGTTGCTGGCAAAAGCCAGACAGACGGCAGGAAAACCACTCATGAAAAAACGAATGTATATCCACTTCCAATAAAGGTATAGGTAAGGTAAAACATGTGTCAAAGCAATAGCAATGATAAATCTAAAAGCTAATATGACAATAAAGTGTATTAAAGTTTGTTTACTTAGGATATTTATTAACAATTTCACATATATTACTAATAATTCAAGAGGTTATGAACACAGAAAGCATACAATACAATACAACACTGGAAATGATCAGCGGTAAACAAGAAAAGACAAAACTGATTCAGAAAAGAAAATGGTTGTTAGAAACGAGAAAGGTGGAAAATAGACAAAAAGAGGAGAGATCTCAAGATGAACACACAGACACTGCAGATTCAAGGAAACAAAGTTAGAGCGTCGTCACCTGTAACAACAACAGAAGTGATCAAAGCAAGGCAGCTGCTGGAGAACAGAACCACTGACAGATGCATATGAACTGACTACACTGTGAGTTATTACTCAACAGACAACTTTTACATGACTGACAGCTTCATCTGATGTCCTGGAACATCCAAACCCGTTATGTCACAGCACAGGTGCACTTTAATCAGCAACACTTAAAACTCCAAAGAGCTTTTAATGATGGGATGGATGTCTCTTTGTTTCAAAGTGTCACCAACCAGCTCACAAAGAAGTGAATCCAACAAGTAGTATGAAGGAATTGGGCTAAAATTCTTCATTGCTATGTCGCACAAATCACACACTTATTCTTCACAGGATCTGCACTTTTGTCTCATTTTGAATCGATTGCTAGATTCTAAATTTTACATTCACAAATAGAGACATTTTTTGACAAAAGCCTGGCGTTTTTAAGCAGTAAAACTCATTCTAACAAGCTTTGGTGAATGACAAGGACATCCCAGGGTGCTAGGAATCATCAGTCACAGTCTGTGCTATGAGTTCTTCTCAAAAGCTGTAGGTATTACATCTCTGTAAAGGCAGCTGTAGTCAAATGTCTTCCATGAAGCCCAAAATACAGCATAATAACAAGGATTCCAAAACTAAGCTGAATGTTATGGCTGATAAACCATGCTTCAGACATTTGGTGAAAGTGAAAACAGAACGATTTCATCCCTGTCCGGGGACTCCGGCTTCCTCCCACCGTCCAAAAAATGTGTTAATTGGTTACTCTAAATTGTCTCTAGGTGTAAATGTGAGTGTGCATGGGCGTGTGATTTGTGAGCCTGCAACAGACTGGCGACCTGTCCAGGATGCCTTTGCCCACAAGTGGATGGGATAGGCTCCAGCAGCCTCGTGACACCGAAAGGGACATAACGGGTATAGAAGATGACTGAATGAAAAAAAAAATCTGTTTTGACTGACCCAAAACACAACAATAGCTCTCTAATGCCTGCAAGTGCATGAGTAAATACTGAACAAAGGTTCTTTCATGGTTCTAATGTTGCTTATTCTTGGACTTTTTCTCAGCGGAGAAACAAAACTTGCATTCAATCTCTTCTTTTCTAATTCAAATTGCATCTCAAGATTTAAACATTTAAGTGACGTTTTCTATGGGCAAAATAGGGGAGAACATTATTATTATTATCATAAAAAAGCTAAAAACAAAGTTTTTCTTAGTGCTGAAGCTAAATCCACTAGAGAATATGAGTGATTCTTTTTTTTTTTCAAGATTGAGACCATTTTATTTCGATTTCAGTCTTTCAAAAATCCTATAAGGAATGATCCAAAATAATCCTTTTTTAAACTTTTTTTAAAAAAGGATTATTTTCAAATCAAATTCTTTCATACAAAAGAACTCTCTAAGAAATACCCAGGTTACATGTTTGGAAGTTCCCATTTCAATCATCTTTTGATTCCCAGTGGTATTTTAACCATATTATGCCATTTTTTGCCCAACTCAAAAAATCTTTCTTTTTTTTTGGACATAGTTTCTGCAGAGTGGCAGACATTCATTCATTAGAAATTCACCTTTGAGTTGTGGGCAAGACATTATAAGCCTGCCCCTACATCCATCAGTTTACATGCTCTCCCGCTAGCTTACAGCCCCTCACATCCACAACCAAACATTACTGATGCAACAAGAATCGAGAGCAATATTGGAGCTATCCAGTCGTAATGTTTTGAACCAGAAGTCAGCTCAGACGAGGAAAACGAAGAGATGGATTTAGTTGTTAACAAGTAGATGCATCAGAATGGAGCAGAGCAGGAAGCTTGCAGCTTGCCATACTACACCTACAAGCTTTTTGCTCCTGCATTTTTCCATCTGCTCCCGATTGACAATGATTTGAATAAAGACATACTAAGAAACACAATATTAAACTTAATTTTCTTTATATCTGTCCTCCATCATCAGAAAAATGCTACAAGAACATATTAAAAACACTATTTTCATCAGAGTGGGTCTTTAAATGGATTTAAGGAAATGACTGATGTGTGGTTTCAACCTGTAATTTGTGAGTTTTACACATCCTTGCTGTAATTTTAATGCATTTAACTTCTTCATTTCCCTGTTTAGATGGAATAAAAAAGGCAACTCACGATTACGCTTGCCTTCCTCGTCTCCTTCCTCATCATTCTCGGGGTCGATGTCCTCAGCCTGTGTGATCCAGTCCAAGTAGCCCTTAAGGTCTTCCTCCAACTGCTGCTTCTCCCGCAGCTTCTGGAAATCACCTCGAGCCTTGGCCTTTTCTCGCTCTTTGGAGAACTCACTGAAGAGAGAGAGAAGCATGTAGTCAATACTACACTGCTATAGAGTTGATCTATGATTTCTTTTTCTATTCAATAAAAACATCAGATAAGTACCAGTGAATCGCATAGTGGCTTAAACGTTTCAATTAATATCAGTCAGTTATTTTTACAGTTTTAGGTTGTACCATTCAATAACTGACTAGAATGGGATGACATTATGAATTTTTAAAAAAAGTGAAGGCTTCCCTAAAACTGGATCATTATGTACATTTCAGAATTACACAATCGGGCCCCTTTCCAGGGAACACAGAATAGATAAACGACTTAAAGCTGTTTATGTGCAGCAGAAGTTGATCAGGCCTTAAAGGTCACTCCTGCAGGTGTTCTGACTTTCCTTCATGACGTACAACCTTCTCTGCCTGCACAAAAGCAGTGCTGAAACAATGTGATGCTAAGTCCTCATAAGCTTTAGTTAAACAATATTGGATTGCTTAAAGTGTGTTGTTTCAAACCTGACACTAAAAACGGAACTCAGTGTAGAGACAAGCATAAAATCTGAACAGTGTTTGTTTTAGTAACAAGAAACGTGCAGAAAAAGTCAGAAACCGGGTAGTTTCTTTTATCATGCAAAAGTGCTTAATCTTGGTGGAAACCAACAGCAAGAGTTCTGGCAGACCCAACGTCACAACTGAATCAGATGAAAGGTTTCTGCCCGATTTCTATGACCACGCTTGAAATGTGTTTGTAGGAAATTCATCTCAGTTTCAAATGTAAAGAGAAGACTGAGCTGCAGGGCTGACAGGACGAGTTACAGCAAAAGAGGCATTGCTTAAAAATAAGGCCAAGAGGCTGACTACTGAGCCCTGGAGTGACATGGACAAATGATTACAAATGTGAAATTTTTGCTTTATCATAAACATCATCAAAAAGATAAAACAAAAATGGCTCAAACATGGAGGAAGAAGCGTAATGGTTTGAGGTTGTTTATACCAATCTAGAATCTGTGATTGTACACGGCTACCTGCAGCATCATGCAATTATGCATCTAGTTGGTCAGCAGTTCATCCTACAACAAGATCATGACACATTTTGTTCTATGAATTCATTTAAATATGCTTATTTGCATAATCCTTTTCTTTCAAGAAGCATTTAGATTTTACTGACCAGCAGTTTTATATAATGGTGTAATTGTGTTAGATTTTATTCTTTCATTTTAACTCATGTTTGTTCAAAATGCACATTATAGGTCATTAAACACATCAAATAAGTCTTTAACTACACAAATCTGTGATGCATGTAAATAAATTAGATTGTGCTGGCATTAGCTCACTGATATAAATAGAAAATGTCATGGGCAGCATGAAGTTAAGGGGTTAGTGACAGAGCAATGGTTAACTTACCCACTTAACACACCCAAAACCAAGTTAAGAACAAAGAAGGATCCAAAGATGACCAAACTGACAAAGTAAACCCACGGCAGCTCAAAGCCCATTGCATCATTCATCTGAATAAAAGGACAGAGAGGAGGTACAAGCATTTTATCAAAGCAGGAAAAACATTCTGACATCCCTTAAAGTAAAGGCAAAACATAATGAACTATATTGAAAATCCTTACTTTAATACACATTAGGAGATGATTTAAAAATGGCATCTTTAAATGGTAAAGTTAAAATTATTCACTCTAAATCAGAAAGACAGTTTTACTTTGTGGTCTAACCTAAACTAGCATTTTGGTTCCATCCGAGTGTTCTAATAAATTTATGCCCCAGTTTTATCATTTAACAAACTTAAAAAGTTGCACATTGCACGTTTTTCATCGTGTTGTCTAGCAGCATATGATGAACAGGTTTTTAAAGCAAAATGAAATATATTTAATAATATCATGGCTAATTTAAAATCTGTGTGCAGGTTTTTCACTATTTCATGACCTTTTTATATACTTGTGAGAGATTTCTTGGTTGATTGTGGATTTGCAGAAGGACATATTTATTTATTTAATTATGAGCAGTTTGGGACTCCATGGTAATTTGTCTGACTCCGAGTCTTTTTATAAAGACAGGTGAACTCTGAATGTTCTGCTTTTGTTGAGTTGGTCTTCATTATTATAGTATGTCCCTATAGTTACTTTCTCACTTCATAAATGATAGCCAGAGTTTAGCATCAGTGTTGTGTGGCAAAAGTGTAATTGAAAAGGTATCATATTTTACCCAAAGGTGACATTTTCCCCTTTAGATAAGCTGTATTACTTCCTTTTTTTTCCCCATTATCTAATTCTTCAACGTTAAAGCTCATATTTTTTAAACCAAAAAAACAAATGAATCCTCCTACTTTGATTAGCAGCTCAAATTAAGACAGCCAATCTGTATAAACTGCTGAGATAATTAATTTTTTTCAATCTATTGGTCCAAAATTGTCCACATCTTAAATCTTTTAGGTTTTTGTTCTTCCTCCATCCTTTCAGCACTGTCACAGCAGCATTCATTTGGAATTGCCATGGCAACACAAACATTCATATGAGCAGTAAAGACTATGTGAGGGATACGAGAAAAAAAAGTCTGCAGGACAGGAGAAAGGAGGAGGACAGGTTGATTATTTCATATATTGGGGCTTCATCGATGAAAGAGTGTGGGTGGACAGTGATAAAAACATACTCAGTGCTGAGTGTTTTGGCTTATTAAAAGCTTTTTTTGTGTGAATGAGAAGCTGAGGAGTTTCAAGTAGCCCCGGCTTTTCATATTTAAAATATTTATTGTTAGTTATTACAAAAGTAATGGTTCAGGCAACAGCTCTCAAGTCTGTCTCTTAGGGAAAAGACAGCTTCAGTTTACATGTGAGACACTTAAAGATGCCATATGAAGTTTTTTATTTTAACTGTGACAAAAAGAATTTACCTCATAAATTAAACTATTTACTATTTATTTATTGTTCTAAACGTTAAAGTTCTGTTGTATTTTAAGGTTTTCTTGAATTTTTTGGGTCCTAATATCCCAAAACAAACAATAAACAATGCGTTTTCCAACAGTCCAGAGTCATTTTGATGTAGATTGGCAGATTACCCAGTACAGAACATCGGTCCAGCCTTCCATTGTGATGCACTGGAACACAGTGAGCATGGCAAACAAAAAATTGTCAAAGTTTGTGATGCCGTTGTTGGGACCCTGCCAGCCCTCTTGACATTTTGTACCGTTGAACAGACAATGGCGTCCGTGCCCCGACATAGCACAAGGGGCCGGCTCTTCCTCAGCAAGTGCACCTGGGGTTGATACAAACAGATAATAATACTTATTTTCATTTATTTAAACAACTATAACCGATGACATCTGTAGGTGAAGGTGACGCAATGTTAGTCTCTGAAAAAGGCCAAGATGTTGCTGATGGAAATCAATCCACAACAGTGTTTAACTGTCAAAAATATCTGGTACTTGCATCACTTTGGGGTTTATCCCAAAAGCACCACAAGCTGACTGAAGGTGTGCGACAGTGGTTTACAAAGCAAACTAGCAAATACCGGAAAACAGCACAAGTCAGGTTTCTGTGTGGTTCCTAATAGAAGCCAACTCCAAAACTAGATGGCTCATGTTTATGCAGAGAAAACAGCTGAAAGAAAAATGCATAAGTGCAAATAAAAGACACATTGACATAAATATAATTTCCAACGGAAACTAAATTAATCCCAAAAAACATTGAAAACTTATTAACTGTTGTTTCTGTCAAAATTAAGCTTAATTGAAATTGGTTTGCTTTTATCATATCGCTCAAACTTGTTTTTTTTTTTTTTTCAAATTCATAATTTCTATTACTAACATACAGAGAACAACTATAGTCTGGGCTTTCTGTGCTCTTTGCAGCCCTCATGATAAAAAAAAGTATGAAAATACATGAATACACAATGCTTTCTAACTGTAACTGACTACGAATCACATTTCTTTGACAGAACTTCAATGATGCGAGTACTACTAAAAAAGACTTTTTGCCATTGAAACTTGAAACTGATCTAACTGCATAATTTCAGTAAAGGTGGTGTAACTCCTGAAGCAGGGGTGCCCAAACCTTTTGCAAAGAGGGCCAGATTTGGTGAGGTGGAAATGAATTATCATTTGGCCTGACAATCTTTAAACTGATATAACTTTACATTTTAATGAACTAATTAATTAACAATGGCATACTTATCATTTCTCCCATAGAACAAATACATCCAAATATGTTTTTATCAAAATCACAGTTAATTTGTCAATTTTATGCACCAGTCATTCCCAGGTAGCTTGTTGTAGATAGAATGTCTCGTCTGGTAGTGCCTCCTGGTGCTGAATATGAAAAGTTAATTCAGCTAAACTCAATCAAGAAATAGTACACACAGTTTTCAGAAAGTGCTGGGGGCCGCATGTTATTGATTTTATAAAAGAAGCCTGCGGGCCGCATTTGTCCCAGGGGGCCGGGCTTTGGACATACGACCATCAGCAATAGACATTTTAATGTTTTTCTGAGTGGAATCATGTGTTTAAACAAAAGCTCAGTGCCAAATAAGTCACCAGGTGACATGAAAATCAAAGCTCAAATTACAGCTTTCTGATAGTTCTCAGGTTTTTCTCAAGAAAATAAATACATATAGCAAGACCTTTGCACTGTAGGATGTTGATACTATTCCTTTATTGTTCTTTCTGCAGGGCCTTCTAAATCTGTCACTTTAAAAAGTACCATAAATTGTTAAGATCGCTTTAAATGACCTTATTGGAGAACTCATTTTATGAGTGTGGAGAACTAACTCTGTATAGAATACTGGTATTTCTTTAACACACAGACTTCTATACTATGAGAAACATTGTGACGAATTTGTGAAAAAACAAGTAACATAAAAGACCACTGCATAACCACTGAACCTTTATCCAGTAAGACTGATATTCTAAGATGTTTATTATTGATCTGATGGAGAAACTGTAGTACCCGGCTCACGTTAAATATGCACAGCTTACACCGCCTACATCAACACATTGTATGTACAGAGTAGATTAGCTCACATTATGGTTAACAAATACGCCGGTGATGGCTGAACAACAAAGAACAAAAGAAGGGCCTTTTCTCATTCAATGACTAAATGAGATTCCATATGGTTCAGCCTTAATACACAGTGAAACACTGTCCTGATGGACAGAGATCCAAACATTAAAACCCAAAAGGCAAACAGTGTTCTGGTCATTTTATAGACGCGTGTATGTATACGTGTCTGCCAGCTTCTTCCTAAGTCTTGCATAATTCTGCTATTTTATAGGCAACGCTTGAGAAAAGGTCAAACGTGTTTATATAATAGCCAGATATTTGTCATTTAATCACTGGAATTAATCCACCATCTGCTGTTCTGCCCCGTTTCCAGCTGCTTGTCACTGTTCACAAACAAGGTGCATGAGTCCATTCATCCTCGGGGATTAAATCCTGTATCCACTCTGAACTGAGTCAGCCTTTTCCAGACTGCAGGTTTTTTAAGGTTTAAACTAAGGAATTAAAACATGGAAGCATAAAAACAAAACGATTAAAAATAAAACATTTTACCTGTTTGATTCACATAGCATGTGGCGTGCATTTTTCCAATGAAGAGCTCGAGGCCGATGATGGCGTAGATAATGATGACAAACAGGACCAGCAGAGCTATGTGAAGCAGTGGAACCATGGCTTTAATAATGGAATTTAAAACCACCTGTAAACCTGAGAACATTCAAAGGGAGCCTTTTTAGAATGAACACGAGCACAGAAAATATACAGAGTATGATAAATGTGTTATTTGTCTCATCTGTCTTGTATTAGCTGTTTAGGTTGTTTTGAGTATTTTTCTTACTAAGGTTTAGCTTTTAGGGTTAACTTTCCAAAGCTGCTTTGGATAAACACTTTCATTGAACTAGGGCTGCACGATATATTAGTGATCAATATTGCGATGACGATGTAACTTGCGATACATGAACAAATAGCAAAACAAGCAAAAACATAATTTTTATTTTACTACAACAGTATAATTTACATTAAAGTCAACATAACTTAAATTATACTCCAAATGACCTTCATCTACATAGGAGATGAGCGTCTAACATTAAAGGGGTCCATCCGATTGGTCAAATGCATAAAAGCATTTATTTGATTCGTTAAATATTTCCACTACCTTTTTTGTTTCTGTTTATTTTGTCCTTTATGTTTTATGTTCAGTTCATTGTTTTGTTTCAGCCTAACTTAAAAAATGTTTTTTGAAAGAGCTTCAGTTTTCTGCAATTATTTCTTCCACTAACTGCATTCTTGGATTTATATTTCATCCAAATGTGTTTTGCTCGAAGATTTACATGATACGAATATCCAAAATGTGCTAGTTTCTGAATTTATATTTAATATACTTTGCGATATACAAAGAAAATGAGTAAATTTATGGTTTTAAATAACTGAAAATGAACTTGTTTATCAAAGTGAACAGTAGTTTTGGGGATTTTTTTTTATCATGTGTGCTGTTAGGATAAGTTAGATGGAGGTTTGTTTCTTTTTTGTAAACAGAAACATACTGGTGAATGCATCTAATACAAAAGTTATCAGCCTCACACAAATAAAAGACTGGCACAGAACAAACTACAACAGAGAAGATACGTTATGTTTAAGATGTGTGGTGTTTTCCTTTACAAGTATTAGTCTACAATGAGCTGAGAGCGCAGTAGTAATACAGTCTGCGGAAGAGTATTTTTTTTTTTAAGTTGGCTGAGTTCATTTGTTTTTTGCAGTTAAATTGTGATGTATCAGTTTCTGCAGCTGTTTTTGTGTATCTGTAAAAATAATGCTTCTGAATTTTGGAAATATTAGAAAGCAGAAATAGAGGCCTGAATTAAAAAGAGTGTTTCAGTCTCCTGAGTATGAACTTGCGACCTTCTGTAGGATTCTATTTTTGTTTTCTCGCTTTTGTTGGACCACACTGGATGTCAACCTGATTACCTGGCATGCATTGGAGACTAATAGAAAGGAAAAAATCTGTTATAACAGACAATAAAGTATCTGATATTGATCAGACATTTTGACTCACTGGGAACACCAGAAACAAGCCGAAGGGGTCGTAGCACACGGAAGGCCCGAAGTGCTTTCACATCGAATCCCCCTGGTTTGCCTCCAGACTGGCCACCATGGTCAGCGTCTTTGGTTATCATCTCCAGGACCACACTGAACAGCCTTTAAAAAATAGGAGCAGACAAAATTGGCAAAAAAAATCAAAGAGTCAATAAAAAAGTATGTTAGGGCAGAGGCTCAAGAGAAAGGGAGAGTAGGGAAGTCAGAAAAAAACCCTCAAATGATTAAAGCGAAAAGCCAGAATGAAAAGAACAAAGCCAGGAGTCCTTTGTGCTTTTCTGTCTGACTGTGCACCTGTTTGCATGCTAGCAGGCATAGATTTCTCTATTGATCCCATGTGTATTTACCTTTCTTATTACAGTTTGCATTAAGTCCTCTGATCGCCAGGTGCTAAATTGATGAAGTTAAATACTATACAAATACAAGCACGTTAATATTTGCTTATATTTCATGCACAAGCCCAAACATCAGCGCTCTCTGTGAAGGACCAGGACTTTCCTAATTATCAGTAATTCATTTTTTAATTAAAAAAATTGAAAACACAACATTGCAAAGTTTTATGATACTACAAATTTGAAAGAGCATTTTAAGATGAATTGTATAGTTTATAAGAAATTGAATAAGACAAAAAAGAGAAATGCAATTTCTGAAAATAGAATAATTCCTAAAGTTAATTTGTAAAGCCTTTTCACTGAACTGATTTAAAAAGGTTTCTTGTCTCTACATTAAATGTAATTTTCACTTTTGCCAAATAAAAAAAGTTGGGGGTTGAAAGTTGATGATTTCAAGTCCAATGGTTTTTAACTTAAAAAGCTAAAACTAAACTAATAAAATAATTCATGAAACTTAAGTTTAGTTTTGAACACAAAAAAGGGTTTGTACAAGTTTACCCCAGTTTGTTGACGCATTGTATTAATGACGGCTAATTTTAACAGTTAAATTGAGACATATTCAACACCACAAAAGATTTGAAACAAACAGAAACAGAAAGTAAATCAAATAGATAAACAAATAGGAATTGCGTCTTTCATTCAATTAAAAAGGCTTTTTAATGAAAAGAAATTTAGGGTATATAATTTGTTTTTATGAAATAAATGTGCAACTCTTAAATGTTTAACAACAAAACATTTTGCAATAGAAAGTATTATTTAAATGTAAATTAAATGTAAAAAAAAAAGCAATATGTGGTCATCTTAGTTTCTTATTTCATAACAATTTACTGACCATCAAAAAGTTGCATTTGTTGAAGACTAGTCCTTAGACTTTTTAGGAACATTTTTTAATTTTGAAAATAAGCTTAAAGTTAATTAGAAGTCCGACTCTAACAGCACATTTCTACAACTCACCCCACAATGACGATGACAAAATCCAACATGTTCCAGCCGTTTCTGACGTAGGAGTTTTGGTGCATCACCAAGCCATAGGCAATGATCTTCATGAATGTTTCTATTGTGAAAATGATCAGGAAGGCATATTCCACTTTCTCCTACAAATTGGAAAAGGATTAAATAAAAGAAAGAAAAATATTTGATAAAATTTAAATGGAAATTTAAAATTTACAAAACCATGAGCCGATGCACAATAACAGCTTACAAAAACTGTGATCATGACAACACCCTAAAAAAAAACAACAACAGTGTAAAAATAAGAAATGTAACTTGTGCCAGAAATGTCATCCCCTTCTTTTTTGTGACAGCAGCTGGAATCAGACACTTTTCCACACAAGTTTCCCTGAATGTGCTGCACTCAAAATAATCAAATATATGATTTAAAAGCTCACTGAAAAATATGCATCAACATGGAAACACATTAAAAGTTCTGTAAGTATAAAAAAACATTTTTTAAACGTTATGCAGCAGTCTTGCTGCATCGTTGAATGTTGCTATGGTAACTGTGTCCTTTAAATAAAAACGGTCCCTGAATATGATTTCTTTCACATTAAAACTATTCTTTATGCCCACAAACTATTTCATCAAGTGCACTTTCCTTTTTCCATCACGTACATATATCCTGTTTATGCTTCGCTTTTTTCATCTTTTATTTCAATTTTCTGATTTTCTATACATTAAACATCAACAGAGATGAGAGAGATGATTTCACACTCTTTGGGGCAACTTAAGCTTAGTGTTCTACTGCTGATTAAAATGACACAAACAAAAAAATGCAGACTTGGACAGCGGGCATGAGAAACACACCAAAAAGACACTGTGGGCTGGTGCTCAGACTTTACACCTACACTCATGGACAGAGAGACTCGCGAGAGAACAAAAGCTCATGACACACTTTTGTAAGGCAGCAAGCCAAGTCGACAGCATTTTCACAGAGAGCCTGTGAATGTCGTCAGGAAAATTGGTTAGGTGGACTACAAACACGCATCTACCACAAGGCCTGGTTTGTGTTTTAGCAATTCATCCTCTAAACATTGCTACTGCTCAAAATTAATTCGCTCTGTCCCCTTTTTTCACTACAATCCTGAGGCAACATCATAGGAAAAAAAAAAAGGTAAAATGAATTCTTAATGCCTCGCTTCAATGAAAAAAGGGTTTTTGGTGTTTTAAACATGTTCTTGTGGCATTTTTCTCATGCTGCAAGACATATATTGAATAGAATTGAACTTTATCTCACAGGGAGAAATTCACCATGCATAAAAAAAATTAAGATTAAAACTGCATTTCTGAGTATTTCTTTGTTCAAACCGTGGTGAATTAGAAGCAGACCAAAAAAAAAAAAAAACAGAAAAAGCTTGGGGTCATGACATGTAGACTACAATCGGCAGACCAATACCTGCAGACAAATAAATCCATGTACATCTTTGTTTTCCTTAACCGAGCCGACACCTGGCTCTAAACTGTACGGCTGGATACCGCTGATATTGCTCGCCATTTTTGTTGCACCACTAATGTTATCTTGGAGTTGTCAGGGGCTGGAAGCAAGTAGGAGAGTGTGTATACAAAAGGATGATGGGAAATGAGGCTTAATTGTCACCAGGAGTCCTACTCACAACTCGGAGGGGATTTTACTCCTGCCGCTCTACAGAAACTATGACTTAGTAAATGACACAGATTGTTTGATATTGGCTTAAAAAGTATAATTACAATTAAATGACCAATGTGAATATTCTGACATTATTCCAAGGGCAACACTCACTGCTTTAAGCGTAAAACTTTAAAAATTGTGTGCTCAAAAAATTATTTTGCAATTTAAAAAAAAATGCACCTGAAACTCAAAAATATGTGCAAACTCTTGATGGAAAAAACATGCAATCAAAACAATGTTTACTTGAAAGAATTTCTTTTTTTGACCTAAACAGAGAAGGCACCACATTACAAATGTGCCACAGAAATCAGCCAATCACAGGCGTGTGATCATGTATTTTTATGTTTGAAGTCGATTTCTCTGTTCTAAGTGAAAATCAATATTTTTTGTGCACACAACATTTTTTTTTTAGTTTTTTACTCAAAACAGTGAGTGTTGTGCTTGGAAAAATGGCACAAAAATCCCTCCAAATGGGAACATTTTTAAAGAGCTCAAATGATGATCAGAGTGGGACTTTAAGCTAAGCTTAAGACAAGTCACAGACAACTTCTAAAAACTGTCATTCCTGAGATTTCCCTTCCAAAACAAATGCAGAATGATGCAATAAAAAACAGGGGTTTGTTTACAGAGGACTTCCTCTAAAAGCAGAAATCCCATTACAAGGGAAGGAACTCGCTGACAGGTTTCACTGCGGCGCAGCAGGGCGGAAATGGGGTTCTCCAAAAGTTCCGCTCGACCTTTTCACAGGTAAATAAAATTCAATCCTGCAAATAAATCAGCTCTTAGAAAGAACGGTTCAGCAATTCATGAGACCTAAAGACTTGAGAATTTTAATCCTTTTATATTTGTTTTACGAAGCAACTACTGTGTAAACCCAGAGAGAAACTCATTTCAGATTTAATCTCAGAGTTGAGGACTCTATGAAATAAAATCTCATAACTCTCTCTTCTTCCTGTGGGGCAGCTGTAAGCAGAAAAGTAATTGTTTACAACCTCCTTTTATTTTTCATACCTCACAATGGGTTTAACACACATAACACAAGTTACATAATAAATATTATTCTTTATTCTTGCTAACACCCAGGGATACAGATAGTAGGGTGTTTCTGCTCTCTGTGTTTCTGTTACAGCAACATCCATGAATAAACAAAATCCTGAAGTGAGCCTCTGCTTGGTTTAGTTTAGCCAAATGCAAACTACCGCCTTACAGGAAGGAATCCCGCTGTTCTTGTTTCCAGTGTGCAAGCTTGGTGAAGATTGCTCCTTCTGTGCTTGTAGTAGGAAAAATGTTGCCATGGAAATCAAGCTTGCCTCATGTGTGGGCAGAGCATGAGACTTAAAGTAATCAAGTCAGGAAAACTCAAGACCTAAGCTGCCAACAGCCCACTGGTTCAGATAAATATGGTAGTCCAAGGACTTGATGTTTATATTTTTAAGTATTAGAATGTTAAAACTGAGGATTGCTAATTTTGAGCAGCAAATGTCTTTAAATGTCTAAAATATATTTTGTAAAAATCATCTTTTTATACTTTCTGAAAATAATATATAGGGGAAAAAAAATTGGATCCAACTTTTATCCTCAAGATAAGACAAAATATGTCTTCATTTTCATTCCTGTTTTTAAGCATCAATGACGAGTGAGCCGATAAATAAAACTACATTTCGTAGTCTTAGAAGAGCAAAAGGCACTTTTAAGAAGCCATGAATTGATAGAACCGATGTATTTTTCTAACATTCATGTGTTTTCTGTCAACAGAGGAGGAAACGGACCAAAACTTTCATTTAGGCAGTGCATCCTATAAGCTCCAAAATCTTCTTTTTTGGAACCGGGACAAAAATTTGGGTTGCTAAGCTCAGACCAAAAGACTTATAAGTTTCAGTTGAAAGGATGAGCCAAACGACCCACATGTGGTTCATTGTTGCACCAGGTTTTCAAGTCAAAAGAAATCCAGAACATTTCTGCTGGGATGAATAAATACTTTTTTAAGCTCTCAATTAAATTTTAATCCCTTGTATGATGTAGAATTTCTACTTAATTCTAGTATTTGTGCCGTTCATGTGTCGTTCATTTAAATATGAAACAGAGATGGGGTTGTAACTGGAAATTTAAACCACTTTTTATTGTGTAAACAACATATTTTTTAACTCAGTAAAATTTCTCCTATATGTCACAGAATTTGATCCTTCTTTCCCTGCGAATAAAAAGTAAAAAAGCTAATTTCTTCTGCTTTGGCACCTGTAGACAGTTCTGACCCGATTTTTGTTGTCAGATAAATGTAGACCATAATATGAATCAGTCTCTAGCCATTTCAATAGCCCACTAGTCAGCTATCAGCTTTTTTTTCCATAAGGTAACTAAATGAAAGTGCCAGTGAGTGCAAATTTTTTGTGATTTTGGGGGAAAATTTTCTGCAACCACCATGTTGCAGACATTTTGTCAAAGTTTTGCGGTGATAGTACTTAATTCTCTAATGACTGCGTATGAGAACTGGCTTAATTCTGGCTCTAAAGAAAAGTCAATTCAGCCGCCTTTCTTGTGCGATATGGACGCCGCCATGTTGGAGTCAGATGCCATCAGACGTTTCCAACGTTTGATGTGAGGCCAGCGGGCACCACATACTTTTATTGAGACATCGGATTGACCAGTTTAGAACTTGAATAACTTGTACAGACAAAACATGATATAAAAAAATAAGGATTATCAAGAACATGTTTTTAAAAAAAATAACAGAGGGGTTAATCCGACCAATATAATGAGCAGTAACAGCTGTTTTGGGAGTCACTCAGTCCAGTTCTCATGTAAAGTCAACGCCTATAACTAAATCACAAACTATCTTGCTGGGTCATATAAAGGTGCACCCCTAACAATGACAGAGACAACACCGGCAGCCGTATGATAGCTGCTTCGTTCATTCATTCATCTTCTAATCGGTTTTATCCCTTTTGGGGTCACGGGGGTGCCAGAGCCTATCCTGCCCACTTGCAGGCAAAGGCAGGAAACACCTTGGACAGGTCGCCAGTCTGTCAGGGCCACAATCACACACCCATTTACATTCACATCACTCCTATGCACAATTAACCTATGGAGCATGTTTTTGTACGGTGGGAGGAGGCCGGAGTCCCAGGAGAAAACCCACGCATGCACGGGGAGAACATGCAAACTCAATACAGAAAGGTCCCCCACTGATGTTCTGTGACCTTCTAGCTATGAGGCAAGAACGCTAACCACTGCACTACCGTGCATATAATAGCTATACTTTATTTATGTTTTTCTACTTGTCCTATCTAAAAACTGAGTAAACAGATGCGTGCTGAAGGCCTTTTGTGTTGGACAGGTTTTACTATTACAATAAGGGGTTATGCATCTTCTGATAACCAAGGTGTATATTTGTATAAACCCCTTTTGTATTTGTTTTTTTGTTTTTGTTTTTAATTCATTTATTACATTTTATGCTTTAAATATAAATCTATTATTTTTGTAGAAAATAGCTATATTTTCTACAGTCAGAAGATATATGTATACATCTTTATGTAAAATATAAGGCAATATGCAAGGCAAATAATTTTTTTCATTTTAATAATCAAAAGGTTGTTAGTTTTGATTTTAAATAACTTTTTCAGCATATATATATTGTTATTTTTAGTTGTACATTGGGTCTTACATTATGTAACTCATACACAGGCAGTGGTGTAAAAAAAAAAAAAAGGCGATGAAATATTCCTCGTGTGAAGTGCTTTGGTGCCACCGCTTTTAAGAGGCATGCAAAAATACTATTGATGCTTCCGGTACTCATGACAGTGAATCTGGATGTGAAATGTAACTCCACCATCATGCATTGGAGCCCAAATTTAAAACTGCGGCCTAAAGAGTCCAGCAGTGATTAACTGGTTTCCAACTAACATGCATGGAGTTTTGCATTTAAACAAATATCTCACAAAATGTCAGTTTTGAATTTCTATTAGTATTTCAGAATCTACAAACAAACCAGTAAAAAACAAACAGAATTGTCTAAGTATTACAACTGGGAGTCTATTCTTGCAGTATTTGAAAGTCTAGGAAAGCATATTTTACTTGAGTACCTTAGTATTCCATGGTTGTGCCGGCTCTTATTAGAGTTGCAGTTAAAAACTATAAATTACTTACCAGACTACATAAGAAAATACACACACTTACTGCACAACAAAACAAAAATGAATCTATTACCAAACTGCATCTTAGAATGAAGTAAATTGACCTTATAAGTGGTTTAACACAGTAAATTAATGAGAATTGAATGGTAATCTGGGAAATTCCTGTATGAACTCTCTGTAATCAGGTTATGAAGTTGCAAAATGTTGTTGTACATTTTAATAAATTCATAACAGCTGTGACAAGTTGACTGTGCTCTACAGAGTCTCACATTGTGCTGTGTTAACATCTCAGGCGTCGAAGACTTTTGAGCAAAAAACTAAAGATCTGAAGCAGTTTTTTATTTGCTGGAGTTTCTCCTTTATACAGACTGATTATGATTTGCAGAAGCCCCAGTTTTGTGTTTTTGGGCAATCAGAGGTCGCTGTAGCAGTTCATCTATTTAAAAAAAAAAAAAACAGGGGATGCAAATGTGACCAATAATGTGGCAACAATGATAAAATCAAGAGTTTAGGACTTTGATTAAAATATATTATTTAATATTCTGCACTTAAAGAATGAAGAATAGGTTATGCTGGTTATTTAACATTAGATGACAAGCTTCAAGGTATTTTTAAAAATCTCCATATCCCTTATAAGCAAAAGAGCTTTTTTTTTTTTTTTAACTCACTGGTCTCAGATAAAAGATGGATTCTTCTATAGATGTACCCCTATCATCCACATGCAAACTCTATTTCTGACTCCTTAGAATCAATATTTTTGAGTCTAGCTGGAGGGAAGTTTTTTTTTTTTTTTTTACTATTTTAAAGGAGTTTATGTGCACTTTTCAGCATATCCCTTCAAGGGTGGCTACAGCAAATCAGCTTTTATTGATTCGTACAGGTGGTTTGGCAGAGATTTTTACTCCGGATGCCTTTCCTGTATTTATCCAAACTGAGGGTCTGGCACAGGGGGACCCAGACTTAGGCCCCTCATTGTTGGGCAGTAGCAAAATGTGGTCAAAATGTGCTTTTAAAAAGCTCATCTTAAGCTACATTAACAGCACCAGCAACATGCGTTTAAGCAACAGCTTTCAATGAAAAGTCTATGTAGACATGCATTTATGCACATTCAGGCTTTTCGCCTTCAAAACTCTCACGTTCACGTGCTTTTAATCACATGCTTTGAGTAACAGGGACTCAGGTTAGATAGTGACATATGAATGGCGTCCCTTTCAATTCACGGAAGTGACAACTGTTTGAAAATGGATCATGGAGGAGACGATAGTAATCGTGCCTTGTTGCCGGCAGGAATTATATTACACCAAGTATTTCAAATATTGGAATAGAGCTGTGAAAGAAAATGTGCGTTTTTGATGCCCGCTGTGAACTTGGCATCAAAGAGTTCTAATAGATTATTAACCATTTCTGTTGTGGCAGGAAATCTGAATTTAGGAATCCAGTTGAAGCATTTTCCAGCTTTTTTAAATAAAACAGTTTTTTCACGATCCAGAGAAAAATGCAATTCCAGTCACTCAGTTACATAATGCTGCACAAACCCTGACTGGAATAAGCTTTCAGTAAAGAAACAGTGTGGGTATGAGTGTTTAGTGACAGGAGAAAAAAGGCAAATAAGAACACAAGAATGACAGATACTAGCAGTACTGACAACATGCACTTTTCTAACCGTCTATCTATCTAGCCCTACTGTTCCAGAATTGAATAAAGTATATATTAGTTTGTGTATACTTCCTTTCTGTTATTTGCTGTGTTACACTTTAAAGTGTTCCTCAGTGATGTCAAGTTTCTTAATCTTTTCTTTAGTTTAAAACGTCCTAATTTAGACTGCTTTCTATATGGAGGGTCTTACTTTTAAAATTCTCAGATATTCCTTTCATGGATGGATGTTGATTCATATTAGAACTTCAATATATAGCTGTAATGAAATAAAACCCATTTAAAGATGATCTTCATTTTTTATTTGACATAACTTTGCATGCTCCAGTGTACTGTGGTCCACTGTTTGAGTTTGTGTGCTCGGAATTGATCCAGTACCAGGTTGGCCCGGCACCATCATCATGGCTGACCTACCACAACTGCCTGGAATGAGCTGGGAGCCTCACAACACTGACCCCCCACATGCACAGACACGCACAAGCACATACACACATGCAGAGGGCGGTCGCAGGCTCAGTCGATGTCACTTTACTCAGTGATGATAACGTGAGCTGACATGACACTCGATGCCATGTGGCATCGGCCGGTGGGTGCATCTGGGTTGTATGCGTTGATTCTGAGTTTCACCCCCCACCCCCCAACAGGTACTGTTATATTCCATAATGCAGCGTCTGTCTGTGATGTAAAAAAGAAATACAGCAGAGAAACATGAGGGAAGATGTCTACTAATGTTGAGTATAACCAATAAAAATCATGTTATATCATGATTTGTTTGTTCCTAGCGGTTCAGTGCCAGAAATGATTAAAATCCCCTTTGTTTCTAAGCAGTATGACATTTGACTTCTGTCCTAAAAAAGGTTCCTAGATAATCTATGTCCAGTAAGTTTCTGAGGAGATGACTATTGGTAAATGTTTGTGTGAGCTGTCATGGTGATCCCGCCTTACTGCGACTCTGTCAGTGTGTGTATGACACACATCCATGAGGAAGAACCAGCCAGGCAGCCAGATACAAGCCAATCAGCTCCTATTAGCCTGTGTTCCCTTTGGTCTTAATAAGATGAATGGAGAGCAGCAAGGCTGAGACTCAACTGCTTATTGTTGTAGAACACAACACTAAAATAATGCTGAATACTCTGCACTCACTCAGTTTCAGGAGAAAAAAAAACATTGATGTCATGAAGTAGTTAAAGTTAAATAGATTAAAATCCTAGTATTGCATCTTTTATTTCAATTCAAAATTAATATCTGTTCATTTACTAAAAAGTATAAGTTTTTGAAATAAAGGAGAAGAACATAATTTTTCTTCTACTGCAGTGTAAATATTCTTGTTTTTTTCGCTTAGTCTCTCACATTTCTCTAGGCTCCGGAAATAGATTGGTCCTGTAAAAAGATAGATGCTGATGAAATTAGAAATGAGGACGAGAAATAATCCCTGCTTGTTAGTAATGAGATAAATCTGAACGGAGGGTCTTCTAATGAGTATAATTGATGGAAAGAGACAGCATATCATGTAACACACTACACGCTGCGTAATCGAGGCCTGTATTGTCAAATCTATTTCAAGTTCCTGGAACTTACAGAGTCAAACGAAATCCATATATTGTGAAATAAAAAAAGTGACTTCCATTAATGAGATGGCTTTTAGGGGTACTCCTAAAAACCTAGGTTAAAAAGGTTACTGCTCAGTTAAAGTAAACAAATGCCGGACAGATTTACAAAGCAAATTTCCTTTATGCTGCCAAAACATTATAGAAGCAGAAACAGATGTGGACCTCTGCAAAGCAGACCTAAAAAAAAAAAAAAAAAAGTGGTCAGTAAAAGATGTGACACTGTCCACGCAAGTGTCAAGTCGAGTCAGAATCAAGTCCTGTGATGTTGAAGCAACAGATTTTCCCCATTTCAGATTATTGCATTAAAAGCAAATTCAAAGAAAGACAATGACAGGACTCCAAGCACAGAGCGTCGCCTCATGTGACAGGTTGCTACTGTTGTCTTTCACGTTGACAGGATTTCATCCCCAAGGTTTGTGAGCTTCTGTTTTTCTAGATCTGGCTACAAAAGAAAATTACAGATTAAAGAGAAGTAAGAATACTGAGAACCTTCACTGTCCTAAATCCCACAGTAAACACAGAAAAAAAGATATGATGGTTATTGAAAGCTATTTCATTGTCTGATTTTTTTTACTCTGTCGTAAAATATTGAATATTTTATCATAGCTTTTTGTTGTGTAGCCTATGTAAATGTATATGCATTTATGTGTGCAATTCTTTATCCTCTTTTTTTTTATTTTTCCATCAATTCATAATACAGTTTTGACCAATAGATCTTTATCCATCCATCTATAGATGCCCGTTTCTTTGTCTTCTGTAGCTTTATTTATTTATTTGTTTCGATTCCTTTAATTAAACCATTTCTACATTATCAAACAAGTCACCAAATGTTTTTTTCAAGCTTCTATTATTTCTAAATTTTAACATGTGAAAATGAGAAGCAATGTCTTTTCACAAAGTTGTCAGAGAAACCATGACTTTTGACATTTTTTGCAATAAGTACGATATATGTTTAACCTCTGAAGACCTGCCATCCACAGGCGGGAAAGGCATCACATTTTGAGCTTATATTACCATAGTAGTTAATTCCGCTGAACTGGAGCCATACAATACGTATGGAGAGGCTTAGCTCAAAAGTTAGTTCGGGTCTTAAGAGGTTAAGTCCCATTTTTGAAATGGTGTTTTGTTAAAATGTCTCTTTTTAAACATTACAATATCTCTAGAATGTTTTTAGAAGGTAAAATGTAAATTCTTTAACTAAAGCACTCCAAAGCAGAGTTGGACAGTTGAGTTAGATTTTATGAAATCTTGTTGATGTTATCATAATATATTTATATTTAATCTGCAAGATTGTTGCTCTGACATTTAAAATCTAAAAGTTTATTAATTGAGTTAAAAGAAAAGTTAGTGCAATTTCTTAAGTATTTCTATTAAAACAATCTAGAAAACCTAAATGTTTTAGACTGAACCATTACCCACAATGCTTTTTGATCCACATCCAACCGATTAATTTAGTAATCTTGTTTAAATGACCAACTATCCATCAAGTCAGATGCAGCATCCAGAGTTCATCAGAGGAAGATGTTTTTCAGGCTCCTATTTTCTGTACCGCCATTACTATAAAGTCGATGCATGTGTGGCTAGTCTATTTTTAGTTGTGGATATTCATAATCCAAATGTCAAAAGAGCAAGAAAAGCCACAAACATATATAATACGTCCCTCTCACCCTTCCGCGGGTGGTTTCTCCTCCAAGCTCGGGTCCTCTACCAGAGGCCTGGGAGCTGAAGGGTCCTGCGCAGTATCTTAGCTGTTCCTAGCACTGTGCTTTTCTGGACTGAGAGGTCTGAGGTCTTTCCAGGTATCTGTTGTAGCCACTCCTCCAGCTTGGGGGTTACTGCCCCCAGTGCTTCAATTACCACAGGCATCACTGTCACCTTCACTTTCCAGGCTTTCTCCAGTTCTTCTCTGAGTCCCTGGTATTTCTCCAGTTTCTCATGTTCCTTCTTCCTGATGTTCCCATCGCTTGGCACTGCCACATCCACCACAACGGCTTTCCTCTGTTCTTTATCCACCACTACGATGTCTGGTTGGTTATATATATATATATACATATCGATCGATACGATAGATATAGATATATATAGATACATATATAGATATAGATATATAGATAAATATAGATATAGAAATAGATCTAGATATAGATATATCACTGTGACCAGAAGCGATACACTAATCCAGAGTTGGTATTAGGAGAACCACAGCAGCACCACAGAAATGGCAAAACTGTCTTCCATGTGTGCGCTCATGAATGCTAATGACATATCATTAGTTCTACTCATTTCCTGAATTATTAGAGCAAAAGATTTCAGTTAGTAAAGAACCAATGTTAAAATAAATATAAAAATGTAAGAAATTTAGCTAATTTTATAAAACCACATTTTCACTTAAAACAGATCCGTTCCTACTAACTATAACTCCCACACCTCTTTCTCCAGAAACCTTTCATTTACCGCTTCCCATTGCCATCTCCTTTTCTTGTCTTTTCCCCTCATCCGGCCCACTTGTCCCCACCTTCCTGTCCTGTATGCCCTCTTTGTTCCTCTCAGTTTGTCTCTGTGCACCTCGTCTTCTCCTGTTGAGAGCCTTCTCTGCAGATACTCTGCAAGTCTCCATGGTCACAGTTGTCACGGCAGCGAGCGAAGCTGTATGTTAAACTAGGTGAAAGGAGCACAATGAATATAAACATTCAGATAGTAAAAACATACATCTCCACCTGCAGAGAAAAACAGTTGAACACAAAGGGCTCGTATCAATTTAAACAATTATACAGATGGCAGCCGTCATGCATCTTCTAACACAACTCAGGCCATACACTCCCAAGTTGTGATATCTTAATTGATTAATGTATTTAGGAATAAATTCATTATTCTTAAAAAAATAAAAACATTCAAAAGTCAGTGTTTTAAAAATTACACACAAAGTCTGAATCATAAACTACGTTCTCTTGAAAAACGGGGTGAATAAACCTGACGGACAGTACAAAACCATCATTTCCTGGCGTGCGTTTGGCTGGTAACATCTTTCAAAGAAAGCAGGAAGTAATGTAGCTAATATAATGTCAATGGTAAACGGTAAATGGCGTATACTTGTACAACGCTTTTCTACCTACAAGGACAAAGCGCTTTTACAGTCACAGACCCATTCACCTAGTCACACACACATTCACACACTGGTGGCCGCTCCGCTGCCAAACACAGGCGCCCGCCTGCCACCAGAGGCAAGGTGGGGTTCAGTCTCTTGCCCAAGGACACTTCGACTCATGGCGGGATTTGAACCTGCAATCTTACGATCATAGGTCGACCAGCCTACCGCTGCACCACAGCCGCCCGTGTGAAGAAAGCAATGCAAAACCAAAAATATAAGAACTCTTAAAAGGCTGCAAAATGACGGTTAATCAAGGATGAATTGGTCTTCTGTTACAGAATCTGTAGTGGTCTTGGTGTTTAACAAACAGGATCTTCAGCTGTCATTTTTCATTCCAAGCAAAGCTTTTGGCTGTTAAGAAGGAAATTGGTGGATGCTGGAGATTTAACTTCTCATTTATCCCACCATCAGTAAACCTGCTTAGCAGTAACAGATAATCTCCCCATTACATTTCCTAGTCATCCAATCTACAGCCACTTTCATTATCCATTTTTAACAGATTCATTTGAATAACGCTAGCTTGTTTTTGTTCAAGCAAGTTGTGGTTAGTCCATCACTCAGCCTGTGATCTGAAGGGATCATTATGCAGACTAAACAAGTCTGAATATTTGCACAGCGTCTGTTTTTTCCATGTTTTCACTACAGAAAAACATGGAATGACAGTATAATTAAACAAAAAGCACCTGGTTCATTTAAAATGTTCAACTTCTCTTCACTTTATGCCAACAAAGATGCAAAAGCAATAGTTCCTTTTGCATAAAGCTCTAGAAAACTGGGTCAAGTCTGACAGATCACAGTGTTGCAGTCACTTGGTCTGTTGTGCAAGGCTTAGAGCTGCATGCACTCATTTGCTCTGTAACTGATGTCTTAAAGTGTTGCTTTAGAATCCAAAGCGTTTAAAAACAATGTGCATGTGAGGCTGTATATTTCTGTGGGTCACAAAAGTCAAAGCGAAGATGCTTTTATGTTCTGCTCCCTGCAGCATTTGTGTTCCCCTGGTCTTTGGGTGCTAAGCATCAAGTCCAGCAGGCGCCCTGACATCTGGGCCTCTGTCACCCCCATGGTAGAGCCACTGGAGTTACATTCAAAACTCAAAAATGTTTGCATAATACTGCAATACAAACTTACAAGTTAAGTTGTAGACATAGATGCTTCAAATTGCTGTTGTTTTTTTAAAGCAGAATTAAACAAAAAAACATGTGAAAGGATATGACCATCAAAGGATTAGAAACTGGAGCATTTTGACCCTCAGCTGCCATTATAGGAAAATATTTTCCAATTAGCTTCAATTCTCAAATTTCTGTTCTATTAAGCCTGATTTATAGAGACTTAGTGTGCTGCAGATCCACAGTGTTTCTACTTAACACATGATAATGATGAAGGGGAGCGACAGCTCAGAGGAGGAAGGAAGTGACTCACTGAGATGGGACTGCACTTGAATAAATCTGTGTGATCACAACTGTCCTGAGGTCACTTTCACAAGGCTCCCTGCGTGCACACTCATTAACGGTCGTAGATCTTTCTTTGCGAAAAGATTCCCTACTAAATGTTTAGCCCACAGCCTGTATCTTCCATGATTTCCAAGACAAAGTCATTACTTTATCTTTGAAATCTGATCCTAATATGAAACTGAAATCTAAAGAAAATTGTAATCTTTCCTAAAACCAATGTTTCAAAGAAAAATCAAATATATAAATGGAACAAGAGAGAAAAAAAGTGAGTGTTTTTTTATCTGCCACTTTTTCTTATGAAAAGTTACAAGATAATTACAAAACTATTTGGGTAAGGAGTCTAAATATAATATTAACTATAGGGTATTTCAAAGCATTAATACCTCAGTGTACAAACTACAGATACCTGTACATTTAAAATTTACATGCCTGTAATCATACACAATAACATGCAAATGCCCAGGTCTGTGTGTGTATATTTATGTCATAATTGTTTCTTTTTTTGTATTCAAATATCCAATTTAAAAGAAAAAAGTTTAAATTTAAGCTTTCAAAAACTAGTGTCTTCTATTTTTAAATTGTAATAATGAAATTTATTTGTAAGAAAATGTATCTACACTTTTTTGAAGCCTGTTTACAAATCTCTTTTCAATACTTCAATTGTTAAGCAAATACGCGGCTCTGTAAACAGAAAAAAATATCTTCATCACTGTGTTTAAAAAAAATAGAAATTTCTTTAGCCATTTTCATGTGTTCAGGAAAATGACAGATTTTTAGATGTAAGTAAAAGGATGAAACAAAATCGATTATATACGTTATTATATCAACATAATTACAGTCATCTAATGCTTTGCTTACCTCACTCTGTTCATCGTTTCCTCTTTAATTTTTGTAAAATGCTTTTTACATGTTCTGTGTTTGTACCGTTTACTATTGGGGTATTTCAATATTATTAAGAACATTCCTAATTTATAGTATTCTTTATCTGTTCTAATTATCTCAACCATTTTTTATATAATTCTTATGCAATTTTTTTGAATCCTTTGTTCTCAACATTAAGTTAAGATGTTTGTCAATTAGTGTTTAATTGTTAATAAAAAATGTTTTTTAAATAGACATAATTTGTGTTTTTGTCACAACTGACAAACTTCACAATGAACTACATTGTGAAGAGTGGAAAAGTGTGCTTTTGCAAACTGTGAGAATGTTTACAGGTAAATATTTGAAGTTATGAACAAAGATAAGAGATACTATCACCCTTCATTCATGTGGGTAAAATTTCACATCTTAATGAAGAGCAGCTTCTTTCATAGGTGTAACTGTGTCAGTTCAGTACAGAAACTCAAAAGGTTATGCAGCATAAACGAACATCCTAATTGAAATGAAAATGAAGTCCAATACATAAAAAAAATAAGAGCTCTATTCAAATAAGTTAGGAGAATGTTTAATATCTTGTATGCCATGTGCAAAAAAGGTTTGACAATGTGGATTTGGGTTTAATTTTAGTAAAAGCTCGGTATATTCCAGAACAACATTTGACCACAAACTTGTAAATGATCTACTTGCAGTACTCCTAAATAGGTTATTTGTTAATTAGCTGGTTACATCAGAGGTGACGCGCTCACACAAACAAAGAAAACAAACTACGTAACCATGGATGTACAGCAGTCTCACAAGGTTTACTTAAAATGTTTACACAAGACACGCATGAACCACCTTTCTTTGTCATGGCGTTGTAGCTCAGTAAACAATATCTTCTCTCTGCATGGCAATGCAAATACACACCCTGCTTCCATTTCTCCTTACATGCACACATGCATGACACGCAATAGGAGTAAAGTAAAGATAAGAGGAAACAAACAGGTTAAATCAAGCCTTAAGAGCATTAACCATGGAGTTTTTTCCTCCCCCAGAAAGAAAAAGAAAACATATTCCTACTCTGCTGTCAACTACTTCTGTTATTTCAAAGTTCCTTTTTAGACACATCTTATTATACTTAACATATGTAAGGTTTAGTACTTATTAATTAATGAAAACAATTCTTATGTTGACAAAGAATCTGGAGTACCATAATCTACCATTTCATAACGTATAGAAAATTAGATTAAATGCTATTCTTAAGCCTTTCAGAGTAAACTTTATCCATTTACTTGATAATTATATTATCTTTGGTACACTAAAGAACTTTTTTTTAAATAAAATATTACTTATTTTGACAGTTCATTTTCTACCCAGAAATAAGACGACTAGATCTCTGAGGCACCGCCTTTCGCGTCTTGTGGGTTCCGCCCATTTCATGACGTCAACCTAGAGTCGGCCTCAGTAGCATGTCTGCATTTCGCCTAAGAAAACAAGCAACATCCAAACTTTCCAAAAAGGACGTGCATATTGTGCACATAAAAGCAAAGCGTTTAGCCGATCCCGCTAGTTCAGTGGAGAAAGTGAATGTTGTTTTTTTTTTTTTTTTTTTTTTTTTTTAACTTGTCCTGTCCAACAGCTGGGCAAACAGATGAGAGCTGAAGGGCTCTTGTGTTGGACAGATTTTACTTTAACAACAGGGGTTATTAATCTTCAGACAAACCAGAGGCATGTCTGAATAAACCCCTTTTGTAATCGAGGCCATACTTTATTAGATTCCATCATGTTTGAAAATCTTTGGTATGGACCGGACAGAAAAGGAAAGGAGGGAAGGATAGAGAGGGGTGTTAGAGAGGAGGGGGGATAGGAGGGTGATAATAGGAGGGGGGGGTAGAACCGTAAAGCAGCATAAGGCAACAACTTTACTGGATGTTTATCATTACGGTAAGGCTCAAGTGTAAAACAAATCTCAAAGGGCGGGGCCTGTCCACACACACATTCAGATGTTATAAACACACCTATTAACTGCAAAGATGTCCACATGTCAACATGTATAGAAAACATGCACACAGTACAGATATTATTCACACACGCATACTTATGCCTTTAAACCAACTATTGTGAAATATTTCATTCGTTCCATCATGCAAACTATTAGTGCAAAGGTGAGCTAACACCTGTGCTCAGGTGAGTGTTTATGTTCTTCTAAATGGATGGCGGAATGTGAAAAGAAGGAGGGAGAGCGCCCAGCCATCCCCACACCCAGACCCCCACCGCAGCAGCAGCGGCAGCCAGAACCCCCAACGCCACACGGCAGCAGGCAGAGAACAACCACCCCCCGGGCGACCACATCCGCCACCCAGGCCAGGGCCAGCAGGACCACCCCGAGGCCCCCAGAGCCAGAGAGCAGGGAGGCACGGGGGGAAGAGAGCACCGCCCCAGCCCAACCAGGGGAGCAGCACCCCCGCCGCGCCGGGAGGGCCCACCGCAGGGCCCCACCCGGGAAGAGTGCCCACAGCCCGAGACGAGCACCTCATCACCACCCAGGAGTTCTGGGCATCCCCCCGCCCCAACCCCAGGTACGAGCCAGAACCCCCCAAGGGAGACCCGCTCTGCGCTCCAGGCAGCCACCCACCCGGCCCACGGTTGGTCCAGGAAGGAGCAAGGTAGGGGACAGCCGGCCCCGCCCAGGAGGGGGGCACCCCAGAGAAGAGGGGGGTCCGCAAGGGGTGTTGTAAACATGGCCCGACCAAAACCGGCACCGCTGCCAAGGGCCAAGTACCCCCCACCAGGGATGGGGTAGGGGACAGATGGACCTAGGACCCACCTTCCTTGCATAATGTGTGTGCGTGCGTTGAAAGTGAATGTTTGTGCTAGCCTGGGGCAGTGGAGTGCAGCTGGCAGTGCAGACGCTTCCTGTAACGGGCTGTTCTAACTTATCTACATCACCCACTCGTTTTCGTGGATTGGGAAGGGCTGGTTGCCTTAGCTCATGTTTTTAGAGGAATAATTAGAAATGCATCACTGGAGGGTTTGTTTTTTTTGTGACAAATTTATATTATCATATACTTAAAAGCTCAAAAAGTTGATTTTGCATGATATAGACCCTTTGACACAGTGGTCCCAGAACTCTTTAACGCCACGGAGCGGTATAACGTCACACGAAACTTTCACGGACCGATCTTTCAATTGTAGGCAGAATATTATTATGCCAAAATAACGATTAAGGAGAAACAAAGACGTGGCAAGACAACCCCCTAAGCTTTTATTTTGACATGCAAAACATTGTACAACGCACAGGTGTCATCATCCTCTCCCCTTCCCACACTCATGGTGCATATTAGAAGTAGTCTATTAAATGTAGCTTTCTTTTTTTTAGAAGTCGAAGGCTCCTCTTCTGTCTCCTGGCTGGGCGTTTTTCCCTTGGCAAATAAACTTTCCAAAAACGTTTGTTTTTTCTTCATTTTGGAAGCTCCTGGGTTTTATTTTAGCGGTATCCTATCACATGACCGAGAAGAGCGCCTTGGCCTGCGTCAAGAGTGACATAGACGGATGGAACAGAGAATCGGGCAATTTTTCAAAATAAAACATCTTTCAGATTCCAAAGTAAATTAAACTGAAGTATTGTAAGTTATTAATTCTTTCTCTGCAGCCTAGTACCAAATGACCCACAGACCGGTACCGGTCTGCAGCCCAGGGGTTGGGGACCACTGTTTAAACATGTCTGACCATTTATTTTCCTCTTGTGCCTGATCCATCCTGTACACATGAACGTCACTGTGACTGTCAGGAAAGGCTCTGGAGCATATGCTGAACTTCCAATGTGATCCAACAGGTTACATAAATCTAACAATTCAAAGAATAATGTTTTAAACTGTTCAAATATAAAAGTTTTAGGGAGAATCAAAAGGCAATAAAAACTGTTTTCACTATGAGCCCAATGTGTCAAAAAACAACATGTATACATTTTGCCAGGGTGTTCACTGTTTTTTAGAAATGTACAATACTCACGTGTGCACAGTTATTTCTGGGAAGAATATGAAAAAGAAGACAAACATCCAGCCTTAAACAGTAGCTTCGTCTATGAAGCAAAAACTTTGGGCAGCTGTGGAGGAACACCAGCTTAGGATCCAGATAACCAGATGTTCTTGAAAATAAGTCACTTTTTAACAGATTTGCCCCTGTAATAAAAGAGGCTAAGAATCGGCTATTCTGCTTTTGTAGGGAAAGAGTCAAAACTTTTTTCTTATTTGATTTAATTGTACATAAAAACAACAACAATGAAGCCAAATGAGAAATTTAGAAAACTGTGTGAAGATCTATTTTCACATTTTTCCCCCAAATTCGACTTTTAAAAAGCTTTGCCCATCATCTCAACATTAACAAGAAGTATTTAATAATTCACCTGTAATTTAGTACTTTAGAAAGGAGAATGGACAAAACACAACATAAGAAAGGCCCCATGAGACGATGACAACAGTTGAAGCTGAGCGAAGAGAGAGACACACCTCCTCAAACACACGTCATGTGATTGATGGAGCAGTCTGCTGCTTACTGTGGCTCTCATCCCCCCTGCCCCTAAACCTTTAATCCCTGGCTGAGAGCAAAGCGTTCAAACCTGACATTCTGAGCTCAGATTTGCAGCACAACCAAACAAAAATAGGAAGAAATTAACTGCAGAGTTGGCACAAATGCACGGAAGGAATAGTTGTGAATTATATCCAGAAACTGTGCTCACTGAGCTGACAAACACAACATGAAAGCATCTATGTGAAGACAAACAGAACAACCCAGTGAGGACAGATGTTTCGACCTCTGGAGAATGTTATGCACTAAGCTTTCAGAGCCTGATAAGGTGCTCACACAGACCGAGACCACACAAACACAAAGTTACCCGATTATAAATAAGATAAAATCCATAACCACTCGTCCAAAAAATACCTCACAAATAATACCTATGTGGTGGACAGTTCACCGCACGCACACCCACACCACACTTAATTCTATTTAGTCACTGAAAAATTACTTTTGTTATCAACATTTCCAGGAGACTTTATGAGAATAAACAAGCTGAGTCAAGAAGCTTTCTGCTTTACCTCTGTGCCATGAATGAAGCACTCCTGCTGCCGTGTGTGTGTGCATGACTTTAATCGGGACATTATGGGGCTTGTTACCATGGTTTTACCTTTAATATCCTACTCTGCATTAGGCAAAAGACTATTTACCCTTTGATCTCTGGCTCATGCTGTTCATGAGAAGGTTCACCTGCATGCAGTTATGATAAACTGCACTAATGAGGACAAACTGCACACTGAACCAGTCAGCCGCACTAGAAAGAAGCACCCTCACTGATTCAGAAAGACCAAAGAATCATCCACTGAACATTTAGTATAAACATGTTATGGTGCCCGTCTATATTCTATATTCTATATCCATGTTTAGATTTTGAATTCCATACAATCAGAATTTTTTTTCCAAATACATACTGTGTGAACAAAGAAAGAGCACCCAATGAACTTTGCATTAAAAATAGTTATCCAACTGTCTAAAAAAAGACATTTTCTATTACTGTACAAGGAATTCATGTTTGTATTACAGATTATCCTTTTTAATGTCGTCCTTAAAAAGTTCTATTTTATTTGCGTTTTTCTGTAGTTACATACGTGTATTTGTTTTCTTTTACTTTTTCATTTTATTTTCCAATAATTTAATGACTAATTATCCTTACTACGTTTGATAAATCTATGTGTAGATATATACATTTCTTTTGTTTGTCTTCTTTGTTTATTTGTTTTTTTCAGCTTGCTTTAATTGCTTAAAATAAACCTATTTCAGTCCAAATGTAATAAATGTTGCCTAAATGTTACCCTAGTACTCCAGGAGCAGGAAGTACGACGGGTGCTTAAATCAGCCAACCCCAGGAAGGCAACAGGACCAGATGGAGTACCAGGCAAAGTACTCTGCGCATGCGCCGACCAATTAGTGGACGTCTTCACCAGAATCTTTAATCAGTCCCTACAACAGTGCAGTATCCCAGCCTGCCTCAAAACCTCCACCATAATTCCGGTTCTCAAAAAGCCAGCAGCAGACAGTCTCAACGACTACAGGCCAGTCGCCCTCACACCTGTAATCATGAAGTGTTTTGAAAGACTGATAGCAAAACACATCAAGGATAATCTCCCACCCACCCTCGACCCACTCCAGTTTGCCTACAAACCAAATCGCTCAACAGATGATGCTATTTCCACCACTCTTCACTCTGCCCTGAGCCACCTGGACCACCCAGGGAACTACGCAAGGCTGCTCTTTCTGGACTTCAGCTCAGCCTTTAACAACATCATCCCAGACATCCTGACAGAGAAACTGCTTCACCTGGGCCTTTCCTCCCCCATCTGCTTATGGATTAAAGACTTTCTGACAGAACGACCACAATCTGTTAAACTTGGACCCCACCTTTCATCCACCATCACCATCAGCACAGGATCACCACAAGGATGTGTACTGAGCCCACTCCTCTTCACGCTCTACACATCGGATTGCACGCAGACCCACCCCTGCAACACAATCATCAAATTTGCTGATGACACCGCTGTGGTTGGGCTCATCTCAGGGGAAGATGAGACTCTCTACAGGGATGAGGTCAGCAGACTGGAAAAGTGGTGTTCAGGAAACAACCTCCACCTGAACACCACCAAAACCAAAGAAATAATCCTGGACTTCAGAAAGAGGAGAGTGGACCCGCCCCCGCTTTATATAAATGGGGTCAGCGTGGACAGAGTCCACTCTATCCGCTACCTAGGTGTGCTGATCACAGAGGACCTCTCCTGGACTGCAAACACCACTGCGGCAGTAGGGAAGGCCCAGCAGCGTCTCCACTTTCTGAGAATACTCAGGAGGAACAACCTGGAGAAAAAGCTGCTGGTGACCTTCTACAGAGCCACCATCGAGAGCATCCTCACGTACTGCATAACAGCCTGGTATGCAGGATGCTCAGCCGCAGACAGGAAGGCGCTGCAGAGGGTGATCAACACGGCCCAGAAAATCACCGGCTCCCCTCTACCCAGCCTAGAGGACATTGCTGGCTCTCGCTATACAAGCAGAGCCAGACTAATTATCAAGGACTCCCACCATCCCAACCACCACCTGTTTCAACTGCTACCGTCAGGCCGACGGTACAGATCCCACAAGGCACGCACAAATAGACTAAAGAACAGTTTTTTTCCCAGAGCAGTCAACCTCATAAATAAATGTGAATCCCACAAAAAGCTGTAACTTCGTGCAATATCTGTAACTAATGTGCAATATTAACAATTCCCAGTGCAATATAATGCAATTCAAAGAGTTATGTAGCTTTGTACATATGTATATTTTCAGTCAACACAAATTATGTAATGTTTATTGTTCTTAGAAGACTATTCTCTTTATTGTTTAAGCATGAGGCCGTTTCGTGTCACAGGTTTCTTGTGTAACAATAAATGGCTTTTCTATTCTGATTCAAAGTACTTTAATGGCTATCCTTACATAGGTCATTTGGACTTTGGCTTTTTAGCAAGGTCATTCTATGGCCCTCAACACAGACATGCCCTCTGACCTCATCAAATTTAATCTTTCCAATATGATCTTATAGGCTCCAGTTCATATGTTAATCCAGTGGGATTGCGTTTACGTGTTGCAGACGGACGAATCAAAGCATGTTGTTTTGGCATCATAGACATTTAATCCTTAAATGTATGTGATTCACTTTGAAAACATGGCTTAGTGATGCACAGACAGAAGTTGGTAAGGAGGCTAAAACCACCTTAATGGCCCTTTGTCAAATCGAGAGACCTTATGTCTGTCGGTTCAACATTTCACTCAGCATCACAGAGAACCTTCAATAATGAGCAGAGTGGATGTGAGTCAGTCTTTAATTAGATAACAAACTTAATAAACCAAAGCAAGGGTGTCAAACTCATTTTCACCAAGGGCCACATCAACATAGTGGCTGTCCTCAAAGGGCCAGATATAACTTATACTGTACATGTAACTAAATGTAGTGAAAAATAAACACAATACCCCTTGATGATAAATAAAAAACTCATTATTTATTTATTATAACTTTTTAAAGTGACAATTACAGTTGCATAGAAAACATATGTTTGCTTGTTACTTTAGCATAAATTCTTTTACATTTGATTCCTGTCAGGTTAGGTTATATGGACAGTGTTTAAGTCCTAATGTATTGCTGACCAATCTGATATTTCAAGCCTGAATCCCTCTAGATATGAATAAATACACACCAATTTTTATTTTTTATTCTAAGAAATTAAAAACTTTTGTGCTCTCGCGGGCCACAAACAATGACATGGCAGGGCCACATTTGGCCCTCGGGCCTTGAGTTTGACACATGTGAACCAAAGGCTATCAAGCTGGTTCGAATGAAACCAGCCCTCTTCTGTGAAGCATTGCAGATAAGCGTGTGAATCCAATATTCGCTGCCTCATGAGAGACTTTAAAGAATCTTAAAGCTCTTTACATCACAAGAGCAAAGTGAATTTAAAGAATTCAGTGTAGGACATGAGTAAAATCAAAGCCAAGTGTATGAAAAAGAGGCGGCAGGGATAAGCTTAGGCACAAACATGCACTGATGTTGCACACATTCACTCCAGATTCTCACATCGTACGTTCATAGAAGATTGTTACGGTTACTAAAGCGGTGATTACCATGTCTTTCAATGGTCAAGGGAATCTACTAAATCACCAGACAGCTTGATAGGATATTAATGATCCTCCGCTCTGCACAGTAAGAGGAGGTGATGGGTGGAGCAGGAAGCTGGGAGAGTTACATGAATACGGTGAAGCTGAGAAGTGCATGAAGAGAATGAAGCAATTGAGACAGAATAATGCAGTTAAGAACTGAGCGTAATGATGATGGTGATGATGAGAAGATGAAACAGTTCTGAGAATCATGTATATAAAATAAACAGACAAAAACAATGCAGGCCTCCGATTTCTGTTGTGTTTGGCATTAAGTTCATGGAAAATAATAACTTAACCAGGAGGCAATGTTTTATGATGACAAAAGATCCCAAATTCTGTTTTCAGTCATCTTCTGCCTGTATTTTTAAAGACCGACTTCAATGAAAATTGTGTTTTTTTTACATGTTCTTGTGGCATTTTTCTCATGATAGAGGACATATACCGTATAAAGAAAGTTGAGTATTCCTCTATTCAAGTTGTGCAATCGGAAGCAGACAAAAAAAAATGCAGTTTGAAAAAGCTTGATCTTGTTTTATAAAAACTAAAAAAATAACTCCCTAATCCGCTCCATTCCAATGTATCCATAAAAATATAAATACAAGTATAGGACCACTGGAAATGCTTTCAAAATAGATGATTGTTGTGGGACTTTCAGCAATGCTGTAATTCCATTGCAGGTTTAACCCTTTATGCCTGAATTTATTTTTAATAGGATAAAAAATATTCTTCAATGTTTTTTCTGTTCAAGGGGATTGTAAAATCACCTGATTATATGAAACGCTGCAAATTACAGCAGTAAGAGGTTATGGGTCAAAACTAAACAAAGTCAACAAAAAGGCTACTTTTACATACATTTCTTTGGTATTAGAAATTATACTTTTTTCAAAGTATAATCTAAATTAAACTTCGAAAAAATAGACTTTTTTCCCCAAAAAATCTTTCTAAAAAGCTTGAAATGTTTTTTTTTAATAAATTAAACTATAAAAAATAAAATAAATAAATAAATAAAATTAAAAAACATTTGTGTGACGTTATGAACCAGTTGCTGCAATAGGAATGTTTCTCTTCCAGAAATGATTTCCTCAAGCACAAATAGTCTTACAAGACAATAAAAGTGATTTTTTTTAAAGATCAATATATGGGCTGACAAGCAACGTAAAACAACTGGTAATATCACACATATGCATTGATGATTGATTATAACTTCTGTATTATAAAATTGTGGACAATAGCGACTGAAAACTTAGGTCATGCAAATTTGTTTTTACTAAGGAAAAGTTCTCAACTCCCCTAAATAACATTTTTCTGGTTATGCCGTTTAGTCTTAAAATTGGCAAAAATCCCGCAGCATACCAGCATCCAAAAATGAAAGAAAAAAAAAAAAAGAGAGAAACTCAGTCTGTATTGAACTACAGTCCCTCCACAATCTCACGTGCATTTTTGTGATAATTGTGGCAGAAAAAACTGGAAGTTGCAGCTGTTTTTTTCCTAAAAGATGTAGTAAAAGTTTAGTTAAAAGATTTAAAAACGGTTTGACGTGTGGTCATTGTGGTTTCAAGATGTTTAACAAGGAAGATTCATTGTGCGCTCAGACGCTGTCACTTTAACCCAATGCATCATGGGAGATGTAGTGCAAACAGCCGCCGAACGCAGAAAGACTCGCGTCTCTGAGCTTCATGGTTTTGTTCACTTTTTCCACGGTCTGATATTAGATCCCGTGGAAAGCTACACCGCTAAAGATGAGCTTTAGCTGGTATTTTTGTTGGAACTGAGTGACTTTATGAGCAGAATCAGAACAAGCAAGTGAAGACTTTAACCACTTCTGATTGGTCAGACTGATGACGTGTGATTAAGCCTCCAAGAATGATTGGTTGAGACAGTTAAAGGGGCGGTACTTTTCCAAAAACAGCTGTAGCTGCAGCTGAAATCGCAGTACCGTCATTCTTATCAAAATGTCTTCAATAGAATCAAATAAACATAAAGAAAAGTCCTTTACAATCTTTTATATTCCTAACTACTCAGTGTTTTATCAGGGCCTGTTTGGAGGAACAAAGCTGATATCCTGGAGATGGAAAATGTTTTTAGATCAGTTAATGAGGGCAATTTCCCACAGCACACCTGACCATCTCCCACGGCACACTACACCGGTTGAAAAACATTGCATTAGTTAGATAGTTAGTTGTTACTGCTGTTTGTTAATAAAGAATACTACTTTGTAATTATGAATTGTATTCATTTGCGACTCGGCCGCCAGGGGATTTTGTGTTCGTCGGCGGGGGGTGGGGTTAACTGCGACTCCTGCTTCATCACCGCGGTGATGAAAAATCCCACACCGTCACAGCTCTAGTTGCTACTATAGGACTTCTTTATTTTCTCAGTGGGCATGTTTAAAGTTCTTTTTTTTGATTATCCACACAAAGTTTGAAACATTCAGCAAAGGATGCTTAGCTACTTTGCTGCCTTTTATCCCTGCATTGCAACGGTCAACCGGAATCTAATGTCTTCCTAAATCTGATCAACTGAACACACTTGACCTCATCAGCAGCCATTGGATTTACCAGAAAGTACGAAGTTCTGTATTTGGATCCAAATCAACTGGGCCCCCTGATGGGCAACCGCATTCTAAAAGGTTAAAGTGATGACTTAACTGCGGTAAAGTTCAGTATGAAGAGCAGAGCACAGAGTATTCTATGCCGCCGACTGCTGACAGTCACTTGATACAGTGAGCTATTCTACCACCCTCCATCCTCGCTCTGCAAGCACCATTTATTTGGTGAAGACTAATCCATGGCCCAGCTTAATGCCCTACAATTCTATCTCTCCCTCACACACACACACTCACGCATGCATGCAGACACACACACACACACTTTCTCTCCCTTCTTGCAACCTGTAAGCCTCGTCCTCACACAATCTCCTGCACAAAATAAAGCTCGCTCTTAATCTCACATGATCACATAGATTCACAACAGCCGCATTTCTTTATGGAAAGCACTTCCAAGATCACTCAGTCCTGAACACAGAGTTCTTCCTAAGAGGGAAGGCTCCACTAGGACAGCAATTCTCATGTTTACAAATTCTTTCATGAAGAATGATGCCGTAAACTCAGCTCGGAAATTATGGACTAAATAAAAGTAATCAAATTGTCTTCATGGTTTAATTATTATTAATAACTGGTTTTAGATGGTGCCAAGAACAGTCATCATCTGAATATTTTGGAACTTGTTAACTAAAGCTGCACTCGGAATATAAAGTTGCAAAACAGTCAGCCAGCAGAAGGGGCGGATCTACAGTGCAGTAAAGATTTGTTTCCCATTTTCTTAAAGTCAGTATTAGTATCATTATTGACAAAGATAAAGAAATCATCAATACAAGCTTTTTTATTCGTTGCAAAAAAAGAACAAAAGCTATTTTTGTGTGAAATCTTCAGCCCCTCAAATTATTTGCTTCATTACTGAAACTGAAATGTGTATTTTTTTATCCTTTCATTTGCGATGGCCTACTAAACTGTAATCATTTTCCACTCTTCCAAAGTCTTCTGCCCCCCCTCCCACCCCCAAATATAAAATGTACTAGCGCCACCACTGGCCAGCATACAATAAAAGCCTTCTCCTGCAACAGTTTGGTTAGTCTTCTTAGTTATTAAATATATCTTTTTTATATTTTTGGAAATCAAAACCTTTGGCTAATGTAAAAGTAACATGTCATATTAAAAAAACTACAAAGTTATAATACTATTCTACGTCATATTAGGCAGGAATACATTTTTTTATATTTTATATCTTTTTTATCTGAATAAAACATAAGACTCTGTTTTCCCAGACAACAAGTTGCTTTGTTACAGTGCACTATTCTTAAAAGCTACAGCATTAACATAACAGAAAAAAGGTAATACAAAGTCTGTACTTGACTGTGGACCTTGCACTGTCCACTGCCTCGCCTCTGCTACTGCTCTGTATTTGGCTGTGGATCCTGCCTCTGACTTGTCTCGTGCCCCCAACTGTCCCCAAACTCCATCTGGATGAAGCCCATCTGCTGAACTATTTAAACATGTAGTTGTAGAGTTAGAAAGGCTAATTCTTCTCTAAGAGTTCTGGTACATCGCCCCTCTGTCCTGGGGGAGGAACCCTTCCTTCATGTGGACACCCCTGAGGTTTCTTCTTCTTCTTTTTTCTCGGAATCAGTTTTTTTTTTTTTAGGAGTTTTTCCTTTCCAATAAAAAAGGTCTACGGTCAGGGATGACCAGTTTAGCTTAGTGTGTTTACTTTAGTTTAGCAAATGCCTATTAAATTCTATGACGATCATGTTCTCTATGATTTCATATTTATTATACGATTACATGTATGAAGACCATTGAGACGACTATTGTTGTAATACTGGGCTATATAAATAACACTAAATTGACTTTATGCAGTTTTAAACCCCAAATCAAAATAATATTTGAATATTTAGTTGAGAAGGTTAAAAAGATAAAGCAAAAGTAGGAAACAAAACTCAGGAGACAGAACTAAACCTGTTCTAGTTTATTAACCAATCAACAATGTTGATCCATCTTTTACAGATAAATGCATAGAATAAATTAACACATCAAGTTAATATCCCTGCAAACCCAAGCTCCAGAAAGGACAGTTGACTTTATTAAATAAAAGAAATACTCAACACTTTGCAGATTTTTTAAGAATGTAGATATGAACAATGTTAAAGGATTTTTGTGGGGGTGGCTAAAGCATCACAATCACATATTATAATCCACTTTACAGCTCCACTTTTCATTTGGGCTCAGTGATCAAGAATTTTAAGAAATAGCACCCCTTTATTTCCTTTTTCTGATAATTCCCACTTAAAGATTTAGAAACACAATTAGAAAGGAATCAAACTGCTACAGTCTTAGAGCGTGTGGGAGTATCTTTCTGAGTGTCCAATGAAATATTCAAAAAAAGGAAAAAAAAAGACTGGGTGTCAGTGCCTAAACAATTCATTTTAAATCAAAAATTTACAATTGGATTTGATTTCCAGTGCACCACGATGCAATAAACTAATTTTTGAATCACATTTCCATTCTCACAATAATTTTAATATGTTCTAAAAAACAGCTTTCACATTTTTTTATTTAAAATATATTTGTGAATTTTCTTTATTTAAATTTTGAATTCTTAAAATATGCTTAAAAATAAAATAAATTATTTTAAATGAAAAACAATTATTGGATTTCATGAGTCCATAATGCATTTACTAAGTGAAAATTGATTCATTTTGAATTTTTTACTTCTAAATCCAAATCTACACTGCAAAAACCAAATCTTAAAAAAGTAAAAAAATATATATTTCAAGACAAATTATCTTTTTTGTCTTGCAAGAAAAAAAATCTCATAAGGAAACTTTTTTTGAAGCAAAAAAAATCTTATTTTAAGAAAAAAACGACAGATTTTTTTCTTAAAAGAAGAATTCTTGGTATTTTTCTTATCCTGTTAGCGGATCTTTAGCTTATTCAAAGAAAAACTTGCAGGTCAATCTGTTTTTGCGGTAACAGGTCAAACTACAACCTTTTGCAAAGTTTGAACCATAAGCGCTTGTTTAATGACAACAGTTTAAAGAAGTTCTTTAAATCAGTTGTCTAAAATATGCATTTTATCAATTAACTTCTATTGTAGTGATCACACAAGCCATTAAAGATGGATCAACACACAAAACCTTTTTATTTGGCAGAAAAATTCTAATTCTCTATTTATATCATAAATGGTGTTTAAGTATACAGCTCATTAAGCACCTTCATTAAGACCCAAAGCGCTTTATAGTCCCATATCCCTGTCACACATGCACACACACACATTCACACACTATTGGTAGCAGAGCTGCCATGCAAGGCGCTGAAGCAATGTGGGGTTCAGTGCCTTGCCCAAAGACACTTCAACACATGGGCTGGCAGAGTGGGGACGAAACCTGCCACCTCCTAAGCAGAGGTCGACCTCTCTGAGCCACAACCACCTCAATATGCAGAGTGTGCTGCTAACCCAAGCGGTATTTAAAACACAAACAATCAAACTGTTTGCTGATTCAGAGGCCATCTACGCATGTTGTTTTAGACGTTTGCCACCGTGCTGCTTTTGCGCCATTGTGTTTTCTCCTCTTTGCAGATCTATTATATGCAGGAAAATCTGTGACTAATGTGACAACTGCTTCACTGCAGGTCTGCTGTGCTGACTGTTCATCTGAATTCAGAGGGTTTAAAGAAAGATTGAAATCATGTTTGAGTAAATAGACAGCAGAAATGCAAGTTGCAGCATCCTAATAAAAATTAATAAATAAAAACACCCCCTGGTTCTTACTTTGCAGATGACAGACCACAGAGACAATTTTAAAAAATCCTCACACCTACTGTACTGTACATTGTGTGGTGAATGATGAGGGAAGACTTGGACAGTGTGAACAATCCCCATCTGTTGGTGGAACATGCTGCTTTCCTGTGTTCTTTTCCCACTAGCTGAAACAAGCCCTTTTCCAGATCATAAACAAGCATTTGCTCCAAAAGAGAAAATCCTCTGAGGACACTGCAAGTTTGCAGGATCAAGCGACAAACCAGCATTTTTGCACTTCTTTTTTTTTTTTTTACAACACAATCAGTTCACTTTGAATTGCTGTTGTTGAGTAGCAACACACACACCTCCACCCCTCTGAACTGCTGAACGGTCACTCCTCCGCTCAGTCCCTCAGCTGTACCTGAAGCTGGCGAGGATGCAACCAAAGAGATCAGAGGGAAAAAATTGTGGAATTTGCTGCTACTAAAATTCCGACAATCTTCATCACAAAAAGGCACCAGTTTCCCCTGACCTTGTGCACAGCAAACCATTTACTTACAGTTTTATTCAATTTATTCCCAATTTAATCTAATCTAATTTAATATTATCAATTTATTTATTTCATTTTCAGAACTTTAAATAGTTGCTGTTTGTACAGCATCAGATAAGATAAACATTTTATACACATTTTACGCTTTTACCTGAAGGAAAATTTGAAGGCTTGTAATACTTGTAATTAATATCAAAGCTGATAGTACTATCATTTTTCAAACAAATGTTGCATTTGCAAGATTTTTCATTTAAAATATATCTTTTCTTTTTAGGAAGAGTTTAGAAGAAAATGATCTTAATATTTCATTTATCATATTTGTTTATATGCATTTGATTGGCTTTTTTTTCTATAAAGTTTAAATAGTACCCTCTCTCTTCAGACATGCATCAGAGTGAAGTGAGTGAGTCTTCAAACTGTTATACATTGCAGTGTGTTGCCAAATCAATTCACATGCATGTGTCAAATCACAAAATTATGTACAAGTAGACAAAACAGGGTGGTTGAATTGATAAGAAATTCATTAAAGCCATTGGTTAGTGTGATATTACAGTGAAACTCAAATTAAATGTTTCTAAATCATAACAGAATGTCCAATACTGTAACTTAACTTATTTTTAGGTTCACAACTAAATTATTGTCTCAATAAAAGAATAAAAGTGTTCTCTGAGCACGTTTCAAGGCCTTCCAACATGAAAATACAATCTAAAAGGGGAATCATGTGTAAACAGAATAGTAGAACTCGCACAGGTCACTTATTACTGAGATAGTTTGTCTGGCAGGTACAAACAAAGCTTTATTTATTTTAACCAGATAAACTAGTATTTATCAACCAAATACTAGTATTTTCAACTCACTTTATTATATTCATGTAAAACTATGATACAAAATGAAACTATCTCCAAACAAACAACTACTCTTAGGCAGCACATTTTTGTCATCTTTAACCAAACAGTCCATTATTTTAGAATGCTGTGACATATAATCTTAATTATTTTATAAGAAGGCAAATTATTGATTACTGCTTTGTTTAAGTTGTTTACCTGCAGTTTTCTTCGTAATTGCATGGGCGATTAAACATGCCTGCCGAGTTGTCGCCTCTGTTAACAGCTGTAACACGCGGGTGGATAACCTGCTCGGTGTGTGCAGGTGTGTGTGCGTTAGAAAGGGTTGCAGTCACACACCAGAAATAGTGTGTGCCAACAGAACAATGAAACCTGACACATCAATCCAAATATTGCCGGGAAAGTCCTGTGACGAGACTCGCATATCCAGCTAATCACTGTGCAAAAGAGGGCAGCCTTTAAATCCCGCTGGGGAGGCAGACGGCCAGCAGAACCAAATGTCGGCTTCACAAAAAAGGACTTCTGCTCTTTAGCTGGCATCATCACAAAACCTTACAGCCAACACACTTCTGTTCAATCAGGATGATAGGAAAATCCAAGTTGTGGCAAATGGAAAAATATTTAAGGAATTAGAGAAATAATTTTTCAAATAGCACAATATTTCAAGCCAAAAGTACAAAGACTTAAGCCAAGAGAGAAAAAAACTGTTCATGAATCTAGCTCTTCAGATTTTATTATATTAAACTCAAAGTTCAACTCCTCCAATAATATACCCAATTAAATCTCTCTAAGTATTAGTGTCCCTAAAAGGTTTGCCATCTTTTTAAATGAAATGCAAATACAATTAAAAAGTTGTCATACGATCATGTTTCAACAGAAAATCTATAATATGCTGGAGTATCCAGTCCCACAAGTTATAACGGCTTATTTTAATTACAATGGTATAGGAGAACTTCTAAAAATAAATACATAAATAAATTAAAATAAAAAAAATTTAATCAAAAAAATAAACAAGAGTTTTATAAAAAAAAAAAAAACATGATTTTTATGATGCACACAGATGCCGAACAAAAAATACGCCATAAAGGACGTTGAGGTTGCAAAGCATGCTTCAGTCTGTGCATGATGTACTCACCAGTTCCTGGTTGGTGGAGTTGGAGTCATCTCCAGGGAAGGGGATGTAGATGGCTAAGGCCACACAGTTGGCAAAAATAGACAGCAGTATAAAGATATCAAATGGTCTGAATGGAGACTGTTAAGAAATGCAAAGGCTGTGATTGGGAACATAAAGAAGTATCACTGTTTCCAGTGACACTATAGTCATAAAGATAAAGAAATACTCGTGTTTCAAAAAAAAAAAAAACTGAAAATCCAGAAATGTATGATTATTTTTTTAAAGGGTTAATTTGTTTAAAAAGACACGTTACCGTGGGGCAAAAAAAGTATTTATTCAGCCACCAATTGTGCAAGTTCTCCCAGTTAAAAAGATGAGAGAGGCCTGTAATTTACGTTATACCTCAACTATGAGAGAAAAATTTAAAAAAAAAAAAGTCCAGAAAATCACATTGTCTGATTTTAAAGAATTTATTTATAATTGTGGTGGAAAGTAAGTATTTGGTAAATAACAAAAGTTCCACTCAATAATTTGTTATATATCCTTGGTTGGCAATGACATCAAACGTTTTCACCAGGTTTTCACAAAATGTTGCTGGTATTTTGGTCCATTCATCCATGCAGATTTCCTCTAGAGCAGTGATGTTTTGGGGCTTTTGCTGGGCTAACGCAGACTTTAAACTTCCTTCAAAGATTTTCTATGGGGTTGAGATCAGGAGACTAGCTAGGCCAATCCAGGACCTTGAAATGCTTCTTATGACGCCACTCCTTCGTTACCTGTGCAGTGTGTTTGGAATCATTGTCATGCTGAATTACCCAGCCACGTTCCATCTTTAATGCCCCTGATGATGTACGGAGGTTTTCACTCAAAATCTGACGATACATGACCCCATTCATTTATTTCTTTACATGGATCAGTCGTCCTGGTCCCTTTGCTAAAAAAAAAAGACAGCCCCAAAGCATGATGTTTCCCCCACCATGCTTTACTATAAGTCTTCTTTGGATGCAACTCTGCATTCTTTCTCCTCCAAACACGTAGAGTGGAGCTCTTACCAAAAAGTTCTATTTTGGTTTCATCTGACCATGAGACATTCTCCCAATCCTCTTCTAGATCATGCAAATGCTACAAATGTCCAGTCCGGTGCAGGTCAAAAATTTTGTTTCTGGTGTCCTTAGACAGCTCTTTGGACTTGCCCATAGTGGATTTTGGAGTGAGACTGTTTGAACTTATGGACAGGTGTTTCTTATATAGATAATGAAATCAAATAGGTGCCATTAATACAGGTAGGGAGTGGACGAGAGAGGATCCTCTTATAGAAGTTTCAGGTCTGTGAGAGCCAGAAATCTAGCTTGTTTGTAGGTGACCAAAATCTTACTTTCCATCATAATTTGCAAATAAATTCTTTAAAAATCAAACAGTGTTATTTTCTGGATTTCTTTTTTCATTATTTCATTATATCTCTCACAGTTGAGGTATACTTATGATGAAAATTACAGCCCTCTCTATCTTTTTAAGTGGGAGAAATTGCACAATTGGCGGCTGACAAAATACTTTTTTGCCCCACTGCATTACACTCTGCTGTTTTTGTAGCCTTTTTCTCATGATTGGGTGGGCTTGTTTCACGCCAACAGTCCCGCCCAAACCTCAGGGGCAAATTTCTGATGAACTACTGGTGCTCTGCAGAATCTGTCACTTTTTTTTGTCTAAAAACATTATAATAGTAACTAAGAGAATACTGGGAAAATGTATATAGTATTTAATAGTTAAATAAATGATCGGAGTGGGACTTTAATGACTTGTAATGGGCTTCACCCTAAAGGATTACAACCTGAGTGGAAAAAAAAACTTTAACTTTGATGTTCAGAATGACAACATTATTCCATTATGGTCAAAAGCCAAAAATTAGAGGCTCTTCATTTTTAGATTTTTTTTTTTTTACTTCTAAAAAAAGGCAGAGTTACTGCCTCTCAAAAAAAGGAATCTGAGGGGTGTACTCTTAAAACCCTTGTGCTATCTTGGATGACCCCGCCCTTACTTTGACATGTTCTCTCTACCATGACAAAGGTGGATAAAGGTGGAAAAATTTCATGTAATCCATTGAACCAGTGAAGATCACAAAAAATTGAAAAAAAAAAAAGGTTCAGCGCACTGTCTAGTGAATTTAGATGACCCAACTCCCAACGGTAAAGTGCCTAGGATAGCACAAGGGTTAAATTCATTTTTGGAAAGGGGATGTACTAAAAGGTGAACAACAAATTTGCTTTAAAAAAGTTTAAAAAAGCATTTCTTTTAAAAATGAGAACATTTGTAAAAAAATAAATTATCACCTGGAAAATGTATCCCGATTTGATGCTCAGGCAGACTCTTAAAAAGTTTATAAACTCAGTCTTCCAATATCTGCACACAGAAGAATCCAGTCACACAGCCATTCATTCAATCCATCCCTCCAACAGGAGGTTCCATCTCTAGACTTAAGGATACTTCCACTCCACCAGGCTGATGCAGGCCCTGCGAATTGGGTTGTTGAGTGTGAGGCAGAACAGGGCTCTTGGTGGCCTGCTGTTCGTTGATCCTCCTTGTTTTTTGCTTTTGGCATACTGCTGCCTTTTCCTTTGTGCCAGTGATCCCGCAGGAGGAGGTCCACTGGGGCAAACCGAGGGCCGTGAACTTATCTCGGGCTTCTCCACATCTTCCTGTGCTTGTCGAGCAGCAGTAATGGCAGCATGCCACGCAAGAACCGGGCTAACAGCTGAACCAGCACCTCCTGGGCCTTGAATACTACTGTTGGCCCCAAGGAGGCCATGAGCCGACCCAACGGGCTTGCCAGTGCTCGCCGGGGGTTGAAGGGGCTCTGGTGATGGGAGCTGCTGCAGATGGGTGTGGCTTTCTGACCAGAGAGCTGAGGAGTCAGTGGAGGCAGTGGTCCGATTGTTGTTGGCATGTTGTGCCCCTGCAGTGTAAGAAAAAAAAGAAAGAAATACTGTGACTGGAAGATCAATTAAAGCAACACAATTTCAAAAACCAGAGACTGCTTCATATTATGGTTTTATACTCTTAATAGGAGTTCTATGGGTTTATCTATTTATTTATGTGTGAGGTGTAGCACAACTGGGCCATTTTTACGACAATTTCATAAATTACTGAGTTACGTAACAGTAAATGAACAAATATGGAATAATTTTGAAAAATAAAGTGTTTTAATGCCTTTTAAAGCTAATAATACTGAATATAGCAAAAATAACAGCTGTTTGAACTACGTTACTTCATAAATATATGGATATGAGCAGAAGTAGAGCTCTGTTAATGCTGACCCAGATGCTTAATTTCTGGAAATAGCTAAGCTAAAGCAAACACATTTTTGGGTGGAAATAGAGATTATATTTTCTTAAATAAAACATTGCAGAGTTTAACGTTCTCCAACTAAAAGGGACATAAATGGTAAGACCAGACATGGGTTTTTACTTTTCACATTGAAAGTGATGTCTTCTTGACTCATTCCCTGAGAATGACAGCATGAGTCTAATGAGAAATCCAAAACAGGTTGACAGAAAAAGTGTAGAAAGCATGGTTCAGCAGGACAGCAGGGAAAGACAGTGAGGACACCCTTCATGGCTGAGGGAGATAGTCATTAAAATCAATGCAGACCATGAGGGGGAAAGACAGTGCCCTTGACACAATCACTGCAACTGCACAGCATTACAGCCTCCTGCCCAGCATCAGTCCATCAACACCAGCTCTCCCTAACTGTCACACCTTATGGAGTTTTCCTTGACATTATTTATTTTTTTAATAAGTTTGGACTACTTGAAAGCAAACCAAAAACTACTTTAAAAACTTTTCCCAAAGAAAATCGGAATACTTTCTGACTTTATTAAGTACAAATTACAAAAACCATCACGAAAACCTGCCCCATGGCTCAAAAACACCACAATATTACAACAAACACCTTTTTTCTAGAAACCAATTCGCTTCCTAAGTAATTTAGCTGAACTGCCAAAAATATATATATTGTAAAAAAAAAAAAAAAAAGAACAATGAAGATAAACAATTTGTGAATATGGGCAAAAATCAGAAGCTGTTCAGAGAAAAGGCGCACAGATTAAGCAGATATCAAGAATAAACCAAACGAGCGCTCCTCTCGCCCCCTCAGCGCTCCAACTCTCCTCTGCCCGCGCGCGCACGGCGTTTACCTTCAGACTGTTCTGCTTCTTGCATCCTCGAATCCACATCGAAAAAATCCGTTTTAAATCCAACTCATCGTTGGAAGAAAACACCCGACGACGCAAAAGTGAGCGGAGGCGCTAGCCTGAACGATGACATGTTTTCCCAGCGCAGAACCTGACAGGAACGCCGAACATTTTCGCCACATCCGGGTGCCTGGCCGCAGATCCGCGGCGCGTGCGACAGGACGCGCTCACACACAGCGCCCGTCAGCCCACTGCTGTCAGTTACTGCGCTGTGGCGGAGCAATGCAGCCATAATCTCCACAGGCGGCATTATTCTGGCATCACTCTTAATGTCAACGCACTTGTTGCTGAAGAGCAACCCTCATTCCTGTCGTAAACCTATTTTGATGTTGTACACTTTCTGAATATTTTAAGTAACTGCATAAATTTAAATTCTGAGAAATAATCCAAGAAAATATGTTTGGGGTTATAGGTTAACTGTTGTGTAACAATGGCCTATTAACAGGGTTCGTCCACAATTTACGCATTTTATTTAAAGGAATCATATTTGCTCAAAGTTTTCAGCAGAATTTAGTTTTCTCCCATATTAAGACAAACAATGAATAAAACCAAACTGCTCTCCGGAACAAGTTATCTTAGCCTTTGCTTCTTCTTGTTGGTCATTGTCATAGGAGGATAAAGGAATTACAAAAGCGATAAAGCAAAAAATCTCAGGACTTACCCCTGAGGGGTCTTCCCCTTATAATGAACGGCATTCAGTCACCCAGCTCCCCTCTGAAGCCTCATAGCGCCGTTTTCTGGGCCAACTCTCCAACAGTGTGAGAGGTAATGAGTTGTTTCAAGCTCTACGGGAAGGTTACCAGTGATTGGATTACCTGTGCCTGCATGCAGGATGAAACTGCTTCATGGTAGAGCGTAATCCCTCAACAATAATCCCTGCACCACTGTTCTATTAGGCAGGTATAGTAACAACACTGCACCAAAACAATTATTCATCTCAACCCTAAAAGTCCATGACAGACCCATCACAAGCAAGAGGGTACACATATAAATAGCCGGGCTAAAACTACAGATTGAAGCAAAGTTGAAAATTCTTCTGGCTCCCAACAACTTTTTATTTTTATTTAACCCAATATCTTCCAGTCGTGCCTAATGCTTTAGTGTGTAGGCTCAGCACTAAAACATGAAGCTTTTTGGTATGACTTTATTGGAGAGTTAACTTTTCCCCCCTCTTTTTATTTTTAAGTGTAATCAATTGACTTCTACTAGACAAAAATCTCTAACTAAACTTTTGTTATAGTTAAACATTTGTTATATTTTTTGCTTTCACTGTATTGAATAAACTTAGCTTAAAAGGAAGGAAATTTGAAGAAAAAAAGAAAAAAAAAGGAAAAAAACTTTTGTTGTAATATTTCTAACCCTCTTTATATCTAGATAACCTTTTTTACAGCTTCTAATTCGAAGGGTTTTTGAGGAGCCTCACAATCTTAGACCACTCATCAATGCATCACAAAAACATCAGAAATACATCTTACACTGTTGGAAAGTTTGTAAATTCCCAATGTGGTATGTTCCAAATTTGGAAAGAACATGCTTTTTTGAAACATAGAGATTTAATCATTCCTTTTTCCTTGTTGCATTTTTTGGGGGATTGGCAATCAACTGTTTAATCTTTTCAAAAAAATTGCTAAAATCTTTCTGGTGATGCCAAATAGCTTTAATTAGCCTACTAGTCACTCATTGACTCAGGTGTTTCCAATGAGGTGCCTGATGGGGAACACCTGAGAGAATCAGACCTGCTAAAGTGGTCCTTAGCTGTGCAATTCCTGAGCAACTTGAGGTCAAGTTCTCAAAAACCAAACATTACATTGAACGAAAGAATGGAATGGCCTGCATTAGTTCTGACTTTAACCTCACTGAGCACTTGTGAGTTTAGCTTGACTGTTCAATCCTCCCAAGTGTATAACACAATCTGCTTTAGGACAAATCCTGGTCAAAGAGTGGGATGCTCTCCCACAGCTGACTTGCAATTGATTGCCGTGACATGTGCTTCTTTATCACTCCATAAAGGCTCATGTCTATTAAAGCAATAAATTGTTGAATTTGAATATGTGGTTATTTCCAACTGTACTTAACCAAGCACAAAATTTGAGTCATGGCAGAGGAAGCTGGTTGGCAATGGCAAAAACTGAATGACAAAAATTACATAGAAACAGCCCACATACTCAACTCTGCTACTCATCCCACACATTTATATTTACAGGAAATGTATCATTTTAAAGGTCAAGATGGCTTTGTAAAAGTTTTTTTTAATAATTGTTCTAGTAAACAGGCCTACATAATCTATCCAAGCACGTTTTCTGAATTTGTGCTGGAATTTAGCTCACACATAGGCTTAATGAGGAAAATCTACCGGTAAGATTTTTTGTTTGTTTGTTTTTTAAGCATTCGATCATGTGTAAATATAAATATAAACATGTTCTACTCATGTTTCAAACTACCTTCCAACATGTAATTCAACACAGTTGAGGCTGTTATATTATTCGTTCACTTAGTTATTTTTCACAAATGTTTTTATTTTCGATTTATATATTCATATGTAAACTAACAATGGAAAGACACGGAGATGCACGTTGTTCTAATTTGTTTTAAATAAAATAAATATAAAAGATGTATATATTTCTTTCTTTTTTTCACAGAAGTTCCAGAGTTTAGTAGAAGTGGGGAACTGTATTTTTGAGCGCCGCCACTTCCGGGGACAAGCGAAGCTGAAAGTGTTTCAAAGAAATCCGTCCGTGTAGGTACAACAGACCGATCCAAGATGGAAACTGTAAGTGCGGGACATATGATGAGCTTAGCAGCTCTTCAAAGACAAGACCCCTATATAAACAAATTACTAGATGTAACTGGTCAGGTTGCACTTTACAACTTTAATTCTAAAGTTAACGAGTGGGTAAGTTGATAAGTTACTTATGATTTTCTGTGATTCGAATGAGACTTATTTACTTAGCATGATGATGCTAGCCCACGTTTTAATAAAACAAAACGCGACAATATAGCACTATGTTTACAAAAGCTTTACGTGGACCTTTATGCTTCGTTATTTCAGTTAATGCTATTTCTATTCCTGTCTGTTTCATGTATTTCCTTTTTAGTTAAAACTACTGTTTACATTCGACAGCACGATTTAAGAACACGTTTTGACTCGTAATACTGTACTATAATGTTATTTTAAACATTTTAGGAGAAGACCGACATTGAAGGCACTCTGTTTGTTTATGCCAGGTAAGACTCGCATTTGAACTCATAATTTGATTTACTTCATCGTAGGGTGCTCTGCGCATGTGCACAGGTATTTGTAAACAAATCGAGAAAACTTGGCCCAGACGAGATTTTTATGTTTACAGAACAAAAAAAGAATTTTGCTCATCAATAATTTACCAAGAAAACTGTAAATTTGTGATTTAATATAACTGACTTTTTCTTAGCCTCAGAAATGTATCAATCAAGTCATGTGCATTTATGTTCTGTCTGTTTGAGAAAATCATCTTTTCAGGAAAATTAACAATAAAACTTGCTTTTAAAATTTGCCAGATTATATTTACCTTTAAACAAAAAATTGTAAAAACTACAAATGTTCTTAGCCATCGGAAATGTCCAACATTTCACTGTCATAAAAGTTTTTTTTAAGTGTTTTTGTAATTGCTTTGTCAACAGTAAACAATGAAATATAATCAACATAGTGATGTTTGTTCATTTTAGGTCTGCTTCTCCTTATCATGGCTTCACCATCATGAACAGATTAAGTACAGTAAACCTCGTGGAGCCTATTAACAAAGACCTGGAATTCCAACTGCAGGATCCTTTCTTGCTCTATAAGAATGGCAACTGTAAGTGTTTTGAATAAAAATCCTCGTCAAAGTATGGAAGAGTTGTAATCATTAATTTGATTCAAAAGTGCTTTATAATGATGTCCTATTTAAGTAGATTTCAAGAAATGGTGATCTTTTGAACCTATTCATTAAAACCAGGATGAGGCTGCCCACCGGATTATAGAGTGAAATGTCTTGCAGAATGAGTTGAGATAAAGACATGTTGATTTAATGTTTAGAGGATCACATTTTTTGTTAAAAATAGGTAGTCCTAAAATTTTCTGGCCACATTGTCAATACAAAATTAGAATAAAACACAATTCACGAAGTAATCTAGGATATTTTTGTCAAAGTAAAATTGAAATTTTAAAGTTAACTCTTGTTTTTTAAATACGGTGTTTCATTTGCAGCTTTTTTGTTTGGTTGGCCATTTCCTTTATTTGTTGTGAACCCACCTTAATGTATAACTCATTGCAGTGCACCAGGGATTCACAAACTGTCAAAAGTGGCTGTCATATCAAGTTGTATCCATTTACAATCTATTGTTCACAAATACTCAAATAATTCTGACAGTACCTCTGAAAATTCTGGATAAACACCTCCCCAGTGTTCGGTGGAACATCTCTTCTCCTTTTTGCTTGAGCTCATGGTGACTTCTTGAAGCATGAAGCAGGAACACTTTGTCAGTCATGGCCTACAGCGGCCTCCTAAACAGCAGCTTCCAGCTGGTTCTGCAGCAGTGAACCTTCGCATTTGGGTCAAAAAGGCAAAAAGAGTTCAAAGTTTCATTCATGAAACTTCTTCTGCTTTAGTTTTTTGGGTTTGCTGATTGTTCAATCCTGTAATTTCCTCCTGGCTTTTTGAAAAATGGATCAAAGAGAAAGAATCTCACTATACTAGATCTTCAAAAAGTAGCTGACAGCACTTCCACCGAGATAATCAATGAGGAGTCTGAGCAGAAGTTTCATCAAAGCGATGAACAAAGAATTCGACTGCTTTCCCATTTGTTTGCTAATGAGAAAAGTTAGCATAGCCAAGGTTAAGGTCAAAGTGGATTGTTCTCCTTTGGGCTTTGGTTTTCCCAGCAGCCTGGCTGGTATGGAAGCCATGATGCAATGTTTTGTTGGTTTTCCAGTACAGTCTCCTTCTCCAGTAGCTTGACTCAAGTCTTCGGGGCTTTTATCATCGCTTGCTTCCTTTCTGGCAGCTTTAGTTTCAGAAAGATAAAATTAAGAGCAGTTTGCTCAGGAAACATTAGCTGACAATGCTGCTGGAGTTGAGGTGAAGATACATCCGTCTTGGCAACTTCGCTTTTCTCTGCAAACGTTAGTTGTTGTTTTTTTTTTTTTGTCTTTGTGTTTTGTTCCGTCGGATGATTTTCACTCCCGTCTCACTCTGTTAGTTTATCCGCTTGTTTTGAGAGAAAAATGTTTCTGCGCATTCAGCTCTTTTTTTTTTTCTCCTTTAGTGTAGGTTTGGCTTTGAAGGTGTAGATTCCAGCTTTCTGGTCCTGAAAGTCCTGCAAAAGAACAACCCACCCTCTGAAGGAGAAATGTCACCATCGAGTTTGCTCAAAAACGATCAGGATCAAAATAGAATAATCCAAATAAAGGGTCTAAATGTTTACGTTCTGCTCCTGTGAGTGGCGCCGAGCTCACGGCAAATGTGCTCAGATGTGGAGAATAGTGTTGCAGAGAAACACTTGGACACACCTGTTTACACCTCATCCTTTTCCCTTTGGACGCTCATGGTGCTGCAGGGAGGCAAATGTTGTGGTTGCCGGGTTACTGTTGCCTCACAAGAGATTCAGACACCGGGATTTTACAACACGCTTGTAACATAAAGTAATAACAACCAGATGTTATTTTTACAGTTAAACTTTTTTGTAATTACATTATTTTACATTTCAGTAGTAGTTTGCTTTTATAAACTTCAGTTTTTAGTTTTCCATGTCTTGTTCTTGGTAGAATTCGGTGAACTTTTTTTATTCTATCAGCTTTTTTTTTACCCATTTTATTTAAACAGATGTTTAAACTTTAGGATTATTAAGAAAGCTTGAATATTTGATCTTGTCGTTGTGGAGAACAAATGATTAAATGAATAATTCACAGCCTTTTCAGGGTTATTTTTCTGCATTACCGCTTTACCTAACAGGATGTTTGTTTCTATGTTTCTTATAGTGGGCATCTACAGTATTTGGTTCTATGACAAGAGGGACTGTCAGCGCATTGCTCAGCTGATGCTCAAGTAAGTGAGCTGCAATGTACCCAATAAATTAGTTTGTTAATGAGGTAAAACTGTAGGTGAATTCAAAATCCTATCCGCATTAGTATTTCAGACGTGTAAATGTACCAAGGAGCCGAATGAGAAGCTTGAAATGTTACGAACTGTGCTGTATGGGATGTTTGTATTTGTATTTTGTTTGTATTTCTTTCAGGATCGTGAAACAGGAAGCAGACCATGCTCAGAGAAAGACACCAGAGAGGACGGAGGCCGCCAGAACCAATGGGATCACCGAAACGAGACCGATTGACATCCTGGAGCTGCTTAGCAAGGCCAAGGAGGAATACCAAAGAGTAAGTAGAAAGAAAGTCTTAACTTAACTTTATTTTTTAATATGTCGACTACTTTGTTTTAAGTGGTGTTCTTGGGGTGTTATTTTTAGTTCTAGTGGACTTTAACGGGTAAGATGAAGCCAATTTTAACTGCATTTTGCTTGATTTTCAAATGTGACGAAGGCCCAAGCAGGGGAATCGGAGATGTCTGTTGACTCAAGTGTTAAAGTGGAACATCCACACAGAGCACTGTCACCTGAAAAGGTATGTGCATCACACAAGCTTAGTGAGAACCGTAAGTAAGTGAGATACTGGGACCACAAGTCCATTTGACCTTTTGGGTGATCAGTAAACTGAAAGCACATCTGTCTTCATTAGTTCTGTGTCAGTCAGTCAGTTGATTGATTGGTTAACAGAGTTGATCTCCTGCTCTCATCAGAGTTCTCACACAGTGGTGAAGCAGATCACAGTTGAAGAACTCTTCGGATCGTCTCTGCCTAAGGAAACCTCTCTCTTCAACAAAGCTGCGCAGGAATCCACTTCTTCCAGTGACCTTCCTGCTTTTGTGCAGAAACCAGCGTATCCTGTTCCAGTCCATCAAAGTCCGCTCCTCACAGGCCACGATCCCGGGTCACGCCAGCAACAACAAGCCCCTAATCTAATGCCTTCTCCTTATGCACTGAACCCCGGTCCGGTTTTACAGCACGTGGTCCCACGGCCCGATTCTCAATCCCAATGTGCTGTCTCTCCTCTGATGATGCCTTCATCTGGTCCGGAGCACCTCGCCGCATCGTCTGGCCTGACCGACCCTGCAACGCCTTCCACAGCCTTTTTCAGAAAGGAAATACTGGATACAATCAAACCTGGGATCCCTTCTATGAATTCAGACGTCCACAAGCCCATGCTTGCTCCCAACTTCATTCCAAACGCTTTGGTTCCACCCCACAGCTTCCAGGAACACAACATGGACTTTTTCTCTAAGCCTCCAAACCTCATTAAGTCCATGTCTGTAAGTTCCGATTTGTTTGCTAAACTCATTAATGAGTCTTCTCTACCTTTCTACTGTCAACATACAAGCAGAGAGCTGTTTTTCTGTTTGCAGACTCTCCCCATGAGTCCAGGTCCAGCCGTTCCAGGGTCAGAGATCTCAGTGCTTCTCTCTCCGAGCGCCTTCCAGCAGAATGTCAATAAAAACCCCTCAACGGCAGCGCCGCTGGTCCCCCCTGCTGCCTCTGAGCCGTCTTCAGCATCTGGAGGAGCTTTAGATTCTCTCCCAACCGCCTGCAGTAGAACTCAGCTCCAGGAGACTTTGATTCATCTTATCAAGGTAACCCAGTGGTATTTGACAAAAAGTGTGATGTTGGGAGAGTCAGAACCTTCTCCTGTATCACACGATGATAAAACATATTGGAGAATGTTTACAGGAAAGCATTATTTCCTGTTTGATTAAAAGAAAGAATAATAACTTTTTGATTAATAATTTTTTCAAAAATGTCTGGACTTTCACCGTACTTACTTCCAGCTCCAATGAAATGAAGTGGCCATTTTTTCACGATATGGACGCTGCCATGTTGGAGCCAGACAACGTCAGTAAGAAGCGATTGGTCTGATCCGGTCTTAGTCAGCGTTTCTATGCCAACCACTCTCACCAATCAAGAGTGAGATTGTTGGAAGTCCACACCCCTACCACTGGAAAGCAGGGTGGGCTTCATGAAATCTGTCAAATGTTTGGAACGTTAGACGTGGGGGCCAGTAAGCACCACACTTCATTGAGGCATTGGATTGGCCAGTTTATAACTTGAATACCTTTCACTACAGAAAAAAATGATCGCTTTTTTAATATGTTATAGAAGGTAGCAGAGCAACTTACCAATAGAAGTCTATGGGATTTACTGTCAATGATTCTGTCTGTAGGATATGAATCTACCGTAACTTTTTCTTTTGTCTGACTTGAACAGAGTTTGTTCTCTTTTGTTTCTTGTTTTTCCAGACTGACTCAGACTTCCTCAGTGCCATCCATGATGCATACCTGCAGAGTTTATCCAGAGATTTAGTAAACATGAAGCTATAGTCCTCACAGAAGAAAGCAGAAGATCACAGGAGACACAAGAAAGGATTAACACAGCATGCTCTACATCGCTAACACTGATGTCCCAGACATGTGGATCAACATTTACTCTTTTACGATCAGAGAAAAACTTCCTTATGGAACAGATGTGGGAACAAGAAGACAGATTTTTGCTTTTCAGACTTTTTTAAAAGAAAAGAAAATGTCAAACCACTGGCCAGATGTTGGTACTTTGTGGTTTCATTTTATTTTGAAGGACAGGACTACCACAACAGACGTTTAGTGAGATTATCGTTTTCTTCTCGTTTGGACTGTTGATTGGTTTTTCAGCTATAACAACATGTAAACTCTGCTGTTTCTTCTGTTCATCACACATAATTGTGGAGTTGAAGATTATTAGAAGAGTTATGAGACTTATTGTTGATTAACCCATTTTCTGTGATTGTCTAGAAAAGCACTTACAGCTAAAAATCTCTTTAATTATGAGAAAGTCCCTATGAATTAGTTCATGTTATGGGTTTGTAAAGGAGCTTCTTGTTGACCCCTTCTTGTCTTCTTGCATCTGTTGTCACATCTCCTTTATTAAGTTGTGGTGTGATGTGTGAAAATACCGCCACATGGGGCAAATGTATACTACCCTCAGGATTCTGCAGTTCAGCTATCATTTAAAAAACTTTTAAAAAAAAGTGAATTCTCCCAAACAGCAATTTTAAAATTAACCAAAGGTGGAGCAGAGGTGCTTTCGATTGCTCCATCCCAAATATATATTTTTTATTTTCTTCCCCCTAAAGCCAAATGAATGAAAAGAAAATATCACCTTTCTTTCATGTGTCTGTTTCCAGTCTTTTTCGGTTGGTTTTCATGTTTATACCTGGATCATCAAATAATTGGTTGTTGAACTTGACTTGTGAATGTGTGGTAAAAATATACTACAGCACAAAAAAACGATGAAAACTGACCTAATGCTTATTCAAAACAGCTTCCAATCACATCAAAAATATATACTGGTAATTGGTAAGAGGACAAATCTTACATCAGTGGTCATAAATAGAAAGAACAAACAAGATTTAATAGATGAAGAATTTTAGAAAAAAGTACAAGTTAAAAGTGTAACAACTGACAGTTTTCTCGGTTTTAATCTTAATTTATTTAGCATAAAAACCTAAACTTTAAGCATTAGTTCAGTAATAAAGCAGTGTATTATGTCTTTTTGATCCAAAAAGTTCACTGACATTTCATAATAATGGCATTAACAGCTTTAGGTCAGCTATTTGGATGTATGTGTTTGCTCCAAGTTTAAGAATTAACATCCATTTGTTTAAAAAATATCTTATTATTTTTTTATTTTGAAATTTAAACATGATGTATTGACCTCACTGTGGTATGGGAAATTTACATTATAGGCATGAATTTGATCACATTTTTTGTTAAGTGAAAGGTGAATAAAATGTATTTTTAATCCTAATTTCATATTATGTTTTACAGTTTAGCTTTAAAATAACTAATGTGGGTTTGTGTTAAATTATTGAAAGACATGTTTTGGTTTTACTTAATTGTTTGGGTTTTTTGTGGTGTTAAATTATATAAATATAACAATTTTCCCAATGCATAATGGTTCTAGAAAAAATCAATCTTTACAGAAGCATTTAGAATGTTTTACAGAAGGTTTTTCCATAAAACATTGTTTTTAATTTATTTATTTTTAAATCTGGTAAATGTGTGTAACTACATTCGACCACTAGATGTCACTATTACTATGCATGTTCTGGAAAAAGGAAACGCCTCTACAGGGAACACGTTTTTTGTTTCCACTGAACTCTTACATTTTTTGTGATTTCATTAGAAAAGCCTCTATTACCGGGATACACGTGTTTTGTTTCACCTGAAATCAAGATTTTTGGCTTTATTGCATGTTGTTTTGGGCCGTCCTGGATTTCTTTTGCCTTGTGGGTTCCACTTTAGCGCTTGGCGAGTGATACTGTTTTGTGGTTTTCGGAGAGTGTGTCCGAGCCATCCCCACTTTCTCCTTTTGATTTGATTCTCCACTGGCTCCTGTTTGGTTAACTTCCAAAGGCATTCGTTCGTGACTCTGTCTTGCCATCTGATTCTAGTGATGGTCCTGAGACATCTATTGACAAAGTTTTGGAGTCTATGGATTGCGGATTTGGTCGTGCGCCATGTTTATATTTATATTTAGAAAAGGCTATGGTTTACTGATACTGAGCTGAGTTTATTATCTAGCCTTTTTTTGCATCTTAATTTAGATTCTCATCACTGTTCAGGATGTGAAATCTTGCAATTCAACCAATTCGTTCTTTTAGTGCCTTTTACAGTGCTCATACAGATGTTGACACAGAGAGACAGAAATTAACATTTAAAGACACAAACATCACCTTATGCGGTCAGAGGATAGAAAACAGTGCAAAAGATCATCCCCATCCTACAGCTAGAAGACATCTCAACAAGACCAAAAACATCTGTAAGCTTTAAATCTAGGAAAACCTTCTGATAACAGAAACCAAAAGACAGTTTCCAGATAATTTATGCAAAAAATGCAAGATGAAAATAAAGAAAAGCAGCCTTATAAGGAACGACGACATGTTATGCTTATATCCACCAGGAACCCATATTGTATCGTTTTTGAGTTGACCAGTATTTTTGTATGCAGGGAAACTAAAGAAAACCTCTATGAATAACCATTTCAAACGGGTTATTCAATCCCTAACCCTAAAAAACAAGTCACACATAAGAACCTTCAGTGAAGTGCTCAAAATTGAAGTGAAGAAGCCTTCCTAAACCACATCCCAACTTTCAACTTCATCTGTAAACGCCCTTATTTTTTGTCCTTTCTGCCATGTTTTCACTTTCTCGGGTTTTACGCACACTTTGCTACAGTTTAATATAAAAAAAAAGGGTCTACATTTGATCCCAATGACTTCCATTCATGTGTAAATATGAGCACGTGCCAATTTGGTCTCCATCATTTTTTTTTATCATGAATCAGTTCGTACTGCCGCTCTCTGGAACCTTTTATTCAGGTCCTGTTTGCAAACCCGCCCCCTCCCCCCTCTACTCGCGCAGAGACGCATCCTCTTCGTTTTAACCCCCGACACCGGTCTCTGCGTACCCATTGCAGTCATACTGCTGTCAGGGAACTATTAACTCTTACCTCAGCTCAGCCGGGTAGTGCTTGTGAGTGCGTGCGCGTGTTTTCTACCGTGAATTGTCCAGATGGAGGACTACCACAAACCGGACCAGCAGACTCTGCAGGCGCTCAGGAACATCGCCACCCGACTGCGGATCAACTCCATCAGGGCTACAACTGCAGCGGGCAGCGGGTGAGAAGAAGGGTGGAAGAATCAAGAAAACATTGTTATTTTACAGACATATAATGTACACAAAAGCTGTTTGAGAAAATTTGAGAATTGACAAATAGGCTAAATCAACTGAAAACAATAACAGATTAGTTATCTCAGATATGGTGCAACTCAGCAGTGTTTTCTTGAAGGATTGTAATTTTTTTTTTTAGTTTTAGTTTAATACTATCAGAATCTAATGTTGATTGGGTGTGTCTAACCTAAATGATTCAGTGGTGTCTGTGCGTAAAAGTGGCTCCATCAGCAAGCGTGCGCAATTTGCGCACTAATATCAAGCGCACACATAAGGATGGCTTCAGAACCATCTATCATTTTCAAAAAAATGTTCGCCTTGTTAGGGAATTGTTGCGAGAACTACTTCATGAATCAAATCAATTATATTTTAATTACAATAAATGTCGTCTTGAAAAAACATCCTGAAAGGAGATGGGGCTTTTTCGTCTCCTTAGATATATTTTTCTTCAAGTATGGTGGGATTTTGCTGCAATTGTTATTTTTAAAAATCACCTTTACTTGCACCTAAACTGTGTTCCAATCCCTGCATAACAAGAAACAAATGATAAAAAGAGAAATGGGAATACTAACAAAAACAAGAAACATATAAATAGCCTTCCATACCAACTTGAGCTGCCTGTTGTGCTGCAACAAAACAGATTTTAGAATCACATGTAAGAAACAGTACATGCACTCTATTTTTAAAAGCACATTTTAGTTTGGTTTGAAGGCACACAGCCATCTTTTACAGTCATTTTTATCAGTTAGAACATTTTTTTTTTCAGGAAATGACTAAACCTACCTCATGGTAGTCTGAGTCAGGTTTTAATGAATTGTCTTGACAGCGAAGAAATCCAAAACAAAGCAAGAAACTGAAAAATGTTCTTTGTGTTGAACTCAGAAGTTAATCTCTCTGCTCTGTTTGTTTGCTCATATGTTGGGGACTCAAAGAGACAGACATCCTCTGAATGTATTTGCACTTCTAGATATGGAAGTCCTAAAGCATGTTCTTCTTAAAGGAATGTTTGTCTCTGATTAGTGGCTCCTCTATTCTGCATAACTGACTGGATTTAATTAACCTTGTAATTAATCATAGCTGATCAGATCAAATATTTGCTGATAGCTGCATTGTCCACCTTGCTCTGTTTAATAGGACTCTACTCCCTTCTCACCTGAAACTGCTGTGCATGGCTATAGGTTTAAATCTCATCACTTGTGTCTAACTTTTTTTTTGCTTTTTGTGTTTCCTGCAGTCACCCGACATCATGCTGCAGTGTGGCAGAGATCATGTCTGTCCTCTTCTTTCACTCCATGAAGTATCGACCTGAAGATCCGCGTAACCCTGACAATGATCGATTTATCCTCTCCAAGGTTTTGAACTCTTATTTTGATTTGACTTTGTAATAAGCGCATTTTTGTTCATTTTTCATTTTTAATTAACATGAATTGTTAAAAAATTGGACTAATTTTGAAACATGTTAACTTACTGTTGAATATCTTGTACAGTTGTTAAATAAAATACTACAAGGAAATCACATAACACAAAGAAATCTGAATTGTAACTTGTGGCTCCTTCCCTCTTCAGGGTCATGCAGCTCCCGTGCTGTACGCCGTGTGGGCAGAAACCGGCTACCTGAAGGAGAATGAGCTTCTAAATCTCCGTAAAGTGGACTCCATCCTGGAAGGGCACCCTGTCCCGGTGAGACAATGCAGATCAGAGCAAATGAATAGGGGGGGAAAGCCATGAAGCTCTCACTGGGGTCCAGTGTGTGTCAAAAGGATTAACTTGCACAAACTTTGCAGCATTTCTTTTTGAATTATAAAAAAAACAGTGTTTCATGCTTGTTTGTGGCCTTGCGTTGTCTAACAGAATGCATGTTTTCCTTGCACACAAACAGAAACAGCAGTTTGTGGACGTGGCCACTGGATCTCTGGGTCAGGGGCTGGGAGTTGCCTGTGGAATGGCTTACACCGGAAAATACTTTGACAAGGCCAGGTAACACACACCAAATCCCTGTCAGAGCTGCACGCCTTGAGCTCCCGTGCAGAAATCTTACAATGTGCATCTGTGCATGCATAACACGGTGTCTTGCTGTGCACAGGTGACATTTGAGGTTGCAGCTTCAGATCAAATCCTTCCTGACAGTTCTAGCCTTTGGTGACATTTTAGTGGCAAGTCAAAGTAAAAAGAGCCAAATTTACCTTGTAGACTTTAATTAAAGACTTCAATTCTGAAGCTTAAGATCAAGGGAGCTCAGGTTGACATTAGATGATCACATTTATAGAGAGAACTCTGAATAGATGTATTTCTGACTATTCAGGTACCCTTCCTTTTCATATCTTACCTTCTAAATAATTCAGTTTACATTATATCAATCTTAGTCAACAGAATGAAGATGCCCAGAAGAACAGCAGCAGATTCAGCTGTGCACATGAACCTCCTTTGCTCTCACATCAACTAGAAACAAAGAAAGAAATTGATTTCAATGTGAAAATAGGCAGAAAAACACAGCTTAGTGGTTAGTAATGAGACACAGCGTATTTTTTTTTTTTTTTGAAGTATTTTTTTTTACAGTGAAGTATTTTTATCGTGCCATGCAGTGTTTTGGTTAAAAATTGGCATATTTTATGGTGAGTGGAACTGAAAACACTGTTTAAAAGCCATTTTATCAACTGCCCACAAGAAAGCGTGAATGTATTGGAGCAGTGAGTGAATGCTGTTTGTGCAGCCCAAGCTGGCCGTCCCCCTCTTTGCAGTCTGTGTGCACTCAATTGCTTCTGCTCTAATAATCACACATGCAAAAGTACAGTATGCATCATCTCCATCTCACGCTTTCGCAGTATCTTTTATCCATAACAAAGGAAAACCTCACACTGATTCCCGTTGCTTTTGTTTATGCGCAGTAAATGCTACTGTAAACACACAGGTAAATGTTTCATAGTTAACTGTGCATCCAACTCTCCTAAAAAAGCTGCACGACAGGATAATTTACTGCAATAGAGAACTGCATCAGTGGTTCCTTTACACCGTCTGAGGCGAAAACTGCTCAGTGTCAAGTGGATTCGTCCTTCTAGTAATATACACGACTGAACTACAGGATCAAGAGAGTCATTTCTCATCTCCACAGATAACCTGAGATTTAGGAGTTTTATCAGGGACTTTTTTAAAACATCTGATACTTGGATAATTAGATACCTGAGTGAATTGATCGGGCACAACAGGATGTGACGATTTATAGACAGTTAATTAAACCAAACAGACACCCACAAACCTGATGAAAGATCCCTTCAGTTACGTCTGTAACTGAAGTCCAATACCTACCTCTTTGTGTGTGTTTGGTAAATGACTAACTAACCTGTAAATTTGAACACAAACTTTACCATGTTTGTGGAAACCGGTAGCTGCTTCATCTTTATGAATTCATTATTTTAGATGACGTGAAATGAATGAGGAACTAAAGCAACATTCTGGAAAATCCCTGTTTCAGACATCAGACATCTGATCAGGGTTAGGCAATTCAATCTGAACTATTTAAATTCACAAGAAATAGGTCCTCTAACTTTAAAAGAACTGATCTGACAATTCTACAACTATTCTGAACCATATTTGTCTCTTCTTGAACAATGTTTTCTTTAGTGCTCCTGCGTGTGCAGGATAATGTTACACGTTTTTAGTTTGTCACTTTACTATCTCCACTACTATGACTATTGCTGTCCCCTATGTCTTCCCTCTCTTCTTTTTTCCTGTCTTTTGTCTCCACTCTCGTGGTTGGAATGCATGCTTTAATGGGGCATGTGTCTGCCTACCTTCCAGCTTTTGTTAGACGAAAATGATGTTTGTCTGTCTGGAAAGCTGTCAAAAATCATTACGCTTTCCGAGCAACCGATGAAGATGATCTGACAGCGAGTGGGTGGGGTGGGGGTGGAGCAGCTGTGGAGCCTGTTCTAGTGTCAGTTGGGGGGATTTCAGGTCTTATAGTCTGGTGTCGGTGTCAGAGGAAAAATTCAGTGAAAATGAAGGCGATTTTCTGCAGAAAAGCATCCTTACTTACTAAACTGAGATCCGTCCCTCTGCAGCTATCGAGTGTTCTGCCTGCTGGGTGATGGCGAGCTATCAGAGGGCTCGGTCTGGGAAGCCATGGCATTTGCTTCCTACTACCAGTTAGACAACCTTGTGGCCATCTTTGACATCAACCGTTTGGGTCAGAGTGACCCAACTCCACTGCAGCACCATGTGGAGAAATATCAGCGCCGATGTGAAGCCTTTGGGTGAGTCAGGAGAATTCAGAAGGTTCATGGTGTTTCAACATTGTAATTTGATTCCATAGAAATTGTTTATTCATTAGATTTTAAGATTATCATTTATTATTATTAATAATAATATATAATTAATTATAATATAATTATAGAGGTAATTATACCTCTGTAATGTCTTCAACCATCACACGATACACAAGTGTATGTGCCACAAATGTAGCAAATGTTTTTTTCTGTTCTTTTGTTTGTTTGTTTTTCAGCTGGCACGCCATCATTGTGGACGGCCACAGTGTGGAGGAGCTGTGCAAAGTACTGAGCCAACCCCGCCACCAGCCAATCGCCATCATTGCCAAGACTATCAAAGGCAAAGGCATCCCAGGTACCAGAATCAATTGTTTTTGCTACCGTATTCTGAGTTTGGTGGGGGGGCTGTCACAAAATGACTTGAAAGTGGTCGTGCTGTTTTATAAACCACTGAAAATCTGAGGGGTTAATAAGCTTTGCAAGAAGTTTTTTTGAGGGCATCTGAACAGCTCACTGTGTGTGTGAAGGGCCCCTAACTCACCTTAATCCAAGCGGTGGTTCAGCGCTTCGGATGCAGCAGCTCAGTAATCCCTCAGAATGTGCAGAAAAGACGTCCAGCAGCTGCTCATCGTCACAAGCGCTTCTGTTGGTTTAGGTGAAAGCATCTGTGGTGCTGCATGAGAGTGCTTGAGAGAAAGAAACACAGGGAGCATTGTTAGGCCGTTTATGTAGGGGCAGTGTGTCGTTGTGGACTCAAGACTTAGAAATTCTCCGCGTTGGTTTAAACCTGTGGCCCTTTGATATTAACCTCTGACCTTTGGAGCATCCTATTGTGAGCTACTGAAGTGGAAAGCAAGTCGATGACAGCTGAATAGATTTACACAGACGTGAGGAAAATTACTAATTTATGTAGCTTATCAATATTAGTTTTGCTTTAAAGGTTTATGGTCCAACTTCCAGCAACACTTTTTTCCATTTTCAGTAAAGCATCTTTTAGCATCTTCACTTGTACCCGAGCTTGTTGGTGTCTTTCAGCGGCCGAGGATAAGATGAACTGGCACGGAAAGCCTCTGCCCAAGGACATGGCGGAGATGGTGGTCAAAGAGCTGCAGAGCCGCATTATCAGCTGCAACAAGCGTCTGTATCCTGCTGCTCCAAGCAAAGACACATCACCTGTTTGCCTCCGTAACATTCGCATGCCAAGTGCACCCAGCTACAAACCTGGGGACAAGGTGAGAGATCCTGTGTTCTGATCTCACACTGAACAAAGTTAATATTTTCTGATCTGCTACAGTTGAGATGTGTCAAAATGACCCCAGAATCGAAGACAAAGGACTGATAGGCCACGATAAAATAAAAAAACAACACTACATCTGTCTGTGTTAATCTGTTTTTTTTTTTCTGTGAAACCAGATTGCTACAAGGAAGGCGTATGGTGTGGCTCTGGCCAAACTGGGCCGATACAACGAGCATGTGGTCGTGCTGGATGGCGACACAAAGAACTCCACCTTCTCTGAGCTTTTTAAAAATGAGCACCCCAACCGCTACGTGGAATGCTACATAGCAGAGCAAAATATGGTAAGAAAGATTTATAAAAGTTACAAATAATTAACTAAAATGAAAGCAACACACACACTCACTGCAAAAACTGAATCTAAAGAAATAGACCTTTGTTTTAAGAAAAATTATCTTATATTCTGTCTTGTAAGAAAAATTGCTATCAAGATAGTTTTTCAATTGCAAAACAATCAAACACAATAAACAAAAAAAGCATGTCATGGTGAATTTACATTTTTTAAAATAAGAATTCTTATTAAGATCATTTTTCTTACCCCAGTGGCCAAAATTTTTTGCAAATTTAAAATAATTTGTTTAGATTTTAGAAATTTTGACTTGTTTCTCAAGGGCAGGTTTTTGCAGTGCACATGCAAAAACAGGCTCATGTGTGACAGGCATCTCTCTGCAGACTGATGGTTGAATATTTTACTCTGTGGCTGTAACCACTCCAGAGCATATCAGTCATGAGTTTAACAGTTAAAGAAAGAATGCCTTCATATAATTAATATATAAACAAAAAAAACAGGAACAAACATTTTTTTTATCCTTGGTCATATATTTTTTTCTTTCTTATTCTTTTAATCATCCTAAAGGTGGGTGTGGCGACTGGTTGCGCCGTTCGAGATCGCAACGTGGTGTTTGCCAGCACTTTTGCAACCTTCTTTACTCGAGCGTACGACCAGCTCCGCATGGCCGCCATCTCTGAGAGCAACATCAACCTGTGTGGCTCCCACTGTGGCGTCTCCATTGGTTTGTTCTTTTCTGCCTCATTCCGCCCCCCTTTCCTTTATTTCTCTGCCTTCTTCTGCCTTCTGTTACGACTTATTAATATCAGGATTTTGAATGGAAACCTGCTGAGTCTGGCAAATGTATAGAGGCGTTATCTGGCATCTAAATTTGTGTTCAGTTGTGGACAGCTTTCTAGCAATTTAGAATAATCTTAAAAACGAAATATCTTTAGAGTTTCATCAAGTCACTATTTGAAATAATAGAAAGTCAGATGCTGTTGAACTATTTTCCTCTTTTTTTCTTAAACTCAGTCTCACATCTGTATAAACATGTTATCCCTATGTTCTCCGCCTTGGTGCCGCTGTGTTTTCTGTAAAACCCTCCTGGGATCCTCCTGCCCCCCTTTCACCTCCTCCCTCCTAAGGTACACTGCACGCCCTCTTAGAGTGACTGTATGCATGCCAGTCCAACAGCATATCTTCACCGTCTAAAGAATATCTAAGTATGATTTTTTTTAATGTATTTTTTTTTTACCTAACTTGCCTATGAAATGATGCCCAGGTGAGGATGGACCCTCTCAGATGGGTATGGAGGACTTGGCCATGTTCAGAGCCATTCCTACAGCAACCATCTTCTACCCGAGCGACGCCGTCTCCACCGAGAAAGCTGTGGAGGTCGCAGCAAACACAAAGGTACTTCAGTTATTTCAAGCAGCCCACAAAAAAAAATACTTCTTTATTTTGGTTTTCTTTCCGAACTTTTTAAATGCCAAATTAAATAAAACGTTCACATTTTTATATGATTAAAAATCATCAAGGCATTAAATCCACTTGTATTCTATGAAAGAAAACAGTCTAAAATAGGAAGAGCTAGAAATATAGCAAACAGTCAGAGCATCTGTGGAGGCCTCACATCACAGAAATGCAGTTGTTACTTCTGTAACTCATTTTATTTTATTTTTTTCTCAAAAGGTCTTGCCTATTGCCAGCCCCCAGATAATAATATAATGTTTCTTTATCTGTCTTGCCTGGAAAAATACAGGTTCAATAAAAAACAAAAATACTTTGAAATTTTGGGCCTCAGACTAACAAGTGTTTCAACCGACTTTGTACTTCAAAAGAAAAATCCGTCTCTCCACAGTATATTTTCTGTCATTTCCTGTGACAATTTAGAAGCCCGGTAATTACTTCTAGTTTGTTGTAGGGTTTATGCTTCATCCGAACAAGCCGCCCAGAGACCAACATCATCTACAACTGCAACGAAGACTTCCACGTTGGACAAGCCAAGGTTTCTGGTCCCTCTCCTGCATCCTCCTCTAATACAGGCAGAATGAAACACTGGTTCTTGAACATTAAATTGTGGTGGATGGTTTTTTATACAATGCATGGATTTTTATATGCTTAGGTTGTCTATAAAACCAACGAGGATCATGTGACTGTGATTGGAGCAGGAGTGACCCTACACGAGGCTTTGAGTGCAGTGGAAATACTCAAGAAAGGTAAAAAAAAAAAACGCTTGGCATGAAAACAGCTTTCAACACAGTCTGGGTAAAGCTTGTCTTTAAAAAATGCTTTTTACTTTCTTTGGTCAGAGAGGATCAACATCCGAGTGATTGACCTCTTCACCATCAAACCTCTGGATACCAAGACCATCGTTGAGAATGGCAGGGCCACCAGAGGACGAATCGTCACCGTGGAGGATCACTACTATGAAGGTGAGAACTGTGATAGCATAACAATAAATAAACAAAATCAGAAAGAAATGTAAAAAAACAACAACAACAACAAAAAGATAAGGCTGATGTGTTTTATTCCTTTTTGCAAGATGACTTTTCAGGTGTTTCACTATTGCAAACACAATCACAAAAAATCACATCAAATGTTTGTGTTTTTTTCTGAGTAAGTAGACCTGCTATGCAGTATATACAAAATACAATCAATTACATATCTGTTCTTTTTTCATCAACTTTGCTTAGTCAAATAATTGACGCATAACATCCATGTCTGTATTACAATCACAAGATAAGCTATAGGGAAAACTGATCCCTTCAGATATTAAAATAAATGAAACTAATATAATCACATATGGAAGAGGAACAACAAAATGCTATGGAATAAATGTGAAATGACAAGGAGACACTAGAGTTGAGAAAAAGAGACAAAAATAGTAACAATAATAATTTAATATTGTGCAATATTATTTTTTATGTACTCTGTGCTTAAAGGATTCTGATACTGAATAATAAATAAGGAATGAAATGGTTATTTTGGGGAGTGAGACAGAGGACATTTGGTGGCGTTTGTGTTCAGGAGGAGCTGCTGTCAGTGTCTTTTCATGTGAGCAGCAGCCTTTGGGCTCCTGCTGACCTACATGAAGCAGCAGCAGCACGACTTAAGCAAGCCTCCAAAATCCGCACAGATGACATCTCCAACCTTTTGTTTTGTTTAACTCGAAATAAAATACTGTCTTGCCTTTTAAGATAAGATGGAAGTTAAAGTAGACACAACTCTAGCCCCTTTAGTGATTTTCTTTTTTGCCTGCAAAGCTCAACCAATCAGCCTTTGAACCTCGCTGAAAAAAAGCAGACCGACTGTCACCAAGCACCTCACTGAGGTTTAGTCTAATCATTTTAAAAGCTTTCTGCTGTCTGTAGGACAACTGCTTCACTTTAAAAAAAAAAAAACATAGAGGAAAAAGACATTTTCTTAAAAAGATGGACCTCTCAATTATTTGTTTTTCCTTAGACGCGGTTGATTCTCATCTTTTCTGAAATTGCGGTTTAACAGAATACGATTGCAAATTTCAAAATTGAGCTGTTTGAATTTGTATATATACATATATGTATAAATAATTCGAGGTCTCAACTTTAAAACCATATTTTCATCTTCATTTTTGGTTTTTTTTTTTCTATCAACGTGAATTTCTTTTATGAGTTTTTTTTCCGTCATATATGAAGTTAGCTACTAACAGGAGCAAACTTACTAATTTCTTCACATCTGCATTCCCCTGTGGGGAGCATCATCAGCTGTCCGTCCTCATCCCGTCTTTGCAGATCTCTGTTTCTTGAAGAAACTTAACATAAAAACATTCAGAAACAAAAACAGAGGTCGCTTTGTGTTTTATTACAGTAAATCAGTGGTGTCCATGGTTCTGTCTGCTCCATACTCCACAGGTGGTTTGGGGGAGGCGGTGTGCTCTGCGGTGGTCAATGAGCCGGGCTTCACCGTGCACCGCCTGGCGGTCTCCCAGGTTCCCCGGAGTGGCAAACCCCACGAGCTGCTTCGCATCCACGCCATCGACCGTGAGGCCATCGCCCAGGCGGTGCGCAAAGCTCTCAGCAGCTCTGCCAATGCAAAGTAACAGGTGTGTGGGTTTGCCTGTCACTCACCAGCAATCACCATGGAGACAAGAAACCATCAAAGAGGGAGGGGCTTAAGTCACTCTCTTCTGTTGAAAATAAAAAAATTGATTGAGAGAAACATGTTTTTTTCAATGTTTTATGAAACACCCCCCTTCTCTGAGTCAAGCAAAAAGCACCCCCCCCTCCTGCACCACACACCTCCACCCCCCAATGTCCCTCCTCCTTCTCGGAGGAGCCTCTCGTGCTCTGACTATTTCAATAAAAGACTTTATGTGGATTCAAATTTTTTAAACTAATACTTAAATAAAAGCACTTCTCACTTTTCAGTGTCACCACTTTATCATCCCAGTGCGTAAAATCCACTCTCAGAAGCTTCTTGAATTTGAAATCTTCTGATTCTTGGGCTGAGGAATCCTCACATAAATAAAGAAATGGTTTCTTAACGCTTCTTGTGCCTGAGGTCTTTTCTCGTTTTCTGCAGCCACAGGAGGTTTTACCAGGTAAGAAGTTACAAATTAGCACCCTTTCTGAAAGACCGTGTCGCACAGCCACCAGATACATTTCGTGCATTTTCTTTATATGTAATTTGGGTCTTTGGTGATACGTGCATAATGTACGTAATTCATAATAAGTGTTTCATCATTTGTCGATGTGCGCAGATTATCGTCAAGGGTTTTGGCTGATGGGTCTTTACGTGAATTCTGTTTTGAACTGTTCAAAATTTTTGGTCAGTGGAGAATTACACAGTTTACGCATATTTTACATAGTCTATCCACTATAATTACGTAAATCGTACGCAATTGTGCGGGATTTTTGCAACATGCATGCCCAGATTTGTGCATTTCTACACGTGTCCACATATGTCTAACAGACTATTCCGGCATTTACTGATGTATAGCTTTTGTATTGGGTAAACGGCGCACACATCATGTTAAAACGATGTAAATGAAGCACAAATCACCATGAATTGCATATAAACAGCACAATAATTACGCACGGTTCACGTTCTACATACGTGTTCTTTGTGTGGTTTATTCATACTTCTGCCATTATACATTCATGATACATCTGTGAGAATTTCACGTTAGGACCACAATTTTTTCATACATATGACCAGTTTTCATCCAGGCAATATGCACAAAATGTACGTAGTGGATGTGTAACACTGCCTGTAAACCTTGTGCTATCCTAGGCACTTTAACATTGGGAGTTGGGTCATCTAGACCCACTAGACAGTGCGCTGAACCTTTTTTTCAATGATTTGTGATCTTCACTGGTTCAATGGATTACATGAAATCCTCTCCACCTTTATCCACTTTTGTCATGGTAGGGAGAACATGTCAAAGTAAGGGTGGGGTCATCCAAGATAGCACAAGGGTTAAACCGATGCTGCAGATAAACATATGACTATAAGACTTCATGCATTCTTCCTACATATCGGTATTGTTTCAAGTCTTTGACATAAAGTAGACCATAACGACATCAACAAATTCAAAAGGAGGCAAGACGGCTTCTAAACCAACAAACTATGTTGTGCAGCTCTGAGGATTTGTTGTGCAGTCTCTCTGCTCGCTGAGGGCGTGGTTGCACACTAAATAAGCCAAAAGCCAGAGCGTCCTTGGTGTTTCACATGGTTCAATAATTCAAAAGACCTATTGAATCATTTACTTAGATTGAATGTGGTACCTGGCAAACCCAATGGCGATGCATAAAAAGGCTTTATGATTGGCTTTTTTTTTTCTTCCATCCTGGATGTTAAAACATCTAAATGTGCAGATCTGTGTTTGGACTGTTCACACACTGGATCCAAAAAACTAAATTGCTGCTGCTTGATAAAGGTGAAGAGGATTTCATGTAATCCATGGACCCCAGTGAAGATCACAAATCATTGAAGAAAAAAGGTTCAGTGCACTGTCTAGTGGGTCTAGATGACCCAGCTCCCAATGTTAAAGTGCCTAGGATAGCACAAGGGCTAAAATGTTCCAATTTAGACCGAAGAAGTATGAGGTACTTCCTGCATTACATGTACATGGTATATACAATTCTTGCTATACTTAAGTGTACTTGATAAAATACATTTTTACTGAGGGAGCCCTTATAGCGTTGTGGAGCTCTGTCTGTCTGTTGTTTCAGGTGTTAGTTGTGAATTCACAAGTGGTAAACTGGACTGACAGGTACAGTTGTGTTCATCGTCACACACTGGCCATTCGTCTGTCTAATAAACACTTCCACATGGATGCACAATTAACGACACACATGTGGATATGGGGAGTAGCTGCCACGCCTCCTGTCAAACTAAATTGCTGCTGCTTGAAAACCCATAAAATACACATATCCTGTATGCAAACATAAAATTATGAGAATAAAACACTTGTTTGGAATTGCACAGGAATACATGGACTGCAAGCTGTGAATTGTATTTTGAGGTTAGTGTTTTTGTGCTCCTATTGTTGCCTTTTCTGCATTGAATATTAAAAGAACAGGATTCTTCACTTATCTCTAAACTCAACCACATCCTCTTTACTTTAATGTGGTCCAATGCATTTCTCTTTAACTGTCAATCTTTTTAAGTGTCTGATTTTTTACAACAGCAAAAAAAATTATAGATCTTTTATTGACCAGGTGGGAAAATATTTTATTGTTTTATACACTTATAAATATTTTACAAGTGTAAATTTAGGGAAAACTAGAAGAGGCATGTCCGTTTCAAGGATTTCTCTTTTGTCAGATGTCCTAAATCTGAATAATTGATCTAAATGTAAAATAAAACAAAAAACTGTTAAAACGTTACTTTTAAAAATTCCAACGCTTGTTTAGCTACTTTCGTGTATGTCAAACATCTGATCTGTGTGTTTGTGCGTATCACTGTGGCTTTATTGAATAAATCCATTTGGTTTCTTCATCACAGACTCAAACAGACAAATACTTGTGGGATATATGCATTATAATAAAAAAAAATATTTCCCAAAACTTCTCATTTACATTTCATAAATGGAATAAAACAAGTAGAAAAAAAGGCTGAAATTTTTGTCTTGTAGCTGAGGTCTACCCCTTCCTCCCTGAGTTGCCAGATCCTGTCTGTCAAAGCTCCTCCTCCCCCTTCAGCTCCTGTACTCATCCCCACAGTCTCCAATGAGAGCCATAAGGTCCCTGGAGCGCTGCGTCACTGCCTCAATGGCAGCGTGATCTTCGGGCGTCAGCTTCAGCTCTGGGCTGCAGCTACACAGACTGTCACGGATGTGCTGCCCCGCCCCTGCGACGCCAAATCGGCAGCCTACAATGACTCCACCCACCGCGGGGCGGTCCAGCACATAGCGTGTTGCGACACTGGCCACTGAGCAGTCATGTTTCTTGGCAACGGTCTCCAAGGTGACTAGAAGATCTTGGAAGAGACTCCATCCACCCCAAGCGTCAATCATTTTCTTGTACTTGGAAAGAGATGCAGTGTAGAGCTCCGCCCTGCTTTTAGGCTCCGCCTTCCCAAGATAGTGCTCAGACAGCAGACCTCCAGCTGGGAACAGAAGAAGTGGTGAGGTGAAGTGGTTCAAATCACTTGTGAGGTGGAAAATAGATGGGGGAAAAAGTGAGCTGAAGGAGAAGATGAAGATGGAGAAACATGTCAAACTAGCAGAAAGGGGCTTTGCAGAACAGGTGGAAGTAGAGAAGCAGGTGGACTTCTTCAATTTTTATTGTTTTATAAAAGTAACCAAACATTCATGAATGAAAAGAATGTTTTCTGTACTGGTATTGAATTTTTTGCTGCATCTCACCGAGCGTCCCATAAGTGAGGAGCTGGATGTTGTTAGCCAGACAGAACTGCTCCATCTTCACTGCAGGTCGCTGATCAATCAGAGAGTACTGGACCTACACACACAAGAGACATGCAGGTTTAAAAAATCTGTGACTTATGTTATCTAGACTCTAGACATGAAAACATCTTCCAGGTAAACATATATACTGTAGACAAAAAAACATGAAATTCTTTTCTGTTTTGTTTTTTTAAAGATATCTTATATTGGAAGGCAGGTGTTACCTGGTTGCTAGAGATACGAATGCCTTTATTAGTGATCTCCTCCATTCTCTGGGTGTCAAAGTTAGTGAGAGAGATCTCGCCTGTGGAGCAGAAACACAAGATCTTACATGACAGATTTATCTAAACAATTAAATAAGGTGTTTTTATTTATATAACCATCTAAATCTCGTTTGTTTTTGCATTGAAAACTGATTTTATGGCGCCCAAAGCAAACTGAATGAAATTTAAAGAGATATCTTTCAGGTTTCAGTGGTCTCACGTACATTTAGTATCATTTGATGTTGCATGCGTGCATTGCAGTAAGTAACAGAATGAAAACCTCTAGAGAAATGTCAACGATATAAGCTTTTGTTTGGAAATAGCTTTTGCACTACAGCTCAAAAGTTCTTTTTTACACTTTATAAAAAACAGAAATAAAATTAGTGGCGTACATCCAAGATATTATAGGCGTTTTTTTAGGAATGACTTATAGTTCTGCAGGGAGAAATATTTTCAGCAGCTACCTGTCTTCAGTGAAAGGAAGATTATTTCATGTGAGAAACTAACATTTCTCAATATTATGTGAACTTTATTTTGAAAAGCAGCAAGAAGTGGCTCTAAAAACTGCAGCAAAAAGAGAATGTGGGGCTCCAATGCACAAACACCCGAGCATGTTTAGGTTCAGACAAAGATGCCTCACAGAGCGCCATCTGGCAATAGAACAAAGGTGGTTATAGACCAGTGTCAGCATTAAGTTTAAGATAAAATAGAAAATAAAAGGAAAACAGGATCCAGACACCAGAAGACTATAAGGTGTTGTGTCTTAGTTTCAGGTCTTTGAAACCTTAGGAACCTAAGGAAAAACCAGAGGAAGACACTGGAGGATGCTCCAGAAGGTGGAGAATGGTTGAGGTCTGTCAGGCTGTATTTTCAAACAATTGGGGTCTTTTTAAGAGGGAAAAATAATAATAAGAAAAATGTAAATCCACCAAAATCCTTCTTTCTGCTGCAAAAAGACTGGCAACCTCTCCAGAGTGAGCTCCAACTTCGCCCGACAGTAGCTGGATAGGCTCCAGCTGCTCCGTGACCCCAAAGGGGATTCAGTGGGTTGAGAAAACGGATGGGTGGATCTGGATTTCTAACACCCATAGCATGTTTTTTTCCTTTGCAATAAGCTCCATTCAAACCAATTTCATTTGTGTTTTCACGGAAATAAAAAAGATATCTCAAGCTAAAGTGAAGTGAAACAATTGCATTAAAGACTGCTTCTTTCTGAGTGCAGCACATGCAAAATGAAATACTTGCATGCACATACGTATGACGCCCTCCTGCTGCAGGTCTGACAGATGTCCCAGCGCATCCAAATATCTTTTGTCATTGTAGTCCCACCAATGAAACTGGACACAATCCAGGATTTCCACCTGCATTCTGGTCATGGAGCGCTGCACTGCCTTCTGCACCACCTGTGCACAGAGGAACAGCTCACTGCACATATAAGTTCCAACTGTAAAGCAATCAAAAATGTGAAGCAAACTGATAAACAAAGTTAGTTTCAGTTTCTGGAAAAATCAATTGCAACCAAATTTTATTTATTTTTTTGTTGAAAAACGGAAAACTTGAATCAAAATGTGTTGCTCTACATACATTTTCAGCTAATATGTTGTCACATGCACATATTAGTTCAACAATTTAAATTGAATCGTGTGCTTGTATTTTGTTTTAAAACACATCAGCAAAATACCCTTCACAGAAGAGAGACTTGAAGCGTTGCATTGGCTTGGCTATACCTGACACAAAGCAGTTAGTTTGAACAGGAACACATGCTGCTCTCTGCTGGAGGAATCCAGCCTTACAGCTGAAAGCATCGAGTCACCTTACGCTCCATGGGTCCTGGCTTCGGAACATATTTAGTCAGAGCCTGCAGAGCGGGAACATCTTTTCCAGAAGATTTCAGCTGCAGATCAAGTAAAGATATAACATCATGAATAAACTGCGATCCATGTTTACTATAATTCCAGCTGGACTTTATAATGTTACTAGAAACAATGGTAGTAAATATTTTTTACTCCCTTCTAACTTTATCAGAATTGTTTTTTCATTTGAGGTCAACATTTGTGTGTTAGCAAGGACACAGACTATGGTTCATAAAATCAGGAGTTGTTTTCAATGTTTGAGCTACCCATTCTTAAAGAAAAGAGCATTTTGAAACCTTAAAACCACCTCTTTATATTAAACAGTCTACCAAATTCAGGACCACGGCCGACTATACCATCGCTATTAAATAAAATGTACCATTTTTGCTTATTAATAATAATAAATAATCACGATATTTAATTAATCTAATGTGACCAAAGTGTGCCTTTGTTTTGTTTTTTTTTTGTTTGTTTTAATCAATGCGTCTCATTATTTCTGTGATAAATCAGTGAAATTATTTTCTACTACCTACAATTAATGCTTGAAATAAACAAATAAATCCAAAAAGTTACTTTTTTTATTTAGGATCTGATATTTCAAAAATATTGTACAATAATCTTTTATAGTAACATATTTTTATAAATCTTTACAATCTAATTTCATTCACAGTTGTAAAAAATGCAGCTCACTAAAAAAGATTTTCACAAAAAACCTATAATATATTATTTTTAACTGCATTTTCATATCCTTGTTTACTTTTTATCTCTTTTTTTTACCCCCTTCTTTTAATTAAAGCACATCATACAGAATATGTTTAGTGTAGTGCACTGCACAAGAACCTATTATTAATAAAGGTCTTTGCAGAATAAAGTCATCCACCAACACAATCACAAGTACATAAAAAATGTAATTTATTTCAATTTTATACTGGGTTGTTATTATTTAACAGGAACTTCTAAAATTACAATAGTATTGATTTATCACCGTTGGGTGAACCAGGAGTGCTATAAGAATTTTGGTGAAGCTGCCGTCAAGGGTAACTTCAAGATGTATTTTGTTTATTATATATTTAGAGTTAATAGGGGTAATAAATAGATAAAATGTCAAATAAGGATTGGAAATTTTTAAAAATTACTACATTCCCTTAGTTTTTCTGCTTGAATAAATGAGGCTAATGAGGTATGCCTTTAATAATTCATCGTCTTAATTACTTGAGAGACTATGTTAAAGCTGCACGACCGGTTCATGTGGGTTAGACTAACCGTTTATTTTTGCATATTGTGTATCTTATTATCTTTGTTTTGGTTTATTGTTCTCTCTGAGAACACTTTAAATAGGCTTATGTAGCTTTTGTGTGTTTGGATAGTTTTGGCACCATTACTAGGTGTGTTGTGTGTTTGTACCTGGCTGTTGAACTGTCCAAAGATGTCCTCCGCTGGCCCATAAATATCTGCCATGTCGAATGTGGTCAGACCTGCATCCGCGTAGGTCTGCATGGCCTCAACTGGAGAGATAACAGGAGGTAAAACAACATGGTGTGCAGAGATAAACTCACTTTAACAAGATGTATTTATAATTACTACTGTATATCATTTGTGCCCTTCAGCTTTTGAATATCGTGACTCTATGCTGTACGGCAGTTATTACTACTGCCTTTTTATTTATTTAGTTATTTTAAAATTTTATCTACTTATTTTAATTTAATCTTTGAAAATGTGAAGTAAATTAGTTTATGTCAAACCAAACTACTTCTTTCTCTTTTTTTTTCTTTAAATAACAGATTCATCATCTAATTTGTGCTGAATAACTCGTGACTTTCTGTAATTAAAGATTAAAAACAACACATTTTGCAATAAAACCTGAGAATCATGACAGATCAATCCAGTTGATAATTGATCAGGGGCAAAAAAGTCCTAATTTGTTTGATTAGTCTGTTATATATCATGCTGTCATAAGATAAGAAAAGAACTACAACCTAAATTAGGAATGATGATACCACTACTACTACTATTAATAAAAATAATAATAATAATAATTCTTACATTCTTCTTTTAGGGTGAACAAAGTAAACAAACAAACATCAGGTAAATAGCAAAGACTTTCACTAAAGTAGATTCGGAACTTGGTCACGTGACCATGCAGCGCTGACGACCTTGACAGACCTGCCCTGGTCGTGCTCACGGTCCCGTGGGCTCCGGACACCTGCCACATCCCGTTGAGGATCCGACAGACCTCCAGGCCTCCGGCCAGCGTCACCTTCGGAACCGTGGACATCCTCCTGCTTCACGAGAAGAAAGTGAATGAAAGATAAAAGCGAGTGTTTGACTCCCTGATGTGTGCCCACGCGCTTCAATCACGTGCAGACAGGACTCTACCAAAAAAAAAAAAAAAGAAAGGGCCAACAAAAGTTACTCTGAAGAAATGCTGCTGTTGTAGGAAACACCCCCGTCTTCATGGAGAACAACGAGTTACAAAAGACTTTGCGTAAGAATTACAAAACATGGAACAGCTTCCGCCAGTAGATGGCACTGTTCGCTTAAAACTTGCATGTGTGCCTACTGGTTCATGTGTGCCCCCTACTGGAGACTTCTATGTGTTGCAGTTTGATTTGATTTCTTAGTGATGTTAAGCATCACAAAATATTACAAAACATAGATATATCAAACCCATTTCAGATATTAAGCAATACAAAAAATAAGAAATATATATCAATGAAGATTAAAGACTTTATGCAATCTACTTGACAGTTGAATTACTCATCATAAATAGACATTATTCATACATGTATACAAGGCACATTCATTAAACATAATGATTAATCAAATAAATGGTCAATAAAGTCAATTTTAGTTGTTTTTTTGCTTGAAATGGAGTGGGAAAATTAAATTGATATAATCCCTATTCTATTTTTTCTTTTTATGTATGTATTTTTAAATGTGTTGCCATAATCTGTATCTTATCAGAACAAGTTCAAATTCTTTTATCAAGTGGCAAAATGAAGCGTTTATTGATTATCCTCAAAAAACACTGTTATATCATTTTAATGAACATTATTGTGGATCACACTTTGTGTAACAGACATGTAATACTCATTAGAACACATGATGAATGAATGAATGAAATAAATTATTTCTGTAGCAGTTTACACCACCAATGGGGAGTCAACGTGCTTTACAATAAAATGAGATAAAAATAAATTTTTTAAATTGAGCAAATTAAACACATAAGTAAAAACAAACATAAAATTACAACAGGCAAAAAAAACATAAAAGACAGATATGAATTCAACAAATTAAGAAAAAAAAGTAAGATGCCACCAGTCAGTATGACTATTAACATTTTTTCTAAAAAGGTTTTTAGATGACATTTAAACCTGTTCAAGTTTGATGACGTGTGCAGTTCAGTAGGAATATTATTCTATATTACTGATTATCCTTAGAAAACAGTTCAAGTAGTGATAAAGGATATAATATTAGAGACTGAAGAAACACCACTAATTGTTTCTAACAAAGTTCAATACACTTTTTGGGAGTTCGAGTATCGCTTTTAGATTGCAGGATTTTTATTATTTATCCTTAGCATTTAATTTTTTTTAACTTGTAAAATGTTGCGCCTGTAATACGGTTCCACCGAGCGCAAAAATGATTCCCGATGAAGGCCGTCCTTGCTCTTTAACCACGACCGTTGACCCTTTAATTCAAATAAACAGACAATATTACAGCAGCAGAAACAGGTAACATGAGTTTTATTATCAGGCTGGAGGGAGTTGTGACAAGCTTTCATATAACCTCTATACAAAATTTATGAAGAGATTGATCTATCTACACATAAAAGAGAAAATGTAAAGCATTAATGAATGCATTAAAGTCTGTTATAAGTCACAATACTGAGACGAGCAGGTGACAGTAAAATAACTCATCTTTACAATCATCCCCTCGTCTGAGAATGCAACATGCTGCAGATGTTTAATGTTCATTTCACTCCGTCTTCTTCTTCTTCTTTCTCTTTCGCCTTTTCCTCTTGCTGCTGGGTGCATCTTCAGTCTCTCCTGGTGTTTGTGTGTCTTCTGTGTCTGAAGCTTCCAAAGCGACAGTTTTCTTCTCTTCCACAGTTCTGAAATTACAAGCAACCAAAGCTACTTTATTTTGTTGTATAAAACAAAATAGTGACCAAAATCGATTTATTTTGCAACAAATCATGTTCCATAACAGAAAATGATTTATTTAACAGATATGAAGGTGCTAAAAGTATGAGAATTTCTTTGACTTGTTTAAAATCTTACATGTCAGGGATTAAAGTAATTTAATGAATCAGAGTACATCTAAAACGCAAATCCTGAAATCAGTACACTCAAATAATACATATTCGGGGTTGACCTTATCTGAGCGGCGAGCTGCGGTGTTGAACTCGGAGCCTCGCTGTGTTTTTCCAGCAGAGCAACAAAAAAGCCGTGTGTGCGGGTCTTTGATGTGCTCGCACGCAAACACTGTGAGAGCGGCTCCAGGCCGCGCTCGGGCCACTGAGGCAAGAGGGGCACCAACCTGGAGGAGAAAACACAAAACCTGTCAAACCTGAAGCACGGCATCATGGAAGGACAGCAAGAAAAATGACAACACACCACAAAGATGTGATCTCTTAATGACCAGACTACAACAACAAAAGACACCAGGGTGATTCAAAAGAGACAAAGAAAAGTCTGTAAATAGTAGTTTTCAACATGAAGAACATTTATCACATTTTTAGATTGAAGATTTTAAAAGAAAGCAGATTTCTTGTATGAAGTGAATCACAATCAGGCACAGCTTTGTATTTGTCGCAAACCATCACTGCAATGCAAGTATTATTACTGTTTATTACTACAATAGCGTGTTCTACAGTGGTCTATAGGGACAATAACACCATGAATTTGTAAAGTGTTGTTTTGTCATTTGATATTTTAGTGCAGAAGTTTAAGGCGGAACAGTGTGAGTGGTTGTGTATATTTGGCGATGTGAAGAACTGCATGCTGTCCCTGGAGAACCCCGCCTGAGCCTCTGTGTGACATAAACGTGAATACGCTCTAGCAATCCCTGTAACTAGTAAAAGCAGGTCAAGGTAATGAATGTATGGATGGCTAAGATGCTCACAATGTAATCCTGCACAACGTATTACAGTCTCAACTATGAAAAATGATTTATAAGAACAGAAAGAAGAAAAAAAGACATTGTAATACGGAAAGTCGATTCTTGCAACCTGAAGAAAGAGTTCTGTTGAAGAAAGGCAGTTATGACTTCTTCATTCTCCTGACTGTGGATGGAGCAGGTGGAGTAAACCAAGCGCTTCAAGCGAGGAAATCTGACTGCGTGGTTCAAGCATCGCAGCTGGAAGGCTGCCAGTGAGGCCAAACGGGTCTGGTCAGCGGAGGATCTGTCCTGAAGGCACACCATACCTACACCCCAGGCAGAACACGTAAGAAACATCACAAAAAGGACAGCATGACCATCAATCACAAGCTTCTAAAAACATCTTTCTTTACACATGTAAACAGCCCTGTGTGTAATACATTTGGAAACAAATAGCCATTCTTTTATAAAAATGCAGCTTTTAAATTTGTACAATAATTTAATTATATCTTTCTATATGAAACCATTTCATTTAATTTTACTTTTAACGGCAGAACATACTAGTTCCTTTCAAAATAAAATGCAGCCTGTGTCAAATCAGATCCTCCAGTTGCAGCAGATTTTCTAGAACAGACATATAAGAAAATCAAGTCAAACGTGGCATTGCCTATCATAATTTTATTATTATTATCTTATTTTTGGTTTGTTTTAATGAAAAGGTTTTTTTTTTTTTTTTTTTTTGCTACCCGAGTGTCTGAGATAAGACTGGATATAACAAAAGCGGTTGAACCGCTTTTGTTATATCCAGTCTTATCTCAGACACTTGGGTAGCAAAAAAAAAAAAACCTTTTCATTAAATCAAACCAAAAATAAGGTGTGCATCCAATCCTATCCTTTTTCTCCTTTAAAAATCAAACAGAAACATGACAACACATGGTGTCAATTTTTTTTAAACCTACACATGTAAACGCATTTATATAGACTAAGGAATTTGCCTCCGAACAGCAACTGTTGTGCAGCAGAAGATGAGATGTGCTTTTGCTTGTTCTAATACTAAACATCCGTGACAGTAGATTACATTCTTTTAGTGTGATTGTGCTTAGTTATCTGAGATGTGAAAATCAAAACGTTATCAACCAAAAACAGTTGAACCAAACTGATAGCATTTTTCTCCAAAGCCACATTGGAGAAACAAATAAGCTCTGTAAGCTGCAGACACATGAGAATAACAAGCTACCTGATCCACTGCAGGAGGGATCCAGAAGAACATATTCAACATCTTTATACTGTGGACTGTCAGGGTTCACCTTGAGGAAGTCCTGGTTGGCCAACTGCTGACAGGTGACCCCAGCCCGCAGCAGCAGGGTTGACATGGTGGCCAAACGCTTGGCATCTAAATCAAAGGCAAAGAGTTTGCCTTTGTTCTTCATGATGGCTGCAAGGTGGCTGGTTTTGTTACCAGGGGCAGCACAGGCATCTATGACGTGGCTACCAGGCGGGGGTTTGAGGAGATACGCAGGGAGGCAGCTGGCTTTGTCCTGGAGAATGATGTGACCGGCTTTGTAAAGGAAATGGTCGTGAAAGTCTGTTTTGGAAGAAAAGACCAGCAGCTCTGGAAGAAGCTGGTCCTTTACAAAGTGCTTCTCTTTCAGGGTTAAGTCGTCCGGTCTGAAGGCCTGACCCTGGTAGGTGTAGCCATCCCTCTTGAGGTAGTCCACGACATCCTCCACGGTGGTCTTGAGGGTGTTCACGCGCACATACCTGGGCAGCTGCTCTCCAGAGGCCAGCTGGACCTCAGCTGGAAGGAGATCTTCATTCCTACTAACTTTCTGCTTCACCTTCATGCGGGCCAGCTCCGCCTGCAGTCGGGGGCGATGCTTCATCATGGTGGTCTTGAAGGAGCCGCCGCACTTCAAGCCCTGCCCCATCAGCAGGTCATACACGAGCACTTTAGCTAGATGCAGCTTCAACTTCGTCTGCTTTAACAGTTTGGTAGACTCAATTATATCCAGCAGGACGGAGGAAAACTTCTGGGTCTCACAAACCAAAGCAAAAAGCTGCTTGATGTTCTTAAATTTACTGTCGTAAACGAGGGTTTTCAGAGCGCCTTGTTTCCTCTCTGCTTTCTCCAGGACCTCCGCGGCTTTCACGTACAAAGCCATGACGGCCGGCTAAAAACGCACAAGTATTGTTACAATTTCTAACTAACCCAACGCATACCCCAAGTTTTTGCGGGAAATTTGTTTTTGTTGTTTCCATACATCAACCTTTTACTGTACCATGCGTTGACGGGACAGCGCCATGACACCGGAAATTGGTTTTCTCCACTTCTTCCTGTCCGAACGACTCCGTACACTACTGCCACCTACCGTTCGGTGGTGGGAACACCAACAAAAGAAAAACAATCCTCAACAATTACAGTAACTTACACACAACCTTAAAACGCTTCTTAAATTAACCTATTTTCTGAGGGAATTGAATCTGAGTGTTACAAATACATTTTTATCTATATTTCACATATAAAACACTACAATTGACCACTTTTTAAACCAGAGTTGTGAAAAAATTTAGTTCAACTTCTTTACACAAAATCCATTTCTCTTTTACCTTTTCTTCTATGAATGTAATCACATTTCTTATCAGGACAAAGTCTTCTTTTTAAGAAAAACATGCTACAGGACATTAAAAGCAATTCAAATAATCATAGACTTTCTTTGATGTTTTTGCTTTTCCATGTTCTATAAAACACAATTAAACTCCGTTAGAAAAACCAAAATGCAAAAACTGATAGTTTTGTAAAATATTATAGGCTGCAGATGCAGAGAAACGGGCTGAATTTCTTTGCTGTTTCAGTCTTTACAGGAAAGAAGGTGTGACATAAAATGATAGGAAGAATAATGCAGCCTGGCAATGTGCAAGTACAATAAATTGTTCGTTGTTTAGTATTTTATTTCCAGATCAATGCAGAAAAGGTGATGAAGCTTTCAGATTATGTAGACGTGTCAATTATGAATTGTTGTCATAAACATTTTTAATATTTTTCTATCCTGGCAATTAAATACAGCATTCAGAATTCAGGTTAAGTACAAGTAAATGTTTTTGTTTCTTAAAGGTTTATTTTTTCCTTTTAACCATCAAATTCTGATAAATTCCTTGAGAAATCCACAAAGAGAAACAAACAAAACTGAAAATAAAAACATTAAAAATGTTGAAATAAAACATCAAACAACTGTGTTTTTGTATATTTTATAATTGATAGCGACAACAGTTCTATGTAAATTTTTACCAGAGCAAACTAAGAAAATACTATATTTATATCAATGCCCTTCCAAGATTTTGAACAAAAGAGGGAAAACAAATCATTAAACCTGAATAAATAGAAATGAGCTACAAAACCTTGCAGTTACAAAAGTAAAAAATGTTCTTAATACTTTTGAGTTATTTAGAAAACTTGGACGAAACATTTTCCTGCAAACACAAATCAAACCCAATTTCAATAAGGCTTTAAAGCAAAAAAAAAAAAAAAAAAACATTTTAGCAGTTTAAAAAAAATCTGAAAATGTAAAAGACAATCTTAAGCAAACCATTTTTAACTGCATGATGCAAAGATGTCCAAATACTCAAAATTCTAGGTAAAAAAATGAGATATTAGCATTTCTTTTCCTTTTTATGCTTTGTACGGGAGAGTTAGCATTTTAGTTTAACGGAGCCGTCCAAACATTACAATAATGCTACGGCTTTTCTTCAATACAAAGCAATTCCTTTTTCAGTTTTGAAAAACTTTTTTAATTCATAATTCTTTAAGTAACAGCATTTTAATTGTGCAAAAACCTGACTCGTTTTCAGTAAACGGACATTCTGAATGTTTCAGTTCTAGACAGAGAAAAACAAAACGCAATGAGGAAAAGGGTTCAGTTTTTAGCAGCTTCGCTGGGCTTCTTAGACGCCTTGGCCTTCATAGAGTTCCTGTACAGAAGCAGCCTCTCGGTGGTGTGGGGCGGTAGGCGGTTCCTCTTCGCCCGGATGATGCACGACGACATGGGATAAAGGCGGTCGAAGCCTCCGCAGGTGGCTGGAGCAGCCAGCAGCTTCCTGGCCAGGTTCCTGAGGACGGGGAAATTCGACGCACTCGACCAGAACTGCAGACTGGTGCCGTGTTTCCACGGCGTTTGGGACAAATACAGATCCAGCTCGGACGTCTTCATAGTCTTTGCAGGAGGTTGGCAGAAACTGACGGCAGACTTGCGCTTGAGGTTGTTGCCGTCACCGCAGCCGTTATTCAAGCTCACATCTGTTTTCACAGAGGTTTGGCTCTCTTCTTTCACGCTCTGTTCTGTTAATGAGTTACTTTTCTGCACCGCCTCTGCCCCTAAAGGCAGACATGTGGAGGATTCCACGCTTTGCCATGCGGACCTTAAAATCGACACAGCTTCATTCTTTGTTGGAGGAGTCAGAAACTCCGTCTGGACTTCTGATTTTATATCAAGGAATGGCTGGAAGAAAAAAATACAACAACATTAACGATTCTGCAGAATACAAGTCTTTCCTTAACCCTTTAAAACCAGAGCGTTAGCTCCAGTGTTGCATTCTTTGAACTACCGCTCACGCAGTTAAGGCTGGTTTGCTCCACTTCAGGATCTGTTGGAATCCCATTAATTGCCTCGAGCGACAGCTCCAGCATTAAAGGGTTAAAAACATTTAATTCAACAGATTTGATTTATTCCAAAGAGCCCCAAAACTTGATCTTCTGTGCCGTAAGATTATTTTTGACTGTTTCCATGACGGCTGCAGAGCTACAACAGTCACAGGACACGGCCATATCAGGATAAAATTAAATGTCACAAATGTAAAAAGCAGCTAAAGTCCACTGGGATGTTTTTAGGGGCAAACATTTGATTCCAATTTTCTTAAAAATATTCTTCATTTTAGCTTTCCTCTTTTACTGTCCACATCCAACATTTCTGCAAAAGAGCACAGTATGAAGCTACGTTCACACCCAACAGGATTTGCGCATCGGCGGCGTCCGCTGTCAGCGTTACGTCAATCATCTGTGGTGCTGTTGTCAGCGTCAAGTGTGGAGCGACAGTCTGGAAGCAATGCGCTTTGGGCGTCCAGAGTTCAATTATCTGAGCTTTGCCGAATAATTTGCATCACGTGAAGCAATCAGGGACTCGGCTTTGGATCATGATGCGGTGACGGCGCCGTCAGAGGGGGGAGTCAGAATCCAGTATAGGGGAGAAGCTGATCATTCTGGTCCTGATCCTAAAGATATTTTTTGTATTTGCATCGAGACAATAATTAAAAGGTCCTCTAATTTTATTCTTATTTCTTCCTTCCTCTGATTAATGCGGGCCGTCAAACTGGCTCACGGAGACAGACGTACCGCTGAAAGCGGCCGCCATTCATTAGAAATAAGAAATACAGTCAACGCTCCGATGTAGCCATAGGGCTGAAAACCTTTAACAGTAGCTCCTCCCACATGTGGCAGGAGCGTGTAGTTTAGTAACACATTTCTGGACAAACATCAAGCAGCGAATTTGACGCCCAGATCAAGTTTGAACATCTAATTTGAAAGTAATCAAAGTGCAGTTAAAGGAACATGGAACCATAAATGTCTATTCCAGGAAAACCAAGGTCATGTATTTGTTGTAATTTTTTTTAAACGGTGAAAATGACGTCACCGACTTCACAACGTGAAAATCTAATTGATATGAGCGTTTTATGATGATCAATTATGAAAACACTGTTCAGATGACGGAAACGTTGATGGTTTATAAAAAAAAACAACATTTAAATATATTTGGGGGGGGGGTTCCTCCGTATTGCCGTTTTTGCGGGTGTCTCTAGTACTTAACCCCCGCGAATAAGGGGGGAGTACCTTTTGGCACATCCCGTCAGGCGTTTTGGCAGAGATTTTAATGCCTTCCTGACACAATCCTGTATTTTATCCAGGCTGGGGACGGGCACAGGGAGTCCAAGACTTGGGGCCCCCGTTTTGGCTACTAAGTTAGGCAATAGCCCCAAGGGTCTTGCCTAAGGACCCACACTGGATAAAATCAAGAGCAGACATATACATAGAAATCCAAGAAATACCTGCACTTTGATTCTTGGGTCCAGCACAGCAGCTAGTATGACGTCTTTTTGGCGAATGACGGACTGGAAGTGTGTGTGCAGGCCGGTGCGCAGGGCCTTGCAGAAGTGGGTGTAGTTGGTGACGCGGCCCTCTAATGTTTTATCCAGGTTAATGAGGGAAGGTATGATAACAGACATGGACGCAGAGTTTCCCTGAAGAATCTAGAATTTAAAAAAGAAAAAAAATACAAAAAATGAACATACTTCTGTGACCGCACAGTATTACACAGTTATGTATACAGGTTTGTTTTTAGCGGGGTTAGGTTCTAAAAATAACCAGTTTCTCAGACTGTAAAACCTCTCACTACACACTTATTTCTCTTGTTCGAACTTCCATTGAAAAATAAGTCCAGCACTATAAAAAGAAAATAAAGATCTGATCACAATCAAATATTTCTATAGATTTGCCAGACAGAACATATTCCCTACAGGAGAGACAGCATGGAGGAGAAAGACATGGGTTACACTCAGTGAACTATTAAAATTGGCACTGAAAAAAAATAAAGTCTGCAAAAAGTGAACCACCATAAAGCAATGGGCCACTGTACTACTAATTAGATGGAAAATGTATAACTTCAAGTTTAAGTTAAAAAAATGTATTTCCTGCTCTTTCATTTTGCACAGAACTGTTCCTCTCATACTTGCAAAGCTTCCTCAAAAGGCTCCAGGAGACCCAGGATGTCGATCACTTGGTCCCTCTTCACCATGACCAGAGGTGGGGCGCTGGTCGCGTCTGTGGCCTCGATGCGGGCCTGGGCCAACAGGGTCATGACGGTGCTCCAGGTTTTCTCCTGGACCATTCGCCTCAGTGACACCATCATGGAGTTCCAGCGACAGTTGGAGGACGAAGGGCACATGGACATGTTGCTCTCCTTCAACAAAATCTTAGAAAGAAATAAGTGATGTTAGCATGATCAGCTTTTTTTTTTCTAAAGCTACAGAAAATTGGGCAAGCCTCAAACAGTTTGTGACAAATTTTGCCAACCTCGCTCCAGTAGGCACTGCTCTTGAAGAACGCCACCACGTTGTGAGCCTGTGAAAGCAAGTTCTCAACCACTCTGGAATTTTTCAGAGCATCCTTGATCACCATCTGCAGTCTTCTGGCCATACAGGCCATTTTGGTCCCAATCTGCAGCTCAGAAAAAGGCAGCTCTGTTTCAGACATCTGGTTGGAGAGAAATGCCACAATCTCATCTCCCTCTGGATCTCTGTTAGAGGAGCAAACAATCCTGTAGTCACAGAATAAGTTGTTTCCAGCCAGGACTTCTTTGGCCTGGTTGGCGAAAACGTTGCCGATGTTGTGAGGAAAGATGCCGTAGCTCAGGAGGACACCTTCCAGCTCCTTCGGCACAGCTGTGCTGAGGTCTTTGTGGCTGAGGTGGCGAAAGGCCACTACAGGACGCCGGATCTGCCAGGAATCGGTGATAAAGTGGAGCTGAACAACAAGAATCGGACCATCTGATGGTTGTGACTGATCTCCCGCCCAGAGGTCACAGGTGACATGAATGGCTCTTTCACCATCTCCGGCTGTGGCGAGGGAGGTTTTGAGTTCTCGGATGAGCTGGGGCTTAATGGTTCTTTCCACTTCCTCGTAGAGCTGCATGGCTATGATGCGCTGAGACAGCTTGTTGCAGTTGGGTCTGATGGTGCTCATGAACGACCTGAAGCCTGCACCTTCAACCAAACTGTGAAAACAGAAGACGTTCGCTAGTGAGGAATCCACAAACGGAAAAAGACGTCATGCCAGACATCAGCAGTGAAAGTCACCTGAGCGGCAGCATGTCCTCAGCGATCATCTTCAGCGCTGCATCGACAAACACCTTCTGCTCCACTGGGATGGTTGGTGATGCGGTCCCAGAGCTGGGGCTGGAGTTTGAACTGGTGGGCAAAGAGGAACCGGGAGAGGAGAGCTCCCCCTTTGAAGCTGAAGTCTTCCGTTTAGCTTTCGGAGGATCCTTCTGCTGCTTGACTTCGTCACATTTGACCTATAGCAAACAGAGACAGGTTACAAAAAAACCTTTTTCTAAAAAGCTAACACACACAGAAAACCTTCAAGAACTTCCACCAGAAGCTAAAAAAGGGGAGAAAAAAAAAAAACTTACCGAACTTGTAGACACTGGGACAGTATCTATCACAACGTCACATTTAAAGTCCACCTGTTAAAAGACACTAAATGTAAACCCTCTAAAATGTTTGTCATTCATGTGACATCCACATTAAAAACACAACTTTTCAGTTTTATGGATTATTTTATGAGAATTTCAACACTCAGATATTACAACACATGAGATCATAGGCTAATAATTAATGAAAACAATGCCAATATTTAAAGGCTGCAGTTTCAATAAATTAGATGAAAATAGTTTATTGGCTTTCCAAAATATATACACATATAACAGCCAAAGGCTGATTTTTATATTATATATGAACTCATCCAATTCTCCATAAAATCTTGTTTTGACACATTCACAAGTTTAAAGTTAAATCTAGACTGGTAAATCTAGACTAGCACCTTGATAGAGTTTGGATGAGCAAGTCTTACTTTTGGCCAAAAATCTTTAGAACATTATGATGAGCAGAGAAGACCATGAGAAATGTTTGGCCAGACCTTAACCGATCAAACTAGAATAATGCATGGCACTAAATGAGACTGTTTAAGTTTATTGGACCAAAACACAAAGGTCCAACAGCTAAAGAGACGTTGATTTACTCAGGTTTTTCTCAAACCTAAGTTTCTAACTCAGGTAAATTAATACATAGTGTCATCTTTCCGTTCAAAATCATTTTTATAAACATTTTTTTTATTAAAAGCTGCTTTTTAAAGTCCACTGTTTCTAATTCAATCAGATGATTACAAACTGATGCCCGTAAGGAATTATTCTTGTTATTTACTGATCGAGCTCTAATCTACAACCTAATAAAAAAAGGCCTTACTAAAAAAAATACTCTTACCTCTTTATCCACAAATTGTTCAATATCAAGGGAAATGCTGTTGGCAGCATCTCTGAAAAAACCCAAGCCGGCTTTGCGTTTAATCGCACAGTGATAGTGATTCTTTATGGAGTTGTCTGATCTACAAAAAGAACCAGAATAAACAACAGGTAACAATTAGTATACATTTTTTTTTAATTGTCATATAACTTTCTGAACCACCATAATCCAAATGCTGCATTTCCAGAAAACCAAACATCTTACAAACTCACCTTCCAGGAAGCAGCTTGGCAATCTCGGACCACCGGTTCCCAAGAATGGAGTGAGCCTTGAAGAGGATGAGCTCTTCTTCCTCAGTCCAGTTACTCCTTTTCATCAATGGATCCAGGCTGTTGATCCAGCGCTCTCGACACTGCTTCCCAGTTCTCGCAGTTAACTCCTTGGCAACCAAAGACCAACTTCTGGTGCCGTACTTGTTCACCAACTCCAGCATCTAAACAGAAGAACAAAAAAAGATCCATGAAGACATAAAACATCAAACCAGAGTGAGGATTTATTTTAGTTGAGTAAAGTTAGATATACTTTTGAGCCCCAGAACCAATACAAATAATAAAACTTTAGTTATAGAGGACTTTTAAACAGCAACAATTGAACGTACTGCTGTGTAGATATACCTGAATATTTTATATGACTATGATGTATTTGCCTTATCGTAATGTTTTCTACATTTTACTTTCAAATTTTGCTTTTAAAGCAACAGCAGAGGTGACCATACTGCCAAAAAACAATGTAAAATCCTTGTAGGCTTATCCTATATATCATACATTACATATGTACAGTGCATTTTAAATACTGTTTAGAGTCCGCACATGTAGTTTCAGATTGAAATCAGATATATTTGACCGCTTAGCTTGACAGGTAAAGAAATAAGGATAGTTGCTTCCTCCCCTCTGCAGCTACCACATGTTCCCACCTTGTCATCCTCGGCTTTGGTCCAGTGTCTGAATAGTTCTGGATCCAAGTGTTTTTTCCATCGACCCATACACTGCATTTCTGTCCGCCCCTTTTCAAACAAAACATTTGAGACATTTACAAATCTGAAGAACAAAAGCCATGACTAAATAATGCAAATCATGTTCCTATTAAAGCAGAATTTGGATTTTTAACTCCCCAGAAGAAAAGTTTTCTGACAAGCATTGATTTCCTTGTGTGTTCAGCACTAAAATTCAGCAGAAGCCGCTTACATTTAATGTTAGTTACAGTTACATGTGCAAACAATACAAAAAATTAAAATAACTGTCAAGTGTAGCTATAATCAAACTAAAACCTTCTGTTGTTCCTTTTTTTTTGTTTACAAATATTGCCTTCACTCATACTTACAGGTAAGAAACTAGAAATCGTTTTCCAATCTCTTTTGCCAAAGTTGTTGACCAGGATTTTGAGGTTTTCATCCTGTAGATCAAAAACAGAAGTTCCTTTATGAGAAAACTATTGATTTTTTTTCTCTGAGCTAAATGGTGTGGTGTAAACCTTCTTTTTTTTAGGGTAAACCCTTTACCCACCTCCTCCTGCGTCCATTCCACATCGCATTTGGTGCCATCGTTCTTTTCTGATATGTCAGAATCCGTCCCAGTTGAAACTTTGCCCTCATCTTGCTCCTCTAAACTGTAAACAATTTAATTTAGACTTATACTGGGATAAAGTGACAGAGAAAAAAAAACACAAGATAAAATGTTGACCTTTTTTTTTTAAACCAAACAATAAGTTGAGCTTTAAAACTCAGCATGAATTCTAAACAAAATGATTATTAGAAGACATAGCAGATATACTTTTATAATGACATACACAGAAAAAAAACTTGACTATGACGTCTAGCCTTGTTTCCTAAAAAACAGTGCATTTCAGTGTACAAAGTAAAAGCTCCAGTGCAAACAGGTGGCAATAACACTGAAGTTGGAATCAACATCATGACATTTGCTGTCACGGTTATGTATAATTGATCAAACTAAGAACCACGAATATAGATGACTTGTAACCAAAGCATAATAATGTGCATGTATGACAAATTCTTTCAAAGGATCAATTTAATTATTTATTTTTTAAATGTGTTTTATGCTTCAGAAAAGTAAAACTGATTCTTGTAGCTGTAACATTGTGGCTCATAAGCTACTAATAACAAGACTGGTTCTGCCATTTTTGGTTAAAAAAAAAAAGTATTTGGTAAACACAGAAAGGAGCTTCACCATTTTGCTACTATTTTAGACACTAAATTACAAAAGCATAGAACATTACAAACATGTTATTTAAACTACACTGACGTCATTATCTTTGCAAATGCGTATTTTATTGTAATTTCTTAATTTTTCAGTTATTTACACTTGTTTGGAGCTCCTTTAGCCTCGTGTGCTGCCAACCATGCTCTTTTTTGTTTGTTTGTTTGTTTGTTTAACAGAGTTTTTCAAAGGTGCTCAAAGATCGACACACCATGAAAGACTAAACTGGATATGGTAGCAACAGTCAGTGGGAACAGTAAGAGTAGTTTTTTCCTTTTACGTTTGGCGTTGGTAAGAGAAGCTGTAGGAAATATGTCATTTTAAGTTACGCTCACCACACAAATGTATGTTTCTTTAAACATTGGCACCAACATACTTACGAGAGCATCAGATTTACAAGCAAGAAGCAGTTTTAAATTAAAGAAAAACAAGCATTCCCAACTTTTTCTGCTGGGCAGGTTGAGGGGTACTATGTCGCATCAAGTCGTTGACTGTCACAAAGTTTCAAATAGTCCTTATGCTTGCTTGCTTTTACTAGCAACAACAACAAAACCTTAGACTAACAAAAACGAATGTTGTGTATAACATGTAAAGACAATTATATGCAGTACAAATTTAAAATCAAGTATAAATATTATTTGCCGCTACAACTGAGTAAAATAGTCTTTTCAAATCAAATTTAGCTAGCTGTAAGCTAACAGCGCGGTTAGCTCCGCGTGCTGGAGCAAACGGCAGCACGAGGCTGGAAAAGTAGAGCGCCACCGGCGGCGGACTTTGGCTACTACAGCTAGCTTGGAGTTGCTACAAACAAAAAAGACCGAATGTTATTCACTGAGATGCAATTAAAAGATCAAGTGCACTGACATTAGGGAATTCAACACAGATACAGACATGTATATCTGACATTTGAATAGTTTTGGAACAGTGCAGCCTGCACTGCAGGCTTAGATCACCAGCTCTCTAACAAAGCAAAGAACTTCCAAGAAAATATCACCCAGCTAACCAAGTAAACACAAAAACAACACAGAGACCCAACTCGATCTGGCGTACCTTTGATTTATTTAGTGTAAATCAAATGAAAAATTCGCGCACATTGCTGAAAATGTAAACACGATCGCACATAATGGCTTTTACTTACCCGCGCCACATTCCTCCCCCTGAACTGAAGCTGCTCACCGAAGGAAGCTAGAAAAGTTGAGCAGCAGCAAAAACTAAAGGTATTTGAGTAATTTCAGGTTGATCCGGAAGCGTATAGTGAACTAAAGTGGCACCAATGCATGGAATGCAGGGGCAATATAGTCCTATTTCGGTGGAAAAGTGGCCATGAGAGAGTAGTTGAGTCGGTTCAAGAACACCACTGCTGCACAGCAATAGACTCGCCCGGAAGCGAACCACGTGACCACCGTTCAAACCACACAACGTGCTGACGCCCGCGAGCCGCCTGCTACCACTAAAGGTTTTCGACAAAACGTTAATATTATAATGCGTTTTGTTTTAAATCGCAGTCTCACTAACAAATGTAAAATATACAGTTTGTATGACACAAAAAAACATGTTTTTAAGAATTTACATAGTCAGAAAATGAAACAAAAACACTACTGGCCACGTCTGAAGTGTTAGCTAACAAAGCTGCAGCTAAGTAAACTACCATTAATGCTATCTATAGAAATACTGCTTTTATAATTTTACTAATACCCATTTGACTATAATTATCTTCGAGCAAAGTAATATGAAGTTAATAGCCACATTAAGCTGAATAATGTATTTGAAACGTATATAAATCAATAATATTCTAAAAAATGATGGAATTTTAAATCTGTTTTGTTACTCGTCATCGACATATGAACGTAATTTTATAAAATTAGGAATTAAAATTAAGAATATATATCATTTTAAAAGATAATAAAAGTTGACCAGCCATGTCGGTCGTTTTTTATTTACAACTGTATTTAGATAACAGTGCAGAAGATCATAAAGTTTTAAGGATTGGGGCACGTGCTGAAGTAGCATTTATAAATATTTCAAATTAAAAGCTTCAAATTCCAGAAGATATTGTAAAGATTATATTGTGTCCTCATATCATAGATTGTTTCTTTCACACAAGCTAGGGTCCTCTACCAGAGGCCTTGGAGCTTCAGGGTCCTGCTTGGGGGTTACTGCCCCGAGTGCTCCAATTACCACAGGCACCACCGTCACCTTCACTTTCCAGGCTTTCTCCAGTTCTTCTCTGAGTCCCTGGTATTTCTCCAGTTTCTCATGTTTCTTCTTCCTGATGTTCCCATCGCTTGGCACTGCCACATCCACCACAACGCCTTTCCTCTGTTCTTTGTCCACCACTACAATGTCTGGTTGGTTCGCCATTACCATCTTATCAGTCTGGATCTGGAAGTCCCACAGGATTTTTGCCCTTTCATTCTCTACCACCTTCGGGGGTGTTTCCCATTTTGACCTTGTGGTTTCCAGTTCATATTCTGCACACATGTTCCTGTATATGATTCCAGCCACTTGATTGTGGCGCTCCATGTATCAGAATCAGAAATACTTTATTGATCCCACACGTGGGAAATTTGTTTGTTATCATAACAACAGACAGGGGGAAAAAAGACTAAGAATAATATAAAACAAAATAGAATAAAATAAAAAATGAAAATATAAACAAGAACAAGAAAAATATGGTATAATATAAATTTAAAAATAAAAAAAAAGCTATTTACAAAACAGTGCAAAAGTAAAGAGATGTGCAAAAGCAATGTGCAACATAGAGAAGAAGAGAAAAAAAGAAAATGTGCAAAGGTTATCTTCTGCATAGTGAGTTGTTGTACAGGGTTATTGCATTGGGTATGAATGATTTTTGGTACCGGGCAGTTTTGGAGCTGAGCTGTCTGAGCCTCCTAGAGAAGGAGCTCCGCTGTTTGTCCAGAACAGGATGGAGAGGATGCTCTGGGTTGTCCATGATTGAAAGGAGTCTGTTCAGTGACCTCCTCTCCATCACTGCTTCAAATGTGTCCTGTTTGCAGCCAATGACAGAACCCGGCTTCCTGATCAGCTTGTTCAGTCTGTTGACTGCAATACCGCTTCCCCAGCAGACCACAGAGGAGAATAAGGTGCTGGCCACCACAGACTGGTAGAAGATCCCCAGCATCCTGCTGCACATGTTGAAAGACCTCAGCTTCCTTAGGAAGTAGAGTCTGCTGCAGGCCTTCTTGTACACAGCAGAACTGTGGCTCCTCCAGCTCAGTCTGCTGTCTATAGTCATACCCAGGTATTTATACTCCTCCACCACTTCCACATCCTTGCCCAGAATGCAGAGAGGTTGTAAGACTGTCCCTTTCCTCCGGAAGTCGATCACCATCTCCCTGGTCTTGTCCACGTTGAGCAGCAGGTGATTCTCTCCAGTCCACTCCACAAATCCGTCCACCAGCCTCCTGTACTCCTGTATGCTTTCCCTGCCAGCATCTTACACCCTGCAGTTTTGTGCTGGATTTTTTTCAGGCGCATCTTTGCACACCCTACACCTTGGGTCTTGTCTGGTGTGGTAGATCTGAGCCTCTATTGCTCTGGTGCTTAGGGCTTGTTCCTAAGCTGCCAGGATGAGCGCTTCAGTGCTGTCCTGTAGGCCAGCCCTTTCTAGCCATTGGTAGGACTTCTTGTTCTTGATATCTATATCTATAGAGATAGATAGATAGATAGATAGATAGATAGATAGATAGATAGATAGATAGATAGATAGATAGATAGATAGATAGATAGATAGATAGATAGATAGATAGATAGATAGATAGACAGACAGACAGACAGACAGACAGACAGACAGACAGACAGACAGACAGACAGACAGACAGACAGACAGACAGACAGACAGACAGACAGACAGACAGATAGATAGATAAAACATGGAGGGGTCTAAAATTTTCATCATAGGTGCATTTCCACAGTGAGAGACAGAATGTGAAGAAACATTCAGAAATCATGTTGTACGATTTCTCTAAAACATTTTATCTGTATATTACTGTGACAAATAAGTATTTGATCACTTGAGTTAAACAACTTTAATATTTGGCACAGAAGCCTTTGTTAACAATTACAGAGATCAAACGGTTCCTGTAGTTCTTCACTAGGTTTCTACACACTGCAGCAGGGATTTTGGCCACTCCTCCATACAGATCTTCTCTAGATCTGTCAGGGTTCGGGGCTGTCGCTGAGCAACATGGAGTTTCAGCTCCCTCCAAAGATTATCTTTTGGATTTAGGTCTGGAGACTGGCTAGGCCTCTCCAGAACCTTGATATGCTTCTTACGGAGCCACTCCTTGGTTTTCTTGGCTGTGTGCTTCGGGTCGGCTGTGTGCTGGCAGACCCAGCCACGACCCATCTTCAACGCTCTGACTGAGGTAAGGAGGTTTTTGTCCAATATCTCACAATACAGAGCCCCGTTCATCCTCTCCTTAATACAGTGCAGTCGTCCTGTCCCCTGTGCAGAAAAACACCCCCGTGCTTCACTGTAGGTATGGTGTTCTTGGGATGATGCTCCTCCTTCTTCCTCCTCCAAACACGCTGAATGGAGTTAAGACCAAAACGTTCTATTTTGGTCTCATCTGACCACAAGACTTTCTCCCATGACTCCTCTGGATCATCAAGATGATCATTGGCAAACTTCAGACGGGCCTTGACATGGGCTGACTTCAGCAGGGGAACCTTCCGTGCGATATATGATTTTAAACCATGACGTTTTAATGTATTACTTACAGTAGCCTTGGAAACGGTGGTCCCAGCTCTCTTCAGCTCATTGTCCAGCTCCTCCCGTGTAGTCCTGGGCTGATTCTTCACCTTCCTTAGCATCATCCATACCCCACGAGGTGAGATCTTGCGAGGGGCCCCAGTCCGAGGGACATTGACAGTCATCATTAGCCTCTTCCATTTTCTGACAATTGCTCCAACAGTTTTTTTCTGACCAAGCTGCTTGGCAATTGCCCCGTAGCCACTTCCAGCTTTGTGAAGGTCTACAATTTTGTCTCTTGTGTCTTTTGACAGCTCTTTGGCTTTGCCCATGTTGGTAGTTAGACTTCTGACTGTGGGGTGCACAGGTGGCACAGGTGACATACACACATACACACATACACACACACACACACACACACACACACATATATATATATATATATATATATAAACTGTAGTTATATATGTGGAGTAGTCAAAGTAGTTCTTCTGTATTGAAGAAAAAAAATAAAACATGTTTTTAAGAACACACAATAATACTGAAATAACAATATAGTTAAAAGAAATCTTGATTTAAGAAGTACTGCTGTTACTGCCAAAAAGATTTTTAGAGTGCTCTTTGATAGAAACAAATTCTAGAATTGTGAGTTTAGTGGGTTTTTTAATTTTATTTTTACAATGCCCCTACTGTTGAATAAAATAAAAAGCTAAAATAAAATAACAATTGAAAAAAATCAGAGCATACTCTTCGAGCAGTACAGGCAAAGACTAATAAATCCCACTAAAAAAGTACCAGTACTTACATTTTTGAAAGATTTTCTGTTGCACATAAAATTGCACTTTTAGTGATAATTTCAAATTATCTTGGAAAATACATTTCTTTCATTGTTGGCGGTTTTTATAAGACTGTAGAAATTGCTGCAACTAAAATCTCTGAGTGTTTGAATTGTTCAGGTCTTTGATCACATTATGTTCTTTATTCAAAAGTACATGACAATATTTTGACACCTGCTTGATTTATTAACAGGTTTTCTATATAAACAACAGTCACACGTGGATTTTTGCTATGAATGTCCTCAGTCCACTGGTGGCATCCGGGTCACCGGTTATGAAAAGCGCCAACAGATGTGTTTACTGCAATTGTCAAGAAGAGTCTGGTACACAGAGTTCCAGCTTGAAAGGTTAGCGCAGCGTTTGGCCAGGAGACTGTTTGTTGCCTGTCCAGGAGCCTGACAGAAGTAGAACCTGCAACCATTATTTAACAAGACGTACAAATTTCACTTCACATTTATTTAAGAAAATTGGGATTTAAAAAAAAACATACAATATCTGTTGTCCAACACATCTTATCACAATATACATCAACTTATCACATCATTTGCTGTACATTCACACATCAGACACAGTTTCTTCCTTTCAACAACACTGTTCCTCAATCTAAACGAACAAATCTACTTGTTTACAGTTTAAAACATCTATTAAAAGAAACTTCTGACACTTTATTTATTAGAACAGAATATATATTCAGAATAGAAATTGTAGTAATATATGTCTGGACTGCAACTGTACATGGAGTATTTATTCTACATCATTGCACATACGGAAAAAGCATTTCTCAAACAAAAGACCAGTTTTGTGATGAGCAGCAACCACTGCGTCACAACATCTAGGGAACTATTGATTACACTTCATTTGAGCACCTCCTGTGATTTTACTCTTAAGTGTGAACAAAAGCCATATTTAATGGAGTATGAAAAGGGTAAAAAGGCAAAGTTTGAGCTATTGCTGCCATTTGTGATTTTGTCCCCGTGACATTAGATTAACAGTCTCCTATTTGTATTTTTAAATAAGCATCTAATTTCCAGATGTTTTTCTCTAAGTCATATCGTAAAATGTAGAATTTTGCTCAAATTTAATGAGAACTGCTGCAGACAAAATTTAGCAAAGAAGATCATGTTTTCCTATTTTGTTGTCTCTTTTAATAATATTTTTAATACACTTTAATAAAGTGAATGTTTAAAGAAACTAATCAGTGTTTTGTGTTTGTTGGTCCAGCAATGATAGGATAGCTAGATTCCAAGCTGTGTTAACCAATTACACTGAATACATTGTTGGAAATACCTCTTCTTAAAATATCAAAGTCTGTTACTCAAGAAATTCTACCAAAAAAGAAAAAACTGTTAAATAAAATCTAATAAGGAGTTTAAAGATTGCTCTTTAATAGCTGGCTTTGTCTCTGTGCTGAATTTCCTATAAATAAGTCACATGATGTGTTTAACTCTAAATGTCTCCATCCTCCTCCGTCTCCCTCTCTGCTTCACGCCCTAAAGGATGCTGGCAGAGTCACATGAGGAGCTGCGATATTTGTGAGGTCCAAACTCCAGGGAGTGATGACTCCCTACTTCAACTTAAGCTTGTTTTTTTTATATTAGGATGAGACGACAGTCAGGGACTGTGCGCCTCACAGAAAGCTGTCTTCCGTAGCCACAAAGGAGAAACCATTGAAGGCGTTGCTGGAGCTGCAGCTGGCGTTGAGGTCTGGGGTCTGACTGACTGAGTTTGGAACCATTTCCCTGGTGAACTCTGGATCAATGTTCTGAGTGTCGGCAGGGCCTCGCTGAAAAGGCAGAAACATTTTTAAAAAGTTACGGTTTAGAACTCCTTTCATATATAAACACATCAGGGGGCAAAAAAACACAGTAACAAGGAAATAAAATTATGAATGAAGAAGCATTCGTGTTTTGTAGAAGCCAAATGAAAATGTAACGTTAAACTTTTCTTGTGTGTTCACAGACTTGCTTCAGGATTAGTTCTAGGTTTTATCTGCGATAAAATGTCCGCTGATGAAAGGAAATATTGAAGTTAAAATAAATGACAAAATACAAGAATGTCACTTCTCAGATGATACTTTAGTGAATTAAGCTGTAGTCCTGTCACTCCCTGCATTTTAGAATCAAAATAAATGAAGATAAAATGTTAGTTGTTTTTATTTTTGTATGAATGTGTTAATGGAGACGGATTGGAGAGCTGAGAGAAAGTCTGAAGCTACTCACCACATTGGGATTGTAAGGAGGAGTAATTCTCTTGTGGTAAAGGTCATCCCAGTTGATTGGAGTAAAAAAAGAGTGGTTCTTTATTTCCAGCTGTAGTTGGAACAGAGATTAGACATGTTAAAGTCCCTACAAAAAAAGCAAAATGTCAAAATAACAATCTTTTTTTTTTTTTTACACCTATACAATGTCTAGTAAACTTAGAAGTTGAACTAAATGAGTCTTATTACATTTATTTGCATTTCATTTACAATAAAGCACTTTGAATTTCCTGTATGTAATAAATAAATCTGCATTAGTGCACATTTATTTACTGAGAAGTGAAAACTTTTTTTTTTTTTTGGTGAAAGTTACTTACAAAGTCAGCAATAGACCCGAGACGTCTGTGCGGGTCTTTCTGCAGAAGACCCACCAGCAGAGAGCGGATGGCCTCTGACTTTCCCGGTGGCAGGAACAGCGGCTTGTGGAGGATCCCGTCATACATCTCACCCACGTCACGGCTGTAGAAGGGAGGCTAAAATCACCATCAATTGAGGGTGAACATTGTTGAGTGTTCTACACGTATGAAAACGTTGCAAAGCCATCACTGTCAGCTTACAAATACTTGGATTTACTTAGAGAAACCTCCCAAATGCAAGCAATTGTTAGTATTAAAAGAATGGGTCCAAAAGAATCAGAGAGGAAAAACGCAGAACTGCTTTGAGGTAATAAAACCATTTCTAAGAAGAATTTATCAAGTTTGATTTAAGAAAAAAATAATTATATAATCACAGAAAGAATGTAAATAAATGTAAGGAAGATTTGGAGAATAAATATTCTGTCATATTGGTCAAAAATTGGAAACTAAGTAGCTTTTGAATGCATATCCAGAAACATAAACACCTACCAGGCTATAGACCATCTCATAAAGAACTGCTCCCAGACACCACCAGTCCACCGTCCTGTCATATGGTTCTTTACGGAGAACCTCTGGTGCCAGATACTGAACGAAGAACAAAAAAAAAAAAGAGAATAAATCAGAGACAAATCTATAGTGATGACAAAGAAGAAAAACAAACACTTCAAACACCCACTCCAATTCAAATTGTGTTTTTGAACTGTTTTGGGGCCTTTTTTTCTGATGATGGAAGACATGTATTAAGAAAATTAAGCTCAAAATTGCACTTTTGAGTATTTTTCTAATTTAAATTTTTGCGAATCAGGAGCGGAGGGACAAAAAAGCCATTTCAATATGAATTTCTACTGCCGCTCCATAAAAACTATCCATCCGTCCATTTTCCCAACCCGCTTTGTCGCTTTCGGGGTTGCTGGGGCCTGTCCCAGCTGCTGTTAGGCGAAGGCAGAAGACACCCAGGGTCCACAATCACTCCCACACACGCTCACACATGCACATCCAGGGACACTAATAAACCTATGAAGCACGTCTTTGGATCGTGAGAGGAAGCGCCCTCAGAACGTCCAGAGAGAACCCATGCATGCACAAGGAGAGCATGCAAAAAGGTCCCCGGCGGGATTCTAGCTGTGAGGCAAGAGCCCCACCATGCAGCCCGGTCCGTATAAAACTATGTCCAATAAAACAACACCGGTTTTTTGATTTTGCCAAAAAATGGCACAGTCAGAATTAAAAGACTAGGAGGACCACTTAAAAATAGATCAAAACATGATCGGAGTGGGACTTCAACGGCTGTTCGGACAGCTAAAGTTCATTCTAACACCAATATGGCTCCTTCATGAATGTTGTACCTCTGGAGTGCCACAGAACGTTGTGGTTGTTCCTTCTGGCTCCACGCCTTCTTTGCAGAGTCCAAAATCTGTCAGCACCACATGACCCTGCACACACAAAAAAAAACACATGAACACCAGCACCAAACACACACGGATGAATGTTTTTACCACCTTACCTGAGAATCTAAAAGAATATTTTCTGGCTTCAAATCTCTGAGGGGAAAGAAAAAAACAGAACCAGTTGGTCACAAACTGAATTCCAAAATACATCGTCCGTGAACTCCGTTATCTTTTCCAACCTGTAGACGATGTTCAGAGAGTGAAGGTAGCCGATTGCGCTTGCAACTTCAGCTGCATAGAACCGCGCTCTGGGCTCTGAGAAACACCTTTCTCTCTGCAGGTGGAAGAACAGCTGAAAAGAAACGAACCGAGAAATGAGAAAAAAGTTTCAAACGAACGAGTGTAGTGAGGGAATATAAACAGATAAAAGGATGGAATTAAAGTAAAACTGAATCAGGAAGAAACAGAAATGTCACAGAAAGCCAAAAACAGATAACATTTAATCATTTAACAGTAAATACAAATACATAAAATTCAAAAATATAATGTACGACACAGTGTCACACAGCCACTATGTTACATTTGATGCATATTGCATGGATGAAAATTGATCATAGGTGGAAAAAGTGAAAAAAAATTGGGTCTTTATGTGAAATTTTCATAGATATGAACCAAGAAAGAAGTGCAAATAACAAGAAAAGAACACGTAAATCAACACAAAAGCCACACAATACGCCGCAAAATGTGCATGAACAGTGCGCTGTTAACATGTGATTTGTGTGTCATTTACATCATTTTAATGTGATATGTACGCAGTATACGGGATATAAAAGTTATACATCGGTGGTACATGCATACAAAGTCAGTCCGACATATGTGGAACGGTCATGGATTGTTGTTTGCATCCTGCAAAAAATTAGGTATAATTGCTTAAGATTTATGTAATAATTGTGTATAAACTACATTAGATGCGCATCGACATCACATCGATGAATGATGAACACAATACACACCTATGAATGATGCATATCACGCATGGATGACGAAAAACAGAAAGTTCATACATGAAAGTCTATGTAGTGGCTGTGCGACAAAATTATTAACAAAGTTCGATACGTTCATTTTAAAATATGAAATTTGAGTTGAAATGTTTTTATGTACTTTTTCGTTCCATTTAAACTTGGAAACAATATAAAACATTATTTTCTACATTCAAATATGTCTGCAAAAAGGCAAATACACATACCGGTACATATCCATTTATTGAATTTACTGCTAAGCGGTTACCTCTCCACCGTTGACGTAGTCAAGAACAAAGTAAAGCTTCTCTGAAGTCTGAAAGGAGTAGTGGAGCCGAACCAGAAACGGATGTTTCAGACTCTTCAGCAGAACGTTTCTCTCAGCCATAATGTTCTTTTGCTGCATAGAGAACAAGAAAAAAAAAAGACATCTTTCAATGCATTTCAAGCTAAATAACAATAAATCAACTCTATAGACGTGGGTGGATTTTAAGAAAATGTTTAGTCTCTGATTAGAAGAAAAAATTCATCCTTTGGACTGTAGAACATATACATAGGATGAAATAATCACGCAAAAATCCCTTCTATAGAATGTGTCATTTTTCCCTGCATGACCGAATGTCTTCCAACTACCCGCACCTCAAACAGATTCTGCTGCATCATGCTCTCCGTTTGTTTTCATTTGGTTGAATGCTTTATAGCACTGCGTGACAATGTTCCTCTTACTGTAAATGATACTGTAAACATTCCAAAACGCAGAAATCACACACCATGTAAATGTATTTGTCTGCATCCTGTTGGTGCTAAAACAAGTTGTGTGTGGGCTTAACATAGATCTGCACATGCAGTTTCAGAAAGAAAAAACGTTTGTTTAACACAGAAGAAAATAACCCCTGTTACCTATTTTCAGATAGTCATTTTTTATTGATTATAGTTAAAAGAAGAATTGTTCCAAAGATAAAGATCCATTCTTTACTCAAGTCAGTTGCAAGCTGGAAGAGAAACCATCATTCCTGACATCATTTATGAATCAAATTCCATAGAATGTAGGATAATGAAATGCCAATTAGACTAAACTCTTCCTCGTGTGGTAAAAGAAGCTTTTTTCAAGGTCAGAATTGAAATGTCAGACAATGATTGGAACAGATCATGCATGTCTCATGTGAGCACCTCACCGAGGCAGAAAAAAACAGCTTTAGGTGAGAGGATGATTCTCGTTTTTGATCCGACATTTTTTTTTCCCTGTGTTGCTCAGCAAACATAAAGCCGACTAAGTGTTGTAAAATGTGTTCTTTGAACTGAACAAACAGAAGATTAGATAAGATTCAGATCCTGTTGCTGGTCAGGAGACTGTTTACTAATACCTCTCTAAGTTACTGACTCACCGGACAAACCAAACACACACTTTTCTGTGAACTGTTTAAATACCGTGATTGAGTGGTTTACTTTATTCGGTTGTTGGAGTGCAGGGCTTTTGTCAATAAGTTAATAGGTTGCACTTTAAGGGAACACAAATACAACATTTTTCTTTGACTGGTAAGGAAATAGTTCATTATTTTCACCTAAAAGCTGCAAAGTGTTTCCGTTTTGAGCTCATTCCCCTGCTGTGGTTTCACACAGATGAACAGAATGAAATGCAAACCTCTTTCTTCTTCAGGATGATTTTCTTCTGCAGCACTTTGACGGCGTAGAACTTGTTGTCAGCCTTCAGCTTGGCGAGCAGGACCTGCATGGAGGTTTGCTTATTAGAGGGTTTGTTTGGTAAATATCCTGCACCAGCATGGGGACACGCTGCTCTGCAGTCAGGCATTTTTACCAAAAAGCTCCAGTGATCAGTGGAAACAGATGATACGGAGAAATATGATACAAAGAAACAAGCATTCTCATAAAATGATTGCTATCATTTTGGTTTTGGGAACAAAATTTATATTATTGTGACTTGTTGGAAAAAAACGAGGTCCTCAGTGAACTGTACAGTTAATGATTGGTGGAGCAGGAAGCACATTTTAAGCAGATAGAAGTTGGCACACGAGACTCCTTCTGACCAATGTCAGCAGTAGGTCACCGTCATGCTCATTTCCACTCCTAATCTTTTACATAATACAATGTGAGAGCTGCAGCATTGGTTTTATTCCTAGATCAGTGTTAGTTTACAAAAGCAGCCATTAAAATCAGCAAAAATAGGACATTTCATCTCCCCAAACTAAAGTCAACCAAGGAGTCTGTGCTAGTCAATGTATGAACGGAATGACTAACGAGAATGTGCATTTAAAAAAAACAAAAACAAGGAGATGTAGGAAAACAGGAGTAGAGTTACCTTTCCAAAGGTCCCTTTACCGATGACAGCCAAGAAGTCAAAGTCAGTCGGTCTGGCGCTAAAATAAAACACAAATTATTCATATAAAAACTTTTTTTTAAGGTACACAATTACACATGGGGCCCAAAAACCTAAACATATGGAAGTATAGCACTAATATATGAAAGAAAATTATCTTCCATTAAGGTGACCAGAAATTGGTGCCTCATTCAGTAGCTTTCCAGATTTCTCTATAAAATTGACTGTAAAAGCTATAAGAATAAAACCTTGGAAGATCAAAATCCCAATTTATCTTTATGAGAAACTAATACCACCTTTCTAAGATTTAAATATATATACCTTAAGAGGAAATGAAGTTGTTAAGCTGTGGGAGGAGGTGACTATTTTGATGAAAACACCAGAAGTTCTGGCTGACACCACTAAAGTTTCAAAAGTTTAAAAATGATCTAATTTTGCCTACATTTCCTGAAAACGAGTCATTTTCTGGAAGAAAAAAGAAAAGAAAAAGAAGCTAAACCCTTTTGGAACAAAGGGTTTCAGTATATCAACCTGGTGGTGGTACAATCATGGTCAGGGCCACTTTATTTCTAAATGTTGCCAAAATGAGTTAAATTTAGAGGAAAACAAACCATTCTCCTCTATTCATGATCATTAAGTGTTATGTAGCTCAGGAAATTGCTGGGCAAAGACTTGAATAGACTAACATGCAATACAATATTATAAAACTAATTGCGTTACAAAATAGTTCAAATGTCACAATTATTGATAAAAATTATTGAATTTTTAAATGGAAACTATAATTTATCTTCTATATTTCAATGATTTGTTCTTAACAAAGGTCATTTTAGTTGTCCAGGTAGACAAATACACTTTTCCGCACATTCAATCTAAGATTTAATTAGGTCATTATAGTTATTTATTATTCTCTTATCGGCCTAAAAAGTGAGTCTAGCTTCAATAATAGTTAACCCCTTTATGTCTGAATTTATTTACAATTATAATAAAAATATATTCTTCCAGGTTTTTTTTCCATTCGAGGTGATGCTAAATTAAGTGGAGTTCTGGATTAAGGATTGAAGGGGTTAAAAGTTAGCTCTGTAACCCGTCTAGCCTGCAGAACAGGCCCCTCCATGTGGCCGCCCGGCCCTCGGGCAGGTCACGGAGGTCAGCGTTCATCGTGTTCAGCAGGATTGTTTTCATCACACAAATCTAGCTGAACTGTTGTAAAAGAAGCTGGAGAGGAGAATCAAATGACACCTGGAGCCACCTTTTCTGTTCAATTCCCCCAGAGCACACCCTCTTTACCACCTCCGTCTAATCCACTGAACTGTAAAATTAAATGAGGAGCGATTATTTTTATAACCCTTCAGGGATCGCAACAAAGATTAAACAGGGGTTATGTAAAGGGAAAGTTGTGATGCTGCTGTCACTCAGCTGATCCACAGTGTCAGTCTGCTGTGTTTAGGAGCACAGAAATGCTTCTGCTTGATGTACCAAAGGAAATAAAACCAACAAACGCTTGATGCACTCATAGTTATCTCTGAGTAAAACCGAGCACGGATCATAGGAGAGCGTTCTCTGTCATGAGGAGTCCGGTGGATCACACAGTTTCACTTGAATAGCAGGTTTTTTCTGAGAGGTCATGTACTTCCTAACTTTCCTCACTTCATTGCACTTCACATTAAAGTGGGAATTACATGAAAAACAAAAATCATATGCAGCTAAAATCTTTAAAAACTGCAGTTTAAACTCATTAGGTTTGTAAATCTACAACTTCCTGGGATTTGGTTTCAGGAAGGAGAGGCCTTCTCCAGGCAACCTCTTCAAACAAACCACACTCGTTAAATCTTTTTCTGATAACGTGGTCATGAACATTAATTTTTAACATATTCACTCAGGTCTACAGTCTAAGATTTAGCTTTAAATATGTTATTAAACTGTTCATTTGTTCCAGAAATATCTATAAGATCTGATATGAGAAAGATGTTTGCTTCTTAATTGTTACAATGAATTCCTAAGAAAATTACTGAAATACATGACAAATATTTGAATATTTACCATGATTTGCTAACATCTGGTGATACTTAATACACTCTAAACTGTCCTTGAGAGTTGAGATGGTCTGACTCTTTAAAGAGGCCTATACCAAGGTCTGGGTGAATACTCGATTTTGATTGGCTACTGGGTGTGCGATAAAAAGTTATATACCACAGGATAACCTAGCTTAAATGTTTTGTATCACTGCACCGGCTTCTTTAAAAAAAACATTTAGCTTCATCATTTGGACAAAAACAAGCGGTAAGAAGTGAACTTTCTCTCTGAACTGCTGCTCTATTCAACCTATTAGAAAGATCACCGCATATATATATATATATATGTTGTTTTTGCTGCCACAGATAAATGAAATTTCCCTATTGTGGGATTAATAAAGTCATCTATCTATCTATCTATCTATCTATCTATCTATCTATCTATCTATCTATCTATCTATCTATCTATCTATGTAAAGGTTAATGGCCGCAAAGTGTACGTTATTTCTTTTTAATGCACGCCGTGGAAGCGTGAACTGTCCGACATGAAGCGCAGTGATACAAAACATTTAAGCTAGGTGACCGGAACTTCTTTTTTCACTGTGCAGTTATCAGGCTTTAACGCACACCCAGCAGCCAATCAGAATTGAGTATTCACCCGGACCATGGCATAAATCACTATATATCGCCGAATCTTGACTGTAGCGGTGGTGCAGCACAACGCAGACTATTTGTTATGACGCACCGCACCATGTGACAAATAGTCTGCGTTTTCTGAGAAAAGCGATCCAAATCGGAAGAAAAAACTAGAATTAAGGACTAAAACCTGGTTAATATGTATTGCTTTTGTAAGTGACCATGGTATAAGAGGGTTAATGGCCTTCGAAGTGTGCATTATCACTTTTTAACGCACTTTGCGAAAGCAACCGCGGAGGACGGTTCAGGCTTCCACGACCTGCTTTAAAAAGTGATAATGCACACTTCGTCGGCCATTAACCCTTACCTATATCATGCTTTTCTTAAGCCTTTCAGAGAAAACAAATTCCACATGTATATGATAAAATACTACCTTAGGCACACAAAAGAACAGTTATTTAATGAAATATTAATTATTTTTGGAGCTCATTTTCCTACACGGAAGTAAAAGGACTCGATCTCTGAGGCTCCGCCTTTCGCTCCTTGAGGGTGCCGCCCATTTCATGACGTCAACCTGAAGCCGGCCTCGGCAGCGTGTCTGCATTTCTCCCAAACAACATTCCAGCTTTTGCAAAGATGGATGTGCATGTTGTGCATAGAAAAGGAAAGCGTTGTAGCCAACCACAGCTAGTTCCACAAAGAAAGTTGGGTGTTTGTGTTAGCCTGGGGGCGGAGCTGGCAGCGCAGACTCTTCCTGGAAGAGGCTGTTTCCCACTTTGTGGCATGGGTTGGGAGGGGCTGATGCTCAGAGAGCAGGTTTTATAGGAATGGTCAGAAATGCGTGGAATGGAGCAAAATACTGCTTTGGGGTTGTTTTATGTGAGTGATGAACATTATGATACACTTAAAAGCTCAAAAAAGTTGATTTTGCATGACATAGGCCCTTTAAAGGAATAGGAGCGGGTCCAAATCCCACTATGCGACACGTTAACACCACCCATTTATAGCTGGACACTGTCCTGAATAAAACGAGGCAGGAAAAAAAAAACTGATAACTGATGCTTTACAGACTCCTCATTTGCATAATCCAGCCACCGTCTGTTAGTTTGATCAGCTGATTTTAGGATTTCATGAAAAATAAGTGTATGACTCACTGAGGGTTTGCTGAAGGTCCCAGGTTGACATCATCGAGAGCAGAGGAGGATGATGATCGCAGCTGAGAAAAATACCACAAAAAACATTGTTTGGACTATCGAATCCTAAACATACAGATCATAAATTTACATTTACACTTGCATGTAATTTCCAAGCCATGCATTTTAATTTGTTTTTAAATCATTTGAAAGTTACTGCCTTCTGTGTAATAATAATAGTCATTTCAATGCTGCAGGGCGTAGTGGAGTTAAGAAACCCTGAAAAAATGTTCAAACTTCTGAGTTGTGAACATTAATCCTCACTGTAGTTCTTCATAAAATGTTTAAGGTAATTTTTTGTTCATCCAGATAGTTCCAATATATATATATTTTTTTGCATTTTCATGACTTCATGCTTCATGACTCAAAATTTTATCTTTGTTCTAGATTAACAGCTTTTTTGTTTGTTACATTCTTTTGGAGTTACAATCTAATATCTACCAGATAATTAATAATTATTCCAAGTGTTTTATTGTGACAGTGAAATGTAAGAAGAGATACAACCTCAGAAACAAAAACTGTTTTGCTCAAACTTTTTTTGAAATCATAAATATTTTTATTGCATGAGGTAAACAATATATTTTTTTTAACTTGGAGGTTAAGACAGTAAAGAATGCTGGTTTCATTCCTGATTTATTAAGAAAATTAGGAAACTCATTAAAAATTTGAATTTTTCCTATTTTGCCAATGCCTATCCAGGAATCAATTAAATAAAAAGGTGTTAAAATGTAATGCTTTTTTAAGTCTAACTTTAATGTAGGGTTTTGAGTAAATGCTTTAATTTGAATGCGAGAAGCAAAAAAAGAGCTCAGATGATTATGGTATACATTAATCAACTCGGGGAAAAAAAGGACTTAATGTATTTAATACTTTGCAGAAATAATATTTTTCCCCTAAAAATCAACATAAAACAAAGTGAATAAATTATAAAACAAAAAGACACAAATATTTCAGGTCTCCAGGCTTTGCTGATTTTAATTTGGTAAAATAAAGACGATGTTTTGCAGATTTGATTTTAAACAAGACTGCATTTATCCTCTGTGAAAAAAAAATAGTCATGTCATATATTAGAAATAAATGAAACCAACAAAAGCACGAGTGTACTTACATTACTGTGTGCCATGGTTGTTACAATCGATATACCTGAAGATTCACCGGAGCATCAGTGTTGGACGGCTCTGTGGGAGGAGAGCATCAGTGTTTTTTGGGATTTTACTAACTTATGACAGGCTTAACACATCATTTCTACTGAACTATGTCTGCGTGGGCATGTGTGTGTGTGTGTGTGTGTGTGTGTTTGTGGTTATGGATATCAGCTGTTGACCTGTACATAACAGTCTAGGGAGACAGAGGAACCAGTAGTTCTGGTTTGAGAGAGATGAGTTGCTGAAACAACTAAAACGCCAAAAGAGGGACGTCATGCTTTTTGCATGTGCCTGTGTTTTTGCTTTTTTTTTTTCTTCTAACAAAAATTTCCTAGCTTAAGGTCAAATCACAACATTTCAAATGGATTCAAGTCCAAATGTACTTCTCGCCTACGCAGTAGTGAACTGTTTGTGATGGTCCTGCAGCTGCAGAACACGAGGCCTTAAGCCTGAAATCAAATTATTCTGCTTTTTATGTATCAATGAGTCTATGACAAACTATCCAGGTCAGGATGCAGCACAGCAGCAACCCAGACCATCACGCTACCACTACCATGTTTGATAACTGTCAAATATTATTATAAATGTGTACGTTTGCGAAACGTTTCTTGTTATTTCTCAGCAAAATATTGCTCAAAAGTCTTGGTATAACCAAACTGAATCATGGCTTTTTAATGGTCTCCTAAAGGAGATGTTGTGCTCTCACAATATCTAATTGACAAGTTAGTGGGACCAATGTTCCAGCTTTCTCCAACAATGGCTCCCATTTTCTTTCTCCAACCCAGAAAAACTTCCTGATATTTGTCAATGACCCGCTTTATCATCAGTTCCTGACGTTGTATTTTTCATGGCAGAAGGATGTGTTGAAAAGAGAATTTTTTTCTTTTTTAAACACCATAAATAAACTAATAAAATAACAAAAGTCCATTTCAATCTTGTGATATATTGGTATTTTTGCTATATTATTTTTGCTAACATACTTCTAGCATGAAACATGCTTAACACAGCTATATCGAAAAATGTTGCACAAATTACTCCTTATGTATTTGTCATTTTAAATAAAAATCCTCATAAGAGGCCTAGTTTTTAAGTATCTACATTTCTAGTGTTTTTGACAGCATTTTATTCTAAAGAAAATGAGCAGACAGGATTACTATTTTTCCAAATATCTGATGACTGCAAACTAGCAATTAAAATCATATTGTGGGCAGAAAAAAAAGCATAAATTCATGGTTGACTATTTTAGCATAAAATGTTTAATGGAGTAGCACTAATTTATAACCTATTGTATTAGAATCATTTTTATTTGTCCAAACAAAAAGTTAAAACATTCCTTTTTTCTCTCTCTGGACAAACACTTTTGATCATTTTTATGGAGCATTTAGTGAATACATGTTAATACTTTGTAAGTAAACACCTTATGAGGACACATTTGGTCTTATCAGCTCTAAGTCCAAGAAAACAGGTTCATTGTGATTCTATCAGTGCTCTTGGCAAAGGTGATTTACACCTCTGACATTGCAGCATATATTACATTTAAATCAGCGTGTTTTTTTCCTTTTTTTTCAGGATTATCCATGAATCTGCAAAAAAAATCAAATAAATAAAAAAAAATAGTGTTGAACTGAACTATAAAGAGAAGTTTGTTTGGGTGCTAGCGGTCAGTAAAAAGAGACTTATTTAAACCAAAAATAACTCCAACATGTTTGGAGGACAAACACTGCTTTATTCTTAAAGGCGCAACATGTTTTTAATGTTTTTAGGGAATTTAAAAAAAAAAAAGCCTTATTGTTCCAACTTTATCACATTTGGAAAAAAAAAGCCCAAAAATATTACAATTTAAAGCATTATTCGCAAATGTCAAATTTATTTCAAAGAAGTACGACACCACTTAAGCAGCAAAGCTAACATAATACTTAGAAATTAGCAGTCGCAGTCAGAAAAATGAACATTTTTAAACGGAATAAATGATAACTATAAAACAGAAGCGAAAAACCTCAGTTTTCTTACTTGAGTGCAGAGAATAACCGTCTGCTGACGGCCTACCTGGTTAAAAGATCTGTGGAGACTCAAAGCAGACTCGAGAAGTCCTGTCTTTAAACAAAACAAACGTCACGAAGGACGGTCTACTGATCCAGGACGGGAGGGATAAAATGATAAAAAGTTGCCGAGCTCAGAAGGTAGGAGGCGGGGCCAGAGACTTGTGGGCGGGGCTGAGTCCTCCTACTGGTTTTCAAAATAAACAGGACCGCTTTTCAGTCCCCTTATTTAAATCCCTTCATAAACTCTACGTTAGAAAAAAAAAGTTCAATAAACAAGAGCGGCTAGACCAAATCAAAATCAGCGCATCTGTAAAAAAAATATATATATATTTATTATTATTTATTTTAGGCACTTACACGTCTCGTGTCTTCTCCGGAAGTGGTTCTAAACCCTTCCAAAGAAAATCGCGCAAACATTAAAAGGCGTGCTGTAAATAGATGTAAATTAAAATATTCGAGAAAAATACATGTGTTAAAATTATGTAATTAGTTTGCTCCAAAAGAATATCATAATTGCCTTTCTTTCCTTGAATTTTTGTTTTATTTAATTTAATTTTCTTTTTATTTATTTAACAATTTGAATAGACGTTATTTAAGACAAAATTCTACCCGAAATAACCATAAAAAAAGGTCCTGTATTCCTAAATATCTGTTTCTTCTGGCTGCAATTACTAATTGTTTTCATGTTAATTCACTGAATGTTAAGCAACGTTCTGTCATGTTTAATCGTTTAATCATAAATAAAATTAATAAAAACAAAATAGAAACGCAATGCAGCTTGATTCATTTAAAACCTTACATACAGGAAAAGTCAGAGAACATTAAAACAATACAAAGCCAAAAAATAAATCTTGAAAAAAGTCATTTAAAAAACAGCAACATTTGACTTTGAAAACACATTTGACGATATCACAAAACAATATCCTACTTAAAACTTAGTTTTCATACAACTGAAAATATGGAAACGATTTGAAAAACATTAAAAATGTTTTTTACCACAAACTATACTGTTTTTAAAAAATATACATAAGAGCATATAATTATTTTTAACATGAAAAATAATCTTTCATTTATATTAATTTAAATGGGATTTATTTAACCTTAATTTTCTTTTGTGAGATTTGAGATATTTTACAGAAATTCTAAGTAACTCATGGAGGGATGCCAAAATACCACCCTCCCTATGTCCTTATTGCACTCCTACATTTATTTCCATTAATCATCACATTGTTTCCTTTCGTTTCAGCTTAGTCCGGATAGTTGACAGTTTCTCCTGCTGGATCCAGGATCACCTTTTTTTAAATCTATTTATTCTAGAAAAAGAAAGACTATGTGGGCTCGGTTGTGAAACAACATTAGAAGGAAGGGGGTGCGAGAAGCTCAGTAAGTCAAAAACTACAGAAATTTCTCAGAAAGAGGCAGAAACATGATTTAGACAAGACATTTTTTTAATGTTTATTGATATTGATTGAATGGTGACTCAAGATTATCTCGATAGACATACAAATCCCATCAGAGAGACACGCAGATATAATACTCCAAGAGCCCTTAAAACATTCAACTTTTCCCCCCACAATATAAACCCCATACAGTTTTTTTTTTCATACCAACTCTGACATAAACTGTAAACATAAAAACACTCTGAATTGAGTGTCCATTACATGTAAACAGTGGAGAACTCCACTGATCAGATACCAAAAGACATTTATAGTGCAAAGAAATCTGGATTTTTGCACTCTCTAGTGACCAAACAGGAAATACCATTCTGTAAAATCAATTTGGTTTTACAATTGTGCTAAAATGCCCAAAGGTTGCTTTAATCGTTCCAACTATATTAAAAACAAAATAAATCCTATGTAGACATAAAAAGTGAAACCCTGCATTGCTTCTTTTTTCTCCTAGTCAAGAGCAAATGGTAACATTTTCATCTGTAACATTAGTTTAAGCATTAATTGTAATTCACAGATGAATAATACTTTTCTCCACACAAAAAAAAAAAAAATCAGAATAGTACAGTATAATTCTATTTTCCAATTATGCGGCTACAGTGCAATCGTCATGGAGCTGTCATTTTAAGTGCTTTTAAATACAGTACTTCTCTTCCTTTATTGCACAATGCATAAGGCTTGCAGCAACCTGACTGATTGTATTGACATTTTTTTTATTATTAGTCAACAGTCCTGTTCTCTCACGTCGCATCTTATATTCATAGTCCAGTTTGGCTCCTGCATCTCTGATTTGAAACTGATATTCTTCTTCCTGTCCAAAACGCGTTCCAACGACGTCCACAGATGTACCAACTATAGCTAAAGTTTAAGTCCATCACTACACACATTTTTTCCTTTTAGATTGTTCACTTATTTTAACTCCAATTTTCAATTAACATCAACTTTCGGCTTGAATTCAGCTTTCCAAACATGTGTCTGAAAACGTGCTTTGGGTTTTGGCCAAGCATTCTGCAGACAGGAGATGTGCCACAGCTGTAAAACACTTGACGCTGATGTTTTAGGGTTTTCCAAAACATAAGACACCATTAGGGAAAGCCATTGCACCAGTTTTTCCTCAAAAACACCCCCCCCCCCCACCATATTTTTCCCTTCCTTTAGTAGTTTTTTTTTTCTATTCACAGCATTATTTTTTTCCCTGACTGAACCCCATTTCCCCCTCCTTCTCTCTGATGGGCACGGGACACCAAACACATGAAGAAGTACTCAGGGGGTTTTACCCGGCAACAGAATGAATTTGGCACATGATGACTGATGTCCAAATGGACACCTCCGCTCCCCCACAGCCAGCAAAGGGTGGGATCACTTTAGTCCCTCATCCGTGGTCTTAAACATCAGGATGGCGTTGGAAATCTTGAGGGCGGGGCCTAGTTTGATGCTCATGATCTTCACAATGTCGGTCTGAGTCAGCAGCAGGAACGCTTCTCCATCGATCATCTGGAGAGATAAAAGCATGAAAGGTCTGTTTGATGCTGAAGATGCGAAAAGCACATTTGCTGATCCACAAAAGTGTGATTATCAACACAATACCTGACGTTTATAGTGGTTATTCTTTAACATCTCACCTCTTCTTTGAAGAGACGAGCTTGCTCTTCACAGCCTATCAGATTCTGGACAAACCTGAAGACCTGCATCAGAGCCGCAAAACAGTCAAATTTAACCCACATCTAGTCATTTTACCTCCATTATTTTAAAAGTTTTGGTTTTTCAGTACTTTCTTTTTCTCTCCAGCAGAAAGCTGTCCATCACCTGCAGCTTTTCAGCCGTTCGGTTCTCTGACCTAATTTCCATTTTTTTGGTTTTCCCAGACTTCTTGCATCAGCGTCTGTCTGTTCTTTTGTCTGCTTCTGTGAGATTCTGCATGCTTTGATGGCAGTTTGGATTTACAGTGATTTGTCAGTCACAGGTTCTGCGAGGGCTTCCACTTAAAAAGATGACACAGGTCTGTAACGTTCATCATAGGTACTCGTTACCCGTGAGAGGACAGAATTAACACGAATCATTGTGATTAAAGCAGAAAATTCAGAACACAAAGGCAAACCAAGCATGGCTTTTATGCTGTAAAACGCTTTGAAACCCCCTAGTTTTTAATGGATAAAATCATGATCTCACCTTGATAGGTTATAGCATTTTTTTTAGCACACGTTTTGTCTTGTCCAGGGTTATACATGCTTGAAAGTGAACCTTTTGTAATCTAACTTTGCGAGGTCACATCTATCAGCTCTCATTGGTTCAGAGAGGGTTAAGTCCAATATCTTTTGGTTTATTTGACAACATTTTCTGTCTTTTCTCATTTAACCCATGATGTTTAAACACTGAGTAAAGGAAAAGAATATAAATAGAATAGAAAATTGACATCTTTTTGAATACAGTGTTCCCTTGTTTAGTACAGGAATTGCATTCTAAAAATAACCTGTGATGGGTGAAATCTGCAAAGTAGGATTATAGACGTTTCACGGCTGTAAAAGACCTCGCTACACACTTTATACACTTTTCTTTCTTGTTTAAACTTCAAACCTTCATAGAAAAACAAGTCCAGTATTATAAAAGGAAAACAAAGATCTGATCGAAATTTATGTAGATTTGGAGATTGATTGACAAGGGTCTCCGGCTAACCAGAATAGTCAGAAAAATCATGCAAGATTGCACTGAAAAATTCTGCACAACCGTGAGACTGCGATATACCGAGAGAACACTGCAAAAAGACCCTCAGTAAATCTTTATCACTTTGCATATACCGGTAATTGTACAACAAAATTAAATGTATTAATATTATTCCAAAAAATGTAATGTTTAGGTTTTTTGTCCAGCTCTTTATATTGCCAGTCAGAAATACTCTGCTTATTTCTTTCGGCCAGAGGATCAGCTTAACATTTCTCACCTCCTCGACACTCCATGCTGCCACCTGGCTGGCATGGATGCCCTGAACACCCGGCAGAAGCTTACAGTGTTGCTCCCAGCACAGAGACAGAGCGCGGTCCGACTGGCCGCTCAGAGCCGACATGAACAGCGACGAATAAACTCCCTCTGAAGACATACCTGAGGATTAACACACAACACTGGCTGTTTGTGCCACAGATCATAAGTAAAAAATCTTTATTACATAGGGGTTAGCATGATGTCACAAAAAAAAAAACCCAGTACGACTTGGTGAGGCTGTTATCTGCATAACAATTAATGCCTATAAAGACTTTCAGGGCGTTTGGAGACTTACTTTGATACTCTCTTTGTTGGTCCTTTCTGTATTTTGGGGGACGACCAATCCTGAGGGAAGAGGGAAATGAAAATCCCTAAACATGCGGCCGAGTGTAAACGCTCGTGGAACAGTGTTTGCACACACATACATCCACACACCTGTACCTGCCACGGTAATGATTTTTCTTGCTCCTCTGGCCAAAGAAGAGGTTTCTCTTGCACTCCGAGTCCGACAGCTCGGCCTTCAGCCGGCCCTGGTTGCGCTCGGCCAACGGGCAGCCGGAAATGCAGTGATGGGCGGTGAAACGACCGGTCACATGACCCGAACCATCACAGCCGGGAGTTGGACACTTCCTGTTCAGAGGTGTGACAGCTCAGAGTCGTCTAACTAGAGCCTGAATGATGGCACCAAACCACAATAAGATTTTTAATAAAAAATTCCTTTGTAAAAAAATTTTTATTCCATACTTTTAAAAATTACCAGTAAATGTTCAGAATTGTCAATATTGTTGTTTTTTTGTTTGTTTTTTTATATTGAACTTTAACCAGTTATTATTGGATTTTGAAAATGATCATCTGTTTCTGAATGTCGGTTTAATTTTTAAAGTTTTAACCCCTATTGATGCAAATATTTATCAAACCACTTTGGCTAAATTCAGGCGTCAAAGCGTTAAACTGACCTGCTCCCCCTCCTTTAACAAATGTTCTACATTAAAAAAAACACAAGAGTGTTAACCAGAGGCAGTACCGAGACATTATTATTTAAAACAAACCAGGTATGTTCTCAAATTTAATTTTATTCCAGAGATATTTTTGGGAATGTTTGATATTAATGTACGGTAAATGTTTTGCAGTGCCTACTCTGTAATGTTGTACAAGCTCTATACCTTTACTTTTGTGTGTCATTGTTTACATATCACTCAGTGTCTGTAAGTTTTGTAAGGCCCTATAAGACAACAGATGTAGCTAAGCTTTTATGCTAGATAAACACATATATATTGTATGTAGCACAAATAAACTAGCGATTCGTAAACATAGATTAACATGCATTGTTCTAATTTAGCTAAAATAAAATAAAATAAAGGTTTGGTTAAGAATTTCAGAACTAAAAAAAAAACACAAAATTATTTTTATCTCGTTTTTCTTATCTTTATAATGATTACATCAGCAGTTATCAAAAACCATTCATGTTTATCCCAATCTTTGTGCTGCAGTTAAGTTACTAAACTAACCTCGAGACATAAATTTGAACATTTCTGCATCTTTCATTATTTACTAAGCTGCTTTGAGCCAACCAACTTGTTCTGCCTCTGGTGTCTTTCTTTTGCTTTGCTGTGATGTGAAATCCTCTGAGTTATCTCTTTGCGTCTGTTGAAGCCTCAGACGGAGTTGGAACGAAGGCTAAATGAGTTCTAAGAAAGAACACGCAGAGGCTTGGCAACGCTCCAAAGACATAATTTGATGATGCTCCGCTATAAACTAATGAATGTGTGTCTATATTACCAATTTTCATCCAATATTTCTGGAGCAACATGTGAAAAAACTCTACAGAGGCTTCAGATTTGAGTGCAGAGCAAGCTCTCATCCTTGCTGTCCATCTGTGCTCCTAGCTCGCCATCACGCTTCCCCTCAAAACAGTTCCTTATTTGAAGGTTTTGCATCATGGGGTGGAGACGATACAACATTTTACTTATGTTTGAAGCCCTGAGTGTGTCAAAAATCCTCATTTTATGGCTTTACTGCAAAGGAGGCATGGATGTTTTTTTCCTGTCACATGCCAGTCACATGTTTGTCACCTCTTTCACTGCTGTTGGCTGCACAATGTCAGCATGCTTTGTGAAAGTCCACACAACGATGGATATTTTCTGCTGGCTTAGGTGTTGCGTGAATTCGCATTAGAGCACAAATAGAACAAAGAGGGAGTCTTAGTTTAGGATATTTTACTCAATGCTTTGTGTCAGGAGCTTGAAGCTGTTGTAGGTTTTTCTGTACATTTCAGGTACAGTAGTACATGGATGGCTAGAACATAAAATGAAAAACAAAAAAAGGACAAACCCCAATTTTTTACACCAAGATAGATTCAATCTTTCAAAGGTCGTAATTGAATATATATGTAGTGTTTAACACGAGGAGAGGTGAATTCAGTGCTGACCTGTTGTGGAAGCTGTACTTGCTTGTTCTCTGGTGGCTGATAGGCTTACAGGAAACAGAGGAAGGGTAGCTGGACTGGCCTGTAGCTGGAAATTCCCTCACACCTTCACACAAACATACACACTAATGAAGACTCACACTCACAAAAAACCTTTGGCAAAAGAAATAAAATCACAGCTAATCAATTTTACAAATGGAAATATTACAGAAACATGGCTAAACCACAAAGAATTGATCCTATCTACCTGTATTTATTAATTTTCTCGCTTAATGATAATAACCTGAAAAAAAAGCAATTTGTTGCATTTATATTGGCTTTAAAAAAAACCTAATAAATACTTGAGCACAAATTTAAATATTTCACATTTTGGTGGATCCTACTGTCATTTTGAAATAATTGAAACCATTAAACTAAGATAAACAGAGAAAACACTGATTACATAGTTTATATCTTTGACTGGAAGCAGTTTGTTTCCAGAATAAAGCTTGCAATTCTATTAATGTATATCACTGTCGTTAATGAAATGTATTTGTATCAACTGAGTTATTTAGCGTCCATTTTTGCACACGAAAAATATACAGTTTGTTAAACATCGATCCCTTGCTATAATGTGGTTCCCCTTTTGCATGGTTTTATTTTAACATTGTATTGTGTTCTGCATTCTGATTGGCTGTAGACCTCTGACAATCAATATCCTTCATCCCAATGTCTCCTTTACAGAATGCATTTGGTTTGCTAAATTTCTTCAATCACTTCCAGATCTTTGGTTTTAATTCAACAAAGGTTTGAATTTTGAGAGTTTAAACAAGAAAGAAAAGTGTGAAAATGTTCCTGTCTGTCTGAGAAGTGTATAAAATGTGTAAAGAGGAGTTTTACAACCTTAAAAGTTCTATAACTTACAAATATTTAAACTGACCACTTCACGGATTTCACTTATCGTACGTTTTTTATTTTATAGAATAAACGAGTGAACACTGTACTTTAAATCTAGCTTTGATTGGAATACTAACAAAGGAGAATTTGGCGCAAATGAGCAAACTAAATTCACAATTAACAGACAGACCTTTGCTTAAACTGATGAATAAGTTCATGGAGAGGTTTCCAGCTGGTTGATACCTTGAGGTTGCTGCGTTTTGACGTCCCGCGGAGGAACTTTCAGAGGGTGACCAGTCGCTTCGCACCAGCCGGCGGGATGAATGTCCGGATGATCCGAGTCCATCCATTCGTCGTAGACATGACTCCAGCCATCATAATGGATCTGTAAGCGGCAAAAGGAACCATCTACGGTACGCACCACTAGCATAGGTCAGTCTGAATTAATGGGAGTAGTTATCCAAAAGCATGAGGTTCCAACACTCACTAAAATGAAATACATTCAGTTTAAGAGAGGCAGCAGAAAACCGGTCGTCTGTATTGTTCTAACAAAGTCCCCCACCTTAATGCGATGCGTCTCAGCTTCTTCCACTGTGGCCACTCTTATCAGACCCGGGCTCCTCTTGTCCACAGCCTCAAGTTTCATCTGAGGCTGAAAGCTGTGAGGTGCTCTCTGACAACAGGGTGGGAAAATGTTTGACGGACACGATTTTAGGTTATTAGATCAGTCAAAAAACGGATTTCTCACCACTTTAAAGACCTCTGCAGCTACAGCTTTGGCACCCGTCTCCTCCAGATACAGAGACCAGGAAAACCGGCCTTGGTCTGGATAGTCTGTTGTTGTAAAGCACAAAAAAAGTGACTTTAAATCTTTAATGACAGTAAAACTAACTTTTTCTAATGTTTCCACCACGTCAAAAGAATAAAATAAAATCCATCTGGCATATTTTTACTGCTAAAACATCTGTTAACTTATTTTCTATTGTTTATTTTTTTGCTGCCTTTCATAGAAACAGAATTCTATTCTCTTGAATGATGTGCTGTTTGGCAGTTTTGTTGTTTTTGGCTGGTCGGTGTGGAAGTGAACACTGAAGCGAGTCACCTTTATTGTTTATGACCTATTGTATAACCGTGAATCACTGATTAACTCCAAACACGTTGGTCACCTTGGGGTGGCGTAAGGGGGAGGTTCCTCTCTTGGCACCAACCAATGGGATGAATGTATGGACTGCTGGCATCACACCTGCAGCAGAGCATCAACAAATGAACACCAAAACATCCAGAATTACAGGAGAATACACGTTAGATAAATGCAGGAGAGAAAAATCCCAGAATCACCGATATGGTTTGAGTGGATCAGGCTGTGGAGCGGCTGACCAACAACAACAGATGCTTCATCTACATGAGGCATCAAACCTCAAAGAGATGACTGATTCTTAGTGTGTATCTTTGAAGAGACAATATAGACTTCTGCTCTGAAGTGTTTAAAAAAAAAGAAAAAACTCTGACTCATTGCAGTTTGTCATCACTATGCCAATGAAGAACAAATCAAAACCCCAGACAGAAACTGAAACTAGGCTTATTTCTTTCCTCATTATTACAAAAAACCTCCCAATTAAGTGATTTATTATTTACAAATTCAATTAAAATCAGTGGTTTGCTTATTTACTTTATGATAAATAACCCCAGTAAATCAGTTGTTTTTCTAGCCTTCAGTACGAGTTAATTATTTGATCAAGCATTAAATTTACTATGAGAAAAGGGCTAGTAAGGTCCATTTAAATGCTGCATTGAACATGTAAAAATGTGTATAACAGACCGATATCTGATTGGTCAGTTTATGCCTTGAATAACTTGAGATGCAGCAAAAATATCATGAAACAAATAGGATGTTAAAAAAAATGTATCAGTGCAACGAAAGTTATTCTAACAAATAGAATGACTGGGTCCTAACGGTTTATTTCTCAATAGAAGTCTATGGGGTTCTGGCTTTTTGGAACATGAGGAGGGCGGGGTCACGCAGTCCACTTCTCACGTACAACGTAAAAAAGAGCAACAACCAACGATGGCTGACCAGTAGTCATATGTGTCATCCCAGTTGTCAAAATGAACCAGGAAGCGGTCGTCCACGGCGTCGGTGACCGTTGCTACACAAATGAGGGAAGGGTTCATGCGGTCAACCGCCTCCAGCTTCATTCCAATCTCAAAGCCACAATTCACATCAATCTGAAACAAAACGGGTAAATACAATACTAAATAAAACAATATATGTCAAAGTTTTCATTATAGAGACTTTTTAGTTATTTGGGACTTTGGCACTAAAAAGATGTTATATGATAAACAATTTTATACAAGTCTCCAACACCAGAAAGATGGATTATAAAGTTCTTAGATAAACTAGATGCATGCAGAAAATTGAGACAAATGTTTGAGGTTTTAATGGAGGTGCTCTTTTTAAAGAAAGTTTTCTTTTCATCAACTGTGTTGAAGAAAAGTATTTCTATAAATTATTACAAAGACACTTACTCTGCCAGGACTGGAAAACAGCTCTTTAGGAGCCACTTGAGCTTTAGTCATTTTCAGGTAGTTGGTCCAAGTAAACTCTTCTTCTTTACAGCCTAAAATAAGAACAGAGATGCAAGGAAAACCATGTTTTTCTGTCTGATTTGAATAATAACTCATTTATTGTTATCATCCATTAAGGATTTCATTTATTTTCAACTGAAAGCAATATATACAGTACAGACCAAACGTTTGGACACACCTTCCCATTCATTTGAATGGGAAGGTGTGTCCAAACGTTTGGTCTGTACTGTATATATATATACACACACACACATTGATATATATACATCACTGTTTTAACAATTTTATCGAAAATTTAAATCAGGCTGGATTGAACAATATTTGTCAACATTTATCTTTAATTCCTATTATGCTTCTGCTCACTTCATATGATTTATAACTACTTTGGAAGAAAAAAAACCCGGAAAAAACAAGCAGGAGAAATGTAATAAATAAAAAGGCTGATTAAGATAAATAAACAATGTTATTTGGATCTTTAGCCTAAATTATAAATAAATAACCTGAATTCAAACGCTCACTTTGCTACAGTATGATTAAATCAGAGAGTTCCCAAACATTTGCATGCAAAGAAATTATATAATTTATTGACGTGCATTTAGAGCTATGGTGGTGTCACCTCTGACCTTTGGGCGTGTGCAGTTTGTGTCCGGTGCTCTCACACCAGCCAGCAGGGTGGATGTCCAGGGAGTTGGCGTTCACCCAGAAGTCATGACAGTCAGAGTAGCCGTCAAAATGCAGCCGCAGCCGGTAACCACAGACCTGCATGAGGGCATCAGCGCACATTAAGCAAAGCCAACCACAGAGGCCATCACCTCCCCAAACCTTTTGGCAGGTTGTAACTTATTTTTTGTAAGTGCCTTTAAGGAAAGAAATGATTAACGAGGTTTTTAAGGCACGCTTTTTTGGATCTACTGCCCGACTCACCTCGGCAACAGTGAGGACGAAGTACATGGAGGGATGCTGCGGATCGATGCCTTCCAGCTTCATTCCCTGCTTAAAACCGTTCTTCACTGTGGGCACCCTCTGCGTCTGGAGAAATTTAAAGAAATCCTTTTGTAAAAACATCTAAATAAAACTTGAGTGACGCAAAAACATCGAAACCGCTTCAAAATTAGTTTTTTTTAAATGAAACCATAGTGCGAACTTCGTTTATTAATCCTTTATTTATCATATTAAAAATGATCAAAATACATTTCTTTGTTTAGGTTAATGTCCTGTTTCCAAGATGTGTGCTTTGGAAGTCAAGTCTACCTCTTGGAAGAGCTTGCTCGGAGCAGCGACAGCTTTGGTTTCCTCCAGATACTGAGCCCACGTCCACTCTTCTGTTTTACTGTCCCCTCCTTCTCCAAAAACACCAGTCAGTTTATTACTTCATGCAACGGCCAATCAGATTTTAGAACAAGCGCGTCAATGAAGGAAAAAAGATAGAGAGAATCAAAGGGTGAAAGTCAACCAAAAACGGAAAAAACTAAGAATAATAATCTTCTCGTCTAATTTCATAAGAACATTATTATATAATTGGGAGAAATAATAGAAAAGGAGATGAAGAATAACAAAAAAATATATTAAATAAAAAAAAGTACTTTTTTAGTATTACAAAAGAATTGCAAAAACAGCAACACGTGCCGTTAACTACATTTACAGATCTGTACATTTGATAACACTAGAAAAGCAATAGAATATAAGATGACTGTTAAAACAGTTCAAGGTAAACAACCAAACAAAAAAAGTCGAAATCATTGATGAAACGAGCAAAAATCAAGGCTGAGAATGAGCCGAACCTCCTCTGATGTGTCGACTGTCCATTTTACCGTCATCCATCTTCTCATTCTGTGAAACAAACAAACAGGAAAACATTTTTCAATCTATTCCTTATATACTCCGAGCTAAAGCTAAATTCTTTTTCTCATGCTAGGAGAGCATCCATATCAAAACTGCACTCTCACTGTGCCTTCCATGTCGGAGTCGTCCTCGGATGGACTCAGGTATTCCTTCCTCTTCCTCTTCCTCATGGCTTTTAGGTGGTCTGGGTTAAGAGACGTGACCTTTCCCCCTGCTGGAACCTTCTCGATGCTGACGCATCTCCTGGGGTGGAAAGGAAGTAGAGATGTGGACATTTCAACACCACAGGTGAGAACATTTCTGTCTCAAAGACCTCACAACATCCAGCCATTTCCTTCTAATAACTGTCATTTATACACAAGAATGGAAAGCTTTTCTTAAAGCAATTATTTCCTCAAGACCCACTCCGATAAAAATTGTGTTTTTAACATGTTCTTGTACCTTTTTTCTCATGAGGGAGGACATACAGTACAGACCAAAAGTTTGGACACACCTTCTCATTCAAAGAGTTTTCTTTATTTTCATGTCATATTCTAGGTTCTTCATAGTAGCCACCTTTTGCTTTGATTACTGCTTTGTACACTCTTGGCGTTCTCTTGATGAGCTTTTAGAGGTAGTCACCTGAAATGGTCTTCCAACAGTCTTGAAGGAGTTCCCAGAATGCTTAGCACTTTTTTGGCCCTTTTGCCTTCACTCTGTGGTCCAGCTCACCCCAAACCATCTCTATTGGGTTCAGGTCCGGTGACTGTGGAGGCCAGGTCATCTGGCTCAGCCCCCCATCACTCTCCTTCTTGGTCAAATAGCCCTTACTCAGCCTGGAGGTGTGTTTGGGGTCATTGTCCTGTTGAAAAAGAAATGATGCTCATACTAAACGCAAACCGGATGGAATAGCATACCGCTTCAAGATGCTGTGGTAGCCATGCTGGTTCAGTATGCCATCAATTTAGAATAAATCTCCAACAGTGTCACCAGCAAAGCACCCCTACCCCATCACACCTCCTCCTCCATGCTTCACGGTGGGAACCAGACATGTAGAGTCCATCCGTTCACCTTTTCTGCGTCGCACAAAGACACGGTGGTTGGAACCAAAAATCTCCAATTTGGACTCATCAGACCAAAGCCCAGGTTTCCACTGGTCTAATGTCCATTCCTTGTGTTCTTTAGCCCAAACACGTCTCTTCTGCTTGTTGCCTTTCTTTAGCAGTGGTTTCCTAGCAGATATTCTACCATGAAGGTCTGATTCCCACAATCCCCTTTGAACAGTTGTTGTAGAGATGTTTCTGCTGCTAGAACTCTGTGTGCCATTGACCTGCTCTCTAACCTGAGCTGCTGTTAACCTGCCATTTCTGAGGCTGCTGACTCGGATGAACTTATCCTCCAGCAGAGGTGATTCTTGGTCTTCCTTTCCTGGGATGGTCCGCATGTGAGCCAGTTTCTTTGTAGCGCTTGATGGTTTTCGTGACTGCACTTGGGGACACTTGCAAAGTTTTCCCAATTTTTCCGACTGACCTTCATTTCTTAAAGTAATGATGGCCACTCATTTTTCTGTACTTAGTGCTTTTTTCTTGCCATAATACAAATTCTAACAGTCTATTCAGTAGGACTATCAGCTGTGTATCCACCTGACTTCTGCACAACACAACTCATGGTCCCAACCCTATTTATAAGGCAAGAAATCACACTTATTAAACCTGACAGGGCACACCTGTGAAGTGAAAAACATATCAGGTGACTACCTCTTGGAGCTCATAAGAGAATGCCAAAAGTGTGCAAAGCAGTAATCAAAGCAAAAGGTGGCCACAATATGACATATTTTCAGTTGTTTCACACTTTTTTGTTATGTATACAATTCCACATGTGTTAATTCACAGTTTTGACGCATTAAGTGTGAATCTACAATTTTTAAAGTCATGAAAATAAAGAAAACTCTTTGAATGAGAAGGTGTGTCCAAACTTTTGGTCTGGACTGTACATAAATAAAATTCATTCATTGCTCTGCTCCATTCTGATGCACCCACTTGTAGATAAATAGATCCATGTACACATTTCTAATGAACTACTGCGGCTATGCAGACACTATGTCCTCGAAAACAACACATTTTTTTGTTTATTTTGTCTAAAAACAGAATAAATTAAAATACCCCTGAGAAGGCTTCTGCAATAATACAATTGGAGTCAATCGTGTTGATTGGAGCAACTGAGCATACTTGTCAGGGATTGGGTCCCTGCGTAGCTCCTCTGTGGGCAGTTTCTGCGCTCTGGGGTTGTGGTTTAGTGTCCCCGGTCCACCCAGGACTTCAGGCTTAACTGACACCAACCGCTGTGGCTCCACGGCTTCGGCTCTCAAAGCGCCGACTGGTGCAGAGACCTCTGGTACCGACGTCAACACTGATGGACAAACACAGATTTCAAACTAATTTGAATTTTTTTTTCATTGCATTCTTTCCTGTAAGTATTCTCTACACAGTTTTTCTAGATCACTGAGTGGTGCATGACAGATATTTGTAACCGTCGCACCCTCTTCATGTGTTGAGAGGAGCTCTTCAGCAGATTATGCCATCATTGTTCATTTACAGCTTCAAACCAACACAGTGCACTGCTCAAAAAACAGAAAAGGACACATCCTGCGTTTTGACAGTGCAGGAGTGTATAGGCGGCGGCTCTCCGCCACCACGGCCCCACCTGGCTTGTCTGGAGGGTTTTCAGCATTGTTGGATCTTCCTGAAGAACCCACTGCAGGGTCAGTGGGACCGCCGGTGGTTCCTGGGGTTATAAGTGTGCTCAGAGTTCCTACGTCACTAACACAAAACTGCAACACAAACTCACACACATTAGTCAGTTCAACCAAATGGGTCATCCCGTTTGGCTTTACATTCAAAACATTTATTTTCCTTCTGATTCAAATATAAAAACAAATATTCCTACTTTTAGGGTTGTTTTTCCCTTTGTTTTAAGAAAATTATTTGATTTAAAAATGTCTTTCTTTTGTCCAGAGAAGCTGTGTCATATTTCATTTGAATTTGTGCCAATATGGCCTTCTCTTCTGAAATCATTCAAAGCAAAATGTAGCTAACTTAACATCTGAACAAGGAAAAGGTTTGTGACTAAATCCCAGCTTCTTTGGGCATTTAACCATTTTTTATTTTTGAGAAGCCAGTATTCGTGGTAAAAACTAAAGAAATTCCAGCAAAATTACTAAAGAAAATACAAAACAACAAATTAAAAACTGATTATTGCAGAATTTGATTTAATGTCTCCCGGAACTAGAATAACCTTTTTTAATTAATCTGCAAATCTGGTATTTTCAAAATATTATTATGAAAAAAAGTGAACAGAATTAAATACACATTTGTTTACAAATGTCTTGTTAGCATAAAATATTTCACTTATCTGTAGAATAAATAAAAGTTTTCAAGACAGATCTACCCATGCAAAAGTAAAAGATTCAGTAAAATCTATTCTCTGGGGGTCATTTTTTTCACAGTAGATGAATTATGTGAACACAACTTGTTTCTTTTGTGCACTGAAGTGACAAAAAACTTCTATTTGACCACATTTATTGAAAGGTGAGATTACAACAGCGCTTTTACCTTCAGATTACTACTGGGCAGAATGGCCATCCCTTCCTTCCACTCGAGGACGTGTACGATGCTGCAAGCCGTGCCCATCTGAGCCGTTAGAGCGGTTGTAGCCATGTCGTTGGCCCTGCTGCCTTTGCCTGCGTTTCCCACTGCAACAGTGGGGGTCAACTCAACTTTCTGATGACTGGGAGCTGAAAACAGAAAGCAGAAAAACTACAATGTCTCCTTAATTTGAGTAACTCAGAGTAAACATCAAGAAGAGGCATTTTATTCCCATTTTAAAGATACACTCAGATGAAAATCCTCTTTTTGGTGTTTTTAACATGTTCTTGTAGCATTTTTCTAATGATGGAGGACACATATAAAGAAAATTAAGGTCTGTTTTGTTTTTCTGAGCATTTTTCTTTTAACTAAATATCAGTTTGAAGAAGTGTTTTTGTTACATAGAACATACACTGAGCACGCCACAAGCTTCCTGCACCGCTCTATTCTGATGCATGCACTTGCAGACAGCTAGATCCTTCGTGGCATCTGGATCAAAACTGTACAGCTGGATGGCTCCCATATTGCTCGCCATTTTTGCTCCATAGGTGATGTTTAAGCTGGGGGTTTGAGGGGCTGTAAACTAGCAAGAAAAGGGGTAAACATATGGGTAATGGGAAGTGGGGGTGGGCTTAGAGGTAAATTTCTGATTAAATACTGCAGAAACTATGTCCTAGAAAAGAACAAAGCTTTTCTGAGTTTGGCTTAAAACGGCATAATCATAATTAGGGAAACACGGTACTCTTTGAAGATAGATCAAAAGATGATCAGAGTAGGACTTTAACTGAGGATATGGATCTGTTTTTTTTGTTTTTTGTCTTTTCCAGTGGCGTGGTATGAAATCTGAGCTATCCCCGGGTGTCACTGGATGACAGGTGGGGTGCATCCCTGAATAACAACAGCGGCAAAGCAAATCCTAAAAGCTGCATTCACCCGGCAGGAGGAGAGCCGTGGTGGTGTGGGGCTGAGGTCGGCTCTTTTTGACTGAGCTGTCACCGCCGCATATGAGGATGGTCTCAGTGGCAGAGGACGACGAAGGGTCGATGGCGGTGCAGTCGGGTTCTTTGCATCGAGCCTCCATGTTCACTTTGGTGCTCATGTGTGAATCCCAGACTTTTCTGCTCGGGCACTGACATGCAACACAAAAAATAAATAAATAAAGATTATTCAAATACAAACATCACCAGATCACAGAGCTTTGGAGCAAAACATATTTTACATTGGTGCTTGTCAGAAAAGTATTTTTACTATATAAATAAATGGGATCCTCAGATGAACCCTTAAATGTTAACTTTTATTTTTTTCTCATCCAAACCAGTAACAACCATTTCATGAAAAGGTATCAAAACGCCATCATGACCAGACATCTGTACATTTTCTTTCTCATCGATTTGCACACATTGTCCAACCACTTTCATCTCTAATTGTAGAAGAAGAAGAAGAAAAAAAGGTTCAATGAAATCCAAACTTTATTTTATTTTATTGCATTGCATTTAAATTCGGCTACAAGCAAACATGACTTAAAAGCTGCGACTTTCTGCCATCTATTACCTTCAGTAATAATAAAATAAAAACAAAAATGGGCAACAATGGTAACAACTATGTTTACGCGCGAGCTCCAAAGTCTGCCACACAAAAATATAGCGTTTCAGTTAAAATGGCGGAGGATCTAAAATTCACCAAGCAAGTAAAATATAAAAACAGAGAGCTGAGGAAAAGCCCACTCCAGAGGGAGAAAAGGAAGCGTTTTCGCTGCATTTCAGTGGAAAGGGGTGTTTGCCTCCACGAACCGCTTCAGACATTCAACTAACCACAGCGAAAAAATACAACACAGCAGAATATATCAACGGAATTCCGCTTCGTTATTTAAACACCGGCTATTTTTATGAAATGTCTACATTTAGAGTGAAGCCTGCTCGATAACGCAAACACGTTTTCTTTAAAAAAAAAAAAAAAAAAAAATTAAAAAGAAAATTAAAATGTGAAAAACCTAATTGAAACCCCCTTTTGAAGAAGAAAACCCTTCGAAATTCATTTTTAACAGTTTAAATTTGCAAATTAAATCGCGTTTGCACATTTAGGGATTTGAAATTTGGCTTACCAGCGCTGATCTCCTGCGGCTCCGGGGTTTCCACTGCGCCTGCGCAGAGCCTCTGCACACTCACCCATCGTTTGATAACAGCAGACGCTCGAGTTCAATCGTTCCACTTTGTGTTCGCAAAGTGCGAATTTAGCGAACCAGGATGCACCGCGGCAGTCTCGCGCCTTCGTTTCGCTCCTGACGGTTTTAACATAGGATAAACAAAACTGATAGAACCATCCATCCATCCTTCCGGTGCTGTTAATGACAGACCATTTATTATATAATTAGCAGGATATAGGTCACGCCGCCGCCGCAGTCAAAAATGTAAACTATTAAAGCAACATCAAACACACGGAATTGCTTAAGATATTTATTGAACATAAAAAAAAGGTTCAATTGGATTTGTGGGGCAGTAGGATGAATGTACCTTAACTTTAGTAATGAACAATCTAGTTCAAACACCAACACAAAGCAATTTCACAAAAACGTTAAAAAAAGCTTTGAAATTATTACAATTATACATTTTCATGAAATACGGTTTCAGCAAACAGCTGTGGGGGGGAAACAACAACCTGAAGCTAAAATGAATAATACAGGATGTTAAACCTGAAGACATAAGGGGGAAAGGTCAAAAGATGAAAACGAAAATTTCAGTTTAATTTTAAAAATAAAATGTTTGAACAGTGAGTGAACTGGTATTTTTAAAAACAAGAATGCTTGAGAGAAAGGGGCCCAAATAAACAAAAAAGAAGCTCTGATCAGGTGTTGCAACTGCTCAGTATGTACAGCATTAGAATTAAGCTTTACATTAAGAAAAACATCCTTGTCCACTTCCACTAATCCTGAGAGGCTGATCTGGACCGTGAGCGGGACTTTGAGCGGGAGGCTGAGCGTTTTTCTCTCGAGTTGGATCGGCGATCACCTTCCTGTGGGGATGGGAAACGGTCGGGCGATTTCTCTGGAAGCTCCTTTTCTCCGTTTTCAACAGGGGAAGCCGAACGGCTGCGAGACTTTTTATCAGCAGACTTTTCCTTTGATCTGCTGCGAGAATCCCGATCAGACCTCCCCTTGGAGCGGCTCTTTGAACGAGACTTCCGGTCAGCCGAGCGGGAGCGAGATTTGCGAGACTGCGAGCAAGACTTGGACTTGCGAGATCGGGAACGGGATTTGCGGCTGAGGGAGCGAGACTTCCTGTCTCCTGACTTGGAGCGAGACATCCCAGATCGTGAGCGGGAATGACGTCTTTTGTTGCTCCGAGAACGAGACCTGTAGGGGAAAGCAAAAGACGAGCAGAAGTGTTCAATCTGTACCAACGTACTCTTGATGTTTGAGCTATCAAAGACTCTTACCTAGAGTGGGATCTGGAACGGCTCTTTGAGCTCCTACGGCTCCCGCTGCGTGAACGGCGGCGACTACGAGATCTGTGGACAAATGCATAAAGTGGTGAAACTACTGCCCACATTTATTCTTGGTAAAAACTACTGAAAACTTTAACAAAAAAAAAAAAAAAATCACAAAAACTACATGAAAATTAAACAGATTTATTACCTGGATCGGCTACCAGAGTAGGACCTTCTCTTGTGCGGTCTGTCTTCAACCAAACGGATCTTTCGCCCGTTAATATCGGTTCCATCCAGCTTGTCCAAAGCCCTCTTCATGTCAGAATAGCTCCGGAACTCAATTACCCCCTGGTTAGTGCGTTCCTTATGAGCATCAGCATAAGTCACCTCTCCAGCCTGGCGCATGAAATCCTTAAAGGCCAAGAAAAAAATTAGAACAATACTTAAATGTACTGCCAGGAAAGAAAAATGCAAACTATGCGCTGATGACATGACCAAACTCGTTGCTTTAACACAGTGTTTTTCAACTTTTTCTGAGCCACGGCACACTTTAACCTTAAAAAAAAATCCCGCGGCACACCAGCATCCAAAAATTAAAAAAAAAGAAAAGAGAGAAACTCATGGTCTGTATTGATCTACAGCCCCTCCACAATCTCAGGTGCATTTTTGAGCAAAAAAAGCTGTATGCTGCAGCTGTTTTTTTCTAAAAGATGTAATAAAAGTTAAGTTAGTAGAAGATTTAAAAACAGTTTGAGGTGTGTTCGTTGGTTTCAAGACGTTTAACAACAGATCTCCTTGTGTGCTGTCACTTTAACCCAATTCATCATGGGAGATGTAGTGCATGAAACGGCTGGAGATCACTTTTCAGAGCTTCATTGTTTTGTTCACTTGTTCCACGGTCTGACACCGGATTCTGTGGAAAGCTACACCGCTAAAGACGAGCTTTAGCTGGTATTTTTGTTAGAACGTAGTAACTTTACGAGCTAAATTGGGACAAGGAAGTGAAGACTTTAACCACTTCTGATTGGTCAGACTGATGACATGTGATTAAGCTCCCCAAGAATGATTGGTGGAGACAGTTAAAGGGGCGGGACTTTTCCAAAATACTGCCGAAGCTGCAGCTAAATCGTGGTACCGTCATTCTTATCAAAATGTCTTTAATAAAATAAACGCAAAGAAAAAAGTATTTAAAGATCTTTCATATTCCTAACTACTCAGTGTTTTATCAGGGCCTGTTTGGATGAACACAGAGCTAATGATGGTAAATGTTTTTAGATCAGTTAATGAGGGCAATTTCCCACGGCAAGCTGGTTGAAAAACATTGCTTTAACAGATACCTTAAGGTCCTGCCAGCTGCAGCGGCTGGACAAGTTCTCCACAATGAGGCGGTACTCGGTACGGACAGGAGGCCCATACTTGTCTCTGCCTACGCGGGTCCTGCTGCTGCTGCTGTTGCTGCTGCTGCTGTAACCGCTGCCTTTAAAAAGGAAAGCACACAACAGTTACGGGACGCTAATACGACGGGCAAAAGCACTACTGAGCTGGGCTATCAAGTAACATTTCCAAAGGTGATTTTACTTAAATAAATGAAGATCCATCTACTTCTTTCAAAGTCGAAGGTTCAAATAAGCCATTTTGGAGCTCTAAAGTTTGAATTGTAAAAATACAGAAGTTACAAGAACACCACTGTATCCGTTTTGGTATCCAGTAACAAAGCCATTCTAACTTAAAATGATGCTCTAGCTGCATAAATAAATGGGACAATGATATTTCTTTAAAAACCTCTACACCTAGTAACACAAAAATGAGGCATCCATATAGGTTTCTGTTAAAGAGACTGGTCCATCAAATTGACCAAACAAAAAGCATTTACTATTTTTGGACAGTTTTGAAAAGTTTTTTTTTTCTTTCTTTCTGTCAGGCTTATACTTACAAAATTATTTTTTTTATTTTCCTTTAAAAAAAAAAAAAAAAAAAGCTGATCCAGTCATGTTTTCTGACAACATAGAAACCAATGGCAATCCTCACCATCACCCCTGGTCTATTGGCAAAAGGTTGCTGTCATCATGGCTTCCGGTTAGGTCAGCCAAGGATCAAGAGGGGGGCAAAGGTCACACACACATTGTAAGGTGAAAGCCAAGGCCAAACGGGACAGGCAGTCATCTTAGCCAGTCATCTTTAGCCTCAATGGACTCTCAGCCTCAGCCCGCAACAGGACTCTTTCAAATTGAAACATCAAGGACTTCTGTTAATGTTTAATATATAAAAATATATATATGCCAAGGTTAACAAACACATTTCATAAAATGTTAGTGAAGTCCTAAAAAAAAAAAAAAGACCAGCAAAGACTACACTAGCTACGTTTTCAGTCATTTGTGCTTTACATTTCTAATCAAACTAATTTTACAATTTAACATCATTAATCAAAACATATTTTAAAGAACTCCACAACTTTTTATTTTTTTTTTTACTTTCATGTGGATACATAGCATTACTCCTAAAAGTGCCCAGAACTCAAATTAGCAGTTTATTCCACATTAAAATGAAGATTTTACTAAATTCAAAGGTTTGATCAGGGGGGAAAACGGTTCACAATAAGTCGACACAATGGACTCGACCCCATTCGAATTATCAAAGAAGACGAGTGCATTCCATCAGAGGTGAAGATACGTTTTGAGAAAGCACTAACGCCTGATTTAAAACAGGGTTCCTACAGGTATGCTCACAGTTAAAAAAAAAAAAAATACAATAAATTATCTTCAACTGGATTCTGTTAATAAATTGCTCCTGTCGCATTTATCTACTTTTGATTTTAAACTTTTACTTTTAGTTTATAGAGCCTTGCACGGTCAAGTTCAGAAGTATTTATCTGACCTTCTAACCCCATACTTTTTGGCCCGATCCTTGAGGTCTTCCAACCAAAATCTTTCAAGCGTTCCAAAAACCTGCTTTAAAACTAGATGAGATCTCCCATTCCAAGCCGTTGCTCTTCATCTTCGAAAACTCCCATTGTTGTTTGCATCAGATGGACTCCATTGAGTGTTTTAAATCTCAGGTCAATACATTTTTATTCAGGAGAGCTTTTAGTTGATTTTAGTCCTTACTTTACTACATTTCCTGTGTTTTGTTTTTATTGTTATTTTATTACCTCTCTGTGTTTTGATTTGATTTTATGCTTCTCTTGGTGATTCTTTCTGGGAAAAGTGCTATATAAATAAAGAAATTCTATTCTAGAATATGATTTGAATCAGGTGGAACTGAGTAGACGTATGTTAATTCAATGTAGCTTGAACACGTTAGGGACTAACCTCAACACAAAATAGGGGAAGGGTAACACACCTTTTGGGCAGTAGCCTTCAACCCTGGTCCTCAAGATCTACCATCTTGGTAATTTTCTAGACATTCATGTCCTACCTACTAATTATCTTGGATTAGATGTGCTCAGTTAATAAAAACCTTTAGTAGGTATGACTGAAAAACTAAGCAAGTTAGTAGATCTGGAGAAACAAAGTTAAGGTTGTTAGACCTGCAAGCTATTCGAAAACAAACAGGAACCCTGTAATAAAGCATAACTGATTTAATGCGCAAGTGGTTGAGGTGGTACAAAAATAATGCTGTTTTTTTTTTTTTTTTTTTTTTGCTACAGAAAAAGATACAAAGAACAACCCAATTAACGAGCAAAGAGCTGTAACACTGTTAAAAGGGCTTTATTACAGTATCCATCATCTTTGCAGCTCACATTGAAACCTCACTGTTGAAGGAGAAAAAGAGACGTGGTATCTTTAAATAGACTGCACTTACTGCGCCCACCACCCCAGGAACCCCCACCACCGTAGCCGTCTCGGTCTCGCCGCGGTCCGCGGGCATGCTCGACAATCACCCGCTCCCCACACAGCTCCTTCCCGTTGAGCTCGTACACAGCATCGTCAGCATCCCTGTTATCCTCGAACTCAACGAAGCCATAGCTGTGGAAAGAAGAATCACAATTTCACTAACTAATAAGATTATTATTTTGAATGATGTTAAAAATCAGTTAGCCGACGTTAGCTTAGCAATCAATTGTAGCAAACGACGCCATGTTTGACATGTGAGAAGCTAAAAAGAAATCTGAGAAAATGGACGTTTAACCGTCAATCCGGCCTTCATTTTAACACTGACACGAATCCTTAAGCGATATGTAGGAGTGACTGAATATGTACGCGCTCAGTTCAAACGCGTTCACCTTTCATGTCTGCAGCGACGCCGTAGATATGCCCGGGAGGTGTTAGCGTTAGCCTGTAACATGTGCGATGATTATATCTCTAACTTACCCATTTTTCATATCGACCTCCAGTAATTTACCGTATCCGCTAAAAAATCTTTGAATATCTTTTTCACGAACATGATAGCTTAAACGACCTATGTAAACACGAGGCATCTTTTTTATTCTTTTCTACTAAACTTGTTCTCGACGGTTCCACCGAATAGCTACACGCTACCGTAGCTAGCTTCTCCTGTGGTGGGCGTTCACTTAGTTCCAGAAACAGCCAATCAACGACAAGATGAGCTATTTCCGGTTCCTATACTGCAGTTCTTACTTCCTGTTCTTTTATGAAATGTTTTTTATTTTATTATTATTTTTTGGCTACGAACAGAGCAGTAAACAAAGAGTGCATTGAAAGAACATGGTCACACAGTGAAATATAGTCAGGGATGTGTGTTATAAAATTTAATAGAAAGTAGATACGCACATTAAAATCTATTATCTTATTCCGAAAATTGCACAATGGATTCAAGGGGGCTTGATGGTTTATTAATAAATAATTATGGAGCATTGACTGTTCTCATGTACAATCAATATTGTGGTGTTCTATTCGCTGTTGTTAGTGTCCAAACATATAGGTTTTTCACCTGTAAACTTATAACCACCAATTAAAAGTATTAAACGTTTCCCAAAACTAGATACAATCTGGAACTATCTGATTTTCCCCAGTTCTTCAGTCATCTGATTCATGTAGATTTTTTTATTTTTAATATTTTTATTTAGATGTGATTTTGTGTCAAAGTTCTAGCTCTGTATTTCACATATTTATAGGCTGCCTTTACACAATCAAAACATTGGTCCTCAATATTAGGTTTACCAAGAGAGTTGCTTAAAGGAACCAAATATCCCGTTTTTCCTTTATCCAGTTTTTGCCCACCAACCTTGGTGCACAAAAAGAACTGATGAGCAATTTATTAGACAAAGATTAAGATTAAGTATAATATTATACCAGATTCACTCAGAAATGTGGCTTCAAATATTCAGGGGAAAAACCTTACACAAAACAAGTAAATCACAATCTAAACTTTAACCCTTTATGTGTCTTAGATGGCAAATTGTACTATTTTTCTTGAGGTCCAAAGCCATCAACGGTTTTCTCTTTTGCAGCCTTTAACCAGAGTTGTATCGATGCTTTAAGTTATGTCTCATATTTTATATCAGATTAATAACAATTTGCATCTTTATTATAAAGTATATTATAAATAAATAAATAAAAAATTTAACTGATAAAATACAAATTTTGAGTATCTAAATTATGTTTTCTTAGATACCAAAAATATCTGTTTATACAAAAACAAAGTCAATTGTATCCCCTATAACCACAACCACTTTGTTTTATAATCCTAGGATCCATCCCTAGAGACACATTTAATGTGTCACTATACAATATGCAAAAACACACTGTGCAAAAAAAGGTAAATTTTCTACATTTACTTTACTTTTCAGTTAGTTACATTTTCATTGGTTTATTGACCTGAAGCCCAACCAGGGGGACAAAACTGCTGCCAAACCTTTCCACCCAAGTGTCTATTTCTTTTTTTCCCTCTCCATCATACATCGCCGAAATGTACTTCCCCAAAACGCCATCTTATCCGTTTCCACCCCAGACGTGATGGATGGAACTTCAAATGTGAAGAGAACACATTTTTATTGATGTAAACGAATTATTTTTAGAACGAATGGGTAAAAATGTAAGTCAGCTGCTTTGAAACAAAAATAATAGAAAAAAAAACAAATAATAATGTGTTGTACTGAATGAGTACACTAGACCTTGTCAAGGTTTGTAAATTATGGAACACCAGGACATAAAGTACTTTCATCTGGAAATATTTTGAAGGCTAGAAGAAAAAGAATCAAACCTTAGTTCCTCCAATAAACTTTAAAAATGTGTTTGCTACAGCAAGTAGAGAATGTAGAGCAAGAGAACATTTTATTTTATGAAAAAAAACAGCTTTAAAACAAGTTCAGACCAGTTTTTTTTTTGCAATTACTGTCAAATACATGAGATATTTTAGGTCTATTCAGATATTCTGAATAAACTGATGCATTTTTTTAAAATCTTTGTTTAGAATAACTTGCATCAGATTAATCTCTCTCTTCAGAATGCCCCACACCCTCTGCCCTCCATGCTTTTGTCTAATGTCTGCAGGTGAAAAAAAAAAGCCTTCTGAAAACAATAAAATTGATTTCTATTTTTTTTTTTTCCAAATCATTCTAATAAAATCAGTAGGCTTACTTTAAAAATCAGCAATGCTACAAGAGTAGTAAAAAGTCCACAGCACATTTCCACTTCTTTCTGAACACAGCCATCCCATGCTCTTTTACTCATCAAGTCTCCACCTCTGCAGACCAAGTCTTGTAAGGTGGTGTACTTCACTGGAAAACTGTAAATCTTGAGTCTCTCAGTAGAACACGACTACTAATTATTTCAAGGAACAACCGAACTGAAAATTGGGAGACTTCGACAAATGATTTCAAATCTTGTTTTCATTTATCAAAGTAACAGAGCACTGTCATTGTTAGAAGAAGTGAACAGAACTTGACTTACTCTGGAAAAATGCTGTCTTTTTCTGAAATGCTTGTCTATTGTGTGAAGTAGTGGGAGAAGAATGAAAGGATTCAAAACGGGTATTCGAGCTTTTCTTGAAGAAAACAAGAATCACAGCAAATGAGAAGTTTTTTTTTTTGAGTCTATCAGCCAAACAAAAATCAAAATGCACTCAATCTTAGTGAATGTGACAAACATGGTGCCTTTACCCAAACTGCTTTTAGATACATTCCCTCTCCGCACGATGCCTGGTCCAGCAATGACAACTAAAGGCAAACTCTCCCACAGTTTGATTCAGAGAGTCCTTTTAGTAGATCAAGGAGGGCAGCCGACCCCAGCTTCAGAAATTCTTCAAAGAAAGAAACAAGCCAAGAGAACGGGGAGCCCGGTAGAGACGGCCTTTAGTTGGCTTTGGCGCGGAGCTGTGCCCTCTTGCTAGTCACAGCCTGGAAGCCGGCCTTGATGCTAGCCACGGAGCAGCGGGAGTGGCAGGTCTCGCACTGCAGGAAATAAAGACGAGTGTCCTTCTGCAAGATGGTCTCTGGAGAGCGGCAGGTGTGACATGTCACATATTCCTCTGCAAAAAGAAGAAACAATTCAAGTATTTAATGCACACAGAATGTGACTGGTCTAGGTAATATTAGAAACTCACAAGATCTAAGTTTAGCAGCAGCAGCCAAACACTTGTAATTCATTATTAGTTACTGAAATTGCTCATGCTGGTAACCCTTCAATACTGGAAATGTCGGCGGTGCCACCTAAAGAACACATGCTCTCTGACATACCATAACTCACTGACCATTTACACAATCACTGCGAATCAGCTGATTCTGACACACAGCGGCTTTTCATATTGGTTATGCACTGATATGTAACGCATTACTAATGTTAAGTGCTAAATAACTGCGCAAAGCCACTTTTTTTCCCCAAAACAGAATCTCCTGATTTATGTCGACTGGGAAAGCACTTCACTGTGTTGCGTATCTGTGCAAGGCTTCAGAATCTGCTGGAATTACATAACTGTAATTGCATAAGCGGATGAAGAGTTACAGTAGTTAGAATAGAAGACTTTATTAATCCCACGATGGGGAAATTCCTTTTGTCAGAGGCAGCACATGGTTAAAAGAAGGCCAACACTGGACCTTTAAAGGGTTAACTCTGCTGTAATAAACAAACTTTAGACTTACTGATGTATCTTCTTAACACATTTTCAATCTGTTTCTGTTGAAATCTGCCTTTGATCACCAGCTGATTATTTCCATCTATGGAGCCACTGTTTACAGACAAAAACATTTGTTTTTAGAAAACTGACATAAAAACAGTTTGTACCAAAAGACATTACACCCAGTTTATGCTTTCTAGATACCTGGTTCCCAGCTCAGCCAGCAGAAAAGCGAGGAGATGTTTAGGCTGACGATGCAACCTGTGTTCGAAACGAATGACACGCCAGTTTTAGAGTTACGTTAAAAAAAAAAATAAAAAAATTTTTAAAAGGAGAACGAAAAAATAAAATAAAAAAGTAAAGTCGGATGCTAACAGTTTGCAGATGTCTGTGAAGTTGACAAAAGAGGTTTTTTTGGTTCCCACTCGGACCACTTGAGGAGGCTTCATCACAAACTTCCTCTTCTCTCCGGCCACCATATCCGGGTTTTTCTCTCTCATGATGTTGAAAACTCTATTTAGGAGCTGAAAGAGACATGAGTTATAGGGTTTAGATTATGCATTTGAGGATACGAATAGCAAGATTTGCAGAACACATCTGTCTGTACACTCTGGGTGATTTTTACCTCATCGTAAGTGTAATCCCTTTCTGAGCCTGCCCAGGCAGGTCCTGTCGAGGAGCTGAAAGAAATCCCATCACTGATCTTGCTCTCATCATCTTCCAGTGCTGCAGACAATATCAAAATCACAAACAGCTTCTTTCTGTTCATGTGCCAAACAGAAAGTGATTTCTACCTTCATCGTTTTCCAACAACTCTCTCCCTCCTTCATCAAAGTCACTTTTTTTTGGCTTCTTCTTTTTTGTTGGAAGAACTAAATCCAGGTCCTCCTCTTGCGCCTTTGTTTGTTCGCCTTCAATTTTTAATTCCTGGATTTTTATAAATGAACAGAGAGGAATAAGAGGTACATGTAAAGATGCTGCAGAATATGGTACTGCTTGGAGAAAAAGAAAACTCACCTTTAACTCTTCTTCTAAATCATCGAAAACCTTTTTAGGTTTCTTCTTCTTTTTCTTCTGGTTGGCAAAGTTCAGGTCGTTCAAATCATCCGATGGTTCTAAAAGAAATTTAACTGATGTCAAGTAAGTAGCGTGCAGTGAAAATCTCAAGAACAATTCACAATAGTGCAGCTGTAAAGTCTACTTCAGCTTGAAACATTCATTTTGCCAACCTTTCTTCCTGCTTTCATCTTCTTCTAGATCCACTTCTTTCTCTTCTCCAACCTCTGGCTCGGCCTCCTTTGCTTCTCCCTCTTTGGCCTCTTCTCCTCCTGCACCCTCTCCTCCTTCCTCATCCACCATGAAAGGCTTCTTCTTCTTCTTTTTCTTCTTGGTCATGTTAGGATCAAAAATCATCTACAAATGAAATGAGAGAGAGGGGGGGGGGGGGTCAGTCATGACGCCGACATAAGTTTGAAGTTTGACATTTAAATGGAGAGTAATTGTAGTTACTGAAACCTGTTTTAAAATTTGACATGTTTGTTCAGGGTTAAAACACTTATTTTACCAGCAAATATAGCATAGCAAGTTAAACAGTTGAAAGGCAGACTGCAGGACACACAATAGTTTGAAATACGTGACATTGTCGGGTTACTATAGAAGAAGAAGGTAGATTAGTTACAGATTTCTATAATGGCAGAAGAGCTGTAACAACTCTGTTATCGGAATTAGTTACATAATGTATTTAAACACAAAAAGTAGTTGTGTCATCGCTCTGTTCTTCACAGAACAGTCGGAGTAGCTTGGGCTTGCTAACAGAAGTAACTGTCGGTTAGCGTCGCGCGCTTCGCTAACTAGTAGCTAACAACTATTTATTTTTTTAATCGATTAACTGTTTTTTCTTTTCGACGTTGAAGGTTCCAGAAGGATGGATAGAGTAAAAATTTATCAAAAAGCGGAGGGCTGAACATTTTCTTGTTTAAATCATCTGTCTGGGCCGCTGTTAGCCCAGCTGCCACCATGTGAGAGTTGCCGCTGCCAAGGGGAATCGTGTGGAGCCAGGCCCCACCTCAACACCAATCGCTTCCTAAAGTTCCGCTAACTGCATCCCAAAAGTCACGGCACTGACAGCGATTGATGGTTGATGATCAAAGAAGACTCACCTCGTCTCCCGACATGTTTGCACAATGAAAAAACGATACAAATCACAAAACTTCTTATCCTTCGACCAGCCGCAGATCTCCGCGTAAAATTTCTTGCATCAGCGACGGATCACAGTGCGCAATCGCAAAGAGGAGGAATTTTGACGTCTTTCCTTTGCGACGGCGCACGACTGACGTCACTTAACTAGAAACTACAGCCAAAAAGAGGGGAGGGGTACATTCTTTACCCAAATGGTATGAGAACAATATAATTTTTATTAGACAACTTCTTATGTCTCTTGGATATTTACTGACCTAATAATATCTATATTTTTTAAATTTGGTTTTCCAGCTTAAAAATTAGCAACAATATTTGATGCAATACCAAACAAACTGTTGCAACTTTTTAAGGGAAATAAAAATGCTGATCCATTACTCAAAATGGATTAGTTACAAATGTTGAAATATTTTCACTGAAATATATTTTTTTATGTATATCGCAGTTGAAGAATCATGTTAAAAAAAAACCAAATTATATTATACTTCTGAATATTTTAGGAAAAATGTTAAACAATAAATTGTGTTTTTTTTATTTTATTTGTAAGAAATATTTTCTGATAATGTTGGTGTTATGAGGTTGAAACAGAATAACAGAGTTGAAGATGGTGACAGGGTTGAAGGGACAAATACTGACTTATGTATTAGTTTCTCCATCATGAAGTTCAGTTTTAGGACTTTCCTTTATCTTTATGTATTTAATGATAACTAATTAACCATAAGAAAATCAGACACAAATTGAAGTGTGACATGTTTCATAGCTTTGAGTGTGAAGTGTGGATATTTTCCCTTGGATTCCTTCTCTGCCACTCACACAAAACAGAAATTGTATTCAGCCTAAAGCAGTATGGTAATTTTTATTGTGATAAATGATCATTTTTTAAAATACTTGGGTTATCAAACAATGACTAAAGACTAAAGACAAAGACTAAAACTACTTTGCAAGTAGAAGTTGTCTATCTTATTTACATGATACGGGGTTGAATTACTGAGTTTGACAAATCAGTTTCACAAAAAGATAAAAAAAAGTTTTTTTTTTTTAAAGGCAGGAGCTGGGCCCCCGCCCTCATGATATCAAGTGGTCCAAAAGACTTCAGTGGGTTTATTTGTTGTTGTTTTTTAATGCTTTATTAGAACCCTAACCCTAACCCTAAAACAGAAATAAATAAAAGGGACACATATAAAACTGAAAAAAAAAAAAAAATAACATTAGAATTGTGGTTCACAATACTAGGGATTGTCGTGCAACATGTAATCTTCAATGAAAATGGACAGTTTCATTGTGTTTTTGCTTTTCATGAATTTCAGCTATTTAATATATAAATAGATCTCTTTATGAAATGTATTAAATAATGATTTGGTTTTTAAAAATCTGCTCTCATGATTGAAGAATTTCTGAGAAATTAACAAAGAATTAAATGCCAAATCAAATAAATTATCTCCAGAAACTACTTCAAGTAATGCAGTATGTTTTGTAACTAAATAGGAAAAGGAAACTTTGATTAGTACCAACAAAATAAAATTTCCCAAAACCTGTTAATAAATATACATTCAAAAAGCAGATGATCAAGTGTTTCAGATGATCGAGTGTTGCAATATAAATGTTTATATTGCAGAAAGAACAGTTATTTTCTTGAAAACCAAAACGTACATGTAGTAGTTCCTTGCTTGGATAGAGTGCATGCATTATTTTAAAATGGACTTTTTTGTATTTTGGAAAAATTGGATATTTAATAAACTGAGATCTTAACTTGTATATTTCTTCTTTTGTGTAATGCTGTGGCATAGAATGATTTTTTGTAAGATGTTGGAAACAGTTCTCTAACAAACAAGGATCTGATAAATGAGTTTGGAAGTTTTGAGTTAAGCGGTTGACCATCAAACAACAAAGATGGAAGCTGAACTTTGGATCAAAGTCTGAGGGATTGCTTTGATCATTTAATTTAAACTTACTGAAAAAAGTTTCAAATGAGGTAATGCTTCCGTTATCATTCATAATGTGTAATAATAACCAAATACTGTTATCAATCCAATTTTTGTAAAATATTGATTTGTTTCTACATAAAATATATCAACAGTTCCATATGGGAGTTTTGTGTGGACTAAATTATGTTTGAATATGAGTTTTCAGTACAGTAACACCTGCTGATGATAAGTAGAAAGTTTAATAGGAAGTTTTCTGTGATCAAAGTCACATTTTAGAAGGAACTCAATGACCCCTAGATGAGAGAAAACATTTGAAGGAATATAAAACCAAATATTTCTTCCATTTTCAATAAAAGACCTAGGCCAATTATTTTTAACCATACAACTCAAACTTTCAAAATCTATGGCTTTACGTCCACCTTTACTGTAAAAGACTTCAGTGTGGGCACTTCCTGATGTATATGCAATTACAGATTAAATCAATCAACTATAGATCAAATCAATGGTATGATCCATGGATCATTGCCAGCAAACAAGCACAAAAGGAGCTTTAGTTTAAATAAATGTATTGAATTTTAGTGTTGGTTGGTGAAGAAAACTTATGTTAGGGTCATGAGGGACATGACACAAAAGGTGGTATCTAATGAAAAAAAACCCACTTATTATTTCTTATTAAATATCATAACATATTTTACTTTTTTTAAGTATTGAAAAGTGTTTTTCAATATACTGATGACCAGTTAAATCAAATTTAAATTGGGAATTCAAATTGTGACATTTTCAATGTATGAAAACATTTTGATTTGACAAATTTTTATTTCTCGTGGATATTTATTGCCATATGAAGAATTTCTTTCAAATGTTGGTATCATAGCTTCACTCCAAGAATTTGTAACAGTGTTTGATGCAATACTCACCAAACGGCGGGAAAGGATGATACTGATCCATTAGTCAGACTGACCAGTGGATTTTTGTATCGCTTTAGTGTCGAATAAACAAATAAGAAATCTTAGACACATTACAACCCTACACACAGGTACATTTTACTGGGATTAAAAATATGTGGATATAAATTAGGATAAAATATAGTTTATTGGAAAGAAGAACTGCTGAAATAGCAAAATAAAAGAAGTTTCATTTAAAATACCACATTATACACATCCAATTTAAAAGTATGGGCACATTTTTTCTGGATATGGACCAGTCGTGTATCTTTTTGTGGATCACAAGAGGAGACAACTTGTCACTTGTCTGTGAATTGAATCCAATTTGGACTTAGTTGTAAAAATGGTAAAAGAATCATACTTTCAGAAAAAGACATAACTTGTGGCTGTTACAATGATAACGTGGACTGGAACTTTATTTTCATAACACAAGTGGTTTATTTGGTTTGTTTTGGCATAAATGTTTATATTCAGAAAAGGAAATGGTCAAACTCCAAACTTAATTCTTAACACTTTTTGCATCAGTTGACATGGTAAAATCCTTAAACAAATTAAAAGGCAATTTTAACAAATGTAATTTGTGAAAAGGATACATTAATTCTATTTACTCTGTAGCTTATGTTATTGTTAATTCTTTCTCCTGTGCCGTTGCTTCATCCATTTGTATTTTTTTCTTCTTTGTGTATTTGCCCTTGACATTCACTCATTTTTTCAGGCCATCCATCCAAAATTGTTGCAGATACTTTTTAATTCCAATAAGTATGAGTTATAGTTACTGTGCTTTCCCAATCATAGGTCTATTTTATATATCTTGTTCTGATGACACACTTTATTTTGTTAAATTATATAAATATTAAACTGGCTTTTTTTTTTTTTTTTTTTTTAGAAACCACTCTGTAACTTTTATCTTTACGTATTTTAAAATTGTACAAACTTTTACACCTGAAAAGTATTTTTGTAAAACACCACAAGTAAACTGTATCGTCCTAAAACTATACCATAAATATGAATTGGATAGCATCACTGGAATGACCACTTTAAAAAAATATCAAAATGGGGCGAAAATGCAGGTTAGAAAACTTTGTAGTAAATGAGCATTACCTGACTTATTTTACATGTTATAAATATTTTCCATCAATAATCCATAGCAAAATTATACAGATTTTTTTGGGGGGAAAATGAACAAAAACCGTCAATTATGTTAAAAGAAGTGAAAACATTTTAATGATTTGCTAATCATATAATCCTCTGGATGAATAAAGTTCAGAAAGGCAAACATGCTGATCTGTGTGTCTGCTTTGTTTGTTTTCCTGTGTAGAAAACAGACATCATGACACGAAAAAACTAAATAAGTCAACACCAGAATCCAAACATTAGAGAGTGACTAAGCTTTCATGAATCACAATTCCCCTCTGGATAGTTAATAAGGTGTCATGTTGTTTATTATTACTTTTTTAAACAATATACAATTTGAAAGGAACCCCTTAAGAAAGGGACTGAGACAGACAAAGAAGGAGAACAGGATTAAACGTCATTCTGTCTAGCCGTGCGATGTGATTTGTATTGTGACTTCTCATTCTTGCATGCTCCTCTCCCCTGACCCGCCCAATGGCAGAATGACTGTACAAATAAAATACATATTTGGGATATTTACACCAAATTACAAGTACAGTTGGTGAGAATGCCTCGTTGAAGAAAGTGGTGGAAAGAAGCGAAGCAGAGCAACACAGCTTTAGATATTCTTCCCCCCATGCATCCTTCTTTTCCTGTGAAATGTCTTTTTTTTTTAAATCCTACAGCAACTCTAATATCACAGTTAGATAGGATTTAGCTTCCACTCTTTCCTTCCTCCTCCAGTCACGTTATTGAAATAGTGAACATGTTTCAGCACAGAGCCCAAGCTTTTTGAATCCTGCTGCCATGGTTCTGCATGGTACATAGAAATCATAACTTTTAAATAACATTTTTAGGTCTGAAGGCAAAAACAAACTAGGTGGCGTTTTTTTTTAAAAAGGTACATCGACGGAGTTGAAACAAAATGACCCCATCTGGCATGTGAGCTCTGAGCGACCACGAGCCTAGACTGGAATAAGGGACAGGAAAAGGAGGACTACAGCATTGTTGCTTATTTGTAGTGTTACATGAAGTACACAGCAAACTCTCCTCAGACACAAAAACACTGAACATCTCATCAGTCCATAAGCCTTCCAATAGCTGCTCCTTCTTCAGAACGCTGTGGGAGAAGCTGGGGTTACATTGCTTCCATTGCCCAGCGCTGCAGGTCCTCCATGTCATCCTCGTCTTCTTCTTTCCTGGCTGTGATGGGGGTTGAAAGCAGAAAAGTGAAATATCTGAAGGCCCTAAAATAGATGTGCTAAAAGCAGCCCTTTCTTAATCCCTACATTCAAACAGATTCTTTTCATTTCCTTTAAATAGTTTCAAATTAGCAATGGAACGTTTTTCCAAAAACAAACTCTTAATTTGAAAGGTTGTTTTTTTTTTTTACCAGGTCTGGAAGGTAATGAAGTTGAAGGCACGTTGGGGAGAGGGACGTTCTCCGGTCCTCCGATCTCTAGAAGGTTCTTGTCCAGCTCTTCCTGTTCCAGCTCGTCCAGCTCTGCCAACAGTTCGTCCTGAGAGAGAACGCAATCAACACCAAAAACCGCCACAGAGAAACACGTCCTCTAAAACATCCACCTTTTCCTGTTGTTGGTTTTCATTAATGAGCAGTAATATAAAAATAGATGAATAGAACGGTCTAACAGAGTCCAGTGCTTGTTTTATGTTACTTAGTATCATTTATTGTGAACTGCTTTTTCTTGAACTATGGTAACAAATAAATGTTTCCTCCATGGGTTCGGTTCGGTTCCCAGTTTCCTTTGTTCAGTTCACATTCCAAAGACTGAATTTCATTCATGGAGAGGAGAACTCCAAAGCGGATCCCACCCCGCCGTTCTCCAGCTCTCTAAGACCTGTGTGTGTGGAGGGATTTTTGTCCTATTATTCCAAACGCAACACTAACAAAATTGAAAAATTGTGTTTGCTCCAAAAATTACTTTGAACCTGAAAAAGAAAATTGCACTTGAAACTCAAAAACACGAGCAAACAAAACAATATTTACTTGAGAGACATTCTGTGGCTACGAAGTCCTCCCCTTCCTTCGCTATTTTGCAGTGCTGTCCAAATCTACAATTCCAAAATCCAGTGCCCTACAAATTTCCCAGAAGTCTCTTTAAAAAAAAAAACAGTGTGCACCGATGCTCACTAGACTGGCTAAATTAGACCACAATGCATTGTGTTTGTGAAATTTCTTTGAATATTTTTTTTAAATCAAATGTATTGTTGAATAAAATATCAATGTTTTCATCTTCAGAACTATGTGGATTCATAAATGGTCATTGCTTAACGCTCATATCCATTAGAGTTTCACTTTGTGAAATCAATGACGTCATATATGCAGTTTGAAAAAAAAAAAAAAATAGTGAGCATGGTGTAAGAATTGCTTTTAAAATCCAGGGCACTACATAGTCCTGACCTGCACTGTATAGTTTGTAGTGGTTAGGGTGGGAGTTTGGACACAGCCAAACCCAGTCTACTGCGCTCAAACAGAGCAGAGCACCGCGTTCCAAATGTGCCAGAAAAGCCAGCCAATCACAGACATGGACATGAGGGTGGATGTCTGTGATTGGCTGCTCTGCTCTGTTTGGAGCACAGAAGACAGAGAATTTCTCTCGAGTCAATATTGTTTGATTGCACAGATTTATAAGTTTCGTTAGTAAAATTGTTTTGTTTGCATGTATTTGAGTTGCAAGTGCATTTTTCTGTCTCAAGTGTACTTTAACCCTTTTAAAACAATTTCCTGTTTTAGTTTTATGCTCAAAACAGAGAGTGTTGCACTTGGAATAATGGCACAAAAATCCCTCCATATTTAAGCTGATGAGTCAGACGTCTCCAGGTTGTGACTGACCGACCACATTTGATCCAGGGAGAGCTAGAAAACAAGCAGGGTGGTTGAAAGCGAATGAAGTGAACTCAGTCTGGTGAGTAACAAAACATGGCAAATGGCTCTAATAGGTCAGTTATGCCACGATCAACCAAGAAACTCTTGTGAAAACCACAGCAAACGCCGCACACCTTGCAACTGAAAAGATTTGTGAACGAGATACGATTTTTCAGTCATTTTTAATTATGTCTAACTGTTAAGAAACGCCATTTAAATCAGGTATCAGTGACAAAAAGGTGAAGACTCAACAGCACCAGTGAGAAGAGCATCCCTCACCTCATCAAACTCCTCTCCAAAACCTACAGGTTTAGAGATGGCGTCAGAGATCTCCTGAGCCAGCTCCTGTTGCTCCGTAATGTCCTGCATCAGGTCATCGACCTTATTGATATCCCTGAAATAACACCATGAGAGAACACAAGTCATTCCTACATATCCTGGACAATGGGAGTGCTTCAAATGAAGCAGAGGTGTGTCTATTGAACTTTCTCATGTTGTGGATTGCAGTTCAGTCTGTCAGATCCCTGACCAGCAGCCGTGTGCTGCTCCTTACATGTTTTCATGTGCAGACTTCATGGCCTTGGCAGCGAGGCCCATGTTTTTCAGCACTTCCGTGTTGGTGTTGGCATTCTCCAGAGCCTCCCTCTGGAACTCAATGGTGGAGATCGTGCCGTCGATCTGGGCGAGCTGCTTTTCGTACCGCTTCTTCCTTTTCAAAGCCTGAAGTGCCGCTAAAACAAGAAAGAAAAATGAGGGACTCATAAAAAGAAGTGGAACTCGGTGGAAACCAGACTACTCTCATATGTTTTTTATTTGTAAAATTTATAATTAAGTTAGTCTCAAGACACAATGGGTGTAACGATTAATCCTATTCCTATAAATCGATCTATAATGGATCTTGGAAAATACCATCTGATGGAGGTACGGTAGGTTTATTTTCCTATAACATAAAAATGACCAAGTGTCATCACAGCGGACAAAACACATGTCAAAAGATCAGCCATGACTCCAGTTCAAATGTGTGGAAACACTTTGAATTTAGCAAAAACACGTGACCATACAGTATGCTAGAATGTGCTAAGAATGTTTAATTGGATTATTTTGATGTGGAAAAACAACAGAGGACTGAAATTAAAGAAACTAAAATGTGAATGGATTTGCATTTAATTTTTGTTGGTTTGTTGTACACATATTTCATTTACACTTGATTGTCTTGAAGAAATTTAAGGAATCTGGAAAACGTATTTATTTTATTTACATATTTATCTTAGTTTTGGCTAAAGATGAGTTGAATCGATTATAGCAGTGTTTTTCAACCAGTGTGCCGCGGCACACTAGTGTGCCGTGGGAGATGGTCAAGTGTGCCGTGGGAAAATACCCTCATTAACTGATTTAACAACATTTTCCATCTCCAGGATATCAGCTCTTTGTTCATCCAAACAGGCCCTGATAAAACACTAAGTAGTTAGGAATATGAAAGATCGTAAAATACTTTTTTCTTTTTGTTTATTTGATTCTATTAAAAACATTTTGATAAGGATGACGATACCGCGATTTAGCCGCAGCTTCAGTGGTTTTCGGTAAAAGTCCCGCCCCTTTAACTGTCTCGACCAATCATTCTTGGATTTCTTAATCACATGTCATCCGTCTGACCAATCAGGAGTGGTTAAAGTCCTCACTTCCTTGTTTAGATTCTGCTGATAAAGTCGCTCAGTTCTAACAAAAATACCAGCTAAAGCTCGTCTTTAGCGGAGTAGCTTTCCACAGAATCCGGTGTCAGACCGTGGAACAAGTGAACAAAACAATGAAGCTCAGAGACGTGAGTCTTTCTGCGTTCTGCGGATTATTGAACTACATCTCCCATGATGCATTGAGTTAAAAGCAATAGCGTGAGCGTCTCTCTGTGCGCACGAGTCTCTTCTCTTAACGTCTTGAAACCACAACTAACACAAATCAGTTTTAAATCTTTTAACTTACCTTTAATTACATCTTTTAGAAAAAAAACAGCTGCAGCTTCCAGCTTTTTCTGTCACAATGATCACAAAAATGCACGTGAGATCATGGAGGGACTGTAGATCAATACAGACGGAGTTTCTCCTCTTTTTTTTTTTTTTGGATGCTGGTGTGCCGCGGGATTTTTGTCAAGGTTAAAGTGTGCCGTGGCTCAAAAAAGGTTGAAAAACACTGGATTATAGGTCAACGAATCAGATCAATTCAAAATGAACCAATATCAACTATGAATCGTATTATATGATATTAATGACATTTTTGCCTAAATGAATCGCTACATCTAAAACAAGATAAAAAAAGAAAGAAATAGATTTTCATTTCTGCTATTGTCTTTAAATAGGCTTATCATTTATGCTACTTTGTGCCTTAGTATAAAATTCTTGAAAATCAATTTAACAGACAATACCACTTTAAGATATTATTACATACATTAAAAAATTATAAGACACCACAGCAGTGTCTGGGTAAACGGCAACAACCTATTTAGGCTTAAATCTGTTTACATGGGTTGGAGAATTCGCTTTTCATTAGTTAGCAGCCATTTTAGTATTAGAATCAAGCCTAAATTATAATAAACACATAAGAAAAACATTAATTAAAATAAAGACTTAAGATGTTTCTTCTCCTGACTGCAGAGGTTTTAGTTTCTCAGTAGGAGAGTCATTACTGATGATGGGGCGCTGCGTCAACAGCACAGGTGATCACAAATCCTGTAGTTTCAATCCTTCTGCAGGACCTAACTTTGACCCCTCCCCAATTGAGTTTTTACTGAATCTGTAGGAATTAATAACACTCAGTTGGACATCATCAGGGGGGAATTTATGATATTATCTTTGTGACGTAAAGGTTCAAAATTAGAATAAAGAGAAGGTTTTAGATCTTTTTTTAATGTGTTGTTTTTCTTTTTTGAGTAAAACAAACAGCTGTGCCTTTCAATGCTTACAGACCAAAATGTATTCCTTTAAATGAGGAAAACTCCATGTCAACTAAAGAAAACATTGATCCTGAGCAGGAATAGACTTTTATTTTTAATCCCATTCACAGATTAAAAAAAAAAAAAGTTTTAATGTATAATTTCCTTCAATTTTGGGCAACATTAAAATAATTAAACTACCTTAATTTAGTTTTTGGTTTTCCATTTTTTTAACAGCTCAAATAATAACTAGATCAAAGCTAGATATTGCTAGACGTTCAAGTCAAGTTGGGAACACCTCAGCAGCTAACGGAGAAAAACCCATTACGCAATCCATGAGAACATAAGGTGCGTCAACCCCTTTATTGTGGTTTTTATCGTCACCTTGTTGAACTTGAAGCTACGCCACACCTAACCCACAACTGAATTTCGCAACTATCAGGCGACAACAGTAAAAAGAAGAATACGAAAAAACAAATAACTATGATTACCAACTATAAAACTAAATGTATTATTTAAGGCCGAAACATTTTGTTAAAGAGTTGGGTTCCAGGAATGTCAACAGTTTCCAACAAATTAGCCAAACAAGCTAACGTGCTAACACTGTTTTTTTTTTTAACTGTTAGGCGTGACATTTCCAACCAAAGTCGGAAGACTAAATGAAAATCACGGCCTTATGTCTTACCTCTTTTGTTTTTCGTTCCATTTTTCTTGGCAATTTGTAGTTCCTGGTCAATTTTCTTCTCTAAAAATTCTTGTTTCTTCGTTAGCATCTCCTCCGTCTCCCGGAGTTTCTGGATCGCCTCCTGCGGACTGGGTCCCTTTCCTCCTTTACCCCCTCCACCAAATATCTTCCCAAACAGTGACATTTCGAGGGTATTACAACTACCCTTTAATATAGACGTATTCAATAGAACTAAAGCAAATTGGTTATATTATCCGACTAGGCTAGTCCTTGCCCTCCGGATTGTTGATGTTTCTCTACTTCCTAGATTAGGCCCGATGACGTAATCAAGATGGTGGGAGTGGGCGTTCCTCCATGACAGTGCTCTTTGTCTCCACCTGCTGGGAGACTGCTTTAACTACAGCGACTCAAAGTTCAACACTATAAAAAATCCAACTAATAATCGAATTAGTCAGAAAATTAAATAGCTTTGTAAACAAACTCTGAATATTATGGAGTCCAAAACTGTTTATAATCAAATAAATAAATATGACCTTGTGCAATCACACAATCATCCAATAAATCTTTCATAAATATATAAAAAGATTGTGAAATTGTGAAAAACCTGCATACTTTAAATTAGCCATAATTTCATGAAATGTATCTCATTTTTCACTTCCTAATCAATGTGGGTTTCTTCTATGGGAGATACTTTGAGGCCATATATGTGTCAAATTACAAATAAAATCAGAGATCTTGTCTGTGGATGGTTCATATAACTTTAATTATGTTGCTACATAATCATGGTTGTCCAGGTACGTTCTTCATTTAATACAGTATGTTAATAATTTGACAGTATTTGCATTTTACATACAAGAGTATCCAATGAGTGTGATTACTTAGGTGTGACTGTATGTGTAATCCAAAGCCCCTTTAGCTTTTCTTTTCATGTAGTTTTCTGGTAGAGTTCGTCCTCCAAGCTCTACCAGAAGAAAGCTAAACAAAACTTGCTGATGATGTAAGAAATGGAAAAAAAGAAAAAAAAAAAAGAAGAAAAGTTGATCACTTATGTGATGAACCACACTGGAGATGGTCCCACTTGATTTCCTTGAATAATTACCAACTGCATTACCAAAATGCAGCCGTACCTGAAAACAGATTGGATAATAGAACGAGGCTCTAAAATATATAGAATTGTTTTATGCACAAAAAAGCTGATCAAGGGAATGGAAAACAGAACAAATCAGTTCTCCAAGAAATAAATCTTTTCTTGTTCAATCAAATGAAAAAAAAAAAAAAGAAAATCAACAATCTTTGGACTATTTGATTCAAAACGTTTCAGATGTCAATGACCAGATTATTAAAAAGAACACTTTATCTTAAATAAGATGTTGGTTTGTTAAAGACATCACAGTGAAGCATAAAACTGTTATAAGTATTATATTGTCGTGTTTATTATGATTCCAAAATGGATGTACAGTTTTTAGCTCAAGTGAGCTACCGCGTTTATTCAGCTTTTATCTCAATTTTTTAACACAGACTCCTGGTTTTCTGTTGCATGAAGGAAATCTGGTGCGATGGAAGCTTGTCTTTTTCTTTTCCCCGAACCTGCAAGTTCACTTTTTGTCGTCACATAAAACATCAACAACACACTCATGCCAGGGTTCCTGTGGGAAGCCAGAAAAGACACAAACGCACACACAGCTTTAACTGGCTAAAACATGGTCAAACTTTAGAAGACAACAGATTCAGGTGGGTTTGCACAGATTATTTCCAATCAATGCCCCTTTAAAATCTCGAGGAGCAGAAATTGACACGAGTGTGGAACTTTAAAACCTGAAAACCAATGAAAGCGTTAACATTTAGCTAAGTGAAGCCACTTCCACAAAGATCACTGTTACCTGTGCAAGTGTGAGGAGATTATGGAGAGATGGACGGAAGAAGCAGAAAAGGCAGATTTTTGCAAAACAAAAACAAGGGCGAAAAGCGGAACCTGTGACAAAAACGTGAGCCATCTTTAACCCGCCTTTCCTTTGCTCTCTCTTTACACATTTCATACAAGCATACCTCTGTGACATATTGCATTAAATTATGAAGAAAACGGGAAAACAGATCAACATGAACCCAGAAGACATCTTCACTGCCATCCCCGTCATCAACCCTCGTCTTCCCGAGTCCGCTGTCCATCCGTCGCTCTGTCCCTGTGCTCTGTCCCTCTGTGTGTCTACAGGACCATCTTGCCAATAATGGCCCCGATCACAAAGAAGAGTAGGCAGAACGCCAGGACACGAGTGCTCAGGCCTTCGTCCTTCATGGTCGTCATTGCCATGTTGGAGGAGTGAGGAGCAGCAGCGGAGGTCACCCTCCTCTTCCGCAGTCCATCATCTTCCTGTGATGAAGAGGAAAAAGGCCAGCGTAAAAGCTCAGACCTCCTCATTTGCATCAGGAAAAAAATTCTCAAGGACTCCTACAATCTAGAGATCACAGCGATGCTTGATGCAACTAAGATACAGCAGATAGAGGGACAACGCTGCCTCAAAAAGATTCCTAATTGTTTTAAGTAACAATCGAAAACATTTCTACAAAAATTCACCATTAGAAAATATATACTTATGCCAACCAGTAAAAGAAAAAAAAAAGAAAAAACAAAAAATTTTCTATGGATCCCTCCCTTATCTTTGGCAGTATCAGAAAGGGTACTGAAGTCTTTCCCAGGTATCAAGGTACAAAGGCAGAGTCCATTCTGAGCTGGCTGACGGTTTATTGCAGGGTCACATACAGAGACACACAATCTAAGGGACAATCGAGGCACCAAATAACCGATAAGGGCAGGATTTTGGACTGCAGGAAGAAGTGGAAGTACCCAAAGAGATCCACACATGCAGACACCCTGTGGACTTCACGCAGAAAGAGCTCGGTTAGGCTTTAGAGACTCGCTCCTATGAAAAGTGTGTTTTTGACATGTTCTTCTAGCATTTCTCTGATGACGTATCACATATATAAAGAAAGTTAAGCTCAAAATTTCAATTTCCAGTATATCTTAGATCAAATCAACATGAATCAAGAGCAGATGAAAAAATGTCGCTTGAAGGAGTCTAAAGTTTGTTTTAAAGAAGCCAGCGGGGGGATATAGAACCATTAAGCTATGTGCCCGAACTTTTTTTTTTAAGCGTGCATTATCACTTTTTAATCCACACCCAGCAGCCAATCAGGAATCGAGTATTCACCCGGACCATGGAATAAAGCAATATAAAGCTGTTGTGATTTTATGCAGTAACGTATATTGACCACTAGGTGGCTACACCAGTTGGTAGTCAGGTTATAAAAGTCATACAATAGAAGAAGAAATGACGTGGTGAATGTAGAACAACGTGGCTAATTAAATAAGTAACTGGAAGCTAACTTGGCCTCATTTTAAACATGACAGTTTCCACTGAAGAGGTCCGGCTTTAAATGGATCCATGAAGCTGGACCGAACGGTCCCATTCTTGGGCCTTCGCATAAAAAAACATGAAACAGGACGGTTAGGGCGGAGCTACCCGTTGATTGGCTGTAGGTCATTAAAAGAAAGTCGCCTGCAACCTTCTCTCAAACAACATTCAATGACTTGTTTATGCGAAGAACCAAAAGCCGTGGAAATGCTTTTAAAACATTTAAAACTCAGGTCAGTAAAGAAAACATTAAAAGAAAAAAGCGAAGCGTAAAAACGTGGAACTGTGGATGACCTCCACTGTTGTCGTTTGCCTCAGCCTGCACGCGCCACGACGGCCCAACGTTGAGTGGAAACACTGTCCTGAATTGTCTAGACAATTCTAAACCTGACTGGACCGGATCGCTCAGTGGAAACTAGGCTTTAAGTTATATTCTTTTAAAAACTAAGACATCTTCCAGCAAAATTACAAGAATCAACCAAAATAACTTTGAGGGGGATCTCCTCTACAATCACAGATATAACTAATAGTAGCCTCAGTCCAACAGATTACACTGGAAAAATATTTTCTTTAAAAATCATTACAAGAAAAACCATAAAAAAAAATATTTGGGCCTTTTTTGGAGTGAATGTCTGTACTGGGTTGAACAACAATCTTTGGTTTGTGGGTTTTTGTTTGCTTTTTCTGCCTTAAGACAGACCACCTTAAATGCTGCTTCTTTTAAAGAAATGAATTCACTGACTGAAAACAATATAAAATAAAATTACAAAGCAGAAGTCTGAAAGCCGGTCTGCTTAGTTATAACGTTTCACCTTGATTTGTTTATTTTCTTCCCGTAACCTCTGCACCTCCATCTGCAGCCGCTTGCACTCCTCCATGATCTTCTTCACCTCGCCATCGTCCATCGAGACGCTGCCCTGCTTGGCCGGGTGCTCAGACTTAACAGAAGTAGAGGAAGTTTCATTTTTTTTGCTTTCCCCCTCATGCTGTGGAGAGAAAGATGAAGGCGGGGTGGTGACGAATGGAGACGAGGGACCGACGGCAGGCAGTGAGACGGCAAACAGAATTTCAAACCAATGAATGACGGGGATATCTGACTGAAAGACGAGACGCTGAAATATGAACTTCTGTGGTTTAAAGTTACACTTAGGAAGCATGCAGTGATGAATTTACAAAGCAAAACCAGTTGTGATTAAGAAGATACAAATGTAGAAAAACAGCCTTTTTTGTGCATCCACATTTGACAGGAATGCTCTCATAGAAAGAAGCAGAAGTGGGACTCGTACTTACAGTTTTGTCATTTTCTAGAGGCATCTCAAACGCACACCTCAACTTTGAATCCATCAATTCTTCAGGTTTCGCCTCCTTCCACTGGAAACAAACAAAATGGTAAATAAATTGATACTAAAAGAGCCAGAAGTTTTCATTTAGGTTTCAACACGACCACCTAAGAATTTCTAGTTTATTTTCATGCAAAGTATTTAGTTTTAAAGACCCACTCCCATGAAAATTGTGTTTTTAACATGTTCTTGAGGCATTTTTCTATTGAAGAAAATTGGGTTCAAAATTGCATTTCTGAAACATTCTTTATTCAAGTCGTTGAATCAAAAGCAGATGAAAAAAAATCATGTCTAAAAAGAAAAAAAAAAAAGTTTATACCAGCACCGGGGTTTTGCTCTGCCAACAATCACCCCCACAACTCCAAATTTCCAACAATCTACTGTCGCTCTGCAGAAATTCTGTCCCATTAAATGGCGTTTTTTTGTTTATTTGGGCCAAAATCAGCATACTTTATTTTCTGACACGGGAATCCTGCTAGATGGAAGATGTCTCTGCCATTAACCACGAGACCGGGACGAGATGAGATTATTATAAGAGAGGACGAAAAGAAAAAAGTAAAGGTGGAGCCATTTGATAGCTTTCTGATTGCCTTCAATGCAACTCAATATAAACAAGAACAAAAAATAAATCGAGATGGGAGCAGATCCATAATGACTAAAAAAAGACAAAAATATAAGGGAGCGGAACAAGAGCGGGATTATTTGAACGGGAGTGGGAGTCAGATTATCAGTGGCGGGACGGGACCGGATTACTCTGTGAGAGTTTGACAGGACAGGAGAGAAAATCCACTCCCGTGTCATCCTCCAGTACACGGTGCTCTGTCAAAACATTTGATAAGGTGCTATTGTGAATATGCTAACGCGGCTAACAAGTAAGTGGTGTCACATTATATATATTTTTTGCGTATCAAACAATGTTGCAAATTACAGATATTGTAAATACGTCTAGCATGTCATAAGTCACAAACACGTTCTGTAGTTAATGCGCCCTTAGAGTTTGTTGCGCTTCATATAAGTTATAAAATAGACCATTTATTGACAGTAATCATGATTAAAAGATCACCAAGAAGACTTTTAAAATTAGCTCAAAAGATTATCCGAATGGGTCTTTAATGAATAAAATTGAAATTTACTTCAAAACACAAATAGATGTACCCAGCAACAACAATCAAAACAGCTCATGTAAAGCTCAGACACTTACTACTCCTTCCATGTCAGTCATGTCATAGGGAACCAGCAAAGACTGCACCATGAATTTGTGTTTACTTTTCTCATTGGGGTCGTAATCAAAAGGCTGTAGCATGACTGTAGGAGAAAGATTAAGACATTCAAATCAAATGTGTGCAATTTCCTTCCCTTGCTAAGATAAATGTAAGCGTAAAATATCATTAAAGAGTTTAAAAGTACAAAAAATTCTGCTCAGCAAATAAAGGCAAACTGTGCATTTAAGCCAAACCAAAATTAACTTTCTCTGCAGCATAAAGAAAAGGTGACAACCAACCAGAAACGTTGATGGAGGTCCCGGCGTCAATGATGCCGCTGTTTGGGCGAACACAGTATCTGCGCGGCGCCGTCGTCTTGACTTTGAAACACACATTTCTATCTGTGGGGTTGGTGAGCTTCAGAGTGGCAGTGACAACATCTGTAAACGGGCCTAAAACCACAAAAGTAATCAATAAATAAAACACCAGCCTCTTGATTCATGCCTGCAACAGTCATTTGGAGAAACGTTTGCATTTCCTATTTGGGCAAAACGTCTTGCAGAGTTAAAAAGAAGGCGACTTGAGTTTTCTGAATGAATAAATACATATTTTCAGTAGTGCTAAACATTGCAAACATCACTGCAGCAGCACAAAGGGCAGCAGAATATGCAACAGGATATTGCATTATTAATGCCCCAACTCCAGTAACAAGCTTGATCCTTTGGCCATGTCGTTAGCAACTCATCTGTATTAAAATCTTGAACTTATGTCTAATAGAAGCCCACACATTTGAAAACATCGTATCAAGTATCTCCAGCTGGATTTGCTAAAATCTGCTTGGTACTACAAATGTCACAAAATGCAAAATAGTGTTTGCATCTTCGCCTGTCTCATGCAAAATGTGTCAGTAAAAGGAAAACTTGAGATCCCAACAGCCCTTAATGTTACGACAATGTCACATAAAACAGTAAATACTGAAGGAAATGGGGGTTTGTATCCACACACTGGCCCCACCTATACTGACACAATCAGCGTTTGTACAAAAACCTGCAGAGAGCAGGAAACAGAAAAGCACAATGCACTAAATATCTGTAATAGTTGACTCATTTAAAATGATCAAAGAAAGTGCTAGAACAGTAGAGTTTTAGGGGGGGTCGCATTAGGGTGAAAATCGGGATGGAGGGGGGGGGGGGGGGTCTGGTTAGAGACCGGACCACACGGGGTGTTTTCCAACGTTCACGGGGATTAAAACGGTCCTGTGAGTGGATGAGAGAGCCGGTTAAGACCACAGCAGGCCTGCCCTGACGCTGCATTGACAACTAGCAGTTTGCCTTGCTAGCAGATTAGCTAAAACTGCCCGTCGTCTAGCATCAGCGCTCACCTGTCACACAACTACAGATTCCGAACAAACAAACGCTAGTTTCCCCAAACCCGCCATTCGAATTGTGTCGGTTAGGCTAAATGGCCAACAGAGAGACCCGAACACTGGTTTTCGGAAAAGGATTGTGCTGGCCAACGAGCCCCGGCCCTCCTATTTCTCTCCGCCTCAGCGTTACCTCTGAATTTCAGTTCGTGTTGCGGCTCTAGCACCAGGACTTGTTCTGGTCTTGCCATGTCCCAGGGCTTCTTCCTGTTGAGATGGCGAGGACGATATTCTACAGCTTTTTCAACTCGTTCGTATGAGGTCTGGCGTCCCGAGAAGACAAAACTAGTCGCCCCAGATTCTTCTCCAGCAGATGCACCACCACCAAGAATGACCGACGGACTAGGAGGCTGGTTAGTTGGTTGTTTGACACAAACAGCTGCTAAGCGCTAGCTTCCAATTGCTTACGCTGCTAGCTCGGGGACAAGAGGAAGGGGCACGCTGACGTCAAAAAAATGGGCGGGAGCCTTGGGACCCGCCCACTCCTCCACCACACTGCCCTCAGGTAGGGAATATCCACAAATTGTACTCAATTTACTTAAAAAAAAAGAAAAGACAAAAATGTTAAAGTAATAATTAAAGTAAAATACAATTTAAGTAGGGAAACTAAGACACAGATCAAATATAAATTATCTATAGTTTTAAATTCCACCACCACACCGCCATCAGGTAGGGAATATCCACAATTTTTACTCAGTTTAAATAAGCGTTAAAAAACATAAAAATAAAAGCAATAATTAAGGTAAAATACAATTTAAGTAAAGAAACTAAGAAACAGATTAAATATAACTTATTCATAGTTTTAAATTCCACCAGCACACCGCCCTCAGGTAGGGAATATCCACAAATTTGACTCAATTTAGATTTTCATTCAAACATAATTTAAAAAGTAATAATTAGGCTAAAATACAAATTATGTAGAGGCATTAAGAAACAGGTTAGATATAAATTATTTTACATTTTAAATTCATGGAATCGGGTAAAAGAAAGAAAGAAAGAAAAAAGGCCTAACAAATTCTGGTATTTCAAAACCTTAATAAAATTTTGAATGAACTAATGCAAAAAAATAAATAAATAAATAAATAAAACTGTCCCCCCTACGTTGTTCCCTACTTATACCAGGGGTCAGTCAATTTAATCAATTAATGGTTTTATATTCCCAGGATCCTCTGTTTACAAGTCTTTTGCATGATTTGTCTTTATTGCGAAATAGTTTAACACAAACCACGCTGCTTGTGGATATTATATATTTGTAGAGTTTAGAAATAAATGCTTTATACTTTCTTTCCAATCCAATGGCACCTTGTTTTTTAACAATGCTTTGTTTCAGTGGTTTCAATCAATTTTACTACTTCTATTTTGCCTTAATGTTTTTTTGTTTTTGGCGTTTTGTTTTTAATGCTGACAAAGCCCTCTGTAGCTCTGTGACACACACTGTAAAAGTGTTAAACATTCAAAGAAGCTCTAACTGTTATTTAAAGAGAATATAAATAAAATTACACCGAGTCTTTTAAGTTTCTGTCTTTTTTTTCTTTTTGCATCTAGACTACAAAGCAATTTCAACAAACCTGCCTATAAAATAGTTTGTATTTGATGCATTTTCTGTTTGTTATTTTTATTTTTATTATTCCTATTGCCTTTAAAGAAGACCTTCCACAAATAACCTTACATGTCTAACAGGACATTTGGGAAAAATAGAAACAAGCCATGTTAAATGGATAGAAATAACCCCCATAAATGAAATATCCTGTATAAAACTTCACATTTATTCAGTGAATTTAAAAAGTTTTTTTAACTTTAGTTTTGTTTTTACTTTTTAAAGCAATATTGAGAAGTAGTTTTTGTTCCACCTATTTTATAGTGGCAGGTGCAATAGTATTTCCTAGCTTAGTTCATGTTTTTTTGTATTGACATGAATAAACAACCAAATTGTAAGTTTCTTCTAAAAACTTTAAGGTAAGAGAAATGGACCAAAAAACAACCCTAAAATCTATAGAAAAGCTTGACTTTCTATAAAAGAAATAATGTAAATTTCTATAAAAAGTCCAGTTGACAGTCATAAAGTCACAAAAGTTTCTTAAGTATTCAACAGATTTCCACAATTGGATGTTGGATGTTCCTGCTCTGCAGGAAACAACCAACGGAAAGATCCAAACGGGATGAAAGTGTTTTCACCTACAGTGCTGCACACATGGAAACTCAGATGTTCTCCAACTGTTTTAATCCAAACCTAAAACATTGCTCTTTTCCACTGCATTTGTTAAAAATGCAGTAGTATGACAGTTTCAATGTATTTGCTTTTATTAATTTTTTTTAATTGAATGTTTTAAACATACTTTTCATTTATTCTTTGTGTGTTGGTAAAGCTCTTGCATTTCTGTAAAGCATTTTCAACAGCCTGCACGTGCTGAACAGAAACTTCCCTGCACCCAAAACACAAAATCAGAGTTTAGGAATTGCGATGAACAAATATATTCTAAAAGTAATGTGTTTGTAACGTTTGAGTGTGTGGACAGGCCCCGCCCATTTTAGATTTTTCATGCATCTTAACCTGTCAGTTGTGATTATAAAGCTCCAGCAACTTGTTGCTTTCTGATTCTTCATGATCTTACCCTCACTACTATAATTACTCTCCTACAACCCCCCTCCGCCCTTATCGGTCACCCGCCTCTCTTCTTTCCTCCTTTTCTTTTCCGTCTGGTCCAACAAAAACTATTTACAAATATAATTAACATGAATAAAGTTGGCTGAAATTACAAAAGGGGTTTATTCAAATATACACCTGGTGTATCATAACCCCTGTTGTAAAAGTAAAATATGTCAAACACCAAAGGCTTTCAGCTCTCATCTGTTTGCTTAGCTGTTGGACAGGACAAGTAAAAAAAAATGTTCAAACTAAATTATTTTCCTCTACTTTGTTAAAATTTTCCACTTTATTTTTGCCATTTCACTTAAATGTTTGTTTCAAAGCTAGACAAAAATCAACTTCAGAGCCAAAAAAACGTTCCTTCTTTTGCCATAAATGGCCTTCTGATGGGAGAAAATGTAAGATTTAGGATGACACAGTCCAAAAGAGAGGAATGAGCAGATGTGCCTGTGTCTATGAATGTGTTTAATGACAGGCCTGTATTTGTCTGCACCCAAAAAAAACAAAAAAAAACCAACTTTATTTCTTAGAGCTCCTTGTCAAAAAGCAGAAACTCATAATTGATGTACACATTATACGAAGACTGGGGCACTGAAATGAGAGAGATGCTAATACTGTACAGGCTGCCTCTACTGTGCAAGGCTAGGCAGGAGGACCCCCCCCCCCCCCCCGAAAAAAAAAAAAAACTATTTTCCATCAGATTTTTTGGCCTTTTTTTTTCTTTTTTAGCAAAAGAATATCATTTATGAAACAAGCAAGGTTTTGCATCTTTCCCCTCCACATCACCCCTTTCAGATGTTATTTGCAGAAAATAAAAAACAAGAAAACCTGAACACAATTTCAGTTGAAAGGATTTAACTTATAGCAATACGCACACTATCAAGTGTACAATTTGTCAATATTCATTTGATTCTAATAAAATACTTTTAAAAACCCATATACATTTCATATATTTATCTTTTTGGGGTATATGGATTAAAATATAAAACATTTAAATCAGAGACTGAAAAGGATGGAGGGGGGTGAGGGGGGGGGGTGGAGGGAAAGAAAACTACAAATGACTGGCACTTCAGAGGAGGAAGGCCGAGAACAGAGGAAGATGAGGACATAGATGGGGATAAAAGAAAGAATAGGCAAAAAGAGGGAGACAGGGGGTTAGAAGGGGATTGGCCAAGCTATACAGCGCAGTATGATACCCACTTTAGCTCATTACACACGTACAGTCGTGATCAAGGCACAGGGATCTTCTAAAAGTTTTTTTTCCTCGATAAAGTTGTACAAAATAATACATTTTACAGTCTGTACAAGAATAATAGTTCAGCAGTTAAGTAAAGACAGACATAGAAAGGGGGAAAAATGAGGAGGAAGATGGAGGGATAACGGAGAAGATTCCTGAAAGTTCAGGTGGGCCACATGGATACAAAAGCATTTTGAACATCTTTTACATGATCCAGGGTTATTACATTTTATTTTACCCCTAAAAACAAAACAAAACAAAAAACACACCAGCTGGAAAGAGCAAATGAAGACCGGGCTGCTGAGGAAAGGGGTTAGAGAAGGTGAGATGACAGGTGGCAGCAAAGAAGATGGACAATTTTAGACATGGAAAGACAGAAAATGACATAGAAAAAAAAGGAGCGCACAGGGCACGATGGCACAGATGTCCACACAGACAAAAACAGCTGTGGAGACAGTAAAACAGGATGACAGTTCGCTTTAACTTATATAGTTCTTTACTACTGGAAGGTGGGATTTTTGCCCTCCATTTAAATTCCATTAAAGTTGGCATTGTTCTCTTTTTTTTAAAAATTTTTTTGTTTAAATTTAACATATCCTCCTCACATTTTGCTCCACTACCAACAAGGCAGTCAGGTGACAAAGCAGTTTTTTGGAGAAGTCGTTGAAAGTCTCTGAACTCCACCGGCGAAGTTCGCATGGGAACCACCCGCCCGTTTTCCGAAGCCCTCCGATCTGACCGACGCTCCCACGTTGGGTTAGAGGCGGCGCTCCTCAGGGCTCTGCTGCTGGATCCGTCCCATCCCAAAGTCCTGGTTAGATCGGTTGCACCTCAGCGTGCCCGTCACTGGTTGAAGGGACCGAGCGTCTCTGGTTTGACCGTTGTGCTGCCCAGTACAAAGCAGGTGTGATACGTTTCGATGCGAGCCGAAGCCAGCTGCAGGCTTTGAGGACGTCTGTAAATGATTGAAGGTTTGGTGTACACGGTTCAAGTCAAGTCCTGAGCACAGTGTTGTATTTTTTTTTCCTTTTTTGTTTCTTTTATTAGATACAGTGTTCAGCTGATCTGCCTTGACATGTTTATTGGTGTGCAGAAATTCAACAGTTAATCTCTTTCCCAGTTGCACGGATGTTTTAGCTCTCTTGGTTTTCATCAACAGGATAATCACACTAACACAACTGCAGAGTTCTCAGTCCAGACTGGGCCCCTCTGGGCTTTTAGACATTTAAAGGTAATGTGTATGGAGGGGACGACACGAGCAGGAGCTTGGAATATGGCTGAAGATGGAGATCTGAGTCATTTTTTGTGTGTGACTACCCTTGAAAGCCCTTCATCAAAAACCCTCTTTGAACATCAGGTAAGGAGTTTGCATCAGGGCGGTTCCGGGTTTTTAGGGTGTGTGTGTTTTTGTTCTGCCACAGGAGCACACACGCATTTGTGGAACAGGAGAGTTCAGAGACTCAGGGTTCAGTTTCTTTCTGTAGTTTAATCTACTTTTAACGTTTTGTTGGGGTTTATTTTTTTTTTTCTTTTTGGCAAACACCTTTCCGCTCGCATCACAACAGCTCGTACTGCCGCAGGTGCATCCGCTGGATGATGTCTCGACAGTCATTAAAGACGCGGCGGATGTTTTCAGTGTCGACAGCACAGGTGAAGTGGGGGTAACAGTAGTGCCTTCCATCACCGCTTGCTGTGCTGATCCTCTGTACAAAGAAAAAAAGGTGCACAGTCACTGCAGGAGTTTAAACCTTAAAAATGCATTTTTCACTAGAAATAACAAAAACCTGTTCTCATGCATTTATGGCTGATAAAGTTATTATAACTCTGTCAACAAATTCCACAATAAGTCATGTTTACCAGAAATTCATCTCTAATGAAGTATTTTGCCCTGGTAACGCGAGGATCCTCCCCAGGCTCGGGTGTAGCTGTCAGGGAGGAGGGAAGCATATGAGAATCAGCGATTTTAGCAAATCTTTACGAACAGAGCTCAGATTTCCTACATCACTGTGATGCCCATCTGAACTGAGTTAAAGGTGAGCCAAGGATGAACGTTGGTGGCCGATTATACTGAATTTTGAAACAGTATATTAGCAATTTGAAAACCCTTTCCAATGAAAATGGTGTCTTCAATATGTTCTAGGGGCATTTTTCTCATGATGGAGGACATGTATAAAGAAAATTAACCCTTAAAATTGTTATTCTGTGTATTTATTTATCTAAATCCTTGTGAATCAGGAGCAGACAAGAAAAAAAAAAAGCGGTAAAAAAGCTTAAATTTATGAAATAGAAACCCTGCTCCACTCCAATCTGCTGCTTCCCTTTATAGACGACTAGATCCAAGTACGTCTTTGTTTCCTCGTCCGAGCTGGCACCTGACTTAAAACTGTCCGGCTGGATAGCTCCGATACTGCTCGCCATTTTTGTTGCACCGGTAATGTTAGGACGGGGATGTGAGGGGCTGTAGCAGGAGAGTGTGTAAACAGAGAGCTTTCGGCAACAGGGAGAGGAAGGGAGAATGCCAACAGTCGTGAAGTTGTAATGAACTACTGCCGCTCTGCTAAAACTATGTTCTAGAAAATGACTGGTTTTTAAATTTGGCTAAAATCGGCATAATCATAATTATCATAATTAAAAAAACACTGGAAAACACTTTTAAGATGGATCAAAAGATGAAGGGAGTGGGTCTTTAAGAATAAAGAAAAAGACAAATATGTGTAGCGTTAAATAAACCAAAGGAAACCTGTCTGCTTAATTTGGATCTTTAACAGGGAATTCTTGATGAGATGAGATGACATAAATACAATCATTTTTTTTCCAAATGCGATTTTATTTTACCCTTTGAATGAACCATTATTCCAAATCAGTTTAAGTTTAACAGATTTCAAAATTAAATAAAGAAAAATGTGGCATTTACATAAATAAGAAAGAACTGCACATGATGCTCAGACTTAAAGATTCCCTTTGGAAAAAATCTGATTTTTTTCTAGAAAGTAAAAGTTAACAGTGTGCAAGGTACGAATTTATAATCAGTTAAAGAAAAGTATAAAAGTGTATCATAAGTGTAGCGATTTCTCACCATCATCTGGTGTGGTGTAGCGAGCAAATTCAGGAAAGTATTCTTCAATTTTGGATTTTCCTGCCAGCACTTTGTCTGCGAGCAAGTCCTGCTTATTAAGGAACAGGATGACAGAAATGGTCCGCAGCCACCTGAAAGAATAGAAACAAAGTTCCAACAAATGATTAAAAAGATTTCACTTCTGAAGGGGGATTCATGGATGAAAAAGACATTTCAGAATTATCCATTTATGGTTACAGAAAGAAGCTACAACAAAGAAAAACGTTTGTCTTAAAAGCACGCTATTACATCTAAAACTAGCAATTTTATAACATAAATGCATTATCAATGAAGTCCATATATTAAACCTTTACTATAAACCTATTTACTTTATTTACTATAAAGTGAGTAGTATTTTTTAAAGTAAAACATTGTCAGAGTAGGTAAGAGAATATTTTTAATGAATCGCACCGCATGACCTCTAATCACTCAATAGGAGTGAAGAGAATAGAACAATAGTGGGCTTAACAGAAGTAAAAAAGGTACGCTATTTGACCATGTAGGACAACGTATAGTTAGCTTCACTGCACTATTCTTCAGAGAACATCATATCCAGCAGGAAGATGTGTAGTTCTAACCAACTGTAACCAACAAGCAAGAAATATGGTTGGGAATTAAACAAATAATCTTTAGTGTCATATAAAAAAACTCATCCAACTTAGTAGAAAATGTCTCAACATAAATAAAAATTAAATCACACTGTTGACTCGTCTGTGCTTAAGAGTTTTTTTTTTCTTGAATTCTGAACATTTATTTTGACAGATTTTGGTACCAACACCGACTTATTACATAAGGCTTATTAATGCAAAATGCCTCCTGATTCCAGAGCCTCAGCTGCAGATCTTTAGACATTATTTGTTTCATATACTCCTGATGTTTACAGCTCAGTTTTCAAAGCAAGCAAAACAAAGCAACAACCCATAAAACAGAAATTAGGCATGAAATACAGCTGTTACATTTCTCTGTGCAACAACTTAAAAGGGATTACATTGAATTCATCGCACAAAACAACCTGAAAACACCTGACACCCTTTTATTGCTGGTAATTTGGGGAATTTTATTGCTTTAATAGGTAAATCCTAAAAAAATGTCTATATAAATGGGAAAACAGGTACTACCTTTTGCCTCTTTATTATTCAAATGGGAGGTTCTGCAACAATGCAAATGATTGAAAAGCGTCGTTCACTGCAGAGGCCAGCTCACCTGTTGTTCCAGATGTTCTTAAAGAGGTTGAGGGCCTCCTGTAAACGGTTCGTCTGATTGTCCTCCCGGATCACCATGTTGTAACTGCTACTGGCCACCACAAATATGATGGCCGTTACATCTGCAGACGGAAGAGGGAGGAGACTGAATCAGAGGAGGTGAACACAGATGATGGGAGGCTGGGGGGAGGCGGTCGGAAGTTACCGTTAAAGCACTGAATCCACTTCCGACGCTCATCTCTTTGACCTCCGACATCGAACATGCTGTGTGGGTTTAAAAAGAGGACACCGTCACGGCGAAGCAATGATCTCGACATTTCCAGCTCGTCTGACTGCTTTGTGTTTTTATTTACTGAGACGGTTTCAGTAATGTGCAGATGTTGGTGTTTACAGATGTAAATGGTTTTTATTTGTCGTCCTTTTGATCAAAATGCTTTTTTTGGCTCTTTTAATGGCAGTATAATTTACTATTTTGAGATACAAAGAAGCAAAAAATAATAAATTATGCATCTTTTCCACGGCCTGCTCTTAATGAACCATCTCCACCATTTATTCAATTTAAATGGATATATAAAGCTAAACAAATTAGATTGTACAAACTTGATTGTTGAATAGAATTTTTGGAAGGTATGTACTAAATGAATGGAATGCATTTACTGTGTTTATTTGAACTGTATGTGGTGAAATCTGAGCACAGGTGATGGTGTGAGAAATGTAAAATGATGAAATGTTTAAAAGGGAGCAGACAATTATAAGAACTGTATTCTTCAATTCTTCTCCCTTCCATTCTTGAACATTTTCAATGTTGTAAGACAAACATGTAAACATATTGGACAATCAATCATTTTCATGAAAGGAACAAATAAATGAATGAATGAATGAAATAATCTGATCTGTTAACAAAACGGTTGCAAATCCCTAAAGTTATGATGGTTCAAATATTGATGGATGACTGATAAGTGGCTGGACTGCACTGAGAATTGAATGAACATCCAAAGTCCAAAAATCTAAAAAAATGTAAGACAATTTTAAGAGACGCAGTGACAAAGAGGGGCGGTTTAAAACTTTTGCAGGGAGCTGCTCTTACTTACTGAAAATTAACTTTGTCCACCTGGAACCTCGTCTCAAAGATTCCTGAAGTGAGTACTCTGCACCGAAGCAAATCCTTTAAAAATGACAAACCAAGTTTTAGTAGTTACAATGAACAGCTGCTATTCCACTGTTTACATAACGGTCTGGGGTATAGACGGGGTACATACTGTAAAATGATTACAACCTCTGCAAAACTTAAGACACAAAAATTTTGTTAGCTTTAAGAGGCGAGCACAGATTATGACGAGGTTGATAAATGTTGATTTTTAAAAGCTTCTGAATGTCTTGTATTCTGAAAAAACTAGGAATTTCACTTACAACTATCTCTAAAACGACCCATATTTAACTTTATTAGAGATTTGTAAACAGTAAGGGTGTGTACAAGCAAATACTTGCACTGAAACCCAAAAATAATCAGAATCTTTACTCACCTGATCTGATGGCGTGTAGTCACTCTGTTTCACAATGTCAATCTTATCTAAAAAACTGTAAAGAAAAAAAAACAAAAAAACAAAGCAGATAAGACCATTGATCAGGGATTAGCTTTAAACTACACTGGGACATTGTTCAACTCACACAAACAAATTTATCAACACCAAAAAAACCTGTAGAGCAGTCTCTCCTCAAAGCTACGTTCTCGTAACCACTTCCAATGAAAAGTCGACGTAAAAGCGCGTTTTGGGCATCCGAGTTAAAAACTCCTGCATTTGCGCGTTGCTACGAAAGTTTCTACGACCCTTTTTTCAAGCTCTGCATACAAAAATTGCAGCCACTGAAAGCGCGTAGCAAGTTTTGACCGATCAGGAACTTGGATTTGGTAGCGGCGAGTGGATGGCGTCCCCTTTCATTAGCGGAAGAGTCAACTGTTTGACATTGATTGTGGAGGAGAGACTGCGTTTGTGCCTGGCCAGGATTTTATGACACCAGGTCTTTCATACATGAGAACGGAGCTGAGAATGAAGAAGGCTGGAGCGAGATTTGGGAGGTCTGGGATCTGCACCGCTTCGACGTTTCGCACCAAGCCTCTTCCAACTGTAGGTGGCGGACATTCGCTGGTATCGAGCGGCGACTGTGCACGGTGAACACCATAGGCTAAACACGTGTTCCAAAAGGCACTTTTAGCACGTTCCTGAGCTCACATCACATGCACAGTGTGATCGTAGCATAACACAAAGTGTCACATTAAAAAAGAAATGCTCGTCTCTAATACACACACAAAAAAATGCAATTGTCATTTGTGTTAACGCTTAACCTTTTTTTTTTTTTTTTTAAAGAAGAAACTCAAACTGTTAACATAAATCTAAACTTAGCCTCCTGTATATGTAAGGGGGTTGAGTGATTATTACGCACAGGTAAAAAATGTAGACATTTACAAGTACACATTTGACCCAATGCATAACAAACGCAGTTTGTATCAACTCAAATAATACACGCAAAGTAAAAAAAAAAAAACTGTTTTCTATAGTTATACAGAATTTGAAGTCCCGACCTTAATATGAGTCACAAAATAAACATCAAATTCTCCCTAAAATTGCATTTTTTAGGCTTACATTTCTCTATGTATTGTTGTGTACAATGTGCTCAACTGACGGCCAATTTCTTTTTTCTTGTTTGTAAAAAGAGGTCTGGAGAAACAGAAGGGAGGAGGTGGACAGGAGAGGCATGAAAATGTAGCAGCAACGTATGTCTAACATTACAGAGCAGATTTCAAAAATAGCTCCCCAGCGCCCTGGCCTGCAGTGCGGTTACCATGGATACCCAACCACCGCTGCTAATAATAGCCTATCATCTTCCAATCTTGTGCAGCTGGAGTTGCTTCAGAGAGAAGATGGAGGAATGGAAAAAACAAAACAAATGGAAGATAGGGAAGGAGAAAAAGAAAGCAAAAGCAAGATAAGTTTGTGTTTTCATGAATGTACAGGAAGAAGGGAGGGGAGGTCCAAACATTGGACTGTACCATCTCCACCAGCTGAGGGATGCACGAGAAATCCACCACTTGGATTAAGGAACAAAATATTATTTGAATGCATCATCTAAAAATAGAAAGTATAAAACAATGTTTTTTTTGCTTTACTGGAGGATAAATATTATTAATTTAGAGCAGACTAGTAAAAATGTCTAACACCCTCTTTCTCTCCCAATGTCCTTTTGACTAAAGATGACTCAGCTTCAGCCATGTTTGCTCCTCGATGCTACATTCATCACTGCTTTTATTTTGAAACAATTTTGGATCTCTTTAAACTACAGGCTTCAGATAAACCAGGAATTACTGCCATGTTTGCATGATGAAGGGAAGAGAAGGCAAACAGGAAATGATCTGATTGTGTCCAGACTTATTTTTAAACGAGTCAGATTTGTTGGAATTACTCAACAGAAAACATGTTGGTGTTAACAAACACCAACATGCTCTCAGTGATGTTATTGTTGTTGCTTTTACGCAACTAATACGTTTCCAGGAGGGGGAAAAAAAAAAAAAATCTAAATGATGTTTCTAGCAAAGAAGATGCATGTTTTTTATGCTGCAACTACTTTCTGCTGGAATGACAAACCCATAAATCAAAATGATTTTTTTTTCAGATTTTTCTGATAAAAAAACAATTATGTTCTTTTCCATTTTAGATTAAGAATTTCTAATTTACGAGTGAACGTTTCACTTGTTTAGCTGAAATCATTCATTATGCGAAAGGTTTTATTAACTAAGAAAAATGATTTTAGACAGAAAATTGATGAAAGGTAATTCTGTTAAATCCCACTAAATCAAACTTCTGAGTTTAAACTGAATAAATTTAGTAGTTTGGTGGTTGTTCACAGCCCGGTCAATTATACTACAACAATTTTAACGATTAATTTAACAGAATCATTATTAAATTGTTGGTCTGTAATTTTTTTATACACAAAAAAAAAGAGTGTAATACTTAATTTTTACTCCCAGCTATATAAAAAATAATTGTTTTGTTATTTTTTTATTATGAAATAATAGAAGCTAAATAAAAATAAATAAACAAATAACAACAGAAAGAATGAAAAGAATGTATAAACTATGCCTTTCTTCAAATTCTATTTATCCCAAAGTTAAATCAATTATCAGCTGTGGTCACAAAGTCAAAAACATTTAAAGATAAATTCTTTAAAAACATCCATCACAAGTACAGCACATCCACACTTTTCCATACAAAGCTCAAAGGCGTGTAGAAAAAGTTACTCACTATTGTGCACAGTCGATTAGCTGGTACTCATTGGATCTCTCAAAACACGCCCGCACTCCTTCATCCTGCCACAGCATCTTTGCGTGATCGTAAAACTCCTGATCCAAAGAAACGAGCACAGATGTCAGACATGACTTCATTGGGAGCATCTATTTGGAATGCTCCTCCGTCAACAAGACATTCTGCATGTTTACTGGACATTTCAGAGCAGAGGGAAGACGCAGCAAGGTTGTTTGTGGTTCAAGATGGGTCTGAGGTCAGTGGGGGCAAAGCGCGTTTTTTTTTTGTTGATAACACATTCAAGAACGTTGTGCCTGGGTGACGCCTGTGTACGCTGGTGCAAAAACAAATAGGGGTCAAGACGAGGAGAGGTTTTGAGCTCATCAGATACTCTACTGATAGATTTGGTGACACTAATATTAGTAATCCAGCAAGACTTTATACAGAGGCTAAGACGTTAGAGAGAGCAAAAATTATAAATGCTAAAAACACAAGCATAAAGATCACCACAAATATTAACTAACAAGAAGGTTGCGCTCATCTTTATGCAAGGACTGAAACAAGTCTCTAAATACCAAAATATTCACAATTTGTTCCCATATTTTAGATGACTGATCTGCATTTGTCATGTTGATTTCTAAAATAGTTATTTTTACATAATAATTAAGTAATTCATCTTTGTCATGTGCTTTATTGATACTTTATGATACTTTATGATACTTAATTCGGTCTGATAAAAGCTAGGAACCGGATATTGATAAATCATGTAATAAAATGGTTATAGTATAACGGGGTGGGATTATATAAGTTCGCTTCCTTCCACTCCCTTTCAAGCAATATTTATTAATATGTCTAATTATCCTAAGTTTGATAAGTTACTATATGAATGTATAACTGACAATTATATTGCTTTTGTGTATTGTTTCTACTTGATTGATTGAAATAAACCATTTCAAATAAAAAAAAAAATAAAAAATGTGAGTCCAAATATTTGTGACAGCCAAGATTGCCAATTCCTGTTCTTTATAAATGTAGTATAGTAAAAATTAACTTCAGTAATGTAATTATTGCTATAAAATGCTAAATAATTATGGATTTTAGGTATATAAACAAAACAAAAAGAATGTGCTAGTGTCACCTGAAGTAGATACAATTTTAAGGATAAATGCTGCTGAAGGCTCCCAAGTATATTAGTAAAAAAAATATATATATATATACTGGTGTTCTGACTTACTTGGAAAACAGGTTCTGAGAATCTAATTTTGTTCAAATAATGTTGACAATTTGAATAAAAAATTCTTAGAAAATGTGACATTCAGAATATTACAAAAGTCTTGTGATAATTTCTGTGACAGCTTTCCATCGAAGTAACAACCCACAGTTCTACATAAATATACTTGTATGTAGAGTAGAGGCAAACTTTCAATATAATGATTATGAACATTAAAAATAGATAAAATTACAAAATAAACAAAATTTGTGGAAGCTAGTTTTTTTCAACAATAAAAAAATGCTACGTTTTGTTTCACATCTGATGAATTCAGTTTTCAGTGGGTCGAAACATTTATGCTATTATTATATTAAAAGAAAAAGATATTGGTTAATGGACGCCACTGAGATTTCTGAAAGAGTTTCTGAATTCATTTCCAGATTCCATTCATTTTGCACTAAGAGGATCTCAACTCTTATAAAAAGACCAAAACTGAAATTAATTTAAAAGGATAGACAAGACTTGTTTACAAAGACAAAACTGTTGGTTTGTAAGCTGAGCTGATCATCTGATAGAGGCGCAAACATTTACAATCTGCTTTAAATGTCAGAATCAAGGCCTAGTGCACTGTGCTAATTCAATGAGCTGCTATTCTGGAGGGGAAAGGTGAGCAGATGCATTGCTGCTAACATGAACACCTGCTTGTAGTCACAGGTGAGACAGACAAACACAACTGAATTGAGTTTAGTCCCACAGGTGGCTGTGACTGAATGCTGAGACGCTGCAATTAGGTCTCTTGGCAAAAGCAATTACTTAATAATCACTCCACAGAGAAGCTTAAAAACCCACAGGTGTCATCACGGGGTCATGAAGCCACAATACAGCAAGTGTAGCATGCACCGACTCAAACAGCAGAGCTGAGAAAGACTCTGCAATCACATAACACGATATGTGGAGATCACGTGACACCCCCAGACTCCCCCTGTTTGCTCTTACAACGTTACGAATCGTCAACTATTTAGGCCACTTTATAGCTTTGAACAGTTTTTGTGGATTTAAACAATTTGTCAAAAACAAAACAAAAAAACAGAAAGGCAGAAGCATTGCTGAACGTGACATTTTGAACTTTTAGGGCATGCGTCTATCATAACAGTGAAATACTCACATATGGAAACTCAAAGTCCTTCTGGTTGACGAGGTTCAGGATGTATTCAACACGGTGCTGGTTCCCTGGACTTGCCAACTGCACTGGGGGTGTCAGGGTGCTCATGGCGGTAACTACGGTCTTTTGCAACACAAAGATGATAAATATGCATTTTCAATATTGAAAAAAATCAAGAATTATTCAATAAATGTCAGAACAGCAATCAATTGTAGAAGGAAAAAAAAAAGTCAAATATTTAAAAGAGGTGTCTGAAGAGAAACACTTACCTCGATCGCTTCTTTGATGTTATTTTTGATGTCCTGAATTTTCTGCTTTTTCTCCCTGAAACAGACAAACTGTGATGTTAGTCGTTCATGGAAAAAACATTAAAGAGGAGCACAGGCAGCATTTAGAATAAAATAAGTATAAACGAGGAAAAAACTGTCAAGAAAAAAAAATTACAACCAAGAACACTAGTTAATTTCAATCAAATGTACAAAAAGTCATTAACCAATTTGTTCAGAATAAAAATTTGCCTGATCTTTATTTTAACTAGGGATGCCACTATACTCGATTAGCATCCTTACTGCATACAAAGGTTTTTATTGATCTTCACTTTCTTATTAAAAAATGTAAAAGGTTTTTTTTTTTTTTAAATCTGTCATTTTTGTGTTTTTGTTTTTGTAATACACAAATCATTGCAACAAAACCAAAAAACAGACCCAGAAACTGATGTTGGAACCAAATCATGGGGAAAGTGAATCCTAGCATCCCTAATTTGAACATAACTGGCATCAGTATGATATAAATCTACTTTGTTTGATTTTAAACATTCATATATGTGAATATCAAGTTTAATATGACGTTTTAACCAACTCTAAACTGCAGGAGGCCTAGGTATTCAACTGCCAGGGCTCCTTTGAAAAAGAGATATTTTATCTCAATAGGACTTCCCTGGTTAAATAAAAGGTAAATAAATAAATGTATGAATATTCTTAAACTGAAACAAAACAGAACAAAGACAAAAAAAAAAAGGCTGCCTTTCAAAGTGAAAGACTTCTCATCTCCTTTATCGAGAATTGCTAATAAAGAGCTTCAGGTTGCCCGGAGATGTCACATTAAACTGCAACACGGCCGGTTTGTTTTGGATGAAAAAGGGTAAACAGACCTTCATTGGCACGCGTGGAGGAGAAATTATATCTGTCTGTTGTGACTGTTTGCAGACAGGCCAACAGATTCAGGACAGAAATGTTTCAAATACGGACAACATGAAAGCCAGCTTGTCTATCCTTCACCTTGAGGATGCTGGGTCAACAATGCGCCGTGTTTCTAAAAGTCAAAGGAGAATAACAGAGGAGCCTGCTGCTTCACGTTTGAACAACTGCTGAAGATGGATCACATGTTGTGTGTGAAATAGGGACAGCGTGCTATAATTGGAACCTCGTGTCATTTACTGAAAGCAGTTCCATGTGAATTCCATACTTTAAAAAATATAAATAAATAAGCAAAACTGAAAGTGATAGAGCGACTGCAAGGCAACCATGTTTGTTGGGGCTGTGTGGTGTTAGCTTGTTCAGCTAGTTTGGGCTATAAATCACTGAAATGAACAATCAAAGATTTGTAAAAGGCACTAAAAGTCCAACAAAATGCATCAAACCATCAAAACAACATATTTTAATCTATTTAAAAAGGAGCTTATGCAGAAAATGGGCAAAAACAAGTCGAAATACAGGCAGCAGACATTTTCTAATCATTTGAGGGATTAAATGGAAATAAAATAGAAATCAAAAACTCTACTGAGCTAATCTCTACTGAGATAGTTACCAATGTTTTGCCATGTCTGACACCTTTTTTTCCTCTTTCATGCCACACAAGAACCTGGAGGAGGATGCGGAGTAGTTATCTGTTTCACAGCAGACATGTGGATTCCTAATGATAGATTATTATTTAAAGTCTTGTTCTTTACCCCCTTAACACCTGAGATGTCACCAGGGACATCACAATAACACAAGCTCATTGACATTCCATAAATCATCTATCGTTTATGCCATCAACACCCTCCAGGCCCCTTTTCTCCGCGTCAGAATCAGCGGATTTACCTTAATTTCGTAAGCACCTCAAAGATGTGCAGTGATGAATTTCTTTGCTTCAGAATCTGGTAATTCCATATACTGTAGTCAAAAATGTCAGCTCTAGTGTTAAGCAGTTAAGTGGAGTAAGTGAAATTTAAGGAATGTAGAAACAATGATCTGGTGCATGATGGGATACAAATGCTGATTTATATTGTCCGTAAATACTTCTAGAAAGCCTTTTGTTTTTTCCTATTTTTTATGAAATAGTCATTTTACAGATAAATTGTTTTTAAAGTAAAACTGGTTTATCTAAATCTGCAAAAGAAGGAGAGAAATCAGAACTGGAGAGAAAAAAAAAGTGGTATATGCATCTCTCGGAGGGGGGGGGGGGGTTTCAAGTTAAAAGGCAAATTGGAAAGGCCTTGTTTACATTTTCAACATGATAGTCATTATAAATCACATGGCTGTGTGGGCGCTCTATCCAGACATAAGTGGGGACTGCTTTCCTCTGTGCCTCTGCGGCCTTCCAGTCGCCTTTTCCTGTTCACGTTGTTTTGCTTTGGGATGTAGTTTGGACATTATCGGTCTCAGTTGGGAACCACCTTCAGAGACGGAGTCTATCCTCGACATTTTTGATTCGTACATTCTGCTCAGACATTTGACATATAAGCTGCATGTAGAACAACATGGTGGAAAGTTTTCATTGATCCTTGCAATAACTTAACTGGATTTCATAATGCAGGTGAGCAGAAATGAAAATATGTTTAAATAGATCAAATCAAATATATAAAGCTGGTTTTGTATCAAAAATATAAAAATAAACTGATGTCTATTAGTATTGAGTTAGGTTAAAAACAGAATTTAATTTTGAACTTGTAGGGAGGTTGAAATAAGTATGTATTTTGGCAGCCCAATGTGTGACAATACCTGAAAACTAATCAAGTAATCCATAATTTGGATATTTTACTTGTAGAGAGTAATTTTTAAAAAAATATTGCAATATTAAAAACATTTAAACGTGCAGAAATGTAGAAAAGTTATGGATTAAAAATAGCTAAAAAAATTGCCAAAAATATGACTGTTTGCGAAGCTCAACAGAAGAAAAATATAAACAGAAGAATCAGAGAAAAAACAATGAATTGATCTGATTTACCATTTGATCCCATTTCTGATTCAATATGATTTAATTCTAAAATGGATTTGACAAATTTCCATCTAAGAAAATATTGTGTGTTGAAGAAAACTGTTAAAATGCTGAATAGGTGATTAAATAAAAGGTGGAATTTTTTTAAACAAGTGCCATCTATGATATAAAGGGGATGGAACATTATGACTTATTCCCGGTCTCTGGTATTGCTTCCATCCTTAGGAAGCATCAATTTTCAATTTTAGACATACAATATGTATAGTTTCAACACTGCCATTCAGTTTTTCCAGGTCGAAAAATAAAAAGATAAAACAGGATTCTCCACATGCCTCAAACCTTTCTTCTTTTTTTTTTTTTTGACCACACATTTCAAAACTTTAGTGGTCTGGCTGGCAGCTTAAAGTTTTGTAAGAGGACAACCCGTGTATCTTGGTTCAAAGCACACAGAGAAACCAGCAAGTCCATCAATCAGTTCCCCCAAATCTGATCAGCAGCAGAAACGGTCATTTATCTGGTCACAAGTTAAAAATACGCTCAACCCCATTCCCCCCTCTATCTTTTATTTCAGACTTAAACTCAAACTTTATTTATTTATATAGCGCCTTTCATTTCACTTAAAAACACAAAGCGCTCAACATAATAGCAGATAAAATAATCATAAAAAATAAAAAATGATTAAAAACAGAAAACACAGGACAATCACACACAGATGGGACCCCTTCCTCACCAGATTCCTCCCTCCACCCACCCCGTTCCCCCGGTAGAACCCTGAACACACAAAGAACTGCAGCTAAAAGAGGGTCTGGCTTGGTACTGCTGTGAGGAAACGATACTGAAGACATCACTGAAGCCTTTATTTGCCAAATCACAGTATTTATGCTCTGCTGGAGGATCTGGGCTCATGAAACCATTACAACGCTCGTCATGTGAAGACTCACAAGCATGTGGGGGCTGTTTCCATTAAAAAAAAGATCCATGAGGGATTCAGAAGCACACGTCCAAACACTTTCAAACTCATGCATATTCACATCAACACATCTTCTAGGTAACTTCCCAATGTGAAGACACAAATGGGGTTTTATTTGAAACTGCAGATGAAATCTGAAACAGAGCAGAACATTAAACTCAAACCATAGGGAATCGCTCCTTAAATCGACAGACCGTAATTCAGTAAAAATGTCAACATGAGATTCTCCATCAATTGGTGTCCGTCGGCTTTTCCTCTCCATCATGTTAATAAAAAATAAAATAAAAGTCACAAAGACACAGATACTGTTCAGTGTTGTGGAGTCACACACTGGGTCATATGCTCTCTGCTGCCTTAGGTGACAATTTTCTAATATAACCTTACGAAAAGGCTTCCGGCTCCACCAATACAAAACTTAACAAAAAATCGACAATAGTCATTGAAATTACTCATCTCACACTCTGATCTCACTAAGAAAAGCGTTCGTTTAGGAAGAAAAAAGCTCCATCTTCTGAAGTTTATGTAGAGCTAAAGGGATCAAATAGTTTATTAAACTTAAAAATAAGACAATTACTCACATTTGTGTTTTTTCTTAATCCAGAAAGGTCAAGCAAACAACTGGTACTCTTAAAAACAAAACTCAAACAATTCTATACAAGATATTTATCAAAGCCAGGAAGAGTTAGATATATTTGCAGCCACTTTGTGATAAAATGTATTTAAACAGTTTGCATTAGCCTAACTTTTGAGAAGCACCAACTTATAGAGAATCATTCCTGAATGAGACATACATTTCCCACCTCCAGCGATTTAGGACCATCTTGACTAATCTCAAATGACTGTTTTTATGTCTATTTTTTGTTATATATTAAAAAGAGCTGACATTGCAGCAGCTATGGTGCAGAGGTAGAGCGGTCGGTCTCCGATTGGAAGATTACAAGTTTGGTTACTGCCCTGGGCAGGTGTGTCAAAGCGTCCTTGGGCAAGATACTGAGTCCCACATTGCTCCTGGTGGTTATAGGTTGGCGCCAGAGATTGGCAACGGAGCTACAATCGGTGTGTGAATGTGTGTGTGCATGTATGAATAGTACTGAAACTGCACAGTACTTTGGGCCTTCTACGAAGGTACAAAAGGACCGGATATTTAGTAGTATATGCCACTTGCACCATATGATATTTTGAGGTCTTTAAGTAGGAGTACATTTAATTCAGGTCTAAGTGAGATATAATATGATAAAGTTAAGCTGAAGAGCTGCAAAATGGTGGTTCCTAAACCAAAAATAGAAGAGATGAACTTGGCATGTTTAGCTTCCTGAGTCATGTCTCTGCTTTAAAGAATTGCTGAGTTTTACCTGAGTGGGACTCCACACAAGGGCTGACACTTATGTAACAGAGAGTTCTTCTGTCAGCACAGCGTTCTCCACACTCAACAGCTTGTCCACGTGTTGGCACAATCGGGAACGCATTCCAAAGAAGAAATGCTAAAGATGTGAGTCTTGAGCATGCTTCCTTGATGAAATTTCACAGCTTGTTAAAAGCAGCAGCAACACAAACCACAATAAAGGATAGTGTGAAATTCTACTCAGCAGTCATTTTACTGTACAGTACAGAAACTAGCACTTTTCCTAGGATTGCTGCCTAAAACCTGTAACTAAAACAACAATCTGCACTTACTTTTACTGAAGAACTCTTCCCTTTACATGGGTCTTGATGTAAGAACCGTAGAACACTATATCTTTAAACAAGATGTGGAGTTTCTATAAAGTACAAAACTAAGATTCCACAAAAATCCACGATTACTTGCAGAGTTTTCTCTGTCAAAACTCAAATGTGTATCTTGTCTGTGCAGTCATGGTCATATGTTGTTGCATTAAATTGTTCAGATGTAAAAAAAAAATCATTATTTAAACTATCAAATGGCCTTTAAAAAGTAGTGGATTTACATCCTTGGGGACAGGAAATAGTTTAGTTTATTATTTAGTGCCCAGCTTCAATGATTCCACTTATCAGAAGGCAAATACACTATTTATCTATTTGTATTTTGAATTATTCATCTAATGATTGAAGCTGGTTGTAGTATTTTTACAACAAAATTACTTTGATTGGTCGTGTGGTGTTTCAGTGTTTTTGCATCTCTGAAAAATGAAGATTTGCGATCATCAGCAGAGCTGACTGACAGCCATTACACATGGTCATAATTAGTGAATCACCAAAGCCTATCTGTGCTGTGTGTCAGATATGACAACGGGGTAAAGCTTGTTCATCATAGCTGAGTGAACAAGATGTTAGAAAGATCCTGTTAATCAGATTACACTATTGTGAGAGCAAGGATTTTCAAATTTGTCATTTATCACTGTAATCTCTCTGAGTGGGATCAACAGAGGAAAGCTCAGCCAGCCAGGACAGAGAGAACTGAGAGTTTTTTCTCAATTCTGTTTCATAGGAGCAAAATAATCCAACAAAATATGAAACTAATGAAGTCAAATACAAGGCTTAAAAGTAAAAACAGTGACACAAAAACAATTTTTCCATACTAATGTGCATAAGAATAAAGTA